>JAPUBQ010000011.1:12500-1212500 GCA_035578125.1 Mellilla xanthometata
GGAAGCAGTGTGGACTGTGTCGAGTCAATCACTATTCCTTCAGGCGCCAGCGGCAGCCGGCGGCACCGTCGTGCGAGGAAGCAGTGTGGACTGTGTCGAGTCAATCACTATTCCTTCAGGCGCCAGCGCCAGCCGGCGGCACCGTCGTGCGAGGAAGCAGTGTGGACTGTGTCGAGTCAATCACTATTCCTTCAGGCGCCAGCGGCAGCCGGCGGCACCGTCGTGCGAGGAAGCAGTGTGGACTGTGTCGAGTCAATCACTATTCCTTCAGGCGCCAGCGCCAGCCGGCGGCACCGTCGTGCGAGGAAGCAGTGTGGACTGTGTCGAGTCAATCACTATTCCTTCAGGCGCCAGCGCCAGCCGGCGGCACCGTCGTGCGAGGAAGCAGTGTGGACTGTGTCGAGTCAATCACTATTCCTTCAGGCGCCAGCGCCAGCCGGCGGCACCGTCGTGCGAGGAAGCAGTGTGGACTGTGTCGAGTCAATCACTATTCCTTCAGGCGCCAGCGGCAGCCGGCGGCACCGTCGTGCGAGGAAGCAGTGTGGACTGTGTCGAGTCAATCACTATTCCTTCAGGCGCCAGCGCCAGCCGGCGGCACCGTCGTGCGAGGAAGCAGTGTGGACTGTGTCGAGTCAATCACTATTCCTTCAGGCGCCAGCGCCAGCCGGCGGCACCGTCGTGCGAGGAAGCAGTGTGGACTGTGTCGAGTCAATCACTATTCCTTCAGGCGCCAGCGCCAGCCGGCGGCACCGTCGTGCGAGGAAGCAGTGTGGACTGTGTCGAGTCAATCACTATTCCTTCAGGCGCCAGCGCCAGCCGGCGGCACCGTCGTGCGAGGAAGCAGTGTGGACTGTGTCGAGTCAATCACTATTCCTTCAGGCGCCAGCGCCCGCCGGCGGCACCGTCGTGCGAGGAAGCAGTGTGGACTGTGTCGAGTCAATCACTATTCAGAGCTGGGCGTTACACAACGCCCGCACCATTTCTCCAATTAATTGTTCATACTTAAAATTGAGATTAATGATACAAAACTTTCCCAGCAACTTTTACCCTTCCTGAATCCAAATTGTGTTAGGAATTTAAGAGTTTTTTTTTTTAAACATTTCAAACACGGCTGGTTAGCCCCACACTGAACCATTTCTAGTTCGTATTATGGTTGCTAACACAACTGATATACTACATATACATACATACATCTTATATATAAAATTTCCGTGTCACAGTGTTTGTTACCGAACTCCTCCGAAACGGCTTGACTGATCATCACCAAATTTTATATGCGTATTTAGTAGGTATGAGAATCGGCCAACGTGAAACGTTTTTACCCCTAAGTGATAAGGGTTGTTCACCCTTAAATATATTTTTTTATTTTTTCGATGAATTTTTTTATTTGAATTTTATATAAAGTGGTATTAAAAAATACATACAACCCTAAATTTTTACTTTTATCATCAACCCCTATTTTTTTATGGCCATTTTAGTAAATTTCTGTGTCACAGTGTTTGTTGCCGTACACCTCCGAAACGGATTAACTGATCTTTACCAAATTTTATATACGTATTCAGTAGGTCTGAGAATCGGCTACTATTTATTTTTTATACCCCTAAGTGATAAGGGTTGATCACCCTTAAATATTTTTTTTCATTTTTCGACGAATTTATTTTTTTTGTATAAAGTGGCATTAAAAAATACATACAACCCTAATTTTTTACTTTTTTATCATCAACCCCAATTTTTATGGCCATTTTAGTAAATTTCCGTGTCACAGTGTTTGATACCGCACTCCTCCGACGGTTTGGCTGATCTTTACTAAACTTTATATACGTATTCAGTAGGTCAGAGAATTGGCTACTATCTATTTTTTATACCCCTAAGTGATAAGGGTTGATCACCCTTAAACATTTTTTTTGAATTTTTCGACGAATTTTTTCATTTTATTTTTGTATTAAGTGGCATTAAAAAATACAACCCTAATTTTTTTACTTTTTTATCATCATTCCCTATTTTTTATGGCCATTTTAGTATTTTATTCATTTTTCATCTCGCTTGATAACTGATCAAATATAGTCTCTAATCTAACTGTACTTCGAGTAAAAATCCTTTTTTTTTTGAAGAAAATAACTAACAAAATTTAACCTGATATACTATGCTTATGATTATTACCAATCTTAAATACTTAAAATTTGCCGCGCCTTTACTTTACTGGTGAGCGAAATGACACACTATGCCATAGACCGAAGTCAGTCTCCTGTTTTACTCACAAAATTCTTCTTCACAGACTTCTCTCACTGTTTACACAAATGTCGACCTTCGTTATTGTTTATGTATCGTATGTAGTAGTATTGTTAACAATTATCATTTTGCTATATCAATGTAACTCTCTTATTAACTTAACCACGGCTCCACCCGCGTGTAAGTCGCTTTATTGCTGCACATGACTGTTGAAAAAAAAAAAGTATTTTCATCTGTGCGCTACTATGGATCGGATTATACGTTAAATTGTAGATCCTCTTAGCACAAACAGGCATTAAACTAAGGCAGAAGCTTGAAAAACTCTCGACAACATAACTTGATCACTTAGTTCTTACGTAAATGAAGCTATAAAATTTGATGTACTAATAAACTAGACCCCGAACGTATGAGCAAAAAATTTTCAACATAATTATATGATGATGACACTACAAATATTATGTAATTTGTCCTGCTTTGGACTTCTTTATGTTCAAACGGCTCGAACAAATATGCTAAAAATTTTCGCGCTCGCTTCGCTCGCGCATAGCTCGCTGCGCTCGCATCCAGCTCGCTTCGCTCGCGATTGGTCCTACGACGTTTTGGGTCATAGCTTACGACACTACAAATATTATGTAATTTGTTCTGTTTTGGACTTCTTTAAGCTCAAACGGCTCGAACAAATATACTAAAAATTTTCGCGCTCGCTTCGCTCGCGCATAGCTCGCTGCGCTCGCATCCAGCTCGCTTCGCTCGCCATAGGTCCTGAGACTTTTGGGGCATAGCTTAAGACACTACAAATAATATGTGATTTGTTCTGTTTTGGACTTCTTTATGCTCAAACGGCTTGAACAAATATGCTAAAAATTTTCGCGCTCGCTTCGCTCGCGCATAGCTCGCTGCGCTCGCATCCAGCTCGCTTCGCTCGCGATTGGTCCTAGGAATTTTGGGTCATAGATTACGACACTACAAATATTATGTTATTATGTTTTTTTTTTTTTTTTTTTTTTTTTTTTTTTTTTTTTTTTTTTTTTTTTTTTTTTTTTTTTTTTGGGACGTGGGTAGTTCCACCTTAACATCAGGCTCCTGCTGTTTTACAAAATTTATATCTTGATTTTGCTATTAAATAGTATGTCTTAGTAATCAGTAAAGTTTAAATACCTGCCATTGCATTTCTCCTTACTGGTACCTGGCTTCTATTGTGATTATTACACCAATATAATTTTACACTGTGTAACCACAACAACTTGTGCACTATGGAGGTAGTTTTGGAAGGTCAGAAGCAGCTTCAAGAACTGTTTGTGAAGAGTATGGACAACTTCCAGGCGAGATTGCAAGAGTCATCTGCCTCCTCCGCTCCGGACAGCATGGCAAGGCTGGCCGATGAGTTTGCTGAGTTCCGCACTTTTATGCTCACCACAGTTAAGACCTTACAAGAACAAATTCACCTGCTAGCTAAGCAGTCGGACGCCCTTGAAATGCGCTCTCGTCGCAAGGTTCTTTTAATCCATGGAGTCTCAGAAGCAAAGGATCAAGACACTACACTTTGTGTGGTTAATTTTGTGGCGAAGCAGCTAAAAGTAAGCAATTTCACTGCCAATAACATCAGTCGTTGTCATAGAATGGGTCGCACGTCTGCCACAGACAAGCCAAGGCCCATCTTGCTAAAGGTTGCTGATGTTGCTTTGAAGCAGAAGTTATGGCTGGCAAAGACTGCATTGAAAGGCACTGGTGTAACATTATCGGAATTTTTAACAAAACCTAGACACGACGCCTTTATGGCCGCTCGCCAGCGCTTTGGCATAAACAAGTGTTGGACCAGGGATGGTTCTGTATTTGTCTTGGGTTCGGATGGTACGCGTCATCGAGTTTCATGCATTGCTGAACTGGACAAGATTGAAACGGCGGCGGCAGCTGCTGTGACGGCCCCGAAGGCAGCGCCCTCGAAGGCTAAACTAGGCAAAGACATCAAGCCCAAGGAATCTAAACGTAAACAAACATCGTCCAAATGATATGTTATTGTGGTTCATTAGGTAACTTTCTTGCTTATCTCACGGTAAAATTTATATGCATTCCTTTTATCTTTGTTTACAAAATTTAGTGATAACGATGGTTAATTTGTGATTCTCTATGATTTGTTAATCATATACAACTGTCATCGTTACAACTGGCAAGTAATTTCTTTGAACGATGAACTTATTTAGCCATTTTGTTTCATTTTTTATTAGGTTAATTTGTGATTTGCTTATGTTCTCTATGATCTGTTAATCATAATATGTAACTGTCATTGTTACAACTGTCAAGTAATTTCTTTGCACGATAACTTATTTAGCCATTTTGTTATATTTTTTATTTAGCACGATGAATAAAAATTCAGCAAATGTTTGTCATTGTGAATAATTTATGTCTAAGTCCAGTTGTGAATGTAGTTGTTGTATGTTACTTTTTAGAGCTAGGGTAGTTATATAGTGTTTTTTTTCCTCTCTTCCTTTTGCAACTGGCGGGTGGATTGAACCTCACTAAACTCATTCTAATTTGTGATAATTGTATATATTTTATTTATTTATTTATTAATATATATTTATTGAATTTATGTTATAGTATTGTACCAATTTAATAATGTTAAATATTTTTAACAGTAGCAGTAGTGGCAGTGATTTTTTCACAGCCTCTTCTTCTGCATCTTCCGTTTGCAGCGATGATAGTTTTGCTAGTGTTCTTTCACTGTCTGAGTTTCTAGAGAGAAGCCTTTCTGATGTACCGAAAAATTTCAATGTTGCTCACATTAATGCGCAAAGTATTCCGGCTAGCTATCCAGATATGTTGGCGTCTCTGGACCAAAAAAATCTACACGCTATAATAGTCTCAGAGACATGGCTTCGGCCATGCCTTCCCACTACATCTTATTCTCTTCCTGGATTTATTCTTATTCGCAATGACCGTGTAGCACGCATAGGAGGCGGTGTAGGCATATATCTGAAAGCTAATATACCATATTCTGTTATTAGTCAGTCATGCCAACCACCTCCTGTGAATGCCGGTGAACATCTTTTCATTGAAGTCTTATTATCCAACACTAAAATCCTTCTGGGAGCCTATTATAGCCATTCTTCTAACGTCGATTATTTTTCTTCTTTCGAAAGTCTTCTCTTCAATATCTGTCCCTCCTACAGTCACTCTATAATTATGGGTGATTTTAATACTTGCCTTCTCAAACGTGACTATCGCGCATCAAGGTTGGAGACAATTGTTAATTCAACCAACATGCATATTCTCCCTCTCAGTGCTACTCACCATTTCCCTAATTGTACTCCCTCACTTCTTGACCTTATGTTGGTGAGTTCATTAGACCATGTTACTAAACACGGGCAATATAATACTAATGATTTTTCTTATCATGATTTGATCTACCTCTCCTATAAAATACGTCCTCCAAAACCTAAACCTCAAATCATTCTGCAGCGTAACTTTGGAGGTATGGATCATCAGGCACTATTACAGGACGCCTCTAAAATCGACTGGGCCCCTGTTGTCGATGCTGTATCTATCGATGAGCAAGTAAACATTTTTAATTCATACGTAACTAAGCTTTATGACAAACATGCCCCTTTTCGAGCCATCAAAATAAAACAATTACCTGCTCCTTGGCTCACAGCTGATATCAGAGCTTTGATGCACAAGAAGGCCGTTGCTAAAACCCGATATAAGATGCGCCCAACTGAGATGAATCGCGTCAAATATGTTCAGGCTCGTAATCGTTGCAATATGGTGTGTAGGGATGCCATGCGCCGTCATGTCCATACTTCCGTTGAGAACAAAGATCCAGCGAAAGTCTGGAAGTTTTTAAAGTCACTGGGTATTGGCAAATCTAATCAAAATATTACTTCCCATGATCTTGATACAGATTCTTTAAATATCCATTTTTCTTCTTCATCTGCTATGTCGGATGAGGATAAATCTGCAACTATTAATAGTCTTTCAGCCATTCCTAATTTTGACTTTCCTTCTCTTACTTTCAATCCATTCACTGTATGTGATGTTGAGAAGAGTATCCGTTCTATCACATCCAGCGCGGTCGGCTGTGACTCTATCAGTCGGAACATGCTATTGCCCATCCTTGACATAATCCTTCCTATCCTTTGTAGAATTTTTAATAACTCCATTTCCCTTGGTGAGTTCCCTGCTATCTGGAAAGATGCGCAGATTTTACCCCTTCCTAAAAAACCCAATCCCAAATCTTTCTCCGAATATCGCCCCATTTCCATCCTTCCTTTTCTCTCCAAAGTCCTTGAGCGTCTTGTCCATCGTCAGCTTTGTTTTTTCCTCAATCGACATGACTTGCTCAATCCATTCCAATCTGGTTTCCGTCCTGGGCATAGTACTGTGTCTGCACTTTTAAAGATCACTGATGACATACGCGAGGGTATGGATGGCGGTAAGCTTACTGTTCTAACTCTGTTAGACTTCAGTAATGCATTTAATACCGTCAATTTCGATATCCTGCTGGCTCTGTTACGCTCAATCAACATATCTCCATCGGTGGTCAATTGGTTTCATAGTTACCTGTCGGGGCGCCGGCAACGGGTTCGCCTTGGAGATACGTTTTCTTCTTGGTGTAACACGTCTGCTGGTGTGCCGCAGGGCGGCGTATTATCTCCTCTTCTTTTTTCTATTTTCATTAATTCTATATCTCATCGTCTTACTTCTGCCCACCACCTATATGCAGACGATCTCCAAATTTATTCCCAAGCTCATATCTCTGAGCTTGATTCAGCTATTGCTGCCACTAATGATGACCTGTGTCGTATATCTGAATGGAGTAAAACCTTTGGTTTGAAAGTCAACCCTTCCAAGACTCAGGTTATCATTATTGGCAGTTCACAGATGATCTCACGGATTGATTGGGAAATCATACCTGCGGTTGTTTTTGAAAATACCATTATACCCTACAGTGAAACTGTCAGGAATCTGGGTTTGACAATGGACCGATCACTTAGCTGGGATGCTCAACTGGTGTCTGTAAGTTCTAGAATTTTTGCATCCGGTGCGTCGCTACGACGACTACGGAATTTTTTACCCACTGCCACCAAGGTTGCGCTCGCACAGTCTCTTTTGCTTCCTATCCTAGACTACGCAGACGCCTGCTATCTCGATCTTCGGGAGGATCATTGAGCGACATCAAAATTATTGTATCAGATTCATATTTGGTCTTCGCAAATATGATCACGTTTCTCAATATCGCACTAAGCTCAAGTGGCTGCCTATTCGCCTTCGCCGGAATGCTCACATTCTCTCCCTGGTATATAATATCTTGTATAACCCCGCTTCCCCGCGCTATTTAGTTTCTCGCTTTGCCTACGTGCATACTTCCCACTCTCGTAATCTTCGTTCAGCGGAAAGGTTTACTCTACTGACTCCTAAGCCGAAGAAATCGTTTTATGGCGATTCTTTCACCGTACAAGCTGTGCGGCTGTGGAATGCTGTGCCACTCAATATCAAGAAAGCTCAGACGCTTGAAAGCTTTAAGATTCTTGTTAGGGAATGGTATTTATCATCGCTGCCCTGAAACTATTTACCTTCTTAATTTTTTGAACTGTTGTTTATTTGTAATATTTTATATGATTTGGTACTTTATGTATTAGTATATTGTTAGCAAATAAACTAAAAGAAGGGTAGTCTTAACTATTTCTGCCCATGTAAGCGCGCGTTAGCGCACACTCAAGAGGGACTCTCTGGCACGAGTGCTTGAGCCGAGCAGACGTCCTTTGAGGTTATGTAAGCCAGTCTTATCATTCCTAGTCATTGAAACCACTCTGGTTCTATTTTGTTATTGTGCTATAGGAATTCGTTCGTTGTGTGTGTAACTACTTTTAATGTCATTTCGAGTCTATTTGTTGTAAGATATGATGTTGTGAAATTAAAGGTTAGTTTGTGTACTTTTGTATTATTATTATTTTTATTAAAACCACTTCTGGTAACTTATATCAGAAGTGGGATTGTGAACTTCTTGCCCACAGTTTGGTTTTTGTTTTTACACGCAACGAGCGATTTTCTTATCATCACGTTTTTAGATCAACCCTCAATATTTGAGTGTTTTGTGAAAATGTTCTATTTTGTTGTGACCGTGTTCCAATCGTCATGTTTACTTGTTCAACATCCACGAGTTATGTTGTGGAGCCTTGCGTCGCATAAGGTGCTAAGTAAGTCATACGTAAGTCGCGCAGGTTCGCGAAATCGTTCGTGTGATAAGCCTTAGTTGAACGGCTTACTAATCCGTAATTATCTTGGATCTCGTGTGGTAGTTAAAAGCAATACGGATCTTGCGTCGACCGCGAAGTAGTTTTAGTGGCCGATCGCGCAGTGGATCTTCTTATTGATCATGTAGTGCGTCTACCAATCGATTATTAGTTAGACTACGGGAATAGCTCACGGTAAACTCATGCGCCATTTCTGTCTTTCAAACATAAGTTTGGAAAACGCGATCAGTGATAAAAAAAAAACTGCGTCGGAAACCTTCACTTGTGTCGCCGAAGGTTTTCGTGATCTGCCTGATAACATTCGGAAAATATAGGTATGTCGGAAAATGTCGGTGAAGACTACGCACCTGTCGTAAGAGACTATTCGCCACTCCCTCTGAAGTTTCCACGTATGCGAAGGCAAAATTGCGTCAATATGCTAATAACATTTTAATTTCTTCGTAAAAAAAAGAAACCTTTTATGGTATTGGGAACCTGAATGCGTCAGAGAGGTTAACGACAAGTGTTTGCAAAGTTTTCAAATTTTGTTAGTTGACACCACATGAACACTGTGGAGAAAGTAACGTTTTACAATAAATACGTACCACTTTTATTTGACGTACTTTCCTACGAAATTTGATAGCGTTCGTATGTGAAAGAATACTAGAAGTCAGCACAGGTTAGCCAAAACGTAACAAATGGCTTCAACTTAGTTATTTTTCTACGCACGAGAAATATAATTCGCGACGTGTTGCTTTACACTTTAGCAAGCTATTGATAAGCGTCGTGTAATTTCTTTTTTTTAGAAAGTTTGTTTTGGCGAATATTTATTGCAAAAGACATACGTCGGACACTGCTTCGTTTACAAATATTTTGGGTTCAGTGAGTGCGTTGAGTATTGACCGCGGTATAAATAATGCTCAAGTATATGTGCCGCTGCTTTTAAAACAAACTTAACTTTGAAAACTGTCGTTTCATATTATGTCGATTTATACGGTGCGTATGGTAATACAGGTAGTGCAATCGATAAAATAAGTAAAGATCTAAATTACATGTAAAGGTATTCGTATTCACTCGTCAATCATTCAAAGAAACAATCATGAGTACTTTCATAGCTACAAACAAGTTCTTGCAAACGATCATAAGTGTCTTACTGGTGAGAGTTTAGCTCTGTAAAGGAGCCGAGTAGGTAAACGGAATTTTACGTTTGCGTATTAATTAATTAATTAATAAATAGCGATCACACGCTGAGGTTGATCGATATTTAGCAAAACGCGATCTTTAAACTGATACTTATAAGTACGAGACAGGCTCTGTGTTAAAATCTTTTAGTAGACGAAGTCAGAACAATCTTTCGTTATTCAATATTAGCTCGCATTGTTTTTTGTAACTTTTCTAAGAATATCCGTGTGAGGTAAACAGCGCTAAAGCGCGCGAACAGTAGCTTAGATCGTCTATGAGTTTTGCAGTGCTCGCTCTACGGAGCAGTCTTAACAAAATTTCATTGAGTTATAAAGATTTTCGTTCTTAGTTTTCATTCCTTCTTTTTGATATATTGAGGTAAATGTTTAAATTGAGCTTTCGATTATGCCCAGAGATTATGAAAACATATCGCAACTGATTAAAGTAAAAGTGGTGAGTTTCAGTTTAACTGAGTTTAATGTTTGCGTTTGACCACAGTTTCATGGCGATAAGCGACGTTATGATCTACGATGTTACACGTTAACTAGAGGATACCTATTTACTCTAGATCTGAGAAGTTTTTCTCGAAAAAACAAATCAGGAAGAGTGTTCGATAATTTTGCAGTCCTCATAGGGAAGGACGAAGCGAATCAACTTATGCGATACTTTGGGACTTTAACTGTGTGTGCGTATCTTTCCGCTTAGTTTCTGCTCGTTCTGCAATGGAACGAAGACGGTGTGGTATGGTATTATGCAGGTCCGTTACGCACTCTCCGAAATGTATTCGACTGGCAACATTGCGCCGGTGCTCGAGACTATAAAATCTAGATTTGGCGAGATAAGGTTGACCGATGAGATTCTTGGCACGCCATTAAATGGGCTCCAAACGCCTCTAGCTAGTCTTTCACTGAGTCTGAATCTTATAAGTGCGAACAAATTGAGCAACTGTTCCGGCATTAAGTACCGATGTACTTTCGAAAGGATACTAAGTTCTACGTTAGTTTGGTGTAAACTGCTTTCAAGCGAAAATGAGTTGTAGTAGGTGAAACACCATCACTACATTATGATGAATGGTGATCCGTTATAGTCTATCCGTGGTCGTATGTCGTAAGATTTTACTGTTGGACACTTGGAGTAAGTGCCTAGCACTAAATGCGAGAAGATTAAACTTGTAAGTTAAGGTCAGGTTAGACCGAGCAAACGACTATTATAATTTTGGACTTAACCTCGTCAGTTTCGACATGTTAAATTGTTTTTGGTGGAGAGGAATCTCAGATACTTCTTTTGTTTGTGGCATCCCTGATGCTGTATGCTTACGCTAACGGCAACCTCTGTGACGACGACTCCATAATGCAGCTAGTCGCGTCCTGTATGGATGTTGATGTTGGTGAATTCATAGTGGACAGGTCGTGAGTCGGGGTCAGATGAGGCAGAGTCCACGTAAAGTCAAGGCCGTCGTTAATTCACAGGCTCTCGAGAACGTTCGGCAGATGCGTCAGTTCTTAGATCGACTGCATGCTTTCGGTGCAGTATATGATGCCTTGGCCTTGAATAGCCTTCTCTTAATACGCATAAGATTTTGTTATCTGAACTACAGGCCTATCTGGCCTAGGCGTTCATTGTCTGGACTTCAGGATTATGGCTTTGGCGTTTGTTCTTGTGAATCGCTACAAGCGCTAGCAGCTGTAGAGTAAATTCGAAATTAAAAAATAGTTACGTTACCGTCTAAACTCGGTAATTCAACTGCTGTCAGACTCTTTTTCCCTCCAAGTAATCTGATGTAGACATTTCGGTGTCAGCCAGAGCGTGTACGTCTGTGTACATTTCACTTGTTTTTCTTTATTTCTGCTTATGTACGTTTTTGGTAACAGCGTTTTATTAACGAACTTCAGGCGGATTGCCTTGGCGTACAATAAACTGCAGACTTAACATGGTTTTGGCGTTAATTATGGGAACTACGGGCTTATAGCCTTGGCGTTCATTACGGGAACTACAGGCTTATAGCCTTGGCGTTCATTACGGGAACTACAGGCTTATACCCTTGGCGTTCATTACGGGAACTACAGGCTTATAGCCTTGGCGTTCATTACGGGAACTACAGGCTTATAGCCTTGGCGTTCATTACGTAAACTACAGGCTTAGTGCCTTGGCGTTTATACCCGAACTACAGGCTTAGTGCCTTGGCGTTTATACCCGAACTACAGGCTTAGTGCCTTGGCGTTTATACCCGAACTACAGGCTTAGTGCCTTGGCGTTCATATCCAAACTACAGGCTTAGTGCCTTGGCGTTTATACCCGAACTACAGGCTTAGTGCCTTGGCGTTCATATCCAAACTACAGGCTTAGTGCCTTGGCGTTTATACCCGAACTACAGGCTTAGTGCCTTGGCGTTCATATCTAAACTGCAGGCTTAGTGCCTTGGCGTTTATACCCGAACCACAGGCTTAGTGCCTTGGCGTTTATTCCCGAACTACAGGCTTGAAAGCCTTGGCGTTCTATTACTGAAGTTATAGCAGCTCCGCTAATGTTCGGTCTGCGCCGCTGAACTTCACTCCGTGCAACCGTGTTTCGCACCACACCGCTGAGCTTCGAGCCGCACCGCTGAGCTTCGGGTCACGCCGCTGAGCTTCGGGCCGCGCCGCTGAGTTTTGGACCTCGCCGCTGAAGCTTCAGGCCGCGCCGCCGAGCTTCGGGCCACACCACAAACCATCGAGCTACGCCACTTCGCAACGAGTACGGCATCCCCGTGCTGCTGCAATCTTCGTGTATTACTAATGAGTGACGAGCAAAGCAGCCCCGTGCTGCTGCGTTTGTCCATCACTACAGGTTAGCGATAGGCACAGCAGCCCCGTGCTGCTGCGTTCTTCGAGCACCACTGCTGAGCAACGAGTTCAGCAGCCCCGTGCTGCTGCGATCTTCGAGCACCACTGCTGAGCAACGAGTTCAGCAGGCCCGTGCTGCTGCGATCTTCGAGCACCACTGCTGAGCAACGAGTTCAGCAGCCCCGTGCTGCTGCGATCTTCGAGCACCACTGCTGAGCAACGAGTTCAGCAGCCCCGTGCTGCTGCCATCTTCGAGCACCACTGCTGAGCAACGAGTTCAGCAGCCCCGTGCTGCTGCGATCTTCGAGCACCACTGCTGAGCAACGAGTTCAGCAGGCCCGTGCTGCTGCGATCTTCGAGCACCACTGCTGAGCAACGAGTTCAGCAGCCCCGTGCTGCTGCGATCTTCGAGCACCACTGCTGAGCAACGAGTTCAGCAGCCCCGTGCTGCTGCGATCTTCGAGCACCACTGCTGAGCAACGAGTTCAGCAGCCCCGTGCTGCTGCGATCTTCGAGCACCTTTCACGCTGCTGTTCATCACTTCGAGGCAGGGACCAGGCTCCTTGCATCCATCATTAGGTTGTGTCGAGGACAACACACTGTCAGGAGAGGCCGTGTTAGCAAATAAACTAAAAGAAGGGTAGTCTTAACTATTTCTGCCCATGTAAGCGCGCGTTAGCGCACACTCAAGAGGGACTCTCTGGCACGAGTGCTTGAGCCGAGCAGACGTCCTTTGAGGTTATGTAAGCCAGTCTTATCATTCCTAGTCATTGAAACCACTCTGGTTCTATTTTGTTATTGTGCTATAGGAATTCGTTCGTTGTGTGTGTAACTACTTTTAATGTCATTTCGAGTCTATTTGTTGTAAGATATGATGTTGTGAAATTAAAGGTTAGTTTGTGTACTTTTGTATTATTATTATTTTTATTAAAACCACTTCTGGTAACTTATAATATAATATATAATTTATGTTAGTATTAGGATATATATGTATATATCATTATTATTTTATTTATTTTATTATCTTCTTTATTGTACACTACGTCCTTGATCAGTTGTTTATAAACTCCTCTCCATCCAAAGGTTGCCTGGAAGAGATCGCTTTAAGCGATAAGGCCGCCAATTGTGGCACACTTATTTGTAAGCTCTTTCTTTTTCTTTTTTGTATGTAAGAATTAATGTGTCCAATAAAGAATTTTCTATCTATCTATCTATCTATTATGTGATTTGTTCTGCTTTGGACTTCATTATGCTCAAGCGGCTCGAACAAATATGCTAATAATTTTCGCGCTCGCTCCGCTCGCGCATAGCTCGCTGCGCTCGCATCCTGCTCACTTCGCTCGCGATTGGTCCTATGACGTTTTAGGTCATAGCTCACGACACTACAAATATTATGTAATTTGTTTGGTAACGGCTTGAATGGAATCGCTAAAAAATTTTGAATACCTAAAACTTTAGAAAAATATCATTACCTACTAACCTTAAAAAATTTACAATGAAATTGTATTATACAAATAACAGACTTCAAAATCATACCTACATTTATAAATTCTAACTGTATCTAAAAAGTGAAAAATAATTTTATGCCTACACATAAGTATCATCGAAGACTTTATTTGATTAACTTATAAACATGCCATTTTCAATTTGTATTTATCCTGTATTCTTGGCGTCGTTGCCATCTAAGAAGAACAAATTAATATTTGTTAAAATAAACACTTTTAAATAGATATGATTGAACATAATATTTTTTGGCGTTTGTTACTTTTATATTCCCTTAACGTTTGTTCATGGCGCTCCATACCCATTTCACGCATATACCATACACACTTATAATATGTAAGTAACATTTTAATTATACTAGAATTTGTCTAGAAACTTGAATAAAAATAATTAATAAGGCAAAACAACGTTTGCCGGGTCAGCTAGTATTATATATAAATACATACATATTTAACACCCAGACCCACAGCCAACAAATTTAGTTAAGCACAAAGATGTTGACCGGGCCGGGAATCGAACCCGGAACCTTCTGATTAGCAGACCGGCATGGTAACCTTTACGCTAACGAGGTCGTCGAGTTAGATTCAGCAAAATAATCTAAATGTACTTTTAACATGTTTTCGAAAAGTTTACCCAGACAGGATGACAGAGATATAGGTCTGTAAGATGATGGATTGTTTGCAGATTATTAGGTTTTAAAAACTGGTATGAAAGACTGATGCATACCAAAATCAAGTTGCCAATAAAGTTTTCAGAGCATTTGAATGTAAATTTTTAATAAGTTTATGTGGAATGTTATCCATACCTGGTGTAGTATCCCTCCGACTACCTAGAGAAATGCGAAGCTCACTCAGTGTATACGGCTCATTTAAGAAGTGCACACTATTATCAGACCTGTCTAAAATATTCATAGTGGTAAAATTTGTTGATGTAAAATATGCAATTTTTTCTAAAAACTGGTACTCTTTGGTAATTTAGAGATTTGTTACTACAATTACTGTTAACCCTTTTAATTTTTTAACATAGTTCCATATTCTAGTAACTGGCGTCATTCCGTTGAAAGAAGTACACAAAACATGCCATGATTTTATCCGTTCCTCTTTTAATATGATTTTCTTTACAGCATCAACAGGTTTATAATTATTATAAAAATAATTAATTGTTGGAGAGTGATAATATAATAATAGGTATATTAAGAGCTTCTTTCGACTTATGCGAGTGTTATTGGATTTTTGCTTAGGAATACATAGATTCATCCCTGATTTGATATAGTTAATATTTATAAAACTATTGTATAGATCAAATGGTTTTGTATATGCCAAATGTAATTGCATAAAGTATGTTTAAGATAAACTTTTAAAATTAGACCAGTCTGCTTTATTGTACAAATATTTTTTCTACAATGATTTTGTATATTTCTTCATTAGACATTGTCAGCGGAATATGCCTGATGACCCCAATTACTTCAGTCATGTAAGCGGAAATGAAAGCTTTCAACTTACATATATATTATACTCCGGAAGCCATCTGCAAAAAATTGTTAGCTGGAGCTGGATTTCTAAAAGTGACGCCAACCTTATAAGCATTTATTCTATAATGCCTTTAACATTTTCAGTGAATAAATGTGTCAATATTATGTTTTTACTACTTGGCAAGAGCATGATCTGGATCCCACAGATATATTGAAAGTACCTTTCTCAGCTTATTATTGTGCAGTTAAAATAATTATTCAGAATTTGGAAAGAATATTGGCACATTACAACAGAATATAAGGGAAGATGGTATGCAGAAATACAGAAAGACTTACCTACTAATCCTTGGTACAACAAATTTGAATACTGTGGCAGAAAGTTTATTGTAGTAAAGTTTATTGTTATAAATCGCCTGCGATTTGGCCATTGTTTGGTTCCAGCTCATTTACACAGAATGAATATAGTCCCAGAGGATATCTGCTCCCATTGTTCCCGACAGCAGGATGATATTAACCATATCCTTTTTGATTGTCCACATTTCTATTTACAGCGACTAATACTAGCCAGTGAAGTTAGTGAAGTGGCATCCTGTAACTCAATCAGTGTTCCCGCCGTATTGAGAATTTATTAAAAGGTTAAGTTATTTTCAAACCTATTTATAAGTATATTTTGAATACTGTTATTTCCTTTCTATGTTTGTAAAATTGTAATTGTATAAGACATCGACGGAAGGAGTATGCATACATGGCCAGGAAGTGTCAGTGAGTCCGCTAGCAGCACCTGGCCGGGAGCCATTCCTAGGACGAGTGGACATATTGAAACTACGAGTGTTCCTTGCACTAGTACGGAGCCTGAAAAACTCTATTCCATTACATAGACAAAAACTCTCATTTATTTATCAATACTTTACAAATAGTTGAAGGTCGTCGGAGCGTTGAAAGTAACTACTACCTATTTTTATCGTGAAAGGTAACTGAGAATGTTCTACAAATTAGATGAAGATGTATTATTATCACGCGGCACTGACTGTCAGTGTGTTCGGGAGAAGAGCTCGGTGCACGCTTCACCGGCAGGGCACGGTCCGTGCAGCACTCCGCCGCACGGCGCGTGGGAGGGAGGAGAGCACGGTCCGTGCAGCACTCCGCCGCACGGCCCGTGGGAGGGAGGAGAGCACGGTCCGTGCAGCACTCCGCCGCACGGCCCGTGGGAGGGAGGAGAGCACGGTCCGTGCAGCACTCCGCCGCACGGCCCGTGGGAGGGAGGAGAGCACGGTCCGTGCAGCACTCCGCCGCACGGCCCGTGGGAGGGAGGAGAGCACGGTCCGTGCAGCACTCCGCCGCACGGCCCGTGGGAGGGAGGAGAGGGTGCAATGAAACGAGGCGGCGGGTACTCTCACAGAGTCTATTATATTGTTCTTGGAACTCGCATTCGAATGCATTCATTCAACGTTATCTCGGCACATCGTTACACACACTTACAGTAAGTCACAGACGTCGATCACAAACTCTACAACTACGCAATACATATAGATATACTACTATTTATTCATAACAACTCGAAAATAGATCTACTTATCTATGTATAATAAAATTATTATTAGTGATTAGAATTATTAAATGAGGCTCGAGAAGGAATCACAGCAACGAGCGAGGCGCGTCGCGGTTACAGCCGGGACGCGCACCCGCTCGCATCCACACACCACGCTTGCTCACACCCCGCGAGGCAAGCTAACTCCCGCGAGGCAAGCTCACACCCGCGAGGCAAGCTCACACCCGCGAGGCAAGCTCACACCCCGCGAGGCAAGCTAACTCCCGCGAGGCAAGCTCACACCCGCGAGGCAAGCTAACTCCCGCGTGACACGGTCGCTCTCTCCGCGTATCGCGGCTCTTACTAAAAGTTTATCTCAAAAATAGAATCGCAACGGTAGACGTTTCAGAAACGAGGCCGCCTGTGTCGGCCTGCACTACACTAAGTTGTACTAGGGAGGTGAGACGACAGGGGGGATCAGGCGCGCTGGTCGGGCGGCGGCGGCGGCTTGGCGTCCCGCAGGCGGTCGTCGGCCGCCAGCAGGCGGTCCAGGTCGGCGTCCTCGTAGAAGACGGTGAAGCGGTCGGGCTTGGCCACGGCCTCGAAGATGGAGCACACGGAGGGCTTGACGTTGTAGAAGTAGAGCGGCTGGCGGCGCGCGTGGAAGTCCGCCGTGAGCTGGTCGATGCTGGTGGCGGCCGTGTAGTCGGCCGAGTAGATGTGCGTGCACTCCAGCACCACGGGCACGCAGCCCGCGCCCGCCGCCTTGCTCACCAGCCGCCGCACGTAGTCCACGCTGGGGAACATGAGGCAGCGGTCCGGCGTGATCATCAGGTACTCGGCGCCGCGCTCCGTCTGGTGCAGAGGGTGGTATATTCCTTTAGTCGACGAGTGAACTAGAGGCGCGAGATATCGCATGTGGTTCTCGATTCCACTTATCAAATGCTCCAAAGAATAAGCGAAGTATTAAGCTAAATGGAAGAGGAACGGTAATGTTCGGGGTAACTCGGTGTCCTGGTTGTCCGCAAGCCGTGTACTGAGCTTCTCGAGGAATGTTTCTACATTTATTTGTCAGAAACTTGAAGGAAATAATTCCTCAATACCTAATTGTACGCAGCTACACGGAAAACCCGCTTTTCCGCTTAAGCTAAGTTATATATGACTTATTTTCCGAATATTTTATAAATATTTACAACGTATAGAACCCACAAATAGCAATGTGCATAGCTCGTCCAACAAAAATATGTTATTCAATATTAATTGCGCTAGTTCACGGAAACACAGAACCGTATCGACCATCAGCATACGTTAAAGGCAAGTCACACTAACAACAACAACAACATTACTTCTATACTTAAAAAGTCTCTCGTCTAGTTTCTGGCATGACTGCGACTGAGAATGAAGTTAACTTGTCAATGGTAGCGAGGGAGCTGGCCCTGATACATTTCCTTATTGTATTAAGGGAATGTTTTACCGAACTATCAAAGTCTTTGTCAATCATATGTAACAAATCGCTCGCTTCTGCTGATTTTCCTTCTAAGTGGAAGTTGGCAAATATAACAACACCGATTCATAAAAAAGTGAGTTAGGTCCCATTAGGCTTGTCTGTAAGCTGCATAGTTTAGGGGTCATCGCTTAGCTGGTTTGAGTCATATTTACGGAACAGATCGCAGTCGGTGTCAAGTCAGAGATAACGCTGACCGCTACAGACTGGAGTCCCTCAAGGTTCTCATCTGGCTCCCTCGCTGTTTCTAGTATGTATAAACGACTTGCCGCCAATGGTTACATCGGAAGTGTTCGCTGTCGACCTCAAGCTAAACAGACAAATCGGGAGTCAACGAGATGTTGACGACCTTCAATCCGATATTGATCGAGTTAGCTTGTGTTGTGATAACAACTAGATGCGACTTAACGCTACCTATTGAGTTTTTATCAAATTTACTCGGAAACGTATTAACCATTATAATAAAGTCTTTAAGAACGAGGCGAGGGATGGCAGATGTACAAATACTATCCTATCCTAATATAACTGTATACAAAAATTTGGATTCTTTATGAACCTCAGATTCATAATGAAGCAATCATTATGAATCCGCCAGTTTAGGTGATGTCAGCACGTCACCAGTGATAGCTCACCTTCAGCATCTCCACGGAGAACTTGGGGCGCGCCGCGTGGTACAGGATGAAGATGATGTTGACGATGACGCCGATCATGATGCCGAGCTCGATGGGCAGCACCAGGCACAGCACGAACGTGCACAGCCCCGGCACCAGGTCCAGCTCTGCGGACAGACGGAGGTCAGGCGGGGCCGCGCGCCGGCGGGCCGGAGGGCGGCACTCACTCTTAGCGCGCCACATGGGCTTCACCACGTTGTACTCCACCATGAACACGATGGCGGAGATGATGACGGCCGCCAGCGCCGACTTGGGGATGAACTCGAAGTACTGCGTGAAGAACTGCAGCGCCAGGATCACCATCGCGCCTGCGGGCAGAGCGCCGGTCAGCGGGCGGCCGGGCCGGGGCGGGCCGCGCCGGGTCGCGCCGCGCCGGGCCGCACTCACCCGTGTACAGGCCGTTGAAGGTGGTGCGCACGCCGGAGCCGTTGGCCACGACGGAGCGCGCCAGCGAGCCGCCGCCCGGGTACGCCTGCACGAAGGAGTTGGCGATGCCGGCCACGCCCAGCGCGATCATCTCCTGCGTGGCGTCGATGGTGCGCCCGTCCGAGAACGCCTTGCAGATGGCGATGTCCTCCAGCAGCACGATGAGCGGGATCACGATCAGGCCGGAGCCCATCTCCGAGACCATGTCGAGGAAGCCGGCCGTGGAGTTGTCGGCGCGCACGTAGCTGAAGGGCGGCGGCTGCGGGCGCGGCACGCCCGACGGGATGGCGCCCATGAGGCGCACGGGCGGCGCGCCGGGCGCCGCGCGCGCCGCCAGCCAGTAGCCCAGCGCGCCCGAGCACACCACCACGATGGCGTTGCGGCACGCGCCCAGCGTCCACAGGCAGCGCGTCAGCGCCTTCTGCCGCGTGCTGGGCCCGCCCTCGCGCGCCGCGCCCAGCTCCACCATGCCCGCCTTCTGCGGGCACACGGGGTGTGAGCGCGCGCCGGGCCGGGGCCGGCCGGCGCCGCGCGGCACTCACCCGCATGACGAGCAGCAGCGCGATGCACGAGAAGCCCAGCACGGGGTCCCACAGCGCCGCCGAGCGCAGGTTGCCGACGATGGAGATCCACTGCTGCAGGAAGGTGGTGCCGTCCACGGAGATGGCGAACAGGTCCTTGACCTGCGAGGTGGCGATCATGAGCGCCACGGCCGACGTGAAGCCCGAGGACACGGGCCCCGACACGAAGTTGACGAGGAAGCCGAGCCCCAGCGCGCCCATGAGCAGCTCCACCAGCCCCGCCAGCAGCGTGAGCAGCACGGCCTTCTCCAGCACGCCGCCCGCCACCTGCCACGTCAGCAGCGAGGCGATGGCCGTGGGCCCGGCCGGCACGGCGCGGCAGCCGCCCAGCACGATGTACACGAAGCAGCCCAGGAAGGAGCCGTACAGCCCGTGCTGCGGCGGCAGCCCCGCGATGTTGGAGTAGGCCAGCGACTGCGGGATCACCGTGAGCCCCACCGTGACGCCGGCGATGAGGTCGCCGAGCGCCTGCTGCGCGCCGTACCGCGGCAGCCACGCCGTCACCGGCAGCCGCTTGTGCAGCGTCTTGCGGTTGCAGCGGCGCCGCAGCCAGCCGCGCCAGCCGCCGCGCGCGCCCGGCACCATGCGGTCCCGGCTGGCCGCCGTGTCGTCCGGCGCCGGCAGCGAGCCGGCCGACGCGTTGTGCTTGCGGCGCGGGATCATCCTGCAACCAGCGCGCGCGCTCTGACACTCTGACTCTCCGCTCGCCGCGCGCCGCCGAGCCCGCATTCGGCGCGGATCAGACACGCCGCTATTTCGGACTCGCATCGTCATTCAACACTTCGCGGAATTAAATCGACACTCTAATAAAATACTCATTGAAAGCTAATTTACCTACGGTGACTCGTTTTTATGGCGAGGTATATAATTGTATTGTACGAGCTTTGTGTATTAGTCGCAGTGGTCGCGGCGAGCGGCGCCGGCGGCCGTCGTCTCCTCCACCGTCGCGATATCGAAGTAAACAAGAGAACAGACGGAGGCAGAAGTGCCGGAGTGGTGTCGAGCGCGAGCCGTCGCACGGTATGCTCGCGACGTCCGGCGCGCGCCGTCTCGCGGTTACTTAGTTTGTATTTATACGTTGCAATGAAGGTAATTAAAGAAATTACTTATTTGTCAATAAGCTACGTGAAGACAATAACAGGGAAAATGCGGCATTTCCCGAGGCGCGACCTACACCGAGTCGGAGTAATGGCGAGGCGGGAGATCGCGGCACACTGGGGGCAGCCAGGGACGGCACTCACTGGTGCGGGTGTCGCGTGAAGCGGCGCGCCGTGTGCGGCCGCCGTCAGCTGGGCATGGCGGGGCGCGCGCGGGGAGCGGGGCGCGGGCGGGGCGGCGGCGTGGCGACGGGCGGCCGGCGCTGCGGGCCGAGCGCGACTGCGGAGGCTGCGCGCGTGACGTCACGCTGCGCCGCGCACCTACCTGCTGCGGTCCGCGCTGCCAGTGCCGCGCGCCGCCCGCCCGCTAACATATAAACCCGCGGCTTATCTCGCCTCCAGTGCGACACCTGCTGCCGCCCGAGCGAGCGCAGGGCCGCCACACACCGCACTCTAGCACAGCCTGACCGATACTATTGTTGGCGATTACATGTTCACATGTATTATACAATATATTGACATGTATTGTTTACATTTTTCACGTTAATCCAATAATTACCAATAAATGGTTTATCTTGCTCGGGGGATGGTTTTCACACGAGCGACGATAAAACCGGTCCCAATAAAAAAAAATAACCGATTTTGGTTAAATTCAATATGAGAGCTATTTCATATATCTACACTAATATCTACTCTTAAATATAATAATATTATAAAGAGGAAAACTTTGTTTGGTTATAATAATGAATAGGCTCAAAAACTACTGGACCGATTTTCAAAATTCTTTCACCATTCGAAAGCTACATTATCCACGAGTAACATATACTATATTTTATTTTGGAAAAAAATAGGGTTCCGTACGATATTTGGATTTTTCGGACACAAACTGAAAAAAATCAACCAAAGAAGCTACTTATTTTGCGTACGCTGCCTAAACTACAAAAGATAGAACCATAAAATGTTGTAATTAATTGTAGATCTTATTAATATCTACAAAAAAGTCCGCGACACACTATACCTATCTATGTCGAGTGAGGCACAACAACCACATTTTTATTTAAAAATCTTGAATTTTTTTTTGCCATACATTTAAACGCGTTTATTTTACTCATGCTATTAATCCTTATCAAAATAAATTATTTCATCAATAAGTACAGTTTATGTTGATAATATTTGGTCTTTGAATGATTAAAATTGGACGTTTGGTTTTGAAGTTGTGGTGAAATTAAAATATTACGATCAGTAGCACTGCGGGACTGCAGGCAGAAGTGAACACTTTTGCCGGGAGCAAGACTTGGCGCTTTGCGGGCGGTCCTTATAGTTAGTTCTAGTAGATATTATTTAGTATCGGCTGTGCACCCGTGCGAAGCCGGGGCGGGTCGCTAGTGTTCCAATAAAGACAAAGTTTTCAAATCGGCTTTACATGAGTAATATTGGAGGTAACAATAATAAAAAGTACCTTTTAAAGTCCGTTCAAAACAGAAAAAAACTTTACTTCAGCACCATTGACTGACGAGTTCGATATCGGTTATTAGTGTGTGTGAGGCAGCGCCTCCAGCCGAGTCCTCAGCCCGTCTCCGAGTGTTGCGATATGTTTGTTTGTGTATTGACAGGTGTCACTCCGCGCTTATCTAATCTCCGATAGCCGCCTGTTTGTGACAACTGTCTGATAGCGAGCACCGGCGGCACTGACCGAGCGAGCGCACTGAGCGAAGTGTACATCGGTCACGTGAGGAATGTGCCGGTATCGCGGATACTGCTAACTAATCCTAAAGGTGAGAATAGTTTTACTATCTGACACATTAAAAAGGAAATATTGATCGTAAAGTTTCATTATCTATTGTTTCGTAGATGAGCAATATATAATAATGATGCTGACTGTCAGCTACCCGTGTGTGTGTGTGTGTGTGTGTGTGTGTGTGTGCACTCGACATTAACAACATCAAGATGAGAAGTGAATATAATCCTCACGACACCGACCAACCAGATCACAGTGAGGTCTACAACATTTCTAAGAAATAAACAAAGTGCTAAGTAACTTTCATCTGCTGTTTTGAAATGATATGAAACAATAATTATGTATTTACCGTGCACATGGTAATATTGAAATATTTATTAAATATTTAACTATAGGCCAGTATGCATATTGCCCACTCTATCTAAGATCCTAGAAGCAGTAATAAAAAATAGAATCGTCAAATACTTTGAAGATAATAATTTATTTACTGTCACAGTTTAGCTTTAGGAAGGGTAAATCAACGGAAATGGCTATTAGAGATGTAGTATATTTTATTTTAGAATCATTAGACAAGTCAAATAGATGTGCTAGCATATTCTGCGATTTATCTGAAACATTTGATTGTTTGCGGCATGATATTTTAAGATGAAGTTACAACATTATGGTTTTCAAGGTTCTGAACTAAGCATTATGAGATCATATTTAAGTAATCGTATCCAAATTGTTACAGTAGGAGAAAAATCGTCAACGTGTAGGAAGCTCATCAACCGGTGTACCACAGGGATCAATTTTGGGGCCAGTTTTGTTCTTAATGTACATTAACGATCTTGTAAATGTTATGCCCAACTGGTCCCATATAAGCCGATGATACACATGTAGGAATAAGAGATAAAAGTAAAATCAAGTTAGATGAGAAAGTAAAAGTTATGACATTGCTTGAAGATTGGTTTAAATCAAATGGTATTATATTAAATTCAAGTAAACGCAATGTTATAGAATATCCAGATTAGGAATCTATGGTAACTCATTAAAAAAAGAAAATGTATTCTTAGGCTATACAATAGATAACACTATTTAACATAGTGCGCATATAAAAAAGCTTTGTAAGAAATAAGCTAGTGCCAATTATGCATTGTTTAAACTTAGACCTTTATTAGATAAAAAATCACTTGTCTCTGTTTATTATGCTTATATACATTCAAATATTAGGTATGCCATTACTGTATGGGGAGATGCAACTGATATATTCAAAGTGTTGAAATGTCAAAAGAGGTCAATCAGAATAATAAATGGTTTAAAGAAGCGTAGCTCAGCTCGGAAATATTTTGAAAAGGACAGGATAATGACAGTAATTTCAATGTACATATTGAAATTCATGAAAATAAAATTTACCAGAATACAAAAGATGCTATTCCATATTATTTACGTAGGAATATAGGTAAAGTTCTACCAGCAAATAGACTAGCTAAAGTACAGAAACAGGGATGTTATACAAAAACATTAATGTACAACAAGTTGCCAGAGAACATAACAAATCTTAATAGTAGTATGTTTAAACAGAAAATAAAGAGTTTTTGTGAAAGTAATTCCTTTTATAATTTAAGCGAATATATTAATATGGAGCTTGCAGAATCGTTATTCATGTGTAAACAGTAGTATTTTAAATTTAATACACATGAAAAACAAGTGCTAATGTGTGTAGTATTTGATGGGGTAGAATATTTATTTAATGAAATTTGTAAGTTTATTTAGTTTAATCTAACTAATGTTTTCAAGTATTAAGTAATTATTGTAGTATGACTTGCCTTTAACGTATGTTATTTAGGGCTAATAAAGTTCTGTATTTCTTGAGAAGCGTCCCTTGTAGCAAGTACCGCACGTGCGGTGTGCACGATGTCAATAAACTTAAAAAATAATGTAATATTATGATTTAAAGTTTAATGTGTTAGGTTTAGCGCACCATCAATAGTATACTTAGTCAGGTCATAAGTTCTGTCACACGATAAAAACTTTTGAATTTAGAATGATGGCCACAAAAAAAAATATTGAATTAGAATTCCGAATTTTTCATGAAAATAAAAATATATACTTTTTAGAATTTTCCTCATTTTTAAATATGGAATGGACACCTAAAGAAGACCGTGTCGGGGTTATTGCCTTGCATCGTTGCGGTTACGCGCCAATTCAGATTTTCGACTTACTGAAAAAATTGAATACAACCAAAAGATTCGTTTATCGTACCATAAATCGATACAATGAAGACTCTAGTGTAGATGACAGATCAAGAAGTGGTCGACCTCGCTCTGTTAAGACTCCAGCAGTGATAAAAGCTGTGAAGGCGCGAATTCAAGGAAAAACCCATACGTAAGCAGAAACTGTTGGCCCTTCAGATGGGGCTAAGCAGGACCACGGTGAAAGGGTGTTAAATGAAGACTTAGGGCTTAGGGCATATCGAATAAAAACAGGATATCGTTTGGACGCTCGACCTGAGACTGAAGAGATGCCGCGCTTTGTTGAAGCGATACGCAGGAAAAAAGAGTAGCGAAATTATTTTTTCGGATGAAAAAATTTTCACCATTGAAGAGAGCTACAACAAACATGAAGTCGGTTAAAAATGATAAGGTGTACGCACACAGCAGTGAAGAAGCGAGCAACCGTATTCCGCGTGTCCAACGAAGTCATTTTCCATTTTCGATCATGGTTTGACTGGGAGTCTCTTATTGGGAATTAACTGAGGTAAATTTTTGTGAGAAAGGCGTAAAAACGAATGCAGTTATGTATCAAAATACAGTCCTCAAGAACCTTTGGAACCTGTTTTTCATACCATGTTTAATAACAGGCCCTGGGTATTCCAACAAGATCCTGCGCCAGCCCGTAGAGCGACAAGCACACAAGACTGGCTGGCGGCGCGTGAAATCGCCTTCATCCGACACGAAGACTGGCCCTCCTCCAGTCCAGATTTGAGTCCGTTAGATTACAAGATATGGCAACACTTGGAGGAAAAGGCCTGCTCAAAGCCTCCTCCTGATTTGGAGTCACTCAAGGCATCCTTGATTAAGGCAGCCGCCGATATTGACATAAAACCTCGTTCGTGCCGCAATAGATGACTGGCCGCGCAGATTGAAGGCCTGTATTCATAATCGCGGGGGTCATTTTGAATAAATTTTATTACCATAAGAATCTATGTTTTATTAAATTCATTTTGATATATGTATAAATGATTACATAAATATTAAACATGTCTAAATTATCTCTTAGTACACATGTGACAGAACTTATGACCTGACTAAGTATAAAAACGTAAAGCCGAAGGGCGCCGCTGGCCGCGCTAGCCTGAACTAGTAGGTTTAGCTTTGTTTTTAGGGTTCCGTACGTAGAGTACCAACGCGACCCTATCTAGCTCCCTCGTCGCAGCCGTCGTCTCGGCTGCTTCGGGCTCCTCCCCTTCTCCGATCAGCTCCGGCGGCAACCCGCGCCCCGAGCTCGGCACCGGGAGCGGCGCCAGCTGCCAGAGTATCGCGTGCACCATGCGAGCTACCGAGGCTCAATGCTCGCCGATACTGTATTCCTGTTGCCGCTGTCAGGAATACAACAATACGACAATATAAACATGGAATGTTGTGTCGGCGAGGTGTAGTGCTCGACGAGCCGCTAGGAGATAGCGCTATCTCCCGGCAGTGCGTGGGGAGCGAGGTCGCGCGCGTTGAAGTCTTCTGCAAGCGCGCACGCGTTCCCAGCGCTGGGCTAGCCCGCGCCCCGGCGTGGCGCGCCCTCAGTCACGTGAGGCGCGGGGGTCGGCGACCTGCACGCGCGGGGGGGGGAGCGAGTCATGTGACCGCGGGGGGGCCCGTGACGTCACGCGCACGTGCTCCCACCTGGTTTAGAAAGTGCGCGCGCCCACAGCCGCCAGTGTGTCCGCGCACACCCCGCTATGTGTACGAAGGGTTTTCCCGCCGCGATATGTGTGAGTGTCGCCGACAGACGTGACCTGCCGCTCGGTGCACACGTAGATAACTTTAGATAAGGATGGCGTGCGACTCATCTCACGCTGCAGGCGGCGAGTGTGCTCCCGGCGAGCGTTACACTGGGCAGCATCGCCGGGTGCAGCTCTGCACGCGGGCGGCGGGGCGCGCCTCCCGCCTCCCGCCTCCCGCCAGCCGGCCTCACAGCGCGGAGGAAGGTCTCGCGGCAGGAAGCGACCGGAAAGGAGAACTTGTCGCCGTTACTCAGTCACAACATCCGCCATGTATCTCCATGACCGCGGATACTCCGGCGCGTGTCGGTCACATGACTCGCGCCGCGTTACATCACGTTATCTCGTGCAGCGAGTGTCGGCTCGCGCGCCGCGGATATCTAATCTGATGCAGCCGTGGCCTTTCTTCCATAATTATATGCTCAATGCTAAACATCGTGAGGGCAAATACTACTCGCCTAGTTTACTCGCGACCGTGTTTACCTGCCTAGCTACACCCGGCACACGGCTCCCGGCGCCGGCACCGGGCAGCCGGCACCCGGCGCCGGCCACCCGGCACCCGGCGACCGCCGAACTGGCGAATTAACAACCGGTTCCAAAATAATAACGTTATGTTTTGCATTTAATGTTGCGCTTGACACACATACGTCGGTATCGTATAGAACGGGTTTGCGGTCGCCGCGCTCCGCCTGCGCACACACTGCTATACACTACGCCACATAAACCACGCGACGACTCTTGTATATAAAGATAAGTTTGACTTAAAACTTTAGAAACCCCAGACATAATATTTAATGGCAGCGCCCGCGGAAGCCATTGACGACCGATTCTCATTAAGGATAGCTAAGCTAAAAAAACTAAACAAAATCGGTTCATCCTCTCGTAAGCTACGATGCGACAGACACAAACAAACATGTTTACATGTTCACGTTAAACATGTGTGATATTAGTGAGGAGTCATATTGTCATATGTAAGGTTTATATCGACGAGTTGGGCGGCGAGACGAGTCATATCACACTATATAATAATATAGGTAACTACTATATATAATACTAATAATATAGTACTGGCAGTGGTCGCCGACACCGGGGTCAAGCTCCCGAATGGGAAGCGGCTCCGGTCAACACATTCCACACATATAGCGTGGTATCCTGCGCACAGGAACACCTTGCAAGCAAGTGTCGGCAGCAAGGTGATGCCGCCAACATACTCTTGTGAAGTACAGAGAGCCGCCCGAGACACGATACCGAGCACTCGTCCCCTTGAGGAGTCCCGGGCCTACTGCCGCATACACCTCGCATCAATATGATGTACTTACCTCTTCACGAGGAGGACATCTCGTTAGATCTCCCGCTGCTCCGGTACGACCGCTCCGCTGTCCGGGCGACCGACAGAGTTCCCCTCCGCTTCTAGAGAGGGTTGTTACACCGGCGTGGCTTGCGGATACTCGAGGTGGAAAATGGATGTGGATTAATTCTGTATCACGCAAAGTAACGTGGAAAACTATATTTTTCTCGTAAAAAGTAAAGTCAAAACAATAGTTATTCCTAAGAGATATTCATATGTCATCGCTGACCTTCTTGTACATCTATATAACTTGTACAGTAGTGTAATTATGTCGACAGAAGGACAGACGGCGACTCCTCGCTGTGTGTGTAGCGAGGGATACAGCGGCCAGCTCGGGATGTGTCGCGGGATCAACATGAGTGTAGTGACGTCACGTGCCGGGCTAGTCGGTTATACATTCCACATGTGACAGTTATATCATAGTGTAGTAGTGCAGGCAGCGCGGCGCCGCGCGCTCACGTCAGGCGCGGGGAGCACTCGCCGCCGGGTGCTGAACCCTTCCCCTGCACTACATACCGTGCGCCGCCTGCTGCGGCACTACATGTTCAGGAGGCGACATCATGCGGAGACTACCATCACCAGCACAGCGCGGGACACGCACCCTGACGATCACAAATACAAATATAAATATCGCTTACACTCTTGAACTACTTCCAATTCCCTCAAATTGAACGAATACCAATTTAGAAAAAAAAAACATAAAATGTATTTTCCGCTCGGTTTAAGGTATAGTCCCGCTGAGCTACCGCTTCGATTACATACAATATACCTATACATCATTTTCTGATACGGAAGTTTTAGACACGGTTAAAGTTTGTGGTTCGGTTAATAGGTTAGGTTTGAGACTTCATATGAATTGTGTATAGGTATTATAATCGAGTTTTTTACGAAGAGAAAAAAAATGAAATAAAAAATGTTTTGAAGTGTGTTGGCGGTCGGCGGGGGACGGCGAGGGGCGGCGGGGGGCGGGCGCGGCCGAGGTAAGTAACCGATGGACGAGAACACGTCACACACACAAAACGCGGACAAAACATACAAAAAATGTAGTGAGGAACTCTTCGCACCTCACAAACCCGCCGCCGTCCGGCTCTTGTAATACAGGCTGGTGACACGATGCCTCGTGTTCATATCTACAGCTTGTTCTATAACATTATAATAATATAAACGTATTACATCGCTGTGTGGAATATATTGCGGGTCGGCCGGCAAGGGACGGCCGCGCGCTCTCCATCCTCACTCGCGATATCATGTATGTCGGTCGGAGCCGAGCGGGGGACAGGTACTCTCCTCCTGCCGCCGACACACCGCGACTACACCGTGCTAATGCTAGGCGACGTGACGTCACTACTCGGTGGTTACACTCATTACAATTACATATAATAGCCAGCTAGCTATTTATGATAATAATATGTTACAAAATAAAAGAGATGCTATTCCATATTGTTTACGTAGGAAGATAGGAGGTAGGTAAGGTTCTATACAAAAAAGTTGCCAGAGAACATAACAAATCTAAATAGAGAGAAACAAAAAATAAAGGGTTTTTGTAAAAGTGTTCCCTTATATAAATTAAGCGAATAAATATGGAACTTGCAAAATCGTTATACAGGTGTGTGTAATACTCGTAGATATGGAAAAACAATTGTTACTGTCTGTAGAATATTTAATAAAATTAGTAAATTTAATTTATCTAACTAGTCTTTTTAAGTATTGAAGTAATGTTTGTAGTAAACTTGCCTTTACTTTAACGTGTGTTATTTATGGCCAATAAAGTTCTGTTTTTCTGTTTTTGGCTAAACTAAGTAAAAAATATACCTTTAATATATTTGTCGTCCTTCGTGGCGAGGACACAACCTGCCTTCCTAATAAATACACAATGATCGGTTATATGACAGGTTAGAGAACCGACGGTGTGGAGGAACACACGCGGGGGGAGCGGCTACATTCCTTAGGAATCCATTAGGACAATATATCAACGTCTGGATCTCGGATTAGTTTATCAAAAATTACAAAAAATCACGTTAGTTGTATGGGAGCCGTCCTTTAATGTAACAAAAATATATCTGTCATAAAATCTGTACAAAAAACAACTTTCTAGCTATGATGGTTCATTAGATACAGCCAGGCGGACGGACAGCGCAGTCCGAGTGATGGTCCCGTCGGTACTCTCCGGGTACCCTAAGAAGTCCGGTCGCGGTGAGAACTCGTGCAAAAACTGGAATTGACAAGGAAAAGTGTATAAACATCACATTCCGCAACTAATTATTCCATTTTAGACTGTATTTTCCTCAACCAGGCGATACCCACAACCGATATTGGCAAAAACACAAACCCACAACGCTCGATGTCGCTAGAAGTACGAGAATATTCCCCCGTGTAACGCTAACATTTCACAAAATGACGAAAGTGACTCAAAGTGACGAGATAACGCATTTCATCATCGACTGATCGTTTATGTGTTTGTAATGTTCCTTCATGAATACTGCGATATCATTTGTGTTTCATTGTGAGTGTTGCATCGGACGACTTTCAGGGCCCCATTCAATGCAGAACCTTTTCTCAATGTTTCCTTTCAAACCCAATAGAGATAGAATAACCGCAGCTATTATCCGTGTTGGCTGAGGTATGTGCGGTGTGTTTATGATCGGTGAGGAGAGGGGTGGCGGCTCAGGTCGCCTAGCATTAGGACGGCACTAGCGCGGTCGCGGCGCACGGCTGCTCCCTGTGGGAGGCGGCCGGAGCCCGCTGTAAGTGTCGAGACAAGCGGCGCTCGCGGACATGCTCGCTCGACACACGAGACTCCGCTCGCGATACTTGTATAATGTGGAGGAGCGTAGTGTAGTGAGTGTGAGAGGGCTCGGAGTAAGGAAACCTGTATCGGGATGAGAGCTGCGTCCCGCTCACTCTACTACAGCTGTGTCTCCCAGTGTAGCAGGGAGCGCAGCGCGCGCTGGCGACCCTGCCGGTCCACTTGACGATGCTAGTGGAGGACTAGTGTGTCCGCTCGCCGTTCACACTGATCGCGGAAATCAATTAAACAAAAATATAGATGTATTCATTATAAATGCATAATATCCACAGGTGAATAGCATCTCATTATAAATCGTATCTGTTGTTTCTCGTTCCGTGTCCAACGTGTACCAGGTGTAGGCTACTATAGCTCCGCCCGCGGCTTCGCTCGCCTACAGCTGACAAATACTAGGATATTCGATTGGTATTACGAACTATTCATTATATTAACTTATATTAAAAAATTAAAAAGCAAATGTATGTGTGTATTTTGTTACTCTCAAATTTCAAAATATTTTGTTCATTTTGATGGTAATTAATTTCTTTGGATGTTTCTTTGTTTCTACTTAATTGTAAGTTATTTTGACAATTCTGACACATACACCATATCATAAAAAGAAACAATAAACTCGTCTGTTACACCAGAATAATGAAGATGGCATCGAGAGAAATCTCAGACACTTATAATGGCGATCTTGGATTTAAAATCTTTTAGAATATATCATAGTGTATGTATTCTACTAGTTGAGTCTTTTAATTTGATACCCATATTGAGGCACTTGTAAAAATATTTCTTGCTTTCAAACAAGAAGGGGTAGTCATTAGGGGTAGAATTTCGGGTAATCCCTTCCTATCGGATGCCTTCTTGATACAGGGAAGACCCCCTCCGGTGTGCGGTGTCCACGACGAGCGATCTTATCGTGAGCAGATCCGCCGTTCCGTCGTAACACGTAGAGTAGGTTCGTCACCCGCAGAGCTCGCCCGGTGACATCCTGCGAGCGATACACACACCATCACAACCGATACTCGGCATCATGCTGTACAACACTGCCTCATTGCAGGGTACCGAGTGCGCGATGATGATGATGAAATATATCTTCTCAAAGCGAGCGCGTTTCATCACTTCAGGAAAACGGCATGTTTCCTCGACACGACATGGTCAACTCTACTCATGTACTGCAACACTAGGAAGCGGCGCGCCCTGCTTATACTAATGTATGCTTCTTCTTCTTCGTATGAGCTAAGTGGCCAGGCTCTGGCGTCGAGAGTTTTTCAAGCCGCCCGAAGGTAATGTATGAGGAAAGCATCAGAAAATGGTGTATTGCGGAACAAGTGAGATGAGAAGTGTTAGCTGGAGGAACCCTGGTGTCCGCGACACACTGCCTGCGCTCGGCTGGATACGATGACGAGCAGGTTTAACCCGCGCGTTACATTCATAGTGCGGTTTATGGTTCTACCGTCGCAATCAATGCTTTTCCTGTATCTGACGTACACCTGTAGATCATCCGTTCGAAGGAAATGTTTGTCGGAGATATAATGCATATTAATAGCTATGTAAATTATAATTTACATATATTAATAGACAAGTATGTTCAGTTTTTTCCAGCGAAAACAACATGATCTCGCTGTATTATATTAAAGGTGGAATTAGACTGGACTTGGCATGAGGGGCTCGCGGGGCGGGGCGCGGGGCGCGGGGCGGAGCGCCGCAGCCTCTCCCGCGGTGACGGGGTCCAGTGCCGGTGGCCACGCTGCCGGTGACATGTTACAATCATGACGGACAATCCTTATCCTTACTAATTAGTATATACTCTAAAGCGGTGACAGCTCAGTCAGGTGTGCAGTCGCCTCACCTTCCGAAGGTCGTGGGTTCGATCCCCGCCAATGAGCTTGAACTTCCTGTAAAGGAGAACATTGAGGAGAGCATTGTGGTAGGTCTCCTTCTAGTGTTTGGGTGGCCAGCTCCACCCTCAACTTGAAGAATCTGTCGCTAAACATCTAACAATGTGTGCCGGCAGCCCAAGCATGCTCCACCTCAGGCCAGAGTGTCGCCAGCCTGTGAAGTTTAGCTCGTCAAATGCCTACCTGTAATGTGTATACAACTATATAGAAACATGTGTAGCTGTGTGTGTCAGCTGGTTACTGACGGTCGCTCCGCACATTATGTATGCAATTTACTGAAAGCGATGGTATTTTTGTTGTTAAACAGAGTCGTTATCTATACTCGTTTTGCTCAATTGGAAATTATACATCAGGAAGGAAATCTATGCAGTGAGGTAAAATATATTGTACGAGAATGAGCCGCGTTAGCCCGCCGATAGCTAGTGGACTAAACGAGTATATTAATACAACGTCAAACATTTATGTTCATACTAAATACAACAAAATCAATTCGGTCAGTGTTTCCCAAACTTTCAGCTTCATAATATTAGTGGAACAGATATACAAGCAAGTCTTCATTTAGTTCGCAAGCCGTGATGATACAAGCATCTGCCACAATACAGAGCACCGTGAATACAGTTCCACATGTAGCTCGGCCAGTGTTTGTTGGCTGCTAACTATGTTGGTGCGCCGCGTGTTGCTCTACACGGTGCCTGCCAGCGCCGGCCGCCGGCGCGCGCGCGCAGCTTGCTCGCACGAGCGCGGCAGGCGCTAGCGATCCTCCCGATACACGATACATCACATTTACAAACCCACAACAGGTCGTAGTTAAACACTCTTCATTTTAGAAAGAGCCAAATCATGTACTACACAGTTTTATATACCTTTCTAAATAAAATAAATATTAAAGGAATGTATTGTTTCACCATTTTTTTTTTATAATGAAACAGATGATATTATAATGAACGTCCCTTCATACGGGAGTTCGGCTCGCACTTGGTCACTTATTAATCCTTTACTTTAACGAGAAATAATGAGACTCGCGCCTTAATTCACTATGCTACGGTTCATAATACGTTGTACATGGTTATACGGAGTACTAGTTATTATTCTGTGGTATTGAAAGAGCCACGGACTAGGGTTGCTTACTTCGAGAAACTACTTCTTATGCCATCTAGCGCGAATAGAATTCCATAGGTATCATCTATAGTATCACCGAAAATATTTTGCCTTGGGCTCTTAGTTCGTAAATGTACGACAAATGAAATGTAACTCGAATAAAACGACTAAAATATCTTTTTTATTGTACTTTTAGGATATTGGAATAGTACGGGGAGAAACGGTTTGTAGTTTGAATTAATTTCATTTTATGTAGGAACATAATGTAATCCAGTCAAAATAGATTTTACCCTTACCTGTCAGCGTCTTTAGGTAACCAAAAAAAAGTTAAATTTCGATCACGATCCGTATTTAAACAATTAAATACTTCACAGTATCTTTTTGCTTTTTTTCGTTTTGTGTCCATCTTGCAATTATATAATGAATCAATCAAATAATTAAGTTTAACGTGGTCGAACATATAGCGCGCACGCGTGTGTTTTCGTTCGCTTGTGGCAGCCTACTAGATTGGCCACTCCGGAGTGGCCGCCGCCCGTAGGTATGTTTTTAACACCTACACGCGGAGTGACACAGGCCTGCTCGCGCTCAGGCCACTGACAACTGACGTAAAGTCATTGCCAAATTAATGATAGCCACTTTATATTGTTATTGTCAGCTCCCAGTGACTAGAGAGGGGGGGAGGGGGGTTGTACAAGTGTGTAAAAGATGCGCAAAATTCAGTCAATTTATTTAGATACAACGAGCATCGAACAACATAGTATAGGTATGTACATCATTTGGTTTGCGAAACGCTAGCTCCCGGGCCACTATCACTGTATAACTTTAATATTTATACATATGTATGCGTAGCATTATAGTGGTGCGCCTTAGGCACATTAATTAAAAAGGACAGACATACATATTTATGTCTGTCCTTTTTAATAATTGATTAGACCGCGCGCATACATATTTGCCGGCGCAACACTTCAGTTTAGTTCGCGCACTCTCATCGTCTCTCCTACAAGTTCCCCCTGCACGGTGTGCGGTCACGTCACGTCGCAGCGGACAATATTTCGTTGTAATGATGAGTTTGGGAACATTTTGAATAAGTGTGCAACATGTGGTTATGTGTGTGTGGAGGCGCCACGGCGCGCCGCCTTCAGCGCGCGGTACGCCGCCACGGCGTCCGTGCGCGCGCGCTCGCGCCGAGCCGAGTCCGCCGCGCCGCCCGCACCCCCCGCACCGCCCGCACCCCCCGCGCCGCCCGCGCCGCCCGCCAGCAGCGCCGACAGCAGCAGCGGCCGCCGGCCCGGCTGCAACACGCCACCACACATATATTATTGCTGCTACTCGCCTCTTCAACTGAGGAAGAGAGTAAACATTACCCGTGCGATGTGTCACTTATATTTGTTGGTGTTACGTCCTGGCATTGTTCACAAATACGCTGTAAATGTGTCATCTTTTATTGATTGAATGTAATAGTAATAATGTGTAAGTAAGGTAGCAAGGCGAGGCGAGCACTACAGTGTGTGCAGGTCGGCCGCTCGCACGCCTCTACACATACATGTATGCGATTCTTGACCGCCCTGCTCCCGGAAAACTATCATTTAGAAGATTCTACGAATGGTTTCTTCTGGGCGAGCGCGCTCCGCCTTGTACACCATCAGGTGCATCGTAATCAAGCACAAATCTATAAGTGGTATGGTGGCACTTCGCTTCACTACTCGCATGGTACTCGATAGTTGCTGTATTCAGGAAATACTGAGCAATATGTGAACATGCTGCCAGCACAGGTTAGTACGACCATGCACACGCGAGAACTCATAAACCTTCGGTATTCGACATATTTGTCAATGAGGCGAATAGAACGTAAAAGTAAATGTGGAGTGCGTGATGCGGACTGACCCGGGCGTGCGGCGCGGGCAGGGCGGGCGGCGCGGGCAGGGCGGGCGGCGCGGGCAGGGCGCGGCGCGGCGCGGGCAGGGCGGGCGGCGCGTGCGCCACGGCGCCGAAGGGCACGCGCTCGTACTGCAGCTCGGAGCGCGCCTCCTGCAACACACCGCGGCAACTCACTCCCACTCGCCACAACGCTCAACACTAATCTCACGCCCGTGAGTGCTCGCCGCTAACATGCTGTTGTCATGCCAAAACAACCCCCAACATAAATATCTCCAATGACTAAATAGATGTGTAGATATTAGAGGTATACGGTTTCATTGAGATTAGCTGAAAATTTCGATCCGTACATGAGTATCGACACTCATACTAACATTCAAAAATACAGAAAGCTACGCGCGCTCGTGCGATAAGTTGACAGGCCATCTTGTCGGCTGACAGAGTACAAGACACGGCGTTACCTCCTCAGCCCTCTCCTTCTTGGCCTTCTTCTTGTGGGCGAGGCGCTGCGCGCGCGAGGGCTGCGCGGGCGCGGGGTGGCGGCGCGCGCGTCTCGCTCGAACCTCCTCCTGGCGGCGCTCCTGCTCCTCCTGCGCGTCCTCCTCCGCTCCCTGCACACAGCCCGCACGGTCAGCCCGCTGGTCGCGCGGCGCCGGGCTCGCAGCACGGCGTACCGACCGGGTAGTGCAGGTGGTGCGCGTCGTGCAGCGCGCGCACGGCGGCAGAGATGCGCCGCGAGAACTGGCGCGCGCCCTCGCCCGGCAGCGCGCGCAGCCCCGCCACCCCGCGCGCCGCCCCCGACCCCGCCACCCCGCGCGCCGCCCCCGACCCCGCCGCCTTGCCTCGCCGCGCCTCCCCACCACCTGCAACACATCACACTTCACTAAGTTACATATCAAAACAGTGTTCCAATTTTTTACTGTTGATTATGTCATATTAATTTCAGGAAAATATGTAAAACGATCCCCACATGTTGATTTTGAACACTTTGAAGTATAATAAATTATAGACTTGTAATTAATGTTCTATTATAGCATTTTAAAATTAATAAAACATAGCCATGCTAAATTTATTATTTAGGTGAAAGCACAGAATATATTATATAGAGTAGCAGTAGTGAGGAAGGTAACATTCCATACCTAGGAGAGAAGTAAAACATACTAGCCAGTAAAGCAGAGATGTTGATACATGCCGGTTGGTAGTAACACCAGATATCTTGAAATGAACTAGCCTTCAGCGATAAGTTTGTATTCAAAACATTGCACCCAAATGTTCTGCAGCCACTACTATCGAAATTATAATATTAATATTATATCTATCTATATCATATATCTGAACTTATTTTCTTCCATTGATTCCAAAATATCTACACATCAACAACAAATAACCATTTCATTCAGAGGGTTAAAAGGACTACTCATTCTCATCATAGTGAACGCATTAATTTAGTGAGGATTGCAAGTTCCTGTAAGTTTCGAGAAGAGGAGCTGCTAGAACCACTTCCTGGCGGAGCAGGGAGGTGTGTACCTGGTGGCGGCGCGCGGCGCGCGGGCCGCGGCGCGAACAGGCGGCTCAGCGAGCGCGGCACGGGCTGGTCGTCCGGGTCCGCCGGCGGCGCGTTGATCTTGTTCTGCACGCTGCAACATCTCACACGTTACAGGCGTGCTCCGCCGCCCGCCGCCCGCCGCCCGTCGCACGACCACCACGAGTACCTCTGCAGCCGTCGCGCCTGCTGGACCAGCGGGTCCTTCACACCTCGATGTTTCTTAGCTGGTATTTTGCGCCCCATCGCTTGTCACTTACAAAAAACCAAAGATCTAATACAAAAAAATAAACTTATGCGATGAAAATAACCAAAACAACCAAACAAACAAATCAACTTAAAATGTGATCCTTTTTTTTCTTAGCCAAAACGAATGTGTCAGACGTAGAAAGAGATCTGTGGTCTTTTCTTTCTATGCCTGATCGTGTCCTGTTCATTGTGCTTGCATGACGTTCACAGTTGTCATTAACCATAGACTACGTCTCTGTCCTATTATATCTGCCTTCTCTTTCTATGATATCAATCGACATCAACAGAAAACAGCTGATGAGTGCTGCCAGCATATATAATTTAAAATTTCCGATGTGGTAAAAATAAAATTTGAAAATACGAATGACTAACTACTAGTATTAGTTTTTCATATTGTTCATACTAGCTTAACTAAAGAAGCTAAAGTCCTTAGAAAACACTTAATTACGCTGAGGAGATAACGTGGACAAATTAAAGGTATGTTCGATCGACCTAAGTGAATTAAACAATCATAATGATGTGTACGCCAATTTTAACTTTAAAGTTAACTTAGAGCGCAAAACATAAATTATAAATTTAACGTACGATTAGCTACATCAACTTGTGCAGAAAAATTGTAAGTATTTATATACATTCAACTAACTGGTGGGTATTCATGGGACCTACATAATACATTACTACGGTATCCTGAAAAACATTTATATAACTGCTAGAATAGAATAGAATATTTATTTCAGCATAGCATGTACAATACAAATTAAATTAATACAGTAACAAGTACCCTGTGAGCAGGCGATTGATTGTATTATACCCTGCTATTCGAGCCGTGGTCGTATTTTCAAGCGGCAGGCAACATTATAACATTTAGGTGCGCGCGCGGGGGGGGCTTGTTTAGAATCAAGGTCGTTCTTTGTGTCAAATAATATTTCTATTTCTTGTGACGAATTTTTATACAAAATAATCTTTATCAGCTTCTCAGTCGAGAGTTCCGTGACTATTTTGTGTTAGAATAAACAATACAGGACGCGCGCGTATGTCGCGTACAGTCGCTACATATCAGTGAAACCCGTACACTTCATACGTTCCAATGAGTCTGGGGGGAGGTCAAAACTCAGACGGCACTAATGCTGGAGGGATATTCGTTCAATTCAACCAGGACTGCACGTAAGTAGGGTAGGGTAGTGGTGGCGGGCGGGCGCGGCGCGCGATGATGCAATACGGCGCGCCAGCTGGCGTCACCCACACCAGCTGACGGCAGCCGGGCGCTCCGCCCCACCACACGGGAGCCCCGCTCGCCTGCGACGCCAGTTTCACAATACTCACTTAGGTCAGGGTTAATTATACCTTCTTGTGTTCAAACAAACAACTCTGAATGTCGTTGTGAAGCGCAGGGCTAGTGCTAGGCTCAGCTATACGTGGATTCATTATACAATACTGTTCAAATACTATGCAACCTGCCCTGTGACCTCGCTAGCATATGGTACAATTTGCAAAAATATACACTGAAAGAGAACATCTTGTGTATTCAATTGTAATGATAGTAACATTGTTAATTAAAGACTCTTATTGATTAATGTACTTGTTAGCATATTGTACCAGTGTGACTAGTGATGTCCACAGCCCGTGTCCCGTGGCATGTAAACGAGTTGTATGAGATTGTGGAAGTGATTTATTTATTCAGTCTGCAATGTTCTCTATTCTTAATTACACATATTATCAGTATTGATAATTCCCTTGTCACAAACGTTTTTTACTGTTTATGATCTATGGTGAGGCAACTGTAAATTCAAGATGTTGCCCGTGTCATCACCTTAATATTGCTATAAGATTGAAATATCTTTCAATTGGAATAAGAGTGTAATGGCCCATGAGTAGTATAGAAGGAGTGGGTGTGCAGGCCGGCGCTGGCGGTGCGTGACGCGTGGTGTGTGCAGGTCGCTGGTGGCGGGCAGCAGCAGCGGGTACCACGTGTTTGCGCTGACGGCGGACGATGGCGTGGAGGAGATCTACGCGAGCCGCTCGGGGCAGGACACCTGCCTGGTGGACCGCCTGTTCAGCAGCTCGCTGGTGGCGCTGGTCACGGTCGCCGCGCCCCGGTAACTACCCACGCTCTGTGCGCGCCGTGCAGGGGAGGTCGCGGCCGCACTGTCGCCAACAATAGCGCGGCTATTTGCGGCCTGGCCCTGGACGTGAACTTGCCGCCCCCGCCCCCGCGCCCCGCGCCCCGCGCTACCCCGCCGCGCCCGCGCAATCACACTACTCACCTAGAGTACACTTGATACTACATACTGCAGTTTACTAACACTGGATTGACAATTTATAGAAATAGTATAAAAACTATGAAAGCCGATTACATATCTACATACCTACTAGCTTGGCCACTTAACTCATAATATGATGAAAAAGTAGATTGGAATCCTAAAAAACAAATATTAAAAAAAAACCTCACACTAGATTATAGGGTCCTATAACCAAAAGGTACCAATTTCTATTATTTGGGCTATTTTATTTTTCTTACTAACAACAACAACATTATGATAAAAAATGCCCAAGTGTGAGTCAGGTTCGCGTGTGACGGGTTTCTTATCCTACTTATACATGGATGCGAAAGTTTGTGTGTGTATATTTACTTTCACACTCAAACCGCTTAACTGATTTTGATGAAATTTGGTATGAAGATAGGTTAGACCTTGGATTAATACATAGGCTACTTTTCATCCCGAAAATAATTGTGATTCCCGTGGGATACGCAAATAACTTCAAAATCAATGTTAATGTTAGCTACCAAGATGCCACCAGCCTTACGCCGCAAGACTTATGAGCAACGATTGGAAGCCCTGCGCCTCACCACTCTGGAAAAAAGGAGGTTACGTGGGGATCTAATTAAGACTTTCAAAATTATTAATGGGTTCTACAACCTTCCTGGTTTAGCAGATTGCTTTAAAAACTGTAATCGTTACGAGCATAGCAGAGGCCATAACCAAAAAATCCAGCGTGATCATGCCAACACTAATGTGGGGCATCATCAGTGAACAGCTTTAAAACCTGGCTTGATAGCTGGTTGTAGAAAACAAAAAAATCTCTTGCTAACCTGTCATCAGTGTACTAGTGAACTTTTAAACATTGCATTATATGATCTTTTAAAAAAAATAATTTCAACTCAGCGTGATACAGGCACATCAGCATAATGCTGCTCGCCTATAAATCAAATAAATAAATAATCCTTCACACCCCAACAGCTGGATTGATTTTGCTGATATTTACTATAAGATAAGTTAAACCTCGGACAAAGACATAGCCTACTTTTATCCCAGACTTCTTATTGTTTGCATTAACATAGGGCGGAACTAGTCTCAAATAAATTTTAAAATAACACGATTGTTGTAAGGGAGCCCCATTAAATATTAATTTTAATTTCATTTTATAATTTATTTTTATAGTTAAAACATAATTAAATATTCTGTGAATGCTATAAAGGCTAAGTAAAAATTACTTAGGAATTAGGTTGGTTCTAAGGGGAAACAATATATTTATTTTATTTTTATATACTATATTTATATATTCTGCGAAAATTTCAAGAGTTTACCTGCTACCATTATTGATTTTTATATTTTCACTTTTTTATTTATTATTTGTTGTTATAGCGGCACGGGAAATACATATCTTGTGAAAATTTCCGCTTTCTAGCTATTACGGTATCTGAGATACAGCCTGCAGACAGCGGAGGCTTAGTAATAGGGTCCCACTTTTACCTTTTAGTTGCGGAACCCTAAATTTATTTGAATTAATTATTATTTAACTTACTTTATTAGTTTAATATTTTTTTACTCTAGAATTATTTATACTTTTTTCCCTGACTAGTCAATAATGATCAAATGTAAAATTCATTGCTTTCATTTTTCTCTTGAATTAAAAATTTAACTGTATAGAGTTGAAATTTTCGCAAATGTATATGTATATATGTGGCCACTTCAACCACAAATACTTATAAGGGGGCTCCCATACAACAAACACAACAAGAATGTGTGGGAACTCTTCGTTGTCGAGCCCGACTCGCATGGGGGAGGAGCTGCAGTAAGCGGCTGGGAAGTCCGGGCTGGCCGGCGCAGTGTCCCACACGGGTGTGCGTGTTGCAGGAAGCTGATCGTGTGCCACTACAAGAAGGGCACGGAGATCTGCAACTACAGCTACAGCAACAGCATCCTGGCCGTGAAGCTGAACCGCTCGCGGCTCGTGGTGTGCCTGGAGGAGTCGCTGCACATCCACAACATCCGCGACATGAAGATCCTGCACACGATCCGCGACACGCCGCCCAACCCGCGCGGGCTGTGCGCGCTGGCGCCCAGCGCCGACGCCTGCCTCGTGGCGTACCCCGGCTCCAGCGCCGCGGGCGAGGTGCACATCTTCGACGCCGTGCACCTCAACGCCAAGTGCGCGCTGGCGGCGCACGACGCGCCGCTCGCCGCGCTGGCCTGGTCGGCGTGCGGCCGCCGCCTGGCCACGGCCTCCGAGCGCGGCACCGTCATCCGCGTGTTCGCCGTGCCGCAGCGCACCAAGCTGTTCGAGTTCCGGCGCGGCGTCAAGCGCTGCGTGGCCATCTCGTGCCTCGCCTTCAGCGCGTGCGGCGCCTTCCTGGCCGCCACCTCCAACACCGAGACCGTGCACGTGTTCCGCGCCGCCGAGCCCGCGCCGCCGGCCGGCGACCCGCCCGCCGAGCCCGCCGCCGGCTGGATGGGCTGGCTGAGCCAGGTGGCCGTGGCCGGCGCCACCTACCTGCCGGCGCAGGTGGCCGACGTGCTGGCGCAGGGTCGCGCGTGCTGCGTGGCGCACCTGCCGGCCGCCGGCCCCCGCGCCGTGGCCGCCATCACGGGCGGGCCGCGCGCGCCGCGCCTGCTCGTGGCCACGGCGCAGGGCGTGCTGTACGTGTACGCGCTGGACGCGGCCGAGGGCGGCGAGTGCGCGCTGCTGCGCACGCACCGCCTGCTGGACGCGCCGCCCGCGCGCGCGCCGCACCCGCCAGGTACGCCGCCCGCCCTCGCCCGTGTCGCCGCACGCCCCGCCCCTCCCCGCTCCCCTAACGCCCCCTCCCGCGCCCGGCCGCCCCGGGGGTACCATCATTAAAAACATCACCCCCAATGTACCTTCTAAAATGAATTGCTGTGTAAATTGTGATCGGTATGAGCCGTGTGGAGCGGGCCCGCGCTCCCGGCGGAGCGCGGCCCCGCCCTGAGCTGTGTGTTGTGCAGCGGGCGCCGGCAACAGTTACGCGGGCGCGCTGCGCGGCCGGGACCCCGCGGTGATGACAGGTACTCCCGGCGCCGGCCGCCCCCGCGCCGGCCCATGCCGGCGGCGGCGGCGGCCCAGCCAGCTGTATGTAGCGTAGAGCCGCGCCGCTCACTGCGGGCCGTCTCTCCCTATACTATCCGCGTTGTATTATTAGCTTTACAAAGTTAATAACGACCTATTTCAAGTACTGTATTTTTTGAAGAAGCCTTCCTGTAAGTACCTTCGTTCACATTCCTTTAGTTCCACCAGTTCGGCCCTCCGCCATGTTGGATTGAAAGTAAGATCGCTTGGCTAATCATGCACTGTCATTCAATTAAAGACTTGTAAATAATGGGAGGTGTGGTCCCCATGTAACGCGCTTGTAAAGAGAGCGAGTGACTCCGCGCTCGTAGTCCCCGCACACGTTCATCTCGCTTGCTTGCCGTGCCGTGTGACGCTCGGTAAATATACTGGAACGCAGCGCTCTCACTACACGTGAGGACAAAGTCAAACTAAAATAATTGTAAACTACATCTCGTGTGAGATGTTAAACCTTAATGTCATGTTTTTCCTTGACTGCAGTTCCTCTATATGTATCGTGCGGTGTGGTGGTAGAGTCCCCCCCCCCCCCCCGGGCGGCGCGCTGACCCCCTCTCCCTGTACACAGAGTCGGAGCGCGCGAGCGAGCTGGGCGCGGCGCTGGAGGGCTCGCCGCCGCGCGGCGCGTTCGACCTGCGCGACCCCAAGCACTTCCCGCCGATGCGCGGAGCCCCCGCGGCCGGGGGGCCCGCGCCGCCCGCGCAGTAACGCCGCGAGGAAGCTCCCCCCCCGGCGGTCGCCGCACCACGAACCTTCTAATATCACGTGCGATTCAGATCTTAATTATGTTTAAATATTACTGTGTATTCCAAATTGTATATACTCGTATCGTATGAACCCGAACCGCGGAATATGGACAAAAAAAAATTAAAATGTGAGAAAATCCCAAAAAATGTAAATAAGTACAATAAAAAAATAGGGGAAGAGCGCTCTCCCCGCTCCCCGCGTGGAGCTCGGGACCCCGCGGGGAGCGGGGAGCGGGGAGTAGGGCGCGCGCTAGTTTAATCTCTAATTAGCTAATTTAATGTTAGACAAATACTGTGTTAGGTAGTAACGGAATCCGGCGGGCCGGTGCCGGGCCGGTACCGGCGCGGCACCGGCCCGCACAGTCCCGTGTCGGCCGCCGCATGCAGCGACCACTATACAAATTGTACATACTATTATTATAATAAATATTTTTACAAAAGGACTAAGATGTGTTTGATTGCGCGAGTGCGCCTGGCGGCCCGCTGGCAGCAACCCCCGCCCGCGCTCCCCGCCCGCGCCCCGCCCGCAGGCGCTACATCACGGCGCGCGCGAGGACAGCCAGCTCACTTGGAACGACATCACACTTGTAGCTGTTCACCTCTCCAACACGATCTACTTCCTAGTTCATTCTAATCTAGTTTTAAAAAAATATATATTTAAGGGAGCTCCCATACAACAATGGTACGGAACCCTTCATGCGCGAGCCCAACTCGCTCTAGGCCAATTTTTGCATGATCTTGACCCTCTAAAATGTTCAGAATATTAAATTATGTATTAAGTTTAAAATATAAATTATAAAATTAAAAAAACATTTGACAAATTTGAAATGTTTATGTATGATACAAAAGGAAGCACGATCGACCTCGAAATCGAAAGACAACCTCGTTGGTGTAAAAGTTACTATGCCGGACTGCCAATGAGAAGGTTCCGGGTTCGATTCCCGGCACGGTGAACATATTTGTGCTTAACTAAATTGTTGACTGAGGGTCTGGGTATTAATTATCATAATACACATAAAAAAGTCGGATTTTCCTTCCTGACGTTATAACTCCAGAACGCACGAACCGGTTTTCACGGTTTTGTATTCGTTGGAAAGGTCTCGGGCTCCGTGAGGTTGGTAGCAAACAAAATAAAGGAGAAAATCATTTTTACATACAGCGCCATCTCTGATACATAGCATGAACTACAAACTAATATGATTTTGCATGGTGGTGGAGTAGAGCGACCACACGCGGGCGGAGCCGCGGGCAGCTGCTAGTGTATCGTTTCAGTTGTGTTAGCTACCATAACATAAACTAGAAATGGTTCAGTATGGGGCTAACCAGCTGTGTTTGAAATGTGTAAAAAAATATGGCAGGTTTGTGAGTGAGTATGTTGAGTGTACTCTCGCCGAGGGTCACGACACTCCTCCACAACAACGGTTCACTACAAGCAGGCGCGGCTCATGTCTTATTGTGTTTGTACTAAGCGTTCATTTTACAACATTTTTATTTAACTCTCAATACAAGTGTTCATGGGAAATGTTGCAAGTAGCCCACATGTCCCAGTTCCCAAATGGATTCAAGCTCAGTACATTTATCAGATAAGTGATACTAATATTATATCAGTACATTGATATCATTCAAAACTGTTGTACTTTTCAAAGCAGGTACCTAATTATATTTTTAATAATGTATGCTATTGGCGAGTCCTACAAAAATGCACTCTTGGCTAAAAATGTGCATTTCAATGAAGTATATGCAGAGGACGAAGCGGGAAGACGGCACGGGAACTTGTAAAGTAAACAACTAGCTAAAGTACAGAAACAGGGATGTTATACAAAAACATTAATGTACAACAAGTTGCCAGAGAAAATAACAAATCTTAATAGTAGTATGTTTAAACAGAAAATAAAGAGTTATTGTGAAAGTAATTCCTTTTATAATTTAAGCGAATATATGAATATGGAGCTTGCAGAATCGTTATTCATGTGTAAACAGTAGTATTTTAAATTTAATAAACATGGAAAACAAGTGCTAATGTATGTAGTATTTAATGGGGTAGAATATTTATTTAATGAAATTTGTAAGTTTATTTAATTTTATCTAACTAATGTTTTCAAGTATTAAGTAATTATTGTAGTATGACTTGTCTTTAACGTATGTTATTTAGGGCTAATAAAGTTCTGTATTTCTGTATTTCAAGATAAGTTAATATTGTGTGCTGGTTTGCGATGCGAGTCGTTTGCTGCTCGGTACAGGTGTGTGGTGGAGGCGGCGGGTTTTCGGTGGCGCCTACTTGTAATAGGTACTTTGCGCATCCCATCTATCCACAGAGAGTTGGCATCGACCGTCGCCTAAACTTCAATGATCGCGTTAGATCACCTAAGTAAGACAAGTTGCGGACATCGCGAGAGAGGTGGCTCGCTCGGGTGGCGGTGGCGGGAAATGAAACTCGAGCAGAACAAAATATCCGTATAATTACTTAATTCAGGCCGGCCGAGTCGGCGCAGATACAAACGTTACAGTAGCTATGTACAGAGGGCCGCCCCGCGCCCCGCGCCCCGCGCCCCGCTCACATGCCCGCGTTCCTGCAACACACACGCTGTAGCGGGGCGGGCGGGCGGCGGCGGCGGGCGGGCGGCGCGCGGCCTACCTGGGCATGGCGCACATCTCGCACGAGTCGCGGTGCGCGGCGTTGTGGAAGGTGCACAGGCGGCACGTCCAGAGCTGCGCCGGCGCCGCCGGGAGCTCGGCCGCGGCCGCCAGCAGCGAGCCCAGCGTGGCGCCGTGCGGCGTGCCGCGCCACGCCTCCGCGGCCGCCGCGTCCTGCGCGCGCACCGCCGCCAGCAGCGGCGCCAGCTGCTCCAGGCTCAGCGGCAGCGCCTCGTTGGTGGCCAGGTACAGCAGCGCGTGCAGGTCCGACGCCGCCGCCAGGAAGCTGGGCGCCGCCGCCACGTGCGCCGCCAGCGCCGCCAGCGAGCGCTCGCCGCGGTGCGCCGGCGGCAGCGCGGCGCCGGGCCACAGCGAGGGCGCGGCCGGCACCGCCACGCCGCACGGCACGTCCACCAGCAGGTAGGCCACGGGCACGCGCGCGCAGCGCACCGGCACCTCGTTGCCGTAGCGGTCGCGCTCCGCGTACTGCACCTCGGGCACGTACTGCGCGTCCGAGCTCGCGCGCACGCACGCCAGCTCGGGCGCGTCGCGCGCCGGCAGCAGCACGCCGTCGCGCGCCAGCGCCGCGCCCTGCTCCGACACCTGGTAGCCCTCCAGCGCCACGCCGTGCGCCGCGTCGCCGGTGGCGCACACCGTCACCCAGCGCGAGCCGAACGCGCCGCCGGGCGCCAGGCGGCAGGCGCGCGGGTGCTGCGCCTGGTAGTGCGCGGCCGTGAGGCACTCCTGCGCCGACAGGAAGTGCGTGTCGGCGCCGCGCACGCAGCGCACGGTGCCGCGCGCCGCGTCCAGCGCCAGCAGGTCCGTGAAGATCCAGCCGAGCGGCTGGAGGCCGAGGCGCGCGGCGAGCGCGTCCAGCGTGGCGCGCGCGGGGTCGGGCTGCAGGCGGATGTGGTCGCGCGAGCACGTCTGCGGCGGCTCGTAGATGGCGGCGACGCGCGCGCGCACGCCGAGCGGCACGCCGGGGTGCCGCTCGTGGCGCCCGTACAGCAGGCCGAGCCGCTGCTGGCCGCTGGCGCGCCACGCGCCCAGGAAGCGCTCCACCACGGCGGGGTGCTCCACCAGCACGTTGTCCACGTGCCGGTAGGGCTGCCGCGCCAGCGTCACGGCGCCCGGCTGGCACGCCGAGCAGATGCCGCGCGGCCACGGCGGGTGCTCCGTGCAGCCTGCAGGCACACACTCACTCGCCAACACTCTCTACACCGCTACTAGTAGCCAATCATTGTCTTACATCAACTTTTCAATTTCATTGCATTCTAATATTCTTATTTTCATTAAAAGTGAACTACATTTAAAAGGAACATAATATATTTTGGAAATGATTTCAAATTAATTAAGCCAATTATAAAGTTGCAATAAGATAATTTAATTTGCCATCTACAGTTAGTGATGTAGTGTCAGCATAGTTAGTGATGTAGTGTCAGCATAGTTAGTGATGTAGTGTCAGCATAGTTAGTGATGTAGTGTCAGCATAGTTAGTGATGCAGTGTCAGCATATGAAATGAAATGAAATAATTTATTTGCGTAGCCACGGTAATATAAAAACATGGAAAATAATATAAAATGTACCGCATATGCGGTGTGCAAAATGTCAATTAATTAGTAAATTTATAAATTAATTTCCCACTATGATTTACAGCCAGGCAATAATATTTAAAAGAAATTTCAAAAGATTATAAGTATACAATATCAAAAAATGACAATAATAATAATATGTCAAAGTGTTATATAATGTCAAAGTTATAGTATTTACAAAGAGTAATTAAAAAAAAAAAAAAAAGTAATCAATTCTTTTGTGATGTGTCAATTTTCCTTCTATTTGAGGTTTCGAAGCAACTGTGTTTATTATTAACTACAAATATATACATTTCTTTGATGTACATAGTTATATGTAGTGATGTAGTGTCAGCATAGTTAATGATGTAGTGTCAGCACAGTTAGTTAGGACGAATACTTTACCACTCAAAAGAAAATGTTTAGCTATGTAATAGTAAGATTTAAAGTTATTTACTACAGTAATTATGTTATGTGAACTGTTAAAAACTTCAACTCAGTGTGATATAGGGACATCAGCATATTGCTGTTTGCTTATGAATCAAATAAATAATTATATATTAGTATATATTAATCATATTAATTAGTATTTACTAATATATTAATTATATATTAGTGTGAAACAGCATTTTTCGCTGACAATGGAAAAACTCTTTGCTAATCCGCTCATTAATTCAGGACAGCTCCAGCAAGACATCAAACATATTCAACTCTGGACCATGGATTGGGTCATTAGACTGAATGCTGCCAAGTGTAGTGTCCTACACCTGGGACGGAATAATCCTCACTTTACTTATAGACTGGAGGGTCGTGCTATAGCCAAAGTCAAGCAACAAAAAGATCTTGGTGTTATTATTTCAGCAGACTTAAAGTGGGATGAGCACATAAGCTTGATTGCTAAAAAGGCAAATTCTTTTACTGCAATGACCATTGAAATTTTCACTAAGATTTACAAGACCTACATCAGACCGCTATTAGAATATGGGTTTCAAGTTTGGAGCCCATACTTCCGAAAGGACATTGACCTCCTAGAAAGTATACAAAGAAGAGCTACTAAGATGCCTCCAGCCTTACACCGCAAGACTTATGAGCAACGATTGGAAGCCCTGCACCTCACCACTCTAGAAGAAAAGAGGTTACGTGGGGATCTAATAGAGACTTTCAAAATTATTAATGGGTTCTACAACCTTCCTAATTTAGCAGATTGCTTTAAAAACTGTAATTGTTACGAGCATAGCAGAGGCCATAACCAAAAAATCCAGCATGATCATGCCAACACTAATACGGGGCATCATATACTCAGCAACAGAGTGGTTCATAATTGGAATAAGTTGCCCGAGGAAGTAGTCAGTGCTACATCAGTGAACAGCTTTAAAAACCGGCTTGATAGCTGGTTGCAGAAAACAAAAAAATCTCTTGCTAACCTGTGATCAGTGCACTAGTGAACTTTAAACATTGACATTGAACAGTGGACATTATGTGAACTATTAAAAAATAATTTCAACTCAGTGTGATATAGGCACATCAGCATAATGCTGCTGGCATATAAATCAAATAAAAAAATAAATATTTATCTACACTAATATTACAAAGAGGAAAACTGAGAGAATGTTTGTTTGTTTGGTTGTAATGAACAGGCTCAAAAACTACTGGACTAGTTCTAATAGAGATATATTTAATATCGGCTGTGCACCCATGCGAACCCGGGGCGGGTTGCTAGTATTTCATAAAATTCTTACATAACTATTATATTAATTATGTAATTGATTCTGACATGTAATTGAATAATTACCAATAAATGAGTTAATGATGCAGTGTCATGGCAGGTAGTATTGTAGTGGCATGTTGCACTCACCAGGTTTTATCTTGAAGGAGGGCTCGGTGAGTGAGATGAAGTTGGAGGCCTGCATCTTGCGCAGGTAGGAGTGGAAGGACATGTGCTTGATGTTGTGTTCCCGCAAGTACTGCTCGTCCCAGGGCTCGAGCGGCGCGCAGTGCACGCAGCGACCGTTGGAGTTGTGCCGACACCTGCACACACACACACACTCAGCTGCCACCGACTTGTGTCACAGTTTGTACTTGCAGACATTGCAGGATGCGCATAGTACAGTATTATTAATATATCTGATTTGAAGATGAGCAGCTTTATGATGATGTGTCGATATCAATCACAGAAATTCTTACAGCTTTTCATCTCGTTGCCTCTCTATCATGCCGGACTCCTTGTAGAGCTCCAGGTCGAGCTCGTCCTCCACGAGGCGCGACGCGCCGTGCGCGGGGCTCGGAGCGGCGGATGCCGTGCTCGGGCCCGACGGCTCCGAACTGGTCGTGGGAGCCGGACTGGCTGCAGCTGCCGGCGGCTCCTGCAAGCAGCCGGGGCGGAGTGAGCTCGCGCAGGGCGGGCGGGGTCGGCGTGCCGACCGCACTCACCGCCGCCTCGAACAGCACGGCGCCGTTGACGGGGCTCAGGAACAGCATGTCGCCGTGCTGCAGGCCGCAGTCCCGCAGGCGCCGCGACTTGCTGGACGGCAGCTCGTGGCGCCGCGCGCGGTCCTTGTGCAGCATGAAGGCGAAGGAGGCGAGCGCCAGCGCGTCGTGCACCCGCTCGTACAGCGCCGCCGTGCTGTCCTCGGCGCCCGCCTCCACGCGCCACGTGCCCTCCGCGCACTGCACGCGCACTATCTGCAACACGCCACCGGCCCGGCTCCTGCCTCAACGGAACTTCTACACTCATAACTCCTCATTCCTTTGCGAGCTGAACGGATTCGAATCGCAGGGCCGGCCGAACCGAGGAAAGTTACGGGATTAACATTTATATTATCGTTATTACTGACACAACAATACGTTACCATTTTCTTGGACTCCGACATAAAATTATTTAAAAACTAAAAATTACAAAACACCAACAATGCATTGGAATGACAACCAATACAAACGAACGAAAGCGATGACAGCTGGATTCAAGAGATGTCATTTTGGAACATCAACATTTTGTTTCTCGTTTTATCGCACAAAAATTACCAGCGATCTACACCTATGTATGCTAAACATACTTAATTGGATTTTCAACATGATATGTTACGGAACATTTAGAATGACATGCATGTCATGATAATGAAGTTCGGATACACTAATAGATTCTCCGAAAGTGTTGTGTCTCTTGCATAGACGTGCCTTCAGCAGTCACTTTTCCTTGTACAAACTTTATCTACAGGAAGTCTAATGACATAACAAAACTATAAAGATTGGCGGTAGAAGGAGATTTAAAATCTATATGAGATTTGCAGAAATATTTGATGATTAGAATCAGCCTAGGTCTATCTCATTTAAATGTTTGACCTGTTTTTTCTGATTCGTGTATCAGGCGACTTTTTTTTCTGCTCCGTATGATAAATACACAAAAGTAGAAGGCCGTTGAAAAAAAAAAAACTGAAGAATAATAAAAAACATATGATGTCGTTGACGTATTATGAGCGTAAGAGGAATTTCCATTCACTGTTTGTGATTGTTTAATGTTTACATTTTACAAAAAGTATTAGTACGGTGATGGTGATGCATTAGAAACAAGGTTCCTGTACTACTGCGACAGCCCAGACTCGCATGTTTCCCTCGCGGTAGGTAAGTGTTCAACGGTATCCGGTAGTCGCCTGAACGGGATGGCAAAACCAAATTAAAAATCGAGTATAGAATCGAGTTAGTGAGTATAGTATGTGCGCGATAGAAGAGGGAAGGCGGGCGAGCGGTGGCCACCTAGTGGCGTAGTAGGCGGCGGAGGGTACCTGTCGGGTGTCAGGTGGTAGCCGTAAGCCGCGGTATAAATAGTCAGTAGTTTGCGAGCGCGCGGCCGGAGCGCACGCCGCCAGCACGCTCCGCGCGACACACACTGCGGCCCCGTCTCGGTACAGCTTCCTCGTTGCTTGCTTCGCACTTGTACACTATTCCTATTTTTAATTTGCATTGTTTTTCGGATTTCATTTCATTTGTTTACTCTGAAAAAATAATCTATGAGAGTCACATATTTATACAGACGTTATATTTCTACCATACTAGTAATATTAATATTATTCTAGACACTAGGGCCTACATAATAAAATGTGTTTGAATAGGTATCAGCTAAGTGCTCCTACAATTCTACAAATAATCAATTTCATTGCTTTTATTTGGACTGCCTATCCATAGCTTCGATGACTTTTAGTTTTACAATAAAGTTAATTATTTCCTTTAATTTGCCTTTCAAATGATCTAGAATCCGAATATACCTGATTCAAACCTATTTATTTCAGGATCAAGTCCCATATCCAAACATTAGATATATATATAAAATTATTAAATTAATTAATTAGTAAAATAAATTTAATTTAAAAAATATGTCACAGAAAGAAAATGTTTGGTTAAACACAATGAGTTGTTTTCCATGTGTGAGTGTTATTTAACTGTGTGAGTGTTGCAGGTAAGTGCAGCAGCATGTCGGAGCAGGGTCTGCCGGTGGAGCTGTACATCTACGACCTGACGCTGGGGTTTGCCTCGCTGCTTGCACCCTCCATCATCGGTGAGACACCAACCTATTATTTTTATATACTTATTTTTATTGGGTTATAGGCGAGTAGCGTTATGCTGATGTGTCTAGATTACACTGTTGAAGTTTAATTTGTACAGTTCACATACTGCACACAGTACATACAGACTACTGGCGCACTCACTATGATATTAATAAGTAAATATTCACCAACATATGCACTCACAAATATATTATCTTAATCTTTGAAAGTGCATTACATCTCCTCTCCCTCACTGCTATAATAATATTATATGGAAACTTGAGAATGTGTATGTCCTATGTATAACGGCCAAACTAACCATTTGGCTATTTTTACTTTTTATGGTGTTTACCATACGAAAATATCTTCCCTTATTTATCTAATGAATTATGTTAGCTAATCAAAAAGTCTCCATAACAACATTTTTGTATTGTAGTGTAACAGCATATGTAACATGAATTTATTATTGACATACTTAAGATCCAAAGAGTAATTAGAGACTTAAATGCGGGGGAGTATGCCCAGTTTGACACTTATATAATTAAAAATATATATATATATATTATATTTATGGGAGCAATGGTTGCACAGTACATACACACATTACTTTTATTAACTGAATTTATTTCATTATGTATATCTTAAGTTTTCTTAGTTACTAGCTCACAGTTTTCTTCATTCTTTGATCTTACTATTAAACTGCTAAAAATATTCTGCATTCAGTATATTTGGTTAAGTTTTGGAATGTAGTTAATTTAATGTATGTTTCTATAAATGAATATAATTAGCGAACTGCAAGACAAACTCGCGCATTAAGGGTTCCATACCACTATCTTGGAAAAAAGGCGAAAAAACATGTTTATTGTATGAGGACCTTAATATTTTTATTTATACATTTTTTATTTATTATTTGTCTGACAGACAGTCACCGGAGGCTTAGTAACAGGATCCCGTTTTTACCTTTTAGGTACGGAACCTTAAAAATTAAAATATTATTAAGTTGCACCCTGTACAATAAACGTGACTTTTTACTTAATACTAATAACGCAACAGATAGACCCCATATACAACAAGCGTGTTTGTTAAATTTTTTAAAAATAATGGTTTGGAACCTATTCTAGCTATCATGGTTTATGAGATACAGCCTGGTGATACACAGACAGCGGAGGATTAGAAATAGGGTCTTGTTTGTACCTTAATGTACGGAACCTTTAAACCTACTAAGTTTTTTTATTGTTTATAATTATCTAACTGGAAACTTAGTTATTAGGTTAGCAGATCATACAACATATAAGTGTCAACAACATAATTAAAGTACCTCTTATTTTAATAATTGCAACACCAACTTAAACAACTATTTACTAATTTTATGAGACTTAAATTAAATATAATATGTTACACTAATTAGCGCAATACGCGTGTATAGTGGACAATATGACACATTGGCATTTTAACTTTGACAGCCTCTCCTGTAAAGTTGACATTTTGCATTTTGGCCCATACATACATATACAGACATAGGGCTCATCCATTTACTACTAACTAATTTGTATGAACAAAGTATGGGCTTTTATTTCAAATTCCAATTTGGAATATATTACGAATATGGTAAGAGTATACAGACATGTACCTATTCAATAAAACAAAAGCGCACCATATTCTGCCTTCTGGCGTGCAATCATTATTAAACCATGTCAAATCTTAATATGTACTATACTTTAACATAATGGCTGCAATACATTCAACTAAAAATACACAAATAAACACACTTTACAAATTACACACAAAACCAAATCATAACACATTTATTTGATGAATAGGCAAATGATTGAGCTTGTCAGTATAGTGTGAGGCGAGACAAATTGACATTTGATTCATATCATATACTTTTGTATTGATATTATATTAGATACTAGAATTAGTAGTGAAAATTGACATTATGATTAATATCATATACTATTGTAATGATATTATAGTATTAGAATATAATTGAAAATTGACATGGATACATATCATATACTTTTGTAATGATATCATCATATTATTTGACTTGTAACTTTGGTGTTATCAATAAATGATTTGTATTTGTATTTGAGGAAGTATTGCATAATGTGAGTGGCGGCTGTAGCGCACGCTAGGTTTGTTTGTCGGACTACTTACCTGAATACTGGGAATATTTGCGCAGCTATTAATAACGTATCGGTCGTTGTGTGTTTTCACTAACAACATGAATGAAGCGACGCGAAAGAAGCACAGCGTGGCGCTGCTGCTCGCCCGCAGACTCACATCCTGAGGGTGGTGGTGGGCAGCCCAACACTAGACGGTGTTCTACAGGAGTGCTGTAGTCGTTAGTGTATTCGGGCGCCACCTACAGCCGGTAAACCCAGAGCAGGCACGCTCCGTCGTCGGTCAGAGTGTCGTTGGGTGGCGTGACTCCCCGCTGTGTAATATGTATTATTATTTTATTTAATTAAGAATTGTACACATGTTTCCTATTCAATGCTAATGATTTTATTGAAGAGTGCGGCGCTCCAGAGAGTATATAGGTGTGTGTGTGTGTGTCAGGTCGCGCGGTGGAGGGCGTGTGGCACACGGCGCTGGTGGCGTTCGGGCGCGAGTTCTTCTACGGCGCACACGGCATCACGAGCTGCGCGCCGGTCGGTACTCACACCGGCCCCCAACCTCACCCGCCGCAATCCGGGCCTAAAGTAACCTATGTGCTAATCCAAGATCTAAACTTTCTTCATAGTAAATCTCATCAAAATCGGTCCAACCGTTGGAGCGTAAAGAAGTCACGTAGATTTTGAAGTTATTTGCGTATCCCACGGGCCACAATTGTTTTCGGCCTATGTGTTATCTTCACACCAAATTTCATCAGAATCGATTCAGCCATTTGAGCGTGAAGAAGTAACAAACATAGGTACACACTTACTATGATTTATGAGCATAATAGTTCCGTCCAGCAGTGGAGTATCACTAGCTAGTAGTTCCGTCCTATGCTGGGGCTCAAGGCCAAGTGCGGGTTAGCGGATGACATACGTCTTCGGATATTGCAGTCCTCATACATGTAGGTTTCCTCACGATGTTTTCCTTCACCGTAAAGCGAGTGCAAAATCACTCATCACCTGGTGTAGGGCTGGGAACCAGGGGTCGAACCAGGGGCCGTCTGATTGAAAAGCAGACCTTATTAGCACCGATCCACACTCGCTTTTTTGTTAGTGTAGGTCTGTGTGAACCCGCGCCGCGAGGACACACTAGTGAGTTGACTCCGGTGTAGTGACGCTCCGCCGAGTGTGGGAGTACAGCGCACATACTGTCAGTGCGCGGGACGACTGAGTGCAGCTGGCGGCTGGCAGCAGTCCCGCGCTGACACCCGCCACGTGCGTCCGCGCACTTTGCCCGCTGCGCACGCTCTGTACGCGACGCTCCACAACTACAAAATATTGCTTATTTTAATTTGGTCCCACTCAGAGAAGATTGTAAACGGCAGGCGGCTTGTAGCTCACCATAAACAACTTTTAGATTCAAGTCACGCGTTACTTAAATAAATAAACTTGATTAAATATTGTCAATACTAAAACAAATTGACCAAGTGCGAGTTGGGCTCACATGCATATAATATTTTATAGTTTGTTTTTGGAAGCAACTCTTTATCATTTTTATATGTAATACCCAACGACATTTTATAAATGTCGTTGGTAATACCTACCTAATATAAATAACGAAATAATCTGTGAATATTTCAAGCGTCTATCTTATAAAATACCAGAAAAAAAATGCAAAAAAATCCGTCTGATTTGTGTGAGATTCCTTAGTAGTTATTTTAATCTGTTGTTTATTAGTTAGTATTTGTTTTTAAAGCGGTAACAGAAACACATCACCTGTGAAAATTTCAACTCTCTAACTAACTCGTTTCATATACAGCCTCGTGATAGATGGACAATGCAGTCTCAAGAGTAATCTAAAAGTTTCTTCAATAAACATATGTGTCAAACTTAAAAATAGGTTAGTTAATTTACAGGAAAGCTCACAGCGTGTAAGCTCTCCGCAGTACAGGTACTTCTCCTGTCCATGTGAGATGTATTTATGAGCGGTTCGCGCCAAACGACGACATTGACCCGCTTACACACTCCTCTACACCTCAATAACATATTATATATATAGTCAGCCGTGTCAACATATTTACGTTCCCGGTACTGCTCGCGGCTGTGTGTGTGTGTGTTACCGCGGACATTCCTATACTTAATGTAAGAATGCACATTATCCAGTATTATTGTATATTTTATCACACAGTGATGTATTGTTTGCCGGCGCTAGCACTGCCGGCACGGGAGTACTGCATCGTTATCGCCCACGCGCGCGCGGATATTAATAACGGGGATATTTTTTGTGTTTGGATTAAAATAGCTCGCGATATCTCTTATACACAATGACGCAGCGCGCCGCGCGCCGCGAGCACAACACACTCATGGAATGTGAGTGTTACGAAGTGTTAGAGCATCACATCGCGAACTATACAAGTAATGTCGTGTGGCGGCGCTACCTCGCTGCCTGCGCGCGGCGATACCCGCGGGCACGGCACGCTAGCTGCCACACGTGTAGCCTTGTACCTCGCCTGACTAAGGTGATCTGACGCGATCGTCCAAGTCGAGCGACTCACTCAAGACCTGGGCTCTTTGGAAGGGTGATCATACAAGAGACGTTACGTATAAAGTGTAATTCTCGTCCGGATGCTACCGTAGGCCCGATGACACGTTACGTTGTAGGCAATCTTAGTACAAGTGGTTAAGCCAAATCTGAAACAATCGAGCTCATTGAAAACCTGTCGAGTGAGACTAGAGACGTACCAGCTCGTACGATGAAGAAAACTCGTGAACTTTATAAAGGAGCTATTTGCGTTGCATTTACGATAATAGCTGGTCGCGGGAAGCGGCGCGGCACCTTCCTGGAGACATCTCCACACGGACCGAAATAAGCGCATCGCGCCGCGCGCTGCACCGCGGGACCTAAATATATACCGGCGGGCGCGCGGTACACTGCTAGCCCTGCCTGCTGCCTAGCCCTATCCACATTACATCGCAGGTCACGCGAGATGTAAACTCTCTAAATAAGCCTTATAATGTCCGGTATTATTGTAAAACTAGGGAACAAACGGCTCGAGCTGCAAGCGGCTGGCGAGGGGGCGGGGAGGTAGAGGGGGTGGCATGTTTTCTAGCTGCTTAAAATATGCAGCCTTCATTTCAAATTCTACAATAGTCATTCGATATCAACCAGCCTTATATTGGTTGGTAGAGATAATATACTGATGAGTATCACCAAACCAGTGCGGAGTGCGCCACTACCCGGCATCCTATACCATGCTGAGCAAACTCTGTTACAGCTCTCCAATGGTCGAGCTCAACCAATCTGTGCTAAAGGATATTGAAATACTTAAGAAATTAATATAGTTGAATAGCTTACACTTTTCAGTGTTGAAGATAGTGATAATATTCGGGGAAGCAGCTGTGGACACGCTCGCAATACTGCTGCTTGATGTATCTGGTGCTGAACATAGTGAGGGAAGAAAGCTAGCCTCCGATCTCTCTGTACTCACGCGCCATGAGTACGCCGCGTGACGAGTGCCGTGTGTGCAGGGCTCGACGCAGCTGGGCGCGCCGCAGCGCGTGGAGCGGCTCGGCGAGACCTTCGTGCCGTACCAGGTGTTCGCGGACTACCTGCGCGCGCTGGCCGCCTCCACCTACACGTGAGTGCGCCGCGCCGTGTGTGTGTGTGTGTGTGTGTGTGTGCGTGACGAGCGGGTGTTGCAGGCCCGCCGCGTACCACCTGCTGCAGCACAACTGCAACCACTTCTCGGACGAGGCGGCGGGGTTCCTGTGCGGCGGCTCCGTGCCCAAGCACATCCTGCGCCAGCCCGAGGAGCTGCTGTCGGGCCCGCAGCGCGCCGCGCTGGAGGCGCTGCTGGAGTCGCTGGCGCCGGCCGCGCGCACCGTGTACGCCGGGCCCCCCGCCGAGCGTGCCCCCGCGCGCCGCGACAGCCCCGACTACGACGCGCTCAACCACCAGATAGAGGAGGCCAGGTGTGTATACACTCGAGCTCTAAGTTAATGACTTCGGTAGTTTTGGCATCTCGCTGCCTCGGATCCGACGGTAACGTAACTCGTGAGCTGACAGCATGAGGAGGCCAGTGTAGATCAGGGCCGTGTGGCTGGCGGCGAGACACCTTGCTCGTTATCGCCTCCACAGTGCGGTGCGATCTCTCAGACAATAAGTGTAGTGCGTGAAGCCAAATGTGCGTAGTGTAGGGCGGCGCGCTGCACTTCCGCAGCGAGCGGTTGTTGACGGCGCTGCCCCCGCGGGGCTGAGCGCCGCTGGCCGCGCGCCAAGCTCTCTCCGGGACACGAGCTGACAACATGACGCTTCGTGGAGCCGCCGCCGCGCACTTGCACTTTATTTTTGACTGTAGATGCAGTTTTAGTTGAAGTGTGCGGCACGCTAGAGTAGTTTATTTTCATTTTAACGATATGATGTGGCGTCAGTTAACCATTTTATCGCACATAGATATCGCAAAAAAGGTATTGCACTCCTTTTTTCAAGGTGATGGTGACCCCATAAACTTGAAGTTAAGCTTCTATTGACCTCACATACATGTACTAAAATAAAATAGCGTCCTCTACAACCACAATATTTGGTCCTCAAATCATTTGAATGCACTATTTTGACGATGGAAAAACTAATAATGGAACAAGGATGGATTTTATTAATGTTAATGTTAAAATTCGCATTTATTATTTTTGACGAACCTGTAAAGCAAAAACTGACAAAATTAAATGTCAAAACTGAGAATTGACCTTCCTCTCGTGAGTATCAAGCTACTAGCTACCGCACGGTGTCCGTTCCCCGGATCCTATCCTTCCCGCCGCCCGTCCTAACTCTCCCCCTCTCCCCGCGCAGGCGGGGGCGCGAGGCGGGCGTGGTGGCGTCCTCCAGCGTGGTCCCGGGCGTGCCGAGCCCGCGCGCCGCGGCGGCCGCGCGCGCTGTGTCCGGCGCCCTGCGCGCGCTGCTCGCCCTGAGGAGACGCGCGCCGCCGCCCGACTCCTACACGCACCAGAAGCCCTTCTGACTCCTCCCTGCCGCCGGCACCCCGCCTCCCCCACCCACAACCTCTACCCTTACATAATGTATCATACTCCTACTACCATCTAATAAACGGCATCGAAGCGACCGCGAGCGGGGTTTCATTTAATTTTATTTTATAATCATTCTCGAGCGTTATGACACAAATAACACCGAGGTGTAAAGGTTTTTGTGAGGACGGTAGCTGGGGGAACATGATTAATCAAAAGGCAACCCAGCAAGCAGACCGGGAGCATCCGATATTACATTTGCTAATTTAAAAAAAAATGGTTGCCTGTAAAGTCGGTTTTACGGGCGAAGATTTTACGTGACAACGTAAAATCTTCGCCCGTAAAACGTCTCGGCGGGCCTCTCTCTCGTTCGGTGACTCATCGTAACGTTACCGGGCGTTACACTTTTTCATAAGTGACTCCCAGCCGCAACCTAATTTAAGACGTTGTCACGTCAAAAGGAATATGCAAACCTGTATGCACCTACGATTGGTAAGAGGATTGAAAAGAGGTTAAAGCAAACACATGCGATGGAGAGTTCTTTATTCGTCATCGGAAAATAATTGTATATTTTATAAAACTCATTCTCAGCATTAAATTTTGATTGAGAACAAACTAAAATATAACTCGATCGGTATACCTGTATGGAGTATCGGCTCCAACTTCTCTTAGAGAACCTTCTTTTACGTCAGGAGACGCTGATCACTACTGACTAATACAATGACCTAAAACTAAAAAACTTAATGTTTTTTGAACTTTATCGATATTGGTACGGAGCCCTTCATGCGCGAGCCCGACTCGCAGTTGGCCAATTATGTACGTGTGTGTGTGTGTGGGCAGGGTGGCGTCCCGGTCGCTGGAGGCGCAGCGCTCGTCGCTGGCGGACAAGCTGCGCCGCAAGGAGCGCCGCAAGGAGAAGAAGCGCAAGAAGCAGGGCCGCGCCCCCTCGCCCGCCGACAGCGCAGGTCAGTACTCCCTGGGTGTCAGCGCCATCTGTCGGCGGCGCGCGGCACACAGTCTGTTTGTGACACTCGTACGCAGCACCCACATAATTCCGCCTCAGTTTGTTATGAAAACAAAATTTAATTATAGTTTCCTTAGATCACGGGAGATGTCGCCTCTTGTTGTATCTACACTTTTTCTATTATAATAGTGTTGTGAAAGAGCAATACATGTAGTGATGTACTTATTGGAGACATTCTCGCGGGAACGCCGAGCGCGCCGCGAGCACTGCCAGCAGCCAAGAGATTATATTACATAATTATATTAAAAAAAATAAAGGAAATCCTGGTAAATTCTAATTTTAATATAAGATAATTATCGGTTACCCTCGCATTTATTCTGTAGGTCATTTTCTTGGATCCCCGAGTCCACGTTACGAGCGAGTTTTGACAAAATGACACCTCTGCCGAGATTATTAAATCTGGACCCTTTTAATTGGCGGCCTATCGTTCGGAAGCAGTAGGAGGTGCGCCGGCGCCGCTAGGTATGAGCGCGCGTGTGGCGGAGCGCGCGGGATATAAATAGTAGAGCTGGCAGCGAGCCAGCGCGGGCGCGGGCAGTGCGCGGCCGCCGCGGACCTCTCACCACGTGTGCACCGACACTCGCTCAGCCGGCAGGCGCGCCCTACTCCACACGGTATTTATACGCGCCCTCGATCCCGCGCCGCGGCCCCCAGAGTGCGTGCAGCCCGAGCGGGTACTCCGGAGTAGCTCGACTACCCAGTTACAGGTTAGTGCCGTGTGGAGCTATTTACAGTGCGCCCGACACATACTCCTATTAATATGTGTTGTCCGATCACACCCGAGACCCGCGGTTTTGAAACCTTGGGTTGCGCCCGTACCTACTGTCAGCCTCCACCCTCATGTAAACCTCGCCATCCTCCTCCGTGTGAGGAGTACACTCCGCACCGATACGGATCTGGCCGCGCGGTGTCATTTGACAATCGCGATCACTGTATCGAGATCGCCTACGCAGAGATATATGTCAACATATAATCGCTCTATATGCAAGTAGAGTGTGTAGCCGGGGCTGCTCTGACAATATTGCAGCTGAGATCGAAGTTTATAATCTCCATTGATTTGGGGATTATTCGATTTTTTTTGTCCAGAAATTGTCGTCGGTCCGTGGTATAGGTTTGGCTGCGAGCTCCCCTGGAGTAGAGGTGTAGTAGTGAGGAGTGGGCGGCTCGTGTTGCAGAGATGGCGGAGGCGGCGACGGAGAGCGCGGCGGTGGAGGTGCCGCTGGCGGGCCCCAGCGCGCTCGGCGAGGAGGTGGACGAGCGGCGGCGCGCCGAGCTGCAGCGGCGCGAGGCCAACCCGCCCATCGTGTTCCGCGACATCGACGTGAGTACATGTTGTATACAAACACGCGCCGCTCCCGGCACTCGGCCTGACCTCACCTCCGCATGTCAACATGGAGCTGAGCACGCCGTGTGCGGCGAGCGATTACTTTCGAGCTAGCTCTTTCACGCTTTATCGTTCTTAACCGAATTACTAAAAGAACAGGATCGTCGCATTTTTATTTGTTTTTATATACCAATTTCTATAAGGCGCCTGGACTGTGCCGGCTAAGTTTGTTTGTTTGTTTCAAAGGGTATATTATATACATCTCGAATTGAATACAAGCGCATAGTATATAGTCCTCTGTTGGTCCCGGTGACATGATGTCAGCAACTGACGATGTCCTCCCGAAAAATCAGCTCCTCAAAAGCAATAATTAATTAATTGAATCCCATCACCTCTCGTCGTTGTGCTGATGATGAAACTACGCTCGAAAACAAAGATTACATTGAATGATGTTACATGTCGAGGCTGCTAGGGTCGCCACATCTAGCCATACAGAGTCGATTAAAGCAAGAACGATGCACATTTACATACTTATTTATATGATGTTTCTTGGGACTCGGAACATATTATGGACAAGCGTTAACGAGATTTGGCTCACTACATTATTTATATTTCCGAGTGAGTCAGCGGTCCAATGTCCGCGATTTTGGGAGCCGCGCTGGACTCGCCTACTGACTGCAGGAACCGGAATATTCCACTCACACGCACTACTCGCTCACTCGTGTTTTGCCTTTTTTTTAATTATACACCTGATTAAGGTGATGTTTTACCGAGTTCACTTCAGTCGCCCCACACATATTTGGGCGATGCGACTGCAGCGCGGCAGTAGATGTCTTACGAAATAAATGTATATAAAACCAATAGTAAAAAATATTGAAACGATTCTTTCGTATGTTCTTTCTGTTTGTGGTGAATACACAATATTTTGTTACTAGTACATTTTGCAATTTTCAAACGACTATTTCAGGAAATAAACTATCGAGACAAGAGTACGTTATCATGAAGGAATTTTACAATAAAACAAATAAAGTGAGTAGTTTTGAATGACGCCCAATAAGAGAAGTGGGCCGGCTCATTAGGGAACTCTGTTATAGCTCGTCCAAACGTTTATATTTTTTTGATGAAAATTAAATCTCTCAACTCAAATTAAAACCTCGCATTGTGAACTATTTCGTAACATGGCGCAGTTACGTTCTTTTGTGGTGTCAAAAAGAAAATAAGCGGATGGTCTATAGCGTATCATATTATCTGTTTGTTTGAGCCTAAGGAAGTCCAAATCAGCTCAAATTACATTATATTTGCAATGTTATAAGCTATGAGCCAAAACATGTATATGTATGTGTGTGTGTGTGTGTGTCAGGGCGTGGCGGAGTTCGAGCAGCTGTCGCGCGAGCTGGAGGGGTGCGCGCTGGCGGCGGAGGAGCGCACGTCGCTGGACGAGCTGCAGCAGTACCTGCGCGGGGAGGGCAGCTGGGTGCTCGGGGACGACTTCCTCGCCTTCATCGGTACGCGCGCTCCACTACTGACCAGGGGACTAATACATACTATTCAGTTTCAATATTACTTTCTAATAAATATTTATTGGTTACCAAAGAAGTCCTGAAAAACAAAAAATTACAGGCGAATTTCCTCCTTTTTTGAAATGTATGTAAAAACAGTATAGTACAGACATTGACGGACTGGAGGCCTATGACAGGCAAAAGAAGCGTCGGTCGACAATTAACACGCTGGGTCGACGACATCCGCAACACCACAGGCAGGACATGGATGAGAGCAGCGCAAAACCGAGATGACTGGCGTACAAGAAGAGAGGCCTATGCTCAGCAGTGGGCGACTACGGGCTGATAATGATGATAGTACAGATAGTGACTTCATCATACCGTTAAACAAAAATAAACTACACAAATATAGTATTGCTTGCATCCCGGGAGCGAGGGAACGGACTCCAGGCCAGCTAAACACTTAACAAGTCGTGCGAAGAACATGTGCTTAGTCTAAGACTGATTGTGCATCTCTGTCGCTCGATCCGCGCTCTCGCTCGCACGCTCGGTCGATGTGTGTGCAGGGCGGCTGCTGTCGGAGGGCGGCGCGAAGAGCGCGGCGCGCGTGCGCGTGCTGCGCTGCCTGGCGGCGGGCGCGCTGCGCGACGACATCTCGCTGGTGCTGCACCAGGACCGGCGCCACCACGCGCTGCTCAACTACGCCAGCCGCATCGAGCGGCACCCGCCCGCCGAGCAGCTCGCGCTCACCACGCTGCTGGCCAACCTCTGCGAGAACATCTCCGCCTCCGAGTGGCTGCTCTACATCTCCGAGTGGGAGCTGGACGGCCAGCCGCTCTCCAACATCCGCGCCACCACCAAGGTACGCTCTACATCTCCCCGTGGGAGCTGGACGGCCAGCCGCTCTCCAACATCCGCGCCACCACCAAGGTACGCTCTACATCTCCGAGTGGGAGCTGGACGGCCAGCCGCTCTCCAACATCCGCGCCACCACCAAGGTACGCTCTACATCTCCCCGTGGGAGCTGGACGGCCAGCCGCTCTCCAACATCCGCGCCACCACCAAGGTACGCTCTACATCTCCCCGTGGGAGCTGGACGGCCAGCCGCTCTCCAACATCCGCGCCACCACCAAGGTACGCTCTACATCTCCCAGTGGGAGCTGGACGGCCAGCCGCTCTCCAACATCCGCGCCACCACCAAGGTACGCTCTACATCTCCCCGTGGGAGCTGGACGGCCAGCCGCTCTCCAACATCCGCGCCACCACCAAGGTACGCTCTACATCTCCGAGTGGGAGCTGGACGGCCAGCCGCTCTCCAACATCCGCGCCACCACCAAGGTACGCTCTACATCTCCCCGTGGGAGCTGGACGGCCAGCCGCTCTCCAACATCCGCGCCACCACCAAGGTACGCTCTACATCTCCCCGTGGGAGCTGGACGGCCAGCCGCTCTCCAACATCCGCGCCACCACCAAGGTACGCTCTACATCTCCCCGTGGGAGCTGGACGGCCAGCCGCTCTCCAACATCCGCGCCACCACCAAGGTACGCTCTACATCTCCGAGTGGGAGCTGGACGGCCAGCCGCTCTCCAACATCCGCGCCACCACCAAGGTACGCTCTACATCTCCCAGTGGGAGCTGGACGGCCAGCCGCTCTCCAACATCCGCGCCACCACCAAGGTACGCTGTTCTGCCGCCATAGTGGACGTATGACTATATATCAGAGAATATGATTTCGAGAAGAATGTATATATTAAAAAAAAAAAAAACTATGTATTACAAAGTGTGTGTGTTGCGGGCAGGTGGCGGTGCACAGCACGCTGGCGGAGGACGCGGCGCTGCGCGAGGCGGGCACGGCGCTCATGTACAACGTGGCCACCAAGGAGGTAAAGACTGTGGTCTGTATCGCTCTCCGCTGCTCACACTACTCCTAGTATTACTGTAGTGTAGCTACTGGCCGCGCCCTCACGCGCCGCATCGCGCTACTGTCAAACCCACACGAACCACAATATATATGAATAAGCATTGTAGCTACATATCCTGCCACTAAACTACGTATTGTATTTCAATTTCATGTTTAGTAGTTGGTATAACCGCACACGTAGTGTACGTCGCGGTGTCACGGAGAGATGGCGCCACCTCCGCGCGATCATCTACCGTGCCCACAATAAAAATATAGTAAAATTGCGTCTTACGAGCGTTTGCTGTCTCGTTTCTCAGCAGCATTGATGAACCCGGTCAAGTCTGGAACGCTGTAACAGCGTTAAATGAATAAATTACAAGAGAAAACTTTTCCTAAAAAAACTACAAGATTGATTTGAAATATTTTTTTGTAAAATGTAAAAAAAATGTTAAGAGCAAAAGTATTTTTTTATTGAATTTTTGTCATTTTTTCTAATAACTTCTTTAATTATTAATTTAGGGCAAAAGGGTACACGACCATTTGCTACAAATCATTCTTGACGAATCTTTTGTAAGACGCATAGTTTTCGAAATATCGTAAAAAAGTGTTTTCACCCGTTTTTCCAAGATGGCGGCCGGGGGACAAGAGTAGTGATTCCACAAACTTGAGGTTAAACTTCTGTTTGACACATGTCCCGAAAATTAAATTGCTTTCCTTACAAATGCAATATTCGATAAAAATTGTAACATTTAAATGGACTATTGTATGTAGATCAGATTTATAAGAATGAGAGTATTAGGAATACGTCTCAGCCAGTGACAGGCAGTCCGCGCGATGTTAGCTCTGGTGCGCGTACGAGTCGACATGATATATGACATGTTTGCGCGATAAGGCGCGCATTACGCGTGACATTGACTGTCACATTATTTGCGCAGTGTATCGCCGTGTTATTGTAATATTTATAGCGCGGAGATCCCCGGCAGCTACATACCGCGGGAGATAACACTCACTGCGCGTCACGCGACCGCAGCCTCCCTCCGCAATGTCGCTCCTGCGCTAACTACGCTTCAAAATATATGTATACTTATACGTACAGTCCAGCGAGCATCTTAATGTGCATTAAGCACATTAAGATGCTCGCTGGATCCCACGCGAGGTACATCCTGTGTTGTGGGTACCAGTGCCTTCCCTTAGCCTCTAATAAGTCAAACATAATTATAAATATCCATCCTTTTGCAAGCGCGATAGGCGATAGCGGCGCCTACACTAACGACCTGAGGTTGCAAACAGTTGGTACGATACTTGACTTTACTATATATAATGACATACACGTTATGTTACATGTTAATATGGTCATCATCACACCCTAGCTGATTACAGCTTCCCCGACCAGGTTTCTGGTTGAGAGATCGTTTAAGATCTCGGCGCCGCTCGTGCGCTTTCATATCACTGTGGTGTCCTTAGCTTTAAAATTAGATAGATAGTTTTTTTTAGCACAAAATATATAAGGAACAATTTGAATTAAAAGAATAACCTTTACATAAAAGTGAATACAAGTTTGCAAGTACGCAAATACCTACTGCAAATTAAGATTATAATTTTAGACAAGTTGTAATTTGCATGTTAGAAGGAATGTAATATGACGGCGAAGCACGTAGAGCGCGGCGCTGGGCGCGCGGTGCGCCTCGAGCAAATACAAATACAAATCATTTATTGGTAACACCAAAGTTACAAGTCAAAAATAGCGGATACAGATGAAAAGTACGGATAGAGAACAGGACCAATGTTGACGTTGATGTGTTGTATTTAACAATGGCATGGTATGAGCCGACCCCGCGTACACATCAAAAGACCCTATCGATCTATCCGATCATCAGCCATTTAAAATGCCTAGCAGAGATCACACACATCAGCTAGAGTGTTAGTTTGCTAACCGATGAGTTAAACTTGATTACATCTTTATCTTCGTAGTGAGATGTTGTAGTGGCAGGCCTCGCCTCGCACACGAATGTATGTGGCATGTTCGCGCGAGCATTCCGCTCGCTTCACACGCGTGTACCCTACCGCCATCTTTCTCTCTCTCTCTCTCTTTACTATTACTATGCTTAATAATCATCATCAACCCCCTAAAATGCTTCCATATATCTAACTTTTCTATTTATGTATATTATACCAAATAGTTTCAACCAGGAAGTATATAAACCTAATGAGCACGCCTGTATTTCACAACGTTCAAATATTTATTTTACTGCCTACTTTATAGTTCGCAGTAGATAACCGAGAAGCTTGCCGACTATACCAACAAATTAGCATTATGGCGGCTCGGTGTGCCTTTATCTAATGTCTACATTCATGTTTGGCGAATACAGTTTACCAGACTCAAGAAAGGGCGTGACAGCTCGGGCGTGCGGTCTGCTCATGTCCCACAGGGCGTGCGTTCGATCCCCGCCAATGATCTTGAGCATTCGGTGAATGAAAATATCGTGAGGAAACGAGAGCTTTAAGATGCTTCATAAAAATATGTGTCGTCAAGCACCAAACGGTGAATTCAAGTACCCTTGAAAGCCGGTTATTTCAGACTAGGCATACTCCACTTTCCAAACCAGACCGACCACTGTCGCTGATTGATGAGGTAACGCGATCTGAATTGTCTAGCTTAACAATATATAAGAGTCGAAAAGCATTCCAAATGAGTATGTATGGGGATGTAGTGTCGGCTGCGCACCGTGGCCGAGTGTAGGGAATGTTGTGGGATGCAGGCGTGTGTGTGTGTGTGTGTGTGTGTGCGTGTAGCGCCGTGTGTTGCAGCGGTTCCAGGCGGGCAAGGCGCTGCGCGACCTGCTTCCGCGACACGCCAAGCACAAGGTACCCTCCCTCCCCCCTCACCCGCCACCTACCTCGCCACTCGCTTCCATTCTTCGTCTTCTTCATTCTTCGTATGAGCTAAGTTGCCGAGCTCTGGTTTGATAGTTTTCAAATCGCTAAAGTCCCTAACTTGGCTTTATGACAGCCTGAGGCTATAATTTAACGTATCATGCGACCCTGGGTAGCGCCCAGATAAAAAAGTAACCCGTCCAAAGACTGCCAGCATTGATCGTTGCTTCTTCATTTATTCTCTTGTAACTAACACTAAAGGTGATCGCGACAGATCACTCCAGTTAGCCGAGCTACATGCATGAGGCCTGTAATTTCATGTCTAGTTGAAACCCCTCGTAATATTTTCCTTTGTCATCTCTCGGTAATCGGTAGGTTGTATGCCCGAGTGTAGCCGGCGCAGCGCGCGCTGCCGCCAGCTGCCTGTTGCCATGACGACACGAGATAATGATGCTGCGATACACAGATACCAATCTGTGGGTTTTGATTACATCTTGTGGCAACAGACAACTAACAAATACACTTTTATAAATTAGTTTGCACTCTGATTTGTTTCGAGCGAGGTTAGGTTAGTTGAGCTTATATAATATGGAGTTTATATAATTATAACGAACCTCGATCGTGGCATGTTAGCTGCTCATTGTTTTAGCCACCTTCGTTATGTAGTCCGGGGAATTTAGGAAAAACAAATTGGCCAAGAGCGAGTTGGACCCGAAGGGTCTCTCATGTTCGGGTAGATGAACTATTATCTAAAAAGGATTTTTACATTACAAAATCACACTTTCGCATTGTCTAGAACGTGAATGTAAAACTTCATATTGTTGTTATTTTGGAATTAATAATTTGTAGTAATTATAAGGGATGAACCGATAAAACGAACGGATGATTTGATTTCCATTTGATGTTTTTGTTTAAAACATGGATGAGAGTGTTCTTGTATTACGTGTCTTGATAAAAATAAATCCAAAATGGCCGCCGTCACAAAATATTACGTCGGCGGGTTGTACCTAAACTTGTAATGTAGGTATACAATAACATGTTTTCGATGTATTCCCCGCTTTACAAGAAAACATGTTTGTGCGGCGGAACACGTGAACCAGTTTTGATGTAGATGAATGGTTTTATTGTGTGTGTGTGTGTGTGTGTGTGTGAGTGATAGCCGACACACACGGAGTCAGGCGGCACACGGTAGCGTGTAGGAAGCTAGTATAGTAATGAATCAATCAGCGCGTAATGTATTGCTTTATGATGTGTGCTACTCGAATTATAGGAAGAGTTCACGATCACACACACAATATAGTGTAATTTATCATTATAACTAGTTGCGCGGTGTTACCCGCGTTAATCCGGGATAAAAAGTAGCCTATGTGTTAATCCAAGATATAAACTATCTTCATAGTAAATCTCATCAATATCATATTATATTAGTAGGATACTAAACATAATTATTATTAACATCATGAGCTCTTCTTGCTTGTTCCTCGACGCCAACAAGCAATGTGTGTAGTATCGCAGCACTGTATGTGCCTGTGTCGCTAATTATCAAAACCTCTTTTTGTACACCAAACTATACAAAACCTACTGAATATATTCTACAGCAAAACTTACTCATATACCTATTATGTATATTATAGGTAGGTAAGAACTTGTTAGTATATAATTATAATGTAAATTAATTATATTTAAATGTAAACAACTTGTTATAATTACAGTATAGAGTAATTAATTTGAAGTAGTCTTAGCCATGCTCCATTAATAAGCACTGCGCACATTTCTTGTTCAACTATTAATTGTGTTGCTAATGAAGACTTTGAATTTTGAAAAAATAATTAAGAGTAAGGTGTATATGCTCGTGCTGGCAGTAACAAGCTGTGCGTTTGCTGTAAAGCCTTCATTTCCTCTGTAAAGCCTTATTACCGCACCCTCAGTAAACATCTTCTGTACGAGCCACGCCCTAAACATTTATTATATTATGTGCATGTGTTTACAGAGCGCCACTTGCCGCAAGTTAATATTCTACTGTAGTAGGCAGGCGCTCACAATATCTTTTTTTTTTACATCTGATAGGTTAGCTTTGGTCCACAGCTTGCCTGGTGTTAAGCTACTCTATGGTCTATGATGTTACACGCTTACCTAGAAAATACCTATTGATTACCTATTTATTAGATTTAAAGACCCTGAGATGTTATTGCTCAGGAAACAGAGACTCAGGAAGAGAATTTTAATGTTTTGTACTCCTCACAAGGAAGGTCGAAGCAAATCGGCTTGTGCTATACTTTGAGATTTCACCTATCTGTTTTGTCGCTGACCAACATTGCGGATACCCTTAAATACTTCACTATGGTCCTATAGAGAAATACGAGTATGTTGATATCAGCAATGCTGATAACATAGATGATTTCACAAAGTAATAATATAGTAAGAGGGCGAGTGTGTGTGTGTGCAGGTGTTCGACGAGGTGTGCGTGGAGCTGTGCATGGCGCTGCTGCAGCTGCTGGCGCAGGCGCCGGGCGAGGAGCACCTGTGGCGCGCGCTGGCGGCGCTGGCGCGGCTCGCGGCGCACTCGCCCGACGTGCCGCAGCTCATCGCCATCGTCGGGCCCGACCCCGCCGCCTTCAGGTACGCTTACACTCCTCACACTTCTATTCTATATTATAATATTAAAACTTCAGTTGACACAAATGTCCTCGTTGTCGTCACCATGCCAACCAGAGGGTCCCGAGTGAGATTTCCGGCACGGCTAACATCTTTGTGTTGAACTAAATTTGTTGGCTGTCGGTCTGGGTGTAAGATATGTATCTATGTAAAGTATCTATGTAAGTATATGTAGTATATCAGTTGTGTTAGCAACCATAACACAAACTAGAAATGGTTTAGTATGGGGCTAACCAGCCAGTTGTGAAATGTTTATTTATTTATTGTGTGGTACTCGGAGTGATGTTCGCGTGCAATCCCCGTGGCGCCCTCTAGTCGGCATAACAAGCCACGCAGTAGTGTTATATAGAACGCTCGGCAGCAGTCGATGACGATGGTATTCCGTGCACACAGGGGCACGAGCCCGCGCGTGGACGAGCAGATCGACGCCATCATGAAGAAGCTCAAGTAGTCAAGCAGTAGTGTGCAGCCGGGAGCTCTACACGCCTTGTTTATATGTTATACACTCGTTGGATACTCACCCTAACTGTAATGATATCGTTCAGAACACGACACATGTAACACCGGCTTTATACACATTAGCCTCCGTAGCGACGACTCCACTCCATTATACTTGAATCTAATCGTTTTGTTATTTTAACAAATTGTATATCTTAAGCCTTTGTGTGTGACGCAAATTACAATTGTTTGTTCAAACAGTTACCGAGATCAACATAGCATTATATACTTCACATGGAGGATTGAGGTAGCTAATGTATCGGGAGGGGATATAGATAGTTGTAAATAATATTTATAAAAACTAATATATATATAAATGGTGAATTCTAGTGTAAGTACCTGAGCAAGTCTACTGATGTATTTATTACTCCATGTGTGGCTCGCACTCACACACACAGCATTTACACACACACACACACAGTGTGGAGATATTGTTAACAGTAATTAATAAAGGTATTGTGTTTTTAATTTTTGTATTATTTTGGTACTTGTTATTACAAAGTGACCGCTGGAGACATGACACCTACACGACGGGGTCGCTCGCTCGTGCCTCAATGTGAACTTAACGAGTTTGTAGGAATAGTTTCCCTTGTTGTTGTCTCCCCGGAGACTCAGTAAGGAGTAACTCCTTCTCTCTGCGCCAGTACTACGTAGGTGATAGAAACAGACGCCACTCTACATAATTCGCTCATTAAATACAAAAAGGCCATGTGACGAAACATGTTATTTTTACAGGCGAAGCAAATAATTTTTTATCAGATTTTTAATTTTGGTCGTATGATTTTTTTCATATTGTATTGAATATGAATATAACAAATGTTGTGTTTTTCTCTCTGGTATCTATGTGTATATGACATAGACAAAGAAAACAATATATGATGTGTGCCGTCTTTGCACTGAACTAAGCAACCAAACCGTCAAAATTAAAAAAGGTGGTTATGCTTTTCTACGATTAGTTGAGCGAAAATGATGGCTGTTTTAAGCAGAACTATAAATATAAGTTATATAAAATGCATTTTTGCAATATAACCATTTTTTTTTTTAGTTTTGCATTTAATGAGCGAATTGTTAGTAAACTGTCCTTGTCGAGTAGGTAGTAGAGACTGTAGAGTTCCGTACCGTCCGTATCCACGGTACTCTATTACTGAGAATATGCTGGGGCGTGTCAGCAGGCTGTATCTCGCACCGGGATAGCTAAAAGAAACATTGACGAGTGATTTGTTTCTGACGCTGCTTTAAAACATAATAAACTTAATATATAATTTGACTCACACTACAGCAAACATTTTTTTAATTTTCCTCGTTTTTAAGGTCGAGGACAAAAGGGCGCGCTTACAGAATATTAATGTTTATTTATGTATTAATTACTTTAAAAAAACTAATTGAAATGGATATGTAAGATATCTCGCATACACAACAAACCTGTTTATATGCAGCTCTGTATAGATAATGCGCTCGAGTGCTCGCTGCGGTCTCGCAGGTTTGAATTTGCATTTGACATTGTTATCATTGTGTTAGCGCGCGATGAATTAATGAGAAGTATGATGATAAGCAATTAGGAGTTAGAGGCGGCGGCGAGCCGGTCGTTCTCTCGCCGTACCTACAGCCAGGAGCGTGGTTTGCGCTTGACCACGCACTTCACCTGATGTTGAGGAATAGGTTATAAGTATATAGGTACCTAGGAATAGGTTACAAAAGTTATAAGGAAATCTAAAAATCAAACCACAAACATTTGGTTCAAAAGTTTTCTTTCCATTTGTATGTACTTCCTTGCTTGATTATACAAATAGTATCCGAACTAGTTCCTGCTTTATATAAATATTCCTTCTAACCAAATATAATTCAAATACAAACTTAAGCTACCTTTACTTTCACTTACATTTCTATGAGATACCCTCTAGCTACAATATAACATTCACAATCTGCAACTAGAACGATTACAATAAACATTAATATTTGTCAGATTTTATGTTATTGTTATGTCTATGATGGGTAATCCATGGTTGGGATCTTCCTATTGTTAGGATCACTTACCTAGAACAAAGCTCATTCATTTTCTAGTATAAATATTTATAATTTTCTAGGAAGTTAGGAGATTAGCCACGCGTTTTGAAAGCTGTCGGTCTCGGTATAGCTCAGGGCTGACACTTTCATATGTTGCAAGTAAGTAAGTAAACCAAATCAGGGAATTCCTGAAGGATTTAATTAGTTTTGTAGAGAATAACCTCTTCTATCTTCTGATATATAAAATTTCCATGACACAATGTTAGTTACCGTACTCTTCCGAAACGGCTTGACCGATTTTTACCAAATTTTATATGCGTATTCAGTAGGTCTGAGAAACGGCTACTATCTATTTTTCATACCCCTAAGTGAGGCAAAACAACGTTTACGGGGTCAGCTAGTGTTTTATATATTTCGTTTCAAGTATAATTATTGTGTTTATGTATCTTGTCTGGTAACCCTGTTCCTCCGACTGGCATCACTCGTATATATTGCATTCCATTTAGATAACGAGTGCCAATTACGAATGAACATTTTTTGGTTGTGGCCATCTTGGAATTTAAATGTATCATAATGTATGTATCATACTAGTGAAGACCTTTCTTCGGTAACCTATCCATACTCATGGAGTTGTGAGATATTGGACCGACTATCATCAGACAGATAAGAACACTCCCGACTAACACGCCTAAAACAAAAATAAAGAGGTCTAGTTGAAATTAGTAGCATGTACTGTGTATGAGTTAGCAGGTAAGTAGAAATGTATGTATATAGTTATGGTGGGCAGCTCCTCCCTTACACCTCGACATGGGGCAACCTGTCGTGCAGGGCGCCAGGAAGAAAATATTAATCATAAGAAGCTAGTAGTTCTCAAACAGCAATAAATATCGCGAACATAATTTCTCGGAACATCATGTGTACCTACTGAAACTTTTAGATAACATATTTAAATGATAAATATTGAAGCGACGCTTCAGCAATATTCCGCTCATGAGAGAGAGCACTTCCTCAGCCACAACCCGCCGACACTCCCCACAGACAGCCGACGACAAGCTCGCGCGGCGGGTGTGGCGGCGCTCCGCTCGCAGGATACACGGAGATAAGGTGTCGGCGCGCGGCGCGGGCAGACGAGCAGCTGGGCGCGCGCAGCTCGCACGCGGCGGAGCAGCATGGAGGCGGAGGGCGGGGCGCGGCTGGAGCGCGCGCGCGCGGCGGGCGGCTGGGCGCGCCGCCTGCCCGTGCTGCGCTGGGCGGCGCGCTACTCGCGCGCGGACGCCGTGGCGGACCTGGTGGCCGGCCTCACGCTGGGCCTCACGCTGGTGCCGCAGAGCATCGCCTACGCCGCGCTCGCGGACCTGCCCGTGCACTACGGCCTCTACTCCGCCTACCTCGGTCAGTTCTATCTCATCACACTGCGCTCACTGGACTTAGATCATGCTAAAATACTCATTTCTATGTGCTTACAGGGTTTCGAACCATTGTGTATGAGAAAACAAAACACATTTATTGTAACGGAGAGCACCCTTACAACACTGAGAAGTTTATGTAATTTGATTTAGTTAGTTCTTTTTACAGTTTAATATATGTAATATTCTATGATATATATTACAAGTTCTACCAGAAATTTTAAATCGAGAGGAAAATTATAAATTGCTGTCTAGCTAGCACGGTAGCACACGAACGGTCGAACCGCGCATGTCGCTAACAGGGTCCTGTAGGTACCCATACCTACGTTAAGCATGGTAGGTATTTACAAAAAAGTGAAGAAGCAGACTGACTGTCGTATCCAGAACGCGTAGTGAAGTAAGCTAGCACCGTGTGCGCAGGCACGATGCTGTACGTGTTGCTGGGCACGGTGAAGGAGGTGTCGATCGGGCCCACCTCGCTGATGGCGCTGCTGACGCTGCAGCTGTGCCGCGGCCTGCCGCTCGCCTACATGCACCTGCTCACCTTCCTGGCCGGCTGCCTCGTGCTGCTCATGGGCCTCCTGCGCCTCGGTGACTACCTTTACACTCTTCTACTTCTTGTCATATATGTGGCGAAAGCGCCTTAAAGGCTCTGACGAGGCTCTTCGGCAGCTGTGTGTGAGGGCATGTCGTGTTGTCAGGGTTCCTGGTGCAGCTGATCTCGCCGGCGGTGACGTCGGGCTTCACGTCGGCGACGGCGGTGGTGATCGTGGCGTCGCAGCTGAAGGGGCTGCTCGGGCTGAGCTTCACGGCGGAGTCGGTGGCGGACAACGCGCGCCTCATCGCGCGCCACTGGCACCGCCTGCGCCCGCCCGACCTGCTGCTCGGCCTCTCCTGCTGCGCCGCGCTGCTGCTGCTCCGGGTAACACGCGCCCTCTCGCCTTCTACTCATTATACTTGTCTGCCACCAGCACTAATACAGTCACGCCATCTTGACGAATCTCTATGGCTACAAGAAATTTGTTTTCGCGAGGTAGGTACTGTTCGGAGAGCTTAGTGATAAATACATCCTGGGAGCTGAGATATTGTACACATCGAGTAGGTGATGGATACTATAGGTACAATAGGTACCTATGTACTGGAATTCGAGTTCATTGCGCCGCTGTTTGCCCACTTTATCTAAACCTTTTTACACTCGCCTAAATAACACGAAAACAATTAATAGCCTGAATATTTTACTAAATTTCCACCTTGTCATTCAAACTGCGAAGTTAGATCGCACGCTCTGTTATCGCGACCATATCATCGTTTATGTTATGTTTATATTATTAATCTCACTTCACGACTCGTTATTAGTTCTAAAGACGTTCAAATAAAATGGTAATGGAGGCACCGTGGCGGGTAAACCTAATGTAAACATGTATCTAATACTCCTGCTTCCTCGCATCCCGTACTCAGGGCGCCACACTACACATGTATTTAATGTAATGACGAAACAACAAAATATGACGTGGCGACATTATTGTTCTCGTCATCCTTGCGCGATAAAATGTGTAACGTCAGTGTTGACTCGACTATACCAATATTAGTATAAAGAGGAAAAATTTGTTTGTTTGACGCGAATAGTCTCCGAAACTACTGGACCGATTTGAAAAATTCCTTCACCGTTAGGAAGCTACATTATCCCCGAGTAACAAAAGCATTGACTTACGTTTGTCTTTGCAACTTAGATTATTTTAGAGTCCATGAAGCTGGGATGGGATGCTAGTACGGTATGTTATATATCATTTTGAGAATCTGCCCAAATGATCGGAACTCTGGTTATCTAATGAATATTGAGGTATACCTGCGGAATGCGAGAGTGCAGGTGTCGCGGGCGCAGCATGTTCTGCTAGCTGGTGTGGTGTTGCAGAAGCTGCCGCAGCTGCCGGTGAGCCGGAAGCGCGCGCGCGTGCGCAAGGCGCTGTGGCTGGTGTCGATCGCGCGCAACGCGCTCGTCGTGCTGAGCGCCGCCACCGCCGCCTTCCTGCTGCACGACCCGCACTCCCCGCCGCTCTTCAAGCTCTCCGGTACGCGTGTCATTCACACTCAACCAGTTTGAGACGATATTTGGTAAAGAGCTTCGACTCCAGGTTAAGTAACACCATAATCTGTACAGTTTGATAAAAAAATTATCTGAATCTGCTAACATATAAGTTTTTGTTTCGAATCAACGCGAGCTAAACCACGGGGCGCAGCTAGAGAGTTTATAAAGCACCAGAAAAAAATATGTATGTGTGTGTGTGTGTGTGTGCAGGTCGCGTGGAGGCGGGTCTGCCGCGCCTGGCGCTGCCGCCGCTGAGCGCCACGGTGGGCAACACGACGGAGGGCGCGGTGCGCATGGCGGCGCGGCTCGGGCCCGGCCTGCTCATGATGCCCGTCGTCATGGTGGTCGCCAACATCGCCATCGCCAAGGCCTTCTGTGAGTACCCCTCCCGCACCGCGCCCCCTCGGCGGCAACTTGTGCTATGTAACAACACCCGCGACAGGAGTCTTGACAGCAATCTGTCGTCTTAGATGTATAAAAATGTCAAGAGAATCGGGTTCCTCGTCCCTAAACACGTACCTACGTGGCAAATCTGAAAATCTGTAGTGTAGGTATATATTATAATAATATGTAGGTTAAACTTGGTAACAGTACAACTTCGCGTGACAAAATGCTATTATTGAAATATTATATTCCATTGTTTAAAAAGAATTCATCCGCATCGTGTGTTTGTGTCTTCTTCACGCTCAAATCCGAAACCGATTTGAATACAAATTAATTTAGCAAGCTCTGACCGTGATGATTCATCACTTTCATGTTAATTTATCTGCTGCAACATCGCGGTGCAATTCACGAATATTCCCTCACTAGCGCGTGCCACGCGACACGAGGTCCTAGCGAGCGACGCACAGCTACATACCTATAATGCGGTGACGTTACAGCGGCGGGCGGGCGCGTGGACGCGACGCAGGAGATGCTGACGCTGGGGCTGTGCAACATCGCCGGCGCCTTCGTGCAGGCCATGCCCACCTGCGGCGCCTTCACGCGCTCCGCCGTCTCGCACTCCAGCGGCGTGCGCACTCCGGCCGCCGGCCTCTACTCCGGTACTCACACACACACACACACACATACACAGATAATCTTCCCCCCCACTTACACCCAGTAAAATGAATGTATAAAAGTATAACGATGGACTAATTATTGTGCGTATTATCTGTATTGCAGGAGTGATCACGCTGCTGGCGCTGATGTTCCTCACGCAGTACTTCTACTTCATCCCCAAGGCGTGCCTCTCCGCCGTGCTCATCTGCGCCGTCATATTCATGGTACGGCAACACTCGCCCGCGGAGGCTACTTGCAGCTAACGCATTGTTATCATAGCGTCGCGACTAGCGCGATATTATCAATCACTTACCAGTTGATATATATAATGTGCAGTACAGTGGCCTGTAGGTGCATTATGAATAGAGAGATAACCTCCGGGCGCGGGGCGCGCCCCGGCCCCTGCGGCTAGCTGTGTGGGGCATTGTTTATTGTTTGTAATGGACAGTGTCGCTAAATATACACCGACGTATTGTTTATAAGTATACGTTATCGTAGGTCGAGTAGTTGAGATGGTTCAAAACCTCTTTGTAATGTCTCGAAGGAATTGACCGCAGACATACACAACCAAAATGTAATCATTATGCACTAAACGTCAATCAAACCTGTTGGATGTGTAGGGTTGTATGTCCCCCCACAGAACCTCAGAAAGAATTTTTTATATTAGAGAGAGGCAGAACTACGTCGTTCCACTCTTATCTATTCCTCGACCTCGTTGGCGTAATGCTTACCATACCGAACTGCCACTCAGAAGGTTCAGGGTTCGATTCCCGGCACGGCCAGCATCTTTGTGCTGATCTAAATTTGTTGGCTGGAGGTCTGGGTGTTAAATATGTAGGTATCTATGTATATAAAATATGTATGTAGTATATCAGTTGTGTTAACTACCATAACACAAACTAGAATAGGTTCAGTATGGGGCTAACCAGCCGTGTGTGAAATAATATGTCCTAATAATTATTTATTTGTTATTTATATTTATTTATTGAGGTTGACTATATCTGCAGTGATAAGCTGCGTAAATCAATATTTAGTCTTATTAGCGTCTAACAAAGACACAGATAATGTAAATAACAGGATATAAGATCCTATTATTTTCCTGTTATTGGTTATACAATGGGTTCGGACGGCACCGGACACTCTTTTTTCCAATATATATGAAAGTAATGGATGTGTGAGTGTAGTAATGAGTGCGCGCGATGTTCCAGATCGACGTGCGCACGGCGCGCCGGCTGTGGCGGCGAGACCGCGCCGCGCTGGCCGTGCTGGTGGCGACGTTCGTGTCGGCGCTGGCGCACTCGGTGGAGCTCGGCGTGGCGGCCGGCGTGCTGGCCGAGCTCGCCGCGCTGCTGCGCCGCATCATGCGCCCGCACATACAGGTCTCTTGTGTCGATGAACGGCGGCTGGAAACGTGTCACGTTCCCCCCGAGCCGACCATGCAAACGAATGGGCCTCAGCATTCGGCTGGTGACATGTCTTATCGTTTCCCTTTTACACTCCATTGGCTTGAGTCCGAGTAGAAGAGAGACGATGAAGTGTGTTTCCGTAAAAAAAACAGTTCCCTGTCGCTTTCATTTTTTTTGTATGAATCAAGAGACAAAAGTGTTATGCCACCCAAAGGCCGCCTGCGACTGTAAGTGCTTGTACCGAGGCTAACAGTGCGTTGTGTGTGTCAGCTGCGCACGCTGGGCGGCGGCGTGGCGCTGGTGCGGCCCTCCGTGGCGCTGTGCTACCTCAACGCCGAGCTGGTGGAGCGGCGCGCCGCCGCCGCGCTCGCCGCGCACCGCACGCTGCTGCTCGACTGCTTGCGCATCACCGTCGTCGACTACACCTCCACACAGGTACGCTGCACTCGCTCCCACTGCCGGGAGCATGTAGATAGCCTCGCGTCACGGCGCCGGCGCCGCTTGCTCCTCCATTCAATGCAGTCCACATGAACACTCGGAAATCTCAATGTTCCACCTATCCATTACACAACTTTGTGAGCAGGACTTTCTAATAAAGACGGCAATATTCTTATCGTATCTAGGCAAGCTCAGCAGCAACTGACACGAGAAATTGAACAATGTAGAAAATTCAATGAAGATTAGCATGTAATATTGTTAGAATGTTCATATTGTGGCATGTCTTGTTGCAGATGTTGGAGCGGGTGGTGAAGAAGGCCAAGGAGGAGGAGCGCTGCGTGGTGGCGTTCCGGTGCCCGGAGCCCATCCTCCCCGCGCTGGAGGGTGTGGCGGGGCTGGAGGCGCGCGCGCTGACCGCCGCCAGCGTGGGCGCGGCGCTGGCGGCCGCCGGGCTCGGCGACGCCAAGCTGGACGAGGCCGGCGCGCTGCTGCCGCCAGCGCACGCTGCTGAAGCCGTGTGAGCGCGCCGCGCCGGAACACGCTCACAGCGACCAGCAGCCGGCACTCCACTCTCACTTAGAAAAGTTTACTAATTACCGCAAAAGCTTTTAAGGCAGCTTGAGCACGCTTAGACAAACTAGTTTCCTTCTGCGACTTTTGGATATTCGCGAATAAAATATACTCGTCTCCATGCATTTAGTCGACCAATGTTTCTTATGAAGAAACTTATTTTATTTAGCAAATTTCCTAAAGTAGTAAGAACAGATCTGTTTCTCTATTCACACTGAAGCCAGTGTTAGAAGGTTTTGGAGGTGTTCTGTAGGCTACGAATGTGTAATGTGTTTACCGTGGGTGTGGTGTTATGGTGTCTCGTCACCTGTTACCGCCGCTGCCTAACACAACGCTCGTCTTCAATCGCGCAAACTAAATAATTATAATTAACGCGCTTAAAAGCAGCTAAAGCAACGCGAGACTGTCCGGCGGCCGTCTCCGGACACAACACATCTTCGGAGGGATATCCCTTTGCTAAATGCAGGCAGGCGGTCGGCGCTCCGTGATCTATTTTAGAAAATTAGTTATTGAAAATTGAGTTGAAAATGTTTAGTACTCACATGTACTTACATAATTCTTAGAGTTAATATTTTTATGAAGGAGTATAGTCCGATAGGCTCTAATACTGATGGCGCTGGTAGCCATTCTAAATGATTTTCAGTCTGAATTTACTTAAGTACTTTAGTATCTACTTAAGTAAATTCAGACTTTACTAGTAAAAAAGTAAATTCATTATTTACTTAAGTACTTACAATAAAATTAGTAAAAAGATGTAAGTAAAATGGACTCGTTTTCGTACGTTTTCTTTACAATTTTGCATCACGTATACACAAATCGATAGTAAATAAATACAATTAAGTTATAAGTAGTTAGGGAATATAAAATTAATTCTCACATAAATAATTTTCTTTCTTCCTTTAATTGATTTCTTGAATACTGTAATAATTATAATCATCCTGCTTTTATTCAGGAAAAATGATGGTCTATCGCTGAGGCAAGTAGAAGGAAACCTTTTTAAAATTTTATTTTGTTACAAAATAAACAATTGTTATGAAATAAAATCCTTTTATTGTTGTTCCCTCACCCCGCTGCCGGTTTAGAATGATCCAGAATTAATAATAAGACTGCAAGCGATAAAAAATGTAGAGAACATCATGAAGTTCCTAGCTGTAGGTGTGCCTTCAGTCAAGTTCAGTCATTTTTAAACATAAAGCCAAATATAGGTACATTATGTACATAGGCACCATAACCTTAACATATCTTTAATTTATGTTGGTCGCTGCCTGTGTTTCGCCAGTTTTTTTTAGTACCTATCTTAAGAGACTTGATCCCTGCAAACTGGTTGTGCCTTATGTAATTTCTACTTACGTTTACAAGTATAGAGAGAGAAGATACTGTATTTAACCAAGCCAACCCTGCATAATATGATACTTAGCGCGGGGCGCAGTGGATATGGCAAAACCTACACTAAGGCTAAGCTATACTTTAGTATTTAATTAGTTATAGTACGTATCACCTTTGTATTTGTGCTGAATAAACTATTTGTATCTACAAAATATCCTAAGACACTTCAAACCCATGTGTAGAGCACATACACAAAGAATATCCTCAAATAGACATTTTACATACATTTAGATAATTATACATAGGACGCTTGAAAAACATGATTTTTTCTGCAGTTGGGTTCATTTTCATTACACTAATTGATACACTATACTAATTGACACATAAATATTTACCTGGCTTGTGAAGGCACTAACGATCGTTACAATTTACAAAAATGCCGCTATATTGGTATGCATAAACCAATAAATATCCATTATAAAAAATCGTAGAAGGAGAAGACACAAATAACCGTAAAATTGGTAAAGTTCTTTAAAATTTTAATTTTCCCGCCAAACGTGATCAATCTCCTTCATGGCAACATTTTGTCGTAAAAGTTGTTCATTCGCCGTCTGTGTTGCATTACCAAGAAAATTGCCTATTTGCAGTATTTCGTAATTTTGGATAAAATATTTTTTATTTTCATATGGCATTTTTTTATTCTATATGCATGAACTTGAATTGTAAAAAGCTAGGAAGAGCCTAGACTCCACGACCCAGGTCGCCCTAGTGTGGAGTACATAGTCTCCCGAGTTACCAAAAAGTAAGTTACCGAATATTCAAAGACGTAATTGTATTTTTTACTTTTGTGTAACTCGATGTAACTTATCTATAGGTCTCTGTGCAAAATATCATCGCCTTAACTATATTATTACACTGTCAAACATATGTCATACCAAGGCAGATGGGGCGGCCTAGAGTGTGATGCAACATGCGGCGACACTATGATCTGCTCAAGCCTGGCATCATAGGGTATGCAGATGACAGCACGGTTGTAGAGAGCTATATGTCCAGCGCACGAGCCAGTGCGGCCGATATCCAGTTACTCAGAGAGGGCATGGTCGAGCGCATAAACGACACCTTACAGGCAGTCTCCGATTGGGGCGATGCCAATCTGGTTAAGTTTAATGCTGCTAAGACTCAGGCGTGTCTATTCTCCGCCAAGAAGAGGCCATTTCATCTGGTACTTTCCGAAATGTATCCGTTCCGATCACAAATCAATTAGAGCTTCTCGGTATCACCTTGACCTCGTCTCTCAATTTTGGTTCATACATTGAATCCAAAGCGCAAGTGGCTGCAAAAAAGCTGGGTATCCTCTCAAAGGTGCGACAGTACTTCAGGCCTGAACAGTTGCTCACCTTGTATAAAGCACAAGTTCGGTCGTGCATGGAGTACTGTTCGCATCTTTGGGATGGTTCTGCCAAATATCAGCTAGAAGCACTTGAGTCCATTGAGAGACGAGCTAAAAAGCTCATCGGCAATTCTTGCGTTGCGAAGGCGAAGCTTCAGAGCCTAGAGCACCGACGCAAGGTTGCTAGTTTGTCGGTTTTTTATCGGATACATTTCGGGGAGTGTGCTATGGAACTTCATAATTTGATTCCACCATCTCCGTTCTACTACAGAACGAGCAGAGAGACAGTGAAGAGACACCGATACAGAGTTGAAGTTCCAAACTTTCGTACAAAACGCTTTGCGTCGACTTTTATTGTTAGGACTGCGAAGCTTTGGAACTCACTACCTGAGTCTCTGTTTCCTGAGAGGTATCATCCGGGGGCCTTCAAAAGTAGAGTTAATAGGTATCTTCTAGGTAAGCGTGCCACACCGTAGACTGCAGTGCAGCTTAACATCAGGCTAACTGTAGTCAAACGCAAACCTATCATGGATAAAAAAAAAAAAAAAAAAAAAAAAACACATGTGTTCAGACTGGTGCTGCGGCCGCCAATCACTAGGTTTTTAGGTCGTCAGATTTTTAGCGCTTCACCAGTGTGAAAAATCATTTTTTTTATTTCTAAGCCTCGGAAACGATTGAGATATCGAAAAATTTGATTCCTTCATTTTTTTGGCGTGACAACGTCTTAAATTAGGTTGCGGCTGGGAGTCACTTATGAAAAAGTGTAACGCCCGGTAACGTTACGATGAGTCACCGAACGAGAGAGAGGCCCGCCGAATGCCTTGCGTCTCTCTCCCACTCAACTATGATCGGTCTGCCGCGCGCGCAGCACGCGGCAGACGTTGTCACGTAAAATCTTCGCCCGTAAAACCGACTTTACAGGCAACCATTTTTTTTTTTAAAATCCGCATTAAAAACGTGGCACCGTACGAATCGTAATCTGCCCCAATTTGGGCACCTTTTCTTCTACCCCTGGTCTTTTTTACGTGAAGTTTTAGTTAGTAATGTTTTATTTATGAGTATATGTTTTTATGTTGTTAAGAAATATGATATTTGTCATAAACAATACATATATTTTTAAATACCTATATTAATATAAAAGTACTGCACGTATCAATTTCCAAACGTGTTTAATTGGCATAGGAGTCTAAGTAAATTTTCAGTAAATTATAGTTATTAAAAATGTTTAACAAAATCATAAGCAAACTTTTATTACGCACTGGGAACACTATAACACTTTCAAACGTTCAGTTGAATCAAAACCGATCTGTTTCACTTCATTCCGTTCCTTCAGTGTTTCATTCAAACATCATCGACCGACGGGCTTCGTCGGCCGTGTAGTATTTTACTATTTTGCAACAAAGAGAATAGTAAAAATTTTACGAATCCTGACTGAAATCTTGCAAACCCGGGAACAATAGGTCGCGTTCGCGGCTGCTTTCGTCGATTGGGCGGCTCAGTAGTAGATTCCCATCGATTCCGTTAAGAATCCGAGAGTGTTTATGTTTCGGGTGTCGGAGCGTTTGTTTTGCAAACAGCGAGTGAGTGCGGTGATTATGCGAGTGTGGTGAGTGCAGTGGCGCGATGAAGCTGTGGGTGGTGCTGGCGGCGGCGCTGGCGGTGCTGGCGGCGGGCGCGCGCGGCGAGATCTCGAGCAACATGCGGGCGCTGAGCGAGCGGCTGCAGCGCGACATGGCCGACGTGATGGAGCTGGTGGCCGTCAACTACTCGGAGCCCGCGCTCAACGCCACGTACCGCGCCTCCGTGGAGTTCGACATGCGCGCCATGGGCCCGCTCTACAACTCCACGCACCTGGTGCTCGACCTCATCGCGCACAAGCAGGCCTACCCGCCAGGTACTCCACACACTCCGCCAGGGGAAACATCCCACTTGTCTGTTTCTGAGATTCAGCACACCAACAGCAAATTATAATTTTTTTGCAGCAGATTGTCCCTGCTTCGCACAAGCTATAAAATAATCTAAGTTGCAACGAAAAACAAAATATAGTCCATGTTACTCAGGGATAATGTACCTTCCGAACAGAGAAATAATTTTTCAAAGTGGTCCAGTGGTTAGGTCGTAGCCTATTCATGTCAAACAAACAAACTAAAAACAAACTTTTTCTCATTATAATATTAATACTGATATAGATAAACAGAAAACAATACAACCATACATATTAGTAAGTTAGTGCTCCTTGTTGTAATGCACTGTATTGCTTTACTTAGGATACAGTAATATCTGCTTCATACACACATTACAAGAAATACTCTTTCAAGTGATTAATCACTGAACAATGTAAGCAGATTAGGAAAGCTTTCAAAGCAAAGCTTGATGAAGTCATCTGCTGCGTGTGACTCACCTACTCATTATTATCATGTTGATATTATTATCTGCTGCTTTCACTTTCCAGCTCCACTACTTCTTATGGTAAAATAAGTAAAGCTAATAGCAAATATTTATCACTATTGGGGCACATAATTAATAGTAATTGTAGCCAGTTCTACATTCCTTAGTGAGACATTAGTTTCAGGAGTAGGTATGGAACCCAAACAATCAGACTCATTATATAGACAGTTAACAGGATAATAATAACAAAAAATTGTATGTATATTCAATTATACTGTATATACCTACACTTTTTATTTAATTAGTATTGGTATGTAATTTAGATAAGTTAACAACTTGCATGTAGGTAATTCATTAAGTCAAACCCAATAACAATGCAATGATAAAGGCTCTCAGAGTGTTTATGAGACACATAACATTGGCATACAATAGGTACCTCAACCATAACAATGGGTGCACCAAACACAGAATATGCAGTAGGAGCCGTGTGCCCAGTGAATAAGCTCATAAACATTCCTGAAGAACAATGCAGTGAGCCGGCACAATCACAGCACCTTCCTGATAACTATCTGCGGCTTGCACTGAGCCTTGACACACCATGCCATCTGTTAAACATGCTGATACTGCTCCAAGTGATGGCACAGCCTGACCAACACATCTCTTCTACCTCTGAATTTCTCCAATACTTGAACATAATTGTTCCCATATGTTACTGAATACTATGCCTAAAATTTCCTCTAACTAAACGTTATCTATAACTCTCTCTCGCTCACTCAAAGTTCACTCTTTTTGGTGACAGATTTTTAATCTTGAATGTGACTAATACCAGGGCAAGCACTAGAAAAATACCCATGTATAATTGTTTCCTCATAATGATGTTTATGTTTGAGTAGAGTTAGAGTAAGGATCCTCACTCTCTCACTAGATGTTCTTGTCCGGAGTAGGTCGCACCACATATTTCAACTTGAAGAAGAACATTGTTTTTCTTCTCAGGTTAAATTATCTCTTCCCCATAGCCTTATTACACATGAGGCTATTTAAAGGAGATACTCAATAGAGTCAACTGATGTGTAACCAGCATCCATAAGTGAATCTCGTTACTATCAGGCGGGCCATCAGCTTAATTGCCTCTTGTGCCATAAACATTATATGTGTGGAACTATATCACTACACTGATGTTTGGTGATTTGTGAATGCATAAGGATCGCGCGCGGCTGTCGCCTGTAGTGTAGGGTAGCGGCGCCGCGCCGGATGTACAGGAATAGCTCGCCACTTGTCAACTCATCATACACACACACGCCTACACCTCGTGTGGCGATACTTCCATCCCCGACAGTCAGCTCGAACTTTCAGTGAAGGAGACGTCGTCGAACCATAGCATGGTGGTAGGGCGGTTATTGTCTTGTGCTCGCCTGGCTAGCAACCACACAACAAACTACGAATATACTCGTTTACATATTATTGCACATACACGACAAGAAAATAATTAACTCAAAAAGTCCTCATAAGAAATTTTCTGTAAGCGTAAGATAACTCTGTAGTTAATAATGTCTTGACATTCTATAATCTCGGCTTGGATGACGATTGTGTGTGGTGTGGTGTCATCACATTCCAAGCTCTATCATAGTACAGTCCCAGTGGCAGGGCGACGCGCCACCCGCTATACACCGGTATCACTTACCAGCTGCAACTAGTGTGCAAGTAGCTGCAATAAACACAAGCGATCTTATCTCCGCTCGGGGCAAGTACCACGACATCTAGCGTCGCTCTATACTTCAGACGTCTTTTAATATCTAATGATTTGCAAATGTGGACTTTGTTGGCCGGCAATAAAGGGCACTGTTGCATTGCATGTGGCAAAGCCGATCATATGGTGGTGATGTGTCGCGGGCGTCGACCTCGACCCGCGCCGTGCCCTGCACTCGCTGCACTCGCGCTCCAACAGAAAAAAATTAAGAGCAGTATGCACAATGTTCTGAAATATTTAGTACAAACAAGTAGTTAGTTCCATCATCAACCTGAAGTTGATGGTGGTCATGAAACTACCGTGCTATGGTTTCCTCGCGATATTTTCCTTCATCGAAAGCTCTAGCTTATTGGTGAGAACCGCAACCGCCCCGCAACTTATTGTCATCGCTTTATAAATTATTGCTATACTTACTAACTTCCCGTAAGTAGCAAAGTAGTGCTATTCTTACATGACTACTTTCCTTATGATAGGAGTACATGCGTCAGGAATAAATAGGAATTAGTGATTGTGGCCAGCTTCCTAATATGTCCTGGCTTATGAAAGCAAATTTCCTGTTAGAATACTGGAAAATACAAATTAATAAAATCAAAATTAATTTATCCTCGTAACAGGAATAACATATAGTTAGTTAGGTATACAAATACATGAAACATTTCCTGTCAGGCGCCGTCCGCAACTCAGCATGTGCTGGCTGCAGGCGACCAGCGCTGGTCTTCCGTTGACACCGACACGGGTGACGACACGAACGTCGAGAAAATAGGCAAATAACTATAAATAGAAAATATAAAAAATGCCACATTCTACATATGTCGATATTCAAAAGTCATTAGCACTTAAAAGTGTTATAAAATATCAAATATTAATTGAACTGAATTATTTGCAAAAAGAACGTTTTTTTAAGGGAAAATATAGTTATTTTTGTGTCAAGGTCACAATCCATGGTTAGTACATATATAATTAAGTAAAAGCTGGAAGGCACCGTGATAGCAGTAGAGAACTCAGTATAACTATATGTGTCTGTTACACCCAGCTATATTCAGGCCGGTGGCGGCGAACTGGCGGACCCACACCATGCAACTCCCGGGAGAGGAACAAGTTTAGTTTCGTGAACCATAATTGCTCTGACGTGGGGAGAATGGGGGGAACTAGCTGTAACAAATTCTACACAATAGCCAGCGACGAACCTTGACACCTGGGACGTGGTTCTCGACCGTTACACGCTGTGGTTGGTGTGCCTCACTCATTCTGCTTCGCGGGTGATTGTGCTAGAGATAAACACTGGGTGCTGGTTGTCATTCCTCTACGGTATCGAAATAGTGTTATTAAAACTGCTTCATCTCCAAGTATTGAATTTGAATAATTATTATTAATCTTGTACGAGATAGAAGGCTTGACCGGCCGGTGTATTTATATCACCTGACCGTTGGTAACGGTCGGCAGGACTCCGGTATCACTGCCACGAGAGAACCTGCCCCTGCCTGCACAGACAGCATTCCTGCAACTGGTACGATCCCCTGTAGCCGTTGCCCGGTAACGCTACATCACAGCTATCACTTGTGAGTCACCCCACGTCACCCGCCGTATTCAGGTTTCCATCGCCAAAAACTGCAGACATTCGAGCCTGATTCATTTCTTTTGCTAAACAAACGTTAGTGCGCCCGAGCAGGGTCGCTCTATACTGGTCGACATCGCGAACCTTTTTAATGGAATGTGACTTATCTTATAGGCGCTAATGGTACTAAATAGTTAGTAGCGGTTTCTTTCGACGTTATAAATAACTAAAAATCAAATAAGATTGATGCTAAGCTTCCATGCTAGCCGATAATGGAGTGGGCGGCGCGGCGGTAAATCAATTTGTCATTGTATTTCGTCCGGTGACCTAATTATTACGGCTGTTTGCGATTAGCCTTGAATTAGTAAACGGTATCGGCGAGCACTACGCCCTCTCCTGGCGGCCGGCGGTCCCCTCCTCTTCCCTCCCCGCCCGGGCTGGTCTCAGTGAACTGTAAATAGAGGGCAACTGTCCTTTTTCACTACCCCCGCCTCCCTAGCGGCCTACAGGCCCGCCTCTGCCTGCCGTTGTGAGCATCGGGAAAAGTGCTTTTGCTTGTTAACTATATTCGCTAGCCTCTAGAGTGCCGTTTACAAATAATTCCTAAATGTATTTAATGCGCAGGCTCTGGTTATGATCGTTCCATCTGAGGATACTCCCACCCGTAATCCCTTAATGCGGCGGCTACGTTATAAATCCCAGCTCATCCCGAGGGAAGCTTAATCGAAATATTGGAAAACCGATCACGGACGGAATCCAATTTATTTATCCTCAGTGTTATAATAGCGCTTAGTTACCGCTTTATTTGTATAGTGAAGTAAAGCTTCTTTAATTTATCAGGCAAATAATCTACAATAGAGCCGATCGACCGATCTCGTAGCGAATTAGGTAAATACAATCACTACGAGTAATATCAGAACAATAGTTAGCGGAAGCATAGCGGTTACGTAAACTGTTATCTGTTCAGCAGCTGGCGAGCCCTCGTCCCAGTCACAGCGAGGAGTTCCGCGCTACCCGGTGCGCGGTGACTGCCGGTAACAGTTGTTTTCACAAAACACTCGTGTTCCCACGAGCACGGATGAAGCTGTGTTCTCGGACCATATGACACGCGGGTCGTGCGTGCGGGATTGCTCGTCAACATTGACCATTGACCATCAGGTGGCGTGACCACGCTAGCCAGTGACAGTTTGGGCAAAGGATGGAAAGACTGGAGCTATTGTCTCTCAGTGAGGCTGCTGAAATACACCGTTAGGTGCTTGGCGACAAGTTTTTATTCGAGTACAGAACTAGGCGAGTGCTAGAAAATGCTCATAGACAGGATGCATTGGGCGGCATCTTTTCATCAGATTTGATGTAACTCCGTGGCGGACACCCGACACCATGATGCCCCATATATTTAACACGCTATGTTAAGGTCGGTTCGTTTGCCTTGACAGGTGTTGTCGCATGAGGTTTAGTTTCGTAGAGTTCACTAACCCTAGTCTCTGAGTCCTGCTAATTCCCTCCTCTGTAGATATCTGCTGCTGTTGAAGTTCGATCACAAGTTGGTTACGAAGTATCGAGTATTGTGATATTATGATAATAGCAAGTACCTGACAGCGATCGTGTCGCAAGCGAGTCTGGCGGCGCGAGTCTTGGCGGCTGATTGCGAGCCTGCTTTACTTGACATTGCTGACGGAGCTACCGCCAAGATATCTGTACAAAGCACTTTCGGACTCTTAGTCTCTTATGACGTTTGATAGTTTGACTTTGTATAGAACCCATAGCGCTGTAACGGTTTTATGGACAGTCAACACTTTTTCGCTCTAAGTGAGGTTGGTTCAGCCAATTTTCCGCTTCGACACCATTCTATCTGCCTGTAACTGAACATTCACTCCCTTTTCTTGCATAACTAACCTCATTTACATTCATGGGCCAAATTTTATTTACATTGATATGAATAGACCGCCATTATATTTTATTGAGTACATCGTCGATACACAATGCGGCGACCTCTCGACGTTACAATGGAGCAGTAGTGAGAGAGGTCGGTTGCGTTCCGTTTCATCACAGCGCGGGCTGCAGCCTCCGCACTCACTTTCACCGGCGCGCCGCTCCTTCAGAGGTTGCTGCAACATGTCCTGACTGTTTCTCTTACTAAACACTTCATATCTGGCAAGCTTTCCTGACCCAAATCGTTCAATCACACATGAGTTGTGCGGCAACGAAAACGGCTCGTTTAGTTTTGGCTGCCGCGTCTGGCAACCCCTGCAGTGACACCACGCCTGACCTACTTAGCTTGTTGTTATGTCCGTTACTGCTCTACTTTCCTTTCTCTACGACCTTCCGCTGCCGATGGCCCATGTAAATGTTACGGTAGTTTGGCATTAATGTGTTGCACGAGCCGAGCGTTATTCCCCCGGTAAAGGCGAATCTAGCTCCGTGCGCCGGCGGCGGGTGTCGGGGCCGCCGAGAGCTGGTAGCAATACTGCAGTGCCAAGGTTGCAGGGCTGAGTTGACTGAGCTCAGCGGCTTGCGGTCACACAGCTTACACTGCCACCGCAATGCTCTCTAATGCGTTTATCTGAATTAAAGATTAGGAAAAGATTGATCGTGTGTTCAAGGCTGAGCGCTGTGGACGTAACACAGACATTACGCCATAGGTCGCCGCGCGGTGGCCGAGCACTGCACCGCGCTATACGTCTGAGAGGCGTGCAGACAAGCAACGTATTCACTCGTAACCGATTTGTTATACTATATACAGTTTTTTTATCATATCTATATTGTTCCACTATTGGGTAAAGGTATCCCCCAATGACCCCCATTTTTCTGTCCTGGCCAGCTCCTTATTACTAATAACTTATACTATTTACATGTGTAATATAAAACATACAATAATTATAAACGAAAAGGTGATGTTATAAAACTAATCATAACCAAACACATAACGGTAACGTACATATCATCATAATGTACGTTTATTTTACTTGTTGTTTAGAGCTAACCGACGCGGCCGTGAAGTCGCCCTGTCTGAAGGGTTACAAATATAAATCGATCGACATACATATATTTATAAAATAAATACTTAATAAGTTGACGTTATTACCCGTTAGGAAGGAAAGTGACCAAAGTATTGTTACCGATGAGTGTTTCCACACGAAATTGCTGGAGCTGCTATTTCACTTATGGGTTTGTATGTTTATGGTGTACAACAAAGGATTTCTTGTATTGTAAGATTACTATATTGGGTATTATAATTTTTTGTTTAAACGGTAATATATTTATTCAAATTGTTAGCAGTTGACGTACTTTTTCCGGTATTGATCACATTCGAAAATTATTGTAATCGATATTTGAGTCATAAATAAGACATTAGCTGCAGCTTATCCCGAGTATCCTCATTACCTAGATTCGTGACTCCCCGCTCAATCTATTCATTAGGAGAGTTCTCACGGACAAGTGCGTCGTGGTGGCAGCTGCTTCCACATCCTCTGACTTCTGGTCCTCAAACGTGTCGGTATTCTCAAGACGTTTGCCTTCACCGTAAAGCGAGTGCAAATCCACATTATATACACTTTAAAAATAAAAAATAAATAGTAAAAAATCAACTTAAACACTTCTAAGAGCGAAATTTATTTTAGCCTGAAACTACTTTTCACTTTCTAAAGAGGTTCAGAGTAAAGACAAGAAACTAACGACTCTGTCCGGACGAGGCGACCCCAAAAAGGAATAAGATAAGCACAGTGTTCCTCGGTGTGTGCTGCGGGAATATGTCCCGTATCTGTCAATATATACGGTGCTATATCGGGTGGCGGGCGAGCCGGGGGCTGCGAATACATCCGTCGTGTGAGTGCTCTGTAAGTGGCGTAACGAGCGCAATAACCCGCTGGCAATTGGCAGCGCAATGATGGTCCTCGGGGCCGCGTGTGCCGGCTAGCCAGTGTCGGCTGATGCTAACAAATAATAAAAAATACCGAGGTCTATGTGACCCTTATGCCACAAGCTTAAATTAAACAAACAAACTCCCGACCAATGTTTTATGAAGGCGGCCATCTTTGAATTAAAATTAATCATAGTATATATATTCAACTAATCAGTCCCTTTAATTTGATACCAACATTATGTGGGACTTATCTTAATTTTTTTTTTATCAAACATTTCTAAAAACACTCTCGACTCGATCTTTTGAACAAAAGAAACTTAAGTAACCGTAATTGGTTCACCCGTGCCACGGGGAGCCACGATGCCAGACTAAAAAAATCAAAGACACGTCAAACTTATAAGTATAACTCCCCGAACGCCAAACAATGGGGGCTAAAATTAGCAAAATTCGCTCCAGCACTAAGATAAAGTAGTGTAAATGTACAGTCACGACAGTGGATCATGATCTGGAGACACTGGGAATACGCCTTGTCCTGGAGATAGTTCTTCGTGACGTCACAGATCGCTGTGCAAGCGTAGGTCCACTTGAAATTTGAATACAAAGCGAGGACAATATTTTATCTAGTTGAAAGTTCTAAATTATTCAAAAAGTCTATATAGAAGTCATCATAGCTTAATTTAGTAATAATAGTAGTTCAAAACAACTAGAAAAAACACGCTTATCTGGCCGTTTTAAGTGGGTCAAAATCGCGCCCAAAGAAGTCGGTTACAAACAAACATACAAACAAAAATACAAAAAAATTTAAAAAAATTATCAAATTAGTGTATGGTCATCGGTCCTCAATAAATCTACAAAGTTTGAAGGAAATCTGGCTGTTTAAAGTGGGTCAAAATCGCACCCAAAGAAGTCGGTTACAAACAAACAATCATACAAACATACAGGTGAAGCTAATATAAAGCGTGTAAAAATATACACTACTGTTCTGTAATGCCGGCACACAATCGTTGCATATGTACGCTGCATGTGCATACAACGTGGAGGACATAATATGAGAACCACATTATCCGGCGCCACGTTTCCCTGACACCCTAACCTTGCGCTAGTCGGACTATATTACCTCACATAGACCGCAGCACACATACACGCTCGTGCACCTCGCTTCGCTTGTTTACCTGCCGCCTCTATTTTAATAGACTATATTGGACAGTAATAAGCGAGTGTGGCGCGGTGGTAAAAACGTCTGCTTTTAAATCAGACTGCCCCTGGTTCGATATCAGCCCTACACCAATGACTTGTTTTTCAAGTTATGTGTGTATTTGTATTCGCTTTACGGTGAAGGATAACATCGTGAGGAAACCGGCATGTTTGAGGACCACAATATCCGAAGACGTGTGTCATCCGCAGGATAATATCAATTAGAAATGTCACCGACGTTTTTCCATTATAATTCAGAATATTGACACACTTTTACTTTCTTACAAGAGTAGGATGGCCTATTACTGGGCTAAGTTCTATTTAAATATTTCAGTTGCTCTATCATCTCTTCTATTCCTCTTTTGTAAGAAACTCGTTGCCTCTACCCCTGGCTTTATTACGGTGCGGCGGAAGGAAGGTGTTAACCCACCGGTATCGAGCTAGCGGAGCGTCCTAGTCAGCTGAGCTAGCACTGCGAGCTGCGGCCTCGTGCCGGCGGGTAACGACCCTGCTCTTGGCCGCTTATCACATAAAACACACTGCTTTGAATATTTGTCGTTACGTTGCTTGTTTACTGTAATTGTCACTAGTATAGCGTGCAGCAAACATATACGGTACAGTTAGTACTGTACCGTATACGTTAGATGTACGATCGCCGCATACTATTTATTATCTCTGATATTGCTACACGTAGTGTTTCTCGTATTTTCATATAGTTATCATAATGTACGTAATAGTTATTTCTGACATATATCCCACACATCACATGTTCATGATCTATGGCTGTAACTGCTAAAACTGCAATCTACAAGATTACTTTGGTACAATAATTAATTAGCTTGGTTTGGGGGAAATAAATAATAGTTTATAATTTTTGTGTATTTCAGGAAATTTACCTGAAAATAAGAGAACTTACGAGAAAATTTTGCAGTAAAGACCAGGGCGGCAGAGTTGCTTAGGAGTTTAGTTGTGACAATGCTAGTTTTTCCGGCGACCATTGTTGATAAGATAACGTTGTGTAACTGTAGTCGGCGCTAACAGATGCGCGACGTCACGAAGGCCGCCCCCGCCGCCCGCGCCCCGCCCGCCCCGCCAGCACACTGATAACAATGACTTCTATCGGCCTATGCTCGCCTAGTACTTTTTCAGCAGGCACACTGTGAAAAGCGATTTCCACAGTGACGTCAACACGCGGCTCGCGGCTCGCGCGTGAATAGCGCTGTTTCTCGCTAGTTCATGATCTAAGTGGTTTGACCTGGATACAAGTCAATAACACAACATACCGCATGCAAGGCGTACTTAATATTTTATGAAGAGATTTTAGGATTCCTGCCAATATACTTTTTTGGTTTGTAAAAAAAAACTGTTTTGATTTGGAAAACAACACGATAATAATCCACAATGTTATTGCCATGACGCTGTCAGTGCGATACAACAATAAGAACAGTAAGTGACGTGTGTGGTACAAGTGAGTTTCAATATGTCAGTAGATCATTTTTCATCTGGGCGTTACCGAGAGTCGGATGACACGTTAAATTGTAGGTGTTAGTTTTAGTACAAGCAGTCGTTAAGCCAAGACAGAGGCCTTCGGGTGGCTTGAAAACTCTCGACACCAGAACTTGGCCACTTAGGTCATACAAAAAAATAGATCATTAATAACGGGCGTGTGTACCACCCGCGGAGTCAGGCTCGCAAGCTATCCCATGTTTGCACTTAAGCAATTAAACGCGTTTAACTGAGTCTATAAAAGCCATCGCGGCGGTCTGCGCCTAAATATAGATGTAGTTACTCGCTGGCGCCTCGTCCCGCTGGATGCGTTAATCAGCCTCTACTGAAACGCCTGCGTAACGTTCACACGATCATTCATTCCGGCCTTTGTTCGCATCAGTAGGTCAATAAAACCTTTTGTTAGCTGCAAGAATGGCGAGTGGTGTCGGGCGCCGAGCACCACGCGGCTGCAGCAGAGCTCGCCGGATGTAGGTCGGGCTGCAGTGCGGTGCGGCCCCGCCAGCTCCCGCCTGCATTGCGATACTCCGCTCGCGACCCGCTGCCACCTGACTGACGGAGTACCGCAGCGTTGCGAGCTTTTATCTATTTGCCGCGATATCTTTTTGCTCGCTTTGTGTGTTCGCCAACCTCCTCGAGAGCCAGTAAATCCAGACTAGGCATGATTCCAGACCGCCAAAGTGTCGCTGACTCGTGTCGTTACGCGAGCTGCTGATCAAAGATACAAAACCTAGCTGTTTTGGATAAAATAATGCCCATATAGAGATGTGACATCTCCCTCATTTCGCGTGATTACTGATTAATGTTTGATTGCATGGTGGCGCTCTTTTTCTGGATGTAGCGGAGTTTATGTGACTTGTGTGTGTCTGTCACACGGAAAATATGGTTTTATATTGCACAACGCCATCGCGAGACTCACTCCCTCCCTATTGGCAACGAATGCGTTTTTTTCCTATTTGTGGGTTAACCATTAGAACCAGGGATATGTTCGAAAATACCCCAATTGATTGATTAGTCTCCATCAAGGAAAACATTTGTCGTTGTTTTAATATGACAAGATCATCGTTAGCCAGGTTAGGTAGTTAAACGGTAGTGCGTCTAGCGGTGGGATCCCATCCCGCGACACAGGATCCATTATAACCCAGCGCGAGGGTGGTAGGTGCGGCCGCTGTGCCAATCTGACGGGAATTGATTCGACCTTAACTCTCCCCTCCATGCTCGATTTATTCTCATATTCTCCTATACATCCTAAGTAAAATATGTTATAATGTAAAAACTTCAAAATTACACTAGTTAGTAAGGAAAACAAGATACCTAATTCATACTACTAGGAATGTAAAACTTTCCTGATGGCTGGTAAACTATTCTTCATCAATATTTGAATAAAAAGCCGTTCGAACCAGTCAAAGCCGTAATTGTCCTGCAATATTTTATCCTGTGATTGTATTTATGTATAGTGTGGTCGCGGCTGAAGTGAGCAGATGATGTTTTCCTCTAGCAGGCATTTCCATACGGGCGGTGAAGTACCCTCCAAGCCATGTTATCTTATCTGTTTGATTGCGGCGAGATAACTATATTATTTGATTGCCTCCTCTGCTTATCTTATTGGTTCTTTGTAAGAACTGTAAGTGCTTGCAATTATGAATCACATAATCATTGACATTTTGTATAATAAAGTCCTTAACGACCTCATTTCCTTTGTATGCTTATCGTACCCGATATGATACCTTCATTGTTTCTGAAATTATAATTACACGTTAAACCATCAATAAAATCTACATAAGCCCACTCACATGCTTATAATCATAATCATTATTATTATCACATGTATAAAGTATTAAATAAATAAATAAAATGTAGTTTTCTTAACTTATTAACCGATTTGCCAGAACATATGTCTTAAAATAAATTTCTTAAATACGCCATAATATTGTAGCAATCATTTCAACTACATAACGTACTGAGGAACTGACGGCTTTTAAATTGTGTGCATCTGAGCCTAGCCACTTAGAATTTATTATTATAAGCATTATTTAGCACTAGCAAATCGTCCAGGTTTCGTACGGGCTATAAAATAATCTAATTTACGAAGAGAATTTATAACAAAATATAGTCTATGTTACTCGGGGGTAATGTATCTTCCCAACGGTGAAAGAATTTCTGAAATCGGTCCAGTAGTTTCGGAGCCTATTTGCGTCAAACAAAAAAATCTAAATCCGTTTTATAATATTGGTATAGATGGTATAGATTTATGATACCCGTGCGCCTACACAGGCATGATAAATGCGTCTGTATCTGTTGACGACGTTAAAATGGCGTTGCAGCTATGCCGGTATTGGGGAACACACTGAGTGAGCGCTGTAAAAGCGTCCTCAGCAGAAATGTGAGGAATGTCAAGCTCGCTGTCGAGCTCTACCGTAATCCGGCGACAATCCCTCCACCTCGATTAAGCTCTCCGGTACGGGTTTTAAATCTTGAACATTCAATAAATCACACTACCGAATAGTTTCTTTGATCGAGTGAAGAAATTCTGTTGAGACATCGAAGATAACAAAATCGTTGAATCACTTATTTTTAGTAGTTTTCAGAGTAGTACCTTTTCGACAACAAAGCGGATATATTTTTATCCCATTGTTTATATGATATCTCACGGCGATGTCCAATAGAAGCTGAGTAGAGGCATTAAGGCCAAACACTCCACGCGCTGTTTTCGCTTCCTGATAGTGTTTTAAAATCTGGATATAGAGTTTGTTATTGTTCGTTTCCTCTGTTAAAATCTTTATGATGTGCGCGTCGAAGGTATTACGAATTATTTTCATAAAGCTTGCCCTCGTCCTTTTCAGGGACTTATTCATTACGATATAAGCAGATGGAAGAAAATCTATAATACATATTTAGTGTACTTCCGCTGTGATCTGAAATAGTGGAAGCAGTTCGAGACAGTGCTCTTTCAAGTCTTTTATATACTATGATATAAGACTCTTTGTCCTGACTCATTCATTCATCTATAGACAACGCAGAACCCAAACGGCTGGTCCTAGGGTTGTGAAATTTGGAGGGTATATTTGTTTTAGTATGTAGACGCGTACTAAGAACGGATTTTTGGAAATTCCACCCCAAAGGGGGTAAAAGGGGGTAAAACAGTTTGTATGAAACTTCTTTGTTTTTGAACTTCTAGCAATGAAATTTGGAATATGTATAGTTTATATAACATAAAAAATAATGGTATCAAATTTTTTGCCAGGGGTGAACTAAGGGTTTGTTATAGGGGGTGAAAGTTTGTATGGAAAATTCTTGATTTATTAAGTTAAAGTCTTTAAAGTTGTTATGTTTGTAGTTTCTTTGATGGTTAAAATAAATTTGTAAAAATATTTGCCAGGAGTGCATTTAGGTATGCCAATGGGGTTTAAAGTTCAAAGGGAAAGTTTTGTGTTTTTAAAATTAAATACTTCTGAATTAGAATTTAAATAAGTGGTTCACTTAGTGGTATGGTTCACGTATTCTAATTACATATTTAATTTAACATAATGGCTTGGTGAAAACGATTTAATCTGTCGCATCATCACCAAAGTAGCTAAAAACAGAGGTTAACTAGATCTCAGGAATCGAATGAGGAAAGTTTATATAAAATTGGCACGGGAATAGGATACAGTAGAATTTTTCCACAGGTTACCCGAAAAGCAACCTACACGCGGGCGGAGCCGCGGGCAGCCTCTAGTATACTATGAAAGGTTTAGATGTGCGTAGTTAGCGGTATAATGTGCGATTCGCTTCGACCTTCCTTGTGAGGCCTGTTAAACTTTGGAATTCTCTTCCTGAGTCTCTGTTTCCTGAGAAGTACTACCTGGGGCTCTTCAAATCTAGAGTTAAAGGGTATTTTCTAGGTAAGCGTGTAGATAATTAGGTAAGATCATAGACCATAGTATTGTAACTCCAGGCAAGCTGTGGTCAAACGCAAACCTATTAGTTGTAAAAAAAAACACGATGCCGCTGGTGCGAGCCGTGCGGTGCGCGTGCGCTTTGTCGACTCAACTGGGTCGAGCATTGCACAAGTGGTCACCGCCTGGCTATTTGTGCGCGTGGTTAGGATTAGTGAGAAGGACAAATAGGTCGCTGCCACTCAGCCAGGACTATTAGCTAGCTCTAACTCTACTCGAGTGTAAGTCTTATATTATTCTGTCATCTATTTTATTAAAGTGATGCCTTAAACCTGAAATATAGATTTCAGGTAGCATTATCATGGTATTACGGTATCACCCCATGGAATGGTATGGGTACATTTATATATGTATAGAATATAGAAATATAATGGTGTGTGTGATACTACACAAACTCACGCCATGAAGATCAAAATAATTCACGTATTGATAATGAAATACGCTTAATAAGGTGTAAAGAGTTATTATTATTTTTACTCAGACACATTTATTATAAAACTACACACATGGTGTATCCAGTAGGTTACATTAGTACCGACAGTTTCGTAGTTTTAGAACATAATTACGTTCCGTAATTAACATATGATAATTTTTATTATTGTTATACAGACCAATTTTTGTTTATTAGCATCAGATTTAGTTTATTCAAATTGCATGGTAACGTCATTGAAAGTGAGCATGTTTATTTTAGTAGCTGACTCACGCATTCATTATTTAGCTAAATTTGTTCAAATCGTACTCGCCGGGGAGTGAAATGCGTTCCCTTGAAACTATAGTTAACCTTCACACCGACCTACGGTACACAGTTAACTGGGTACGAATACATTGTCATTACTTTTGTTGTATTAGCACCCCCGCGGTGTCGTGCCGCTTAAATCTGTACCAATATTATAAAGAGGAAAAGTTAGATATTTTGTTTCTTTGTTTGACGCAATTAGACTCCGAAAGTACTGGACCGAAATGAAAAATTTCACCGCTGGGAAGCTATATTATCCCCGAGTAACATAGGCTATATTTTGTTTTTCTTCGCAACTTACATTATTTTATGGCCCGTGCGAAACCGGGACGATCTACTACTAGTACTACTAGTACTAGTCCTCAGTAAAAATACCCTGTTTTCTGATAACAAATTTCATCAAAATTGGCTTTGCTGTTTGAGCGCGAAGAAGTAGAAAACATAATATGTACAGAAACTTTGGCCTTTAGTATTAGTTGGATTCTATTTATCTTTTCAATATTGTGGATAATGTTTATTGTATATTTGTGACACGGTGACATTAAGATTGTCAAATATTTTTTAGAGTGGCATTTGAACCCTCGTATCCACCTGAGTCGTCGACATTCCTGTCTAAGGTGGATCATGTCGTACTCTAAACTATCTGGCTCTCATGGTGCTGACTTTCATAACACACCGGTAGATGCTTGGCGATAAAAAATATATTTAGAGTAAAATAACTACAGCCCACTTGTCTCGTCCCCCGGTGTGTATGAAGAGTGTGAGTCGGCAGCAGGCCGGGCCGCGGCCGGTGATGTCATGAGCAACGGTGTCGGCACTAGCAGCTACAGCTGTAGTGTCGCGTGGCTCCGAATCTGGCTCATTGGGTTACAGTTACTGTACGCGGACCGCCGCGGTAACGGGCCGCTCGCTCGCAGCGCTCACATTTATCTTCATTTGCGCACACCTAATCTAAATAACAGATTTTCATATCCTTCGTCTTACATTCGTTTGCATCTAAATTCAAAGCTTACAATTAGTTTCCTACTTTAGGGAGGTAACCTAGAGCCCTTGGAAATAGAATGGCACAATATAAAAGCACAACAAGTAAACGCAAAGATTGCAAAAATAAATCTTTTAGTAAAAACTCTACGACTTTATCTAAGATACTATACATTGGGAGATAAATATAAATATGGACAGTTTGTTCGGTCAGTACAACACGCTTCCTAGCCTTGCGCGAGTTAATCGCAGATTGCATTGTATGTCTGTCTTTAATGAATAAGTATTGTTTTCTTAATTTTATTGCACTATATTCAGTTATACATCTAAATATAGAAAATCGTAGCGCTTTATGTGCTTCAGAGTATGCGACGCGATGGTCACGGCCAAGCTCGGTGGCGTAACGCTCTCAACACTCATTCTACTCGTTTTGTTACGTTATCTATCAAGTTCGTATCATTCTCAGAACTAATGTCTCGCGCTGGTTTAACTTCGCTGATCTTCCAAATCATGCCGTGTTCCTATAACAGTTAAGTACATATTTGAGTGAGCTTAATATAAAAGAGCTAAAAGTGAGTGGTGGCTTTCGAGCAGGCGCGTACAGTCATGCCGACAGTATCGGAAGGTCGGCGAGTTGCAGCCGCGACCCGCACCCACTGCTTCTCGGTATTTGGCTCTTCGATACCTAATAGTCTGTCTGCTTTTGGAATAACCTAGATACTCACAAACTCTTACAGAGATTGAGCACCTCAATCTTTGCTATATTTTTAGACTGAGCACCTCAATCTTTGCTATATTTCTTATTGTTTGGAAGAGAATTTTGTGTGAAATATCCACTGTGATTACAAATCTTCATTTCCTTCCCTGCACGCTTGATTTCCGCAAAGTAACGCGTTAATCAGAAGGTTATTCTTGGTGTGGAGGTATTTGTGAGGTTTGTTATCGTATGTAGATGCAGTAAGCAGCGTGTCTGATGTTTGTTCAGTATGAAGGCGCGCTATCAGAGCCAGCAGAGCGCGTCGAGCAGCGAGCGTGCTGTGACGTCATTGCGGTGCTGACACACTGCTGTGTGACGTCATGGCTTCTCGCGGGTGCACTCATGCCACATGTGTGCAACATAGAGTATGATAACGTGTGCGTAGTGTAGTGCCCAGTCTGATGATAGGTCAATACAATAATAGTATTCAAAGGAAATACTTAAACTAGCATCATGTACCTACGTTTTGAATTTTTGGTAAGAAACCAATTTGTCTCCTGAACTACTAGTGATAGTTTCCAGTGTCGAGTTGGGTTCGATTGTTGCATGTTCCTAGATAGGTGTTACGGTGACAACTCACCAGGGGGCGTTGCACTAAACATTTGTTTTACGTAATAAAAAAATGTGTCGCGGGATATTGAAAATTTTAATTTAACTCTGTCTTATAATTGTTATTTTATTTTTATTGTTATTCTTTTGTCCAAAAGCTTGCGATACATTTCTTACTGATAACAGAAAACCAATATTATCTGGAATATGGTATCACAAAAGTGATCAGATACAAGTTAAGTTGCGGTAAATATATATTCGTTTAGCTGATAGCGGTAATGTTTGATTGCTTGTCGCGGTGTAATTAGCATTGGCTAGGTGATAGGTTCGCCTAGCCGAAGCTACTAGGTGATAGGTGGGAAAGTGGAAATAGTGACTTATCGAGGATAGAAAGTGGACTTTTGCCTCGATTTGTCCATTATTAGACGTTGGGAAATATTGTACGCACGCCGAGCACACGCATTCACTGCAACTAGCCAGAACCGTATGGTAATAAGCGTTTACATGAAAATATTTATCGAAACTAGTTTTATTCGTTAACAAGTTGGCCACTATCATAATTTCAATAAACCCTATTGGATGAGGTTAAACCGCTAGAGTTCATCTTTTTTATTTAAAAAGTTTCTATGGTCATCTTTTTACCTCAACCCTGGATGTCGTGTACCACTAAAGCATTCTCTGTCACCAAGAACTGGGTCTCACGTTGCTTTCATACATTGCAAAATAAACAAAAGCTCTTAATGAAGTTCATTTAGGCGAGTACGAGTAGATGCTGTTTAATGAACAGAAGCGACGGGCGCTAGTCTTAAACGATTCTATTTCTTGACACTGTTATTAGAACCTTTGTACGGTTAGAGCAGTGTAGATCGCGCTGCCTGCGCCCGCGCCGCGCGCTCCGCCCGCCGCACTGGGGAGACATAATGGCTTCTATACGACTCGTTAATTGGAACACTCTGTGCCCTGAAACATCTGGCCCTTAATAGAATAGAAGAGTCGTTTTTAACCCACTTAATAAGAGTTGATACTCGTAGTCAAGGGAACTTTGTATCCAAACGTAGTCTTATTCGTATCAACTAAGGGACCAAGCTCTGCTGTCGAGAGTTTATTATCATGCCGCCCGAAGGCTTTAAATCTTCTAAAAAGACCATAACCTCAGCCACAAGCCACAGAATAATAACTTGTACTTCGTACAGAAGCTTCACTTCGCAATGGTTTTCAAAGAAATATGAACTCAATCTGATAAACAATATGATCTAATTTAGCTCGCGGTCCAGTCAATCACGTGATCATTTTGTTGCCTACCAATTTCTTTTCAAAGGAATATGGGCCTTAATTCACTATGCTACGGGTCATAATACGTTGTACATGGTTATACGTAGTACTAGTTATTATTCTGTGGTATTGAAAGAGCCACGGACTATGGTTGCTTACTTCGAGAAACTACTTCATATGCCATCTAGCGCGAATAGAATTCCATAGGTAGGTATCATCTATAGTATCACCGAAAATATTTTGCGTTGGGCTCTTAGTCTAAGTTCGTAAATGTACGACAAATGAAATGCAACTCGAATGAAACGACTAAAATAATATATTTTTTATTGTACTTTTAGGATATTGGAATAGTACGGGGAGAAACGGTTTGTAGTTTGAATTAATTTCATAATGTAATCCAGTCAAAATAGATTTTACCCTTACCTGTCAGCGTCTTTAGGTAACAAAAAAAAGGTTAAATTTCGATCACGATCCGTATTTAAACAATTAAATACTGCACAGTATTTTTTTTGCTTTTTTTCGTTTTGTGTCCATCTTGCAATTATATAATGAATCAGTCTAATAACACAGAATAATAACTAGTACTTCGCAAATAATTAAGTTGAACGTGGTCGAACATATAGCGCGCACGCGTGTGTTTTCGTTCGCTTGTGGCAGCCTACTAGATTGGCCACTCCGGAGTGGCCGCCGCCCGTAGGTATGTTTTTAACACCTACACGCGGAGTGACACAGGCCTGCACAAGCTTTGTTATTAGTATGTATAATCTATCTCGTGGCATAGATAAGCTATCGGCGCGGGCTACACCACCTGCGCGACACGTGTCCCCGATTAGAGCCAGTCGGCTACAAATTACATTATTGGCCACGGTCACGCTAGCGCGCGTTTCCCCGGGTGAAAACTCGCTGACTACCTCGCCTTATGGGCGATTTGTTCCGGGAAAAGTTGCCATGTAGGACGAGCGACAGTGTAGATCACACACTTCATCGCTTAGTTGGTGGTCTACGCTTTGTGCTGGTTATATGTTACAGTTAGGGATATAGGTGATCAGGATGAGAAGTTGGAAGCGGGTTTCTTCTACTTGATGAGCTGTGTGGGCAAGCCAGAGAACTTTGAAACTCTGGTCAAGAAGGGCCTTTGACATGTGTTGTTGTATGTTTGTATCGAAGCGTATGCAATATTAGTTATGCGTGCCAAGTTACAACGAGGCGCAGAATGCATGTGCTCGCTAGTCAATATGTCCGGCGGTGTGTGTACGGGACTCATTAGCACGCTGTGCGCGTGCTCCTTTGGCTGCAGCCGTGTCGTCTCGTTATCTCGGAGCGTCGACCTCCGCCCTCGGCCGCGCGGAGTCACTGCTCTCTAATCACTGCCACAGTTCCGAGCTAGCGGTGTCCTCATTACTCATAGTAATTCCTCTTATACTCTCTGTGCTGGTGACCTTTCTTTACGTCAGTACGTCTCCTGCGTGTTTCCAGGAAGAAACGGAGTCAGCCGTTAAGCACGTAGCTCACCGGGAGAGTTTAGTTGGGTGTGTGTTGCATTCAAATTCCACACAAACTGGCTGCGTCCAGGTTCAGCCAGGTTATGAAGTTTTCCCTCAAGTAATCAAAAAAAAATTGCTCAAACTTATCACTTTCACAGCTCTAAAAACCTCAATAAAACTTTGTAGATCAATTAAATCTATCATTTCAATTACCGTTTATTTTAACGGCTGACTTTCTCGACTCAGAGGTACCTCTGGAAAGTGTGCCGGCTGAACCTGTGCAATTACAGTTTACACGCGTGTCTATATGCGCCCGCGCAATATCACGATTAAATCAATTGTTTTAAGTTTTATGGGGGCTTTCAAGTTTTGAAAGCTGGAGGTATGTGGAGTGATGGTGTCTGTCTCCCGCCGTGCTAGGTGTCCCATGACGTCCCCACGCTAGCTCCGCCGTGTAATCCTATACGGCACCACGGGAATGTACTTCCTTGCCCATTGTGCCGCGTCGAGTGTGCTGTCGGCTTGAGGTTACGGTATCACGGGTGAATAAACCAACACCCAGTCGAAGAAATGCGCTGTATCGATTGGATAGATTGCAGTATTCGTAAAACAATTCACAATCAAAACGTGAGAAACTAAGTTCTTTGGATTATATATGAACCGCAAGATTTTATATTAATTGAGGCAAAGAAAGCTCCGATGAGCAACTAAATGTCTCGTTTGGGTGTATCCACCTCAGGTTCTGTATACATACATAATTTAACGACCAATCATACCTTAGTACGCAAGCTGCTGCTTCCACGAATGAAAGCATTTTATTACTTGTTTTATTGCTAATGATTTTAAACTTTATTTGAATCTTTTGCCCGTGTACAGCCATTAGAATTATTTACAGTTATTATCGGAGAGTTAGATAATTAGCTTTTGGAAGTATGTATGTCAACTTATGTCCGGTGTTCTAGAGACGGACGGACGAATTTAACTTCGTGGCGGCGCGGCGGGTGTGGGACTCGTCGGATGCATTAAATTAGTGATACTGCAGGCTGTCTGGCTGCTACAGTGCTGGTGCGACTGGTTGACACTATTATAAATTGCCATCGCGGCGGATATGTACTTATGTATGTTTGTTAAAGTAAGGCAGGTACACCAGCAAGGCCTCACCCCGCCCGGCTCTCTGGTCAAGTGTCTCTCGAGAGACTCTCGACCTTTTTACATTGAGGCGCACATCGTTAACTCTCCAGCGCCGATGGGTTTTATTTTAGCTTTCACGACCTTTACTCAATAGCTGCGTCGTACGTGTTCCGTAAGAAGGTTCTTGATTTATGTGGAAACTTGTGCGATTGTCGGGAGAATAAACGCGGCCGATATCTCCAGATATTTATCAGCTTATTTTCTTAGGATTGTTTTTTCTGAATGTTTGTTGTTCTTGGCGACGCAATCCATTCGATGACATGAAATAATCGTAACGTTACAAGTTTGGGTTTCTTGTTTACAAAAACTTGGTGAATTCTGAACGCGTTCTCAAGCGAATGTTTACGTGGTGTGGTTTGGAGAGTCACCACAAGTTCCTGAAAGTGAAGACCATGCACATGTTCCATGTGATTATGATTGTCGTGTGATGGTAGATGTAACCTTTATGATGGGTTACGTTTTGTCGCAATCATTGATATGATTTTCGCCTGCATCTTCACTCTTCCGACATTGTCGTAATGTTAATAGCATTTCCAATATACCTGTAGTATATTTCCTTAGCACTGTCGTTCAGCATCTCAAAGAGTTTAAATTTCTCAGAACTTTAAAGTAGCATAAAATACGAGCTCTTTCAAAGTGCTACTTGTTTCAAGCAGCTTTTCTCGGAATATCGTGTTGCGGGGAATATAAAATTGAGCCAAAGCTCGTGGCGAAGTGGTTCGTCTTATAGCAGTGTTGTACACAACTCTGCTCACTTTGTAGAGCTGTGTATATTCCTCTAGTAGGTACGTGAGGAATTACTTGAGGACTCTTTAGTTTTCTTTAGTTTCTTGCGGCTCGCATCGCTCAGTTTTTACCGTCTTCAAGGGAGTCAACGGCGGTGTTCGGCGCGGCGGTAGCTATGATTAGTTACTCAGACACGTCGCCTGTACTCTTATTAAAGCAGCTATTATTATCAGCGTCCCACAAATAAACTTTTTTCCGTACTATTTTTAAATTAAAATGTCATTAGTGGTATAATTGAAATCCCGGCGGGATAGCGTCCGCTTTACATGGAAATTAGAAGAACGTTACACGTGCTTCTTTCTCTCGATAATAACGCAAGCGTTGCTTGAAAATAAGCTTGTATTGAAATTACATTATCTTTTACGATACCTAACTATACGATATGTATATATATGTACATTGTTTGGTTTTGGTATATTGTTTGGTTTCCGCCGGTGTTTATGGTATGGTAACAATCACGGAGATCGTTTAGCGACAGTACATTTAATACGGCGTTTCGTCAAACATGTCGACCGTCACGCGTGTTATAACTGCTTTATGCGCTGACATTAATACTGGTTGCTAATGCATAACATAACTACTCTTCAGTGTTCCACCTGACACCTGGTTTCAATACCAACATTATTCAGGCATACAGTCTCGTACGTTGCTTAGAACACTGTCGGAAAGTAAATAATCAGTATGAGCACACCGTGGCGCGGTAAAATAGGCTAGCGTGACTGCCGCTATGGTGGTTTTTAGATTGTGGGCTACCGGCATCACCGATCGTATGATTAGTGTATGAGTATCCACAAATTTCCTAATACATATGTATGTACATATAGAGTAAGAGAGTAAGTGTATATGCAGCCGCGAGCGCTGGCGGTGCGGTGCGGGCTGGCGGCTGGCGGCGGCGCGCTATCGATCGGCTGCACTGGCGGCTCCGCGCACAAAGGAACCTCCCCCCGCTCCCCGCAGCGTCCAGCCCGCGTGACGCGCCGGGACTGCCGGCCGCGTGTATCCCACCAGACACAAACCATACAAACAAACCAGCACGTGAAACAACTCGTGCCGGCTAAAACTGAAAAATCCGTATTCATGCTAGATGACGCTATCATATACGCTAGACTTCAATTGAATAACTTTCAGCCCAAACGTTGGGTGGTACTTTTAGAGACGACATATCGTTTCACACCATATTTTAATAATTTCGACTGAAGTTGTTAATTTGCCATTGTTCAAGTTGTTATAATATACAGATAACTTGTGTAATAGCTTGTCTCTGCTTGCGCACATTTATTACAACCCTTGCTTTTGACTCACCAGTAAGCTCCCCACGTGACGTATCCCGTTATTGAAAGTGATCTCATTGATGTCCTCCTTTTCCGCCAAACCCAAAAGATTGTTAACAAAGACACACTTTCCTATTGTGTAACCAACACAAAACATCGCATCGTTTTATTTTTTGCTTAGCCACAGGTAATATATAAACATGGGAAATATTCAGTGGGCAAATTGACAATAAATAAAAAAAAAACTTGTTATGATTTAAAGTTAGATAAGCAATAGTATTTCAAAGTAATGTCAAAAGTTAAATATAGATAACAAGTATAAAATATCAAAAAATGTAACAATTTATAAAATGTCTTCCTTTTTTCTGTACGGCTTTATAACAATAAAGCATAAAAAGACTATGATAACGTAAGAAGCAATTATTTTTGTCCCAGTTTGTAGTCCCTCGTGCCGGCGGCCCAGTCCCCGAGTGCGAGTGGAGTGCTCGCTACCTATATTGTCACAAATATCTCCAAATACTCATGCCGGCACAATAGGCCGGAGTCGCGAACCTCTCCTCGCTTCCCTACAGGGTTGGCGCGACAGTAAACACCTCCACACCCACACATAGTAGGCCACCTCGCACAGCTTGTTAGACGCCAGATCTGCACGGCAAGTCCTGTATTCTAGCCAATGGCAACTATCGCCACTCTCATTTATAATGACTTGTCAATAGCGTTAGATGAGACAATTACTGTGTTGAGTAACGTTACAGTAGTGTACAAACTTATTTAGTGTGTATGTCAACCTGTCTGTCGGAATAAATAATAAATCAGATTGTAGACTATCTATGAGTACGTTCCAAATGTATTTAACTGTATGTTAATGTAACATATTCGATTAGGTACTGTAGATTTATTTACCTATTACCATAATTAATAACCTGTGTGAGACGTGTCGATCTTTTTAGATATCAAATAAATATTAAGTACCTAGTTAGATCAGTAACTGTTTTACCAATCGCCATTGATAATAGACGTCATTAATAATGACAGTGGTGTCCTGTTGGGGGATAAATGTTTACGTGCCAAGTACTAGCTTATAAGCTAGTTATGGACATGTAACTATTGAAGTGCCACATGGTGTAGCTACTCGCGGCTTTATATTGAATACACGCGACATTGGTTTCGTCATTATAAATTATCTGACTGAAAATTGACGAAGTATTTGATTCCAGCTCGACAGTCAAATGGCAGAAAACTCACATTGCACTCTGAAGGATGGGTATGAGTATTGTTGATATATCGGTGGCATCCCTAATTATCCCCTCCCCTCCCCCCGGACAGCAACAGGCTGTATCGATGGTTTGGGGAAGCGAGGGCGATGACCCCACCTAATTCAAAGCCTGTGTACAACTTTTGATTGTGTAGATAATTGTGATCAATATCTTGTATTGTAGTGACACTTGCCGCGGACGTATGCACGCTCTATATGGTCAATTAAGGTACACATTTTATCCTATGCGTATCTCATGACGTACCTCATCCATAGAAAAATATAAAATAAATTCGCAAAGTGAATTGTTTATGTTAAAATTAATTTAAAATTTAAATAATGTTTACCATCTATTGAGTGAGTCATACTTAAACTCTTAAATTACTTTAAACGATCCGGCTTTGTTATCATATAAAATTGGTAAAACAATTTGATTGTATCCTTATCTTATTTATATCTTATCAATAGTCTAGTGATTCTTAATAACTCTTGTATTTTAAACACAATCCGTATCTCCCGTATGGTCTAGTGGCTAGGATACCTGGCTTTCACCCAGGAGGCTCGGGTTCGATTCCCGGTACGGGAAATCTTTTTGCATAAAAAAATGTTTTTTACGAAGTCTAGCTACATATACATACATTTATTCCGTTCCTCTTTTTTCATTTCAATATTTTCCAAACGAAACAAATTGATAAAATAACGAAGGCTTAAGTCTCGAAGAGTGGGTCGAGCTGTTCTGTAGAGTGTTGTGAGTGGAGGTGGCGATACCAGCCTGATATGAAACCTTAATGAGCTGCGGAACCTTGTCGAGGGTACTTCACACAGATTGTTTCATCTTGGAGTCTCCTCACAACAAGATGGTACTTGTGCGAGCCTCAACATATAGAATAGGCGTGAAACATGGCATCGGCGAGAAAGTCCAACTCAAATATTGATGAAACGCGATACAATTGTTCGGTGCTGGGAACCAGGTTATACGAAACATGTACAGGATATTGATAAAGCATAAGAAACAATGTTTTAGCAATACATGAGACGAGGTAACTAATGAACTCCTGTATGGTGGTAGAGCATGGAGCTAAAAGGAAAGGAAATCCGTATAGATCCACCCTGAAGTTGTAAAATCTGTCGCCAAGTACCTAACAGTGTGTTCTGGAAGAGGCTTCCCGAACTTGAGAGACATATATTACAATTAAAATACAATTGTAAGAGCAATACATAATGTACATATCAAAAGATGAAGGAGGCGGTCAAGGCGAGGTTTCTTTATATGCGTATAATTACTGATCAAGATGAGGAGGGAACACGCTAAGGTTACTTGATTACTATTTTAGCAGAGACTGTAAACATACACACATCCGCTCGATACTCAGTTTTACATATTGATTCCCCATGCCAGTCTCTTGTTGATTACTTTACTATTGTAGTCTGTAACTCGGCTGACTAAGGTGTTCTGACGCGATCATCAAAGTAAAGCGGCGGTTGATGTGTTTACTATTTTGTTGGGTGATCAGCACAAAAAGTCATTAAAAAGTGGCACCAAATTGTTTGGTAGGCTATTGTAATTTTTTACTTTTTTAATCTTGATAGCTTTTCATTTGACTACAGCTTGTCTGATGTAAAGCTACGATGTGGCACGCTTACCTAGAAGATACCTATTTACTCTACTTTTGAAGAGCCCCGGATAATACCTCTCAGGAAACAGAGACTCAGACAGAGAGTTCCAAAGCTTCGCAGTCCTCAAAAATAACGGTTGGTAGTTATGCTACTGCCAAGCAGTAGTGTACTAGTCAGGCTAGCGGTGGTTTAACTCTATACTCGTTATCACATACCCGGTCAGACGCAGCACTAATGTCTGGTTAATTATGAAATTACCGTTGGTTAGCAGCTGGTAGTGAGTTTGGCCAACTGTGCGCGAACTGGTAACGATGTGTAATAATGGCAACACGCACGCGTAACCTATTGTTCGGTTCACTTACAAACAGATCAGGGTTGCCAGCTCCTCACTTTGTGATTTGATTTGTTAACCTATTGAGTTTTGAAAGAGTTGATCTAGTATTTCATAGCTACGTTGCGCAAGCCTTTGGAACTGAGATTAGACTTCATACTAAAAGAGCTGATTGGAACTCTTCGGCTGAGGTTCTGTTTACTGAAAAGTATCGTCGGGAATTCACAAGTATTAAATAGTCTTTTGTTTTGTAGGTCAGCGTGATGAATCGTTGACTCACATGGTAGCTTTATATGAGGCGATCTATAGTAATAACTGGAAAAGTCATGATCCAGCTATTCCCCAACGAGTTTTGGACAGAGTTTCGCTAATGCTCGTATGGTATCGTACCCCGCTGGTTAAATGCCTGGCTGTCATGTGGCAAAAATATAAACTATTCTGTTCAAAAAGTACGTGGCAACCCTGTGCGCGCGCGCAGCACGGCCAAGGCTGCTCCGGTGTACGGTTCCTGATACAACACATATTGTCTGTAGCTACCCGCGGGCTTACACTCTATGTATACATACATTACACCCTCCATCCTAGTTTGACATACCCGTATTTAAAATAAGTATAACACGGTTCAATAAAAAAAACATTTGAAAGTCCGCGTCCTCTTGTTCACACCTATTTAGTTAAACGAGTGAGATATGCAGTTTTAATTGTTATCTTCACTGGATGGAGTTTTAACAGTTTACTCGCGTTTATCCGGGATGAAAAGTTCTGTTAATCCAAGTTCTAAACTATCTCAATGCAAATCGGCTCATCCTTTATAGCGTGAAGGATTAACAAAAATACACACAATCAACCTTTATAATATAAGTGAGATGAGATGAGGACATACGACGAGCGACGTCGTTTAAAAATTACTCCTACACTTTACGGTTAACTTACCTTTCTACAGTTTTTTTCTACATTTCCATGCTATGGTTCGATTTTTTATTCGATAATCATAAACATATAAATTCTAAATGAAAAAGAACACGATGACATACTCGTATCGATGAGATATAAAGCAGGGCTGACTAGTTATCTTTCAACAAGCGCTGTGTAATAACATTTGCCTAATGTGGTGGTAAATGTTACCAACGTCTCGCACATGACAACCCTAAAGTGACACGCGTTTCGAAATATCGTTACGATGGGACGCGGAGGGTACAGGTTAAAATATGCATGGTGTAGTCGTATCCACATACGGACAAACTTAAGTTTTTCTTATACATATGTATGTCGCTGCTGTTACAACTGTATTATCATATCAAATCTATACACGGATAAATGTGTAAATTTTATAATATTTAGTACCTATATAATTCGCGTGAATAAAGAAATCATTTGAAAGTTAACTTCTTCTTGTAAGTGCCTCATACTTATTTGGCTACGCGTGAGAAGATAAATTTACGTATTTTTGTATAAAGTCTTCGAAAACCAAATTATTTTATAATTCAAATTTCAAATGTATTATCAAAAATAACGGCGTTAGTTATTTTTTTAATGAAAATCATAGAATATCGGTCTTTGTGTAAAATAAGAGTGCAAAAAATGGTTTGGGCTCGTCCGGGATTTGAACCCGGGACCTCTCGCACCCTAAGCGAAAATCATACCCCTAGACCAACGAGCCGGTTGAATCTCATGCCAAAATTATCAACTAGCCGGTTCGACGACATTTCTCAGAAAATCGTTTCATGTGATAATAGGCAATGATAACAAAACCGGTATCCGAGTAGATATTCAACTCAACTCTGCCTACTCTGATTTTAATATTAATAGTGATACAAAAATAGCTCTCACAAAGTGGTCCTCCGGCGAAGTAGGGCAAGTAAATGTCTCGATTAAAATTAATCATAACAGTGCACAGGCCGACCTAACGATCAATTGGAGCGCTAACCGAGCGTGCACCGGCTGTCAACCTTATTAGGATTAATCAACTCTACCGCGATACACATAAAGGCTAATTTAGCTCGGCGAGGAGACGTGATGATGGAATTAATATCCGCGCGTGATGAGATGCAATCGTAATGGATATGGGTACGCTCGCCGGCCGCTGGGAGCTTGCAGGCCATGGCTAGAGGAGAGGGCTAGGGCATCCTAAACGATCACCAAAGTTAAGCATCACTCGATACGGACAGTCTTTAAACCATGTTCAACATGCAAAAGATTGTATTCCGGCGCGATATTCCCTTCAGAATAATCTTAATTACTAAAATTTGAAGACGTGTCACATCCGCCAGCCATAATCCTCTTGGCCAGCGTGGCGGATTATGGTCTATACCTTTGTCCATGTGTAAGAATAGGGCCACGAGTCGTCGAGTTGCGTCCGTGTGGCACGAGAAGTGCTAGCGTGGTGCTGTACTCGTATATACCAGAGCAATATATACATTATGTTGCCATTATTAATGTATTTTTTTGTTTACATAGTATTTAATTATGACATGAATAACTAAGTAGTACTGACTTGTGATCGTAATATTGTATCAATAAGTGTCCCCCCCCTTGTGCGCAGGCATCGTGTCGATCCAGGACGGGCACCCGGAGGTGGGCGGGCTGCGCGAGCACTGGCGCGAGCTGCTGGCGCACTACGCCGGGCCCGCCGCGCTGCTGCTCGCCGCGCTGCTGCTGGCCGCCCTGCTGCCGCTCGCCGGGTAATACTGCTCTCACACTCACAGGGCACAGGGCGAGGCTACCATACCCCTTCCAATGAGCTTCAGCTTTTGGTAAAGGAAAAATCGTAAGGAAACTATAGCAGGGTCAAGCATTTTCTAGTGCTCGCCTGGCTAGCTACCGATTCCAATCTGTCCTAACGGTGTAATCTGACCAGCATGTGTATACTGGAGGCCATATTACGTCAACATTCCTTCAAAGTGTAGCTAAAACATGTAGATTGTCCGCCAATGCTGGGCCAACGTCGGCCAACGTGCACTTAGCGCTTGACACACGCTGCGGTGAATGTTTCAGGCTGTTCTGGTGCTGCTGCTACTGGTGCCGCGTGGGGCGGCGGCGGCGCCCCTTCGACCGCAAGTACGACGCCTGCCTCAAGGGCCTGCTCGCCATCATCTTCATCGCGCTGCTCACGCTCTTCCTGTGAGTACTTCGCGCTACCATCCTCACTAGCCTACTACCTCATCAGTGTCTTAATGTTGTAAAAATTAATTTGTATATTGTTTTATTGCCGTATAAGATTATCTTCCCCGGTGCTGTGTACCGAGGCTGAAGTAGATTCTGATTTTTTTATGATCACAGTCCTATGAGAAAAATATACTCTCCGAACCTTTGAACCAGTGTACTTAAAGTTAACGACCCGGCTGCCCTGCTATCCCATAGTACATTGTAAAGCGTCGGTCACACGACCGCCAGCATTCTGTCACCCGGGCTGCGGCGTTAGTGTAGTCGCAGCCTGGAAGCGAGCATGACACGGTTGCCGTCGGCAGGTTCGGCGTGGTGTGCCTGTTCGCGACGGACGCGCAGGTGGAGGCGGGCTCGGCGCAGGCGGCGGGGTCGCTGCGCGCGGGGCTGCGCGACGCGCGCGAGTTCCTGCGCGTGTCGGCGGCGCACGCGCGGCACCTGCTGGTGAACAACTGGCGCGAGCTGGCGGCGCGGCTGGACGCGGCGCTGCTGGCCAGCGGCGTCATGGTCACCGGCAAGCTGGCCGAGTTCTCGCGCGCCGTCTCCGTCACCACGCTCAACAGCCTCGTGCTCAAGCTGGACGACGTGCAGCAAGACCTGCGCCACGTGCAGGAGCGCACGCGCCAGCTGCGCGCGCACGCCGACCGGCTCAACTCCGGTACGGCACCACCACCTCTTGCAGCTAGTCAACACGCCGAGCGCTAGGCAATGTGATATATACATGCTGGTCAAGCTTTATCTCGGTCTTGTACATTATTCCACATGTGAAGATACTTATAAAACCGATAAATGTTGAAGAAACAATTTCGATACACACTTTTAGTTTTCCAATATCACTATATGAAAACATTGTTAAACCATGTGATGTGAGAGGCACTTTAATGGCTAAACTTTCCAGACCAGAGCTTGTCTGTTGGAAACTAAAAAAAAGCTGCTGTTAAGAAGAAAATAAACATGATGAGTATTTTATACAGTGATTAAATTAGTTTGTAATGAGTTTCCGTAAAGAGAGTATCGGTTGGTGCAGGTCTCCGCAACGTGAAGCGGCAGCTGCTGCACACGCTGGCCAACTGCAACCAGCCCAAGTGCATCGCGCTGCAGGACAAGTACAAGATCGGGCAGCTCAACACCGAGATACAGTACAGCCAGGTCAGACGCGCGCCTAGCTCGCTAGTCTAGCTGCTCACACTCACACACATTGCGACGAGGTGGAGCATGACTAATCTGCTTCGCAAAAATCATGCTGAAACACAGCGATAGGTGCTTAGACGACAGATTTACAACTTGAGATGACTATGACACTGCCCTTGAGGCGAAGACATGGGCAAAATCTTTAATTTACAAATTTATCTTAATTAATCGTAAACTGTTAAAAGTTATTGAAAAAGTATCTTAAAGACTGTCTAAAAAACAAATCTTAGTATATTTATACCAATCTCGGTACTAATCAGACCACAAGACTTATGAATAAGAAAAAACTTGCTCTCTGTGCGTATACAAGTACATCTAGACGATTGACTTGTCTATGCTATATTCTCAGTAATTGTAGCCGTTTATGATTAACGAGAAAATAGTAAATTAAAGATTTGGCTCGTGCCATCGCCTTGACAGCTGCTAGCTCCAGCCATTTCCATGAATCTGTGTATAAAGTAGCCGGAGTCTCCCTCGTCGTGATGTAAAATACTAATATAAATATAGCCTTTACTCCCCATATCATCTGATGATGACATGTGAAGTATCGTGTTCCTAATAACGATGTTATGTTTGCACGCCGCCTCGGATCAGATGCTGGACAAGTATTTCCCCACGGTGAGTCACTACATGCTAGCTGCGGCCCGCGGCGTCATCCGCCTTCTTCCCGCATATAAATATGTCTATAATTCAGTCTAAGGTCTCAACTATCTCTATACATACACCCCGACACACAAACTTTCGCATCTAGATAACACTAGTAGAATAATTTTATAAAATGTACATATACTAGTAGTTATCCGACCATTACACTACCGAACCTTTAAGATTCAACAAATACGTGTCCAATTTTATTCCAATTCACAAAATGTGATATGTAAAAATATTTATTCTATAACTCTGCTTAATATAATAAAAAATGATCAGTACCTAAATTAAGGCATAGTCAATTTTGCGCCTTTTTGTTGGACCTCGTCGACGACTGAAAAATCCGAAATGAATAAATTAGTTCTGGTACATGTATAACTGAACGTTGTGTACAATTTACGCCCTCTACACAAGAACCAACTTACAAACATACAGACGAAAGAAAAAATAATCATCAATTTGTCACTTGTTATTTCGAATACTTATTGACTAAGATAAGCTAATTGTTCTCTGATAAGTTATTTCGGTGAAATGGTGTTCTTGTTATCTAATTTTCCAAACACCAAGAAATAAAAGTGTTTTGTTTAGAAACACTGAAGACGGTCTTAAAAGGTTCTGCGTCCAGTAACTCTGTATAGGTAGTAAGAGCATGTGTATAATGTATTTATTTATCCAGCAAGTATATAATTTACAGATAACATCCAACGCACTATATAAGTAGAAACAGATAAAATTATAACTAAACTTAACCATAGCTTGTAAGAATTGAATTATTAAGGTATGCCAACACACCACCGCGGAATGTGGCAAACCTATTGGCGAATATATCTAGATCTGTAACCTGCCCGGCTAGGAAAAGGGTTACAAAAAGTTAGAGGAAAATCTAAATTCTTAACAATTAAATAAAACAAGATACAATTTGGTTCAAATCTTATTTTTGTATATTTCTCCTATATTTTTACAAATAATATTAATATAAAGTAGTTTCTAAATGTGTATATTATATGAGAGTATCCCTTTCTAAAACTATAGTACAACTTGAATGTAAAACTTTTGTCACTTTCAATTTTTATCACATCTATGAAGGGTAATCCGTGGGTCGACTCAACTTATTGTTCAAAATATTGTAAGGTAATATATCCTAATACAAATTAAACTTCATTTACAACTTAGGTTCCAAGGCAATGCATTAACTTTCAAAATGTATTTGGTATAAACCACTCCGGCTACTCCGGGAATAACAAAAACCTCTGTGACTAGCAAGTGACTGATAATTCATGAGGTCACCAACACAAGTTAATATTTAAGCACATAATTTGTCTTGAGATATGAATGGATAATCTTGCAACATGAGTAGCTACAGTTTTATGAATATTTAGTTATATCAATAGCTTAGACTTTATGTATAATGAAACAATTCTGAAATAGCGTCTCGCTTAAGAGTTTATGAGTTGTTAACACTTTATGAATAATGAAACACTTCTGAATAGCGTTTAACTTAAGAGTTAATAAATTATTTTATCTACTTTTACATATGAATAGTCTGACCTACCTACATAGAATAGAATAGCGATTAGATTAGCTAGTTTGATTAGCCACTAGCTTTAAATACTTTTATATATTCAGATCCACCTACCTGAATAGCGAATAGGTTAGCTAGTTTGATTAGCAACTAGCTTTATATGCTCTTATATAGTCTGAGCTACCTAGATGAATAGCGAATAGGTTAGCTTCTCTGATTAACAACCAGATTTATATACTTTTATATAGCCTGGCCTACCTACATGAATAGCGAATAGGTTAACTAGTTTGATAAGCAACTAGCTTTATAAGCTCTTATATAGTCTGACCTACCTAAATGAATAGCGAATAGGTTAGCTTCTTTGATTAACAACCAGATTTATATACTTTATATAGCCTGGCCTACCTACATGAATAGCGACCAGCACTTATAACCAACCTTTACACCCATACGGTGTTGTAAAAGATCTGCGAGAAAGATTCGCAGCCGAACGTTCATATGATAAATTGTGAAATGCTCGAAAAAAGCGGCTCCCCGCTGTGAGTCTAAAGAGGACGCTCACGTCGGTTGATTTGTGGCGGGATTATTACTTTACTACCCCTTTTTATTTTATTGGGTTTATCTTACTTGATGCGGGTGGTATCCACCCATACAACGGCTCCCCGCGTCAGCAGAGGTCGCAGGCTAGCGTGTGCTGTGCTGTGCTGTGCGGTGCTGTGCGGTATGCTCCCTGCCACGGAGGCACCAAGCCGCCGCTGCCCGACCAAACCTGCCGGAGACCGCCGCTGTGCGGAGACGTAGACGGGGCTGCAGAACGCAATCGAACCTACAGAACATTTTCCCCAATTATTCTTTGTTACGGAAACGGGGCATACGCCGGCTTCGACGGCGCAACCACGTGCCACATACCTGCTACAATTCTGCACGACACTCGCTTGCTGGGATTCGCTCCTGGTTTAAACCTAGGCGCGGCCGGCTCCAACAAGCGCCCCCGCCTACAGGAACAGAACAGAAACACCCGGAATGAGATTGAGCTTCACTGCACTAGTCACTGAATGTGAATTCTCCAACGAATTTTTTTACGTACCTACAAGCCACGCCGCCTCTCAAATATATTTAGATGATACAAGCTTCGCGAGCGAAGGAACTGGAGCGAATGCCGGTCGAGACTCGAGACCGCGGGCGGAAATACGTAGAACAATAGATCGGCCTTCTAGAACATTCCTGTCAACGAAAGTAGAACCCAAATCTGTTGGAAAACTCAATGACTGTATGAAGTCGCTACTCGTTCACAGATGGAGCTCCGTCACGGAAATTTCTACTCGAGATTAATCGGTTCTCTCGCCCTATATATGCATGCCTCTTTGATTTTAAAAATTAAGTAAAGTAATTTTCCACTGAAACGACTTAAAATAATGAGACAACGAAGCCTTTCCGACAAATCTTAAAGGTAAATTGCTCCCTAAAGTGCCACCTGCCGGCGGGGAATGGAATCAATCTATTGACCCGCTGAGTAAATTTTACGAACCTCTCGCTGTCACTATTGAGTTCCGCTAGTTGTCCCAAGATGGCGCCTGGCGTCTCAAAATACCACGTTACAATACCCCCCTTCCCATTGAAAGTTTCGGGTGTAACCAGAAACGTACGCTGCCCTCAGCGTGAAAACTATAAAAGAAAAAACCAAACAATTAGCCAACAAAATTTACAGGTCAAAAATAACCCAAATGACAAATGGTCAAATGTGCAAAACCGTAAGCTTAACCTTAACCAATATGTAGTAAACCAAAAAACATAACTACCTAGACGAACCAATTGACAACCTAGATTAACTTAGCTAGCTTAGCCTACGAATAATTCTTATATTCTAACAAACCCTTAAAATAAAATACTATCTAACATGCAACTGTTCAGAGATGGATCGAGCTCAAAATGTCAACAAACTGTACACAAGACTACCAAAGAAAACCCCAGACACACCCAACGCACGTACCTTCCACCGATTCATTCTGTCCACTATCATATCTTCCATACCCCAGATACACCTTAAATAAAATACATTCTTCTTTTGCTTTTGTCCTTCCTCTTGCACGCATCATCTCTCGATACTACCATACCTTACCTTTCATACCGTTTAGAGATTCCTACGTATCGCCGCGGAAGCTCCTTACCAATCAAACAAAATAAAAATGCCACGGCAGAACCTCACATTGAACTGTGTGTGCTTTCCATGTAATTTCCTCCTAACTACCAAGCTTCCCTAATAAACCTCGCTACCCACGGTTGACATGTAGTGCGTGAGTCGTGACCTCTCTGAACATCAAAACCTAACTTTCCAGTAACTTCATTCCCACATCAAAAACCAACTGCCAGGACTGTTGTTCTACCCACCAATAAAAATCCTTACTTGTCCGGGCTAAGTACCTTTTATGTGCCATGCCCCTAGTGCTTTTCATAACATATTGCAGTTCAACCTTTGTGAGAGAATAGACGGGTAACGAACGCGACCCCATTTCTATAACCTACTCCCACAAGAAAAGCAAAAAAAAACGCGAATATAACCGCCTGACTGTTGGACGACCTAATCTGAATGCAGCTATGCACCCCGAAATGGTAAAATGCTGGTCGCCTTACAATAATATGTTCACCATAAAAACATGTGATATCTCGTACAGTTAAATATAACACATACACACAATTTTACAAATCGTCACATAAACGTATATAATTCATATATACTAAAGGTCTAATAGCAGCACGTTTAGTTTATAACATGTGTCACTAAGTACTATTACTTCAGTACAACTAGTATGCCGATGCCAACTTTACATCAGAAAAGTGAAAAAAAACATTAAATTAATAATAAGGCTGGTCGCTATTCTAAAAATATTTTACATTGGGCGCCATTTTTGTAACCTGCCCGGCTAGGAAAAGGGTTACAAAAAGTTAGAGGAAAATCTAAATTCTTAACAATTAAATAAAACAAGATACAATTTGGTTCAAATCTTATTTTTGTATATTTCTCCTATATTTTTACAAATAATATTAATATAAAGTAGTTTCTAAATGTGTATATTATATGAGAGTATCCCTTTCTAAAACTATAGTACAACTTGAATGTAAAACTTTTGTCACTTTCAATTTTTATCACATCTATGAAGGGTAATCCGTGGGTCGACTCAACTTATTGTTCAAAATATTGTAAGGTAATATATCCTAATACAAATTAAACTTCATTTACAACTTAGGTTCCAAGGCAATGCATTAACTTTCAAAATGTATTTGGTATAAACCACTCCGGCTACTCCGGGAATAACAAAAACCTCTGTGACTAGCAAGTGACTGATAATTCATGAGGTCACCAACACAAGTTAATATTTAAGCACATAATTTGTCTTGAGATATGAATGGATAATCTTGCAACATGAGTAGCTACAGTTTTATGAATATTTAGTTATATCAATAGCTTAGACTTTATGTATAATGAAACAATTCTGAAATAGCGTCTCGCTTAAGAGTTTATGAGTTGTTAACACTTTATGAATAATGAAACACTTCTGAATAGCGTTTAACTTAAGAGTTAATAAATTATTTTATCTACTTTTACATATGAATAGTCTGACCTACCTACATAGAATAGAATAGCGATTAGATTAGCTAGTTTGATTAGCCACTAGCTTTAAATACTTTTATATATTCAGATCCACCTACCTGAATAGCGAATAGGTTAGCTAGTTTGATTAGCAACTAGCTTTATATGCTCTTATATAGTCTGAGCTACCTAGATGAATAGCGAATAGGTTAGCTTCTCTGATTAACAACCAGATTTATATACTTTTATATAGCCTGGCCTACCTACATGAATAGCGAATAGGTTAACTAGTTTGATAAGCAACTAGCTTTATAAGCTCTTATATAGTCTGACCTACCTAAATGAATAGCGAATAGGTTAGCTTCTTTGATTAACAACCAGATTTATATACTTTATATAGCCTGGCCTACCTACATGAATAGCGACCAGCACTTATAACCAACCTTTACACCCATACGGTGTTGTAAAAGATCTGCGAGAAAGATTCGCAGCCGAACGTTCATATGATAAATTGTGAAATGCTCGAAAAAAGCGGCTCCCCGCTGTGAGTCTAAAGAGGACGCTCACGTCGGTTGATTTGTGGCGGGATTATTACTTTACTACCCCTTTTTATTTTATTGGGTTTATCTTACTTGATGCGGGTGGTATCCACCCATACAACGGCTCCCCGCGTCAGCAGAGGTCGCAGGCTAGCGTGTGCTGTGCTGTGCTGTGCGGTGCTGTGCGGTATGCTCCCTGCCACGGAGGCACCAAGCCGCCGCTGCCCGACCAAACCTGCCGGAGACCGCCGCTGTGCGGAGACGTAGACGGGGCTGCAGAACGCAATCGAACCTACAGAACATTTTCCCCAATTATTCTTTGTTACGGAAACGGGGCATACGCCGGCTTCGACGGCGCAACCACGTGCCACATACCTGCTACAATTCTGCACGACACTCGCTTGCTGGGATTCGCTCCTGGTTTAAACCTAGGCGCGGCCGGCTCCAACAAGCGCCCCCGCCTACAGGAACAGAACAGAAACACCCGGAATGAGATTGAGCTTCACTGCACTAGTCACTGAATGTGAATTCTCCAACGAATTTTTTTACGTACCTACAAGCCACGCCGCCTCTCAAATATATTTAGATGATACAAGCTTCGCGAGCGAAGGAACTGGAGCGAATGCCGGTCGAGACTCGAGACCGCGGGCGGAAATACGTAGAACAATAGATCGGCCTTCTAGAACATTCCTGTCAACGAAAGTAGAACCCAAATCTGTTGGAAAACTCAATGACTGTATGAAGTCGCTACTCGTTCACAGATGGAGCTCCGTCACGGAAATTTCTACTCGAGATTAATCGGTTCTCTCGCCCTATATATGCATGCCTCTTTGATTTTAAAAATTAAGTAAAGTAATTTTCCACTGAAACGACTTAAAATAATGAGACAACGAAGCCTTTCCGACAAATCTTAAAGGTAAATTGCTCCCTAAAGTGCCACCTGCCGGCGGGGAATGGAATCAATCTATTGACCCGCTGAGTAAATTTTACGAACCTCTCGCTGTCACTATTGAGTTCCGCTAGTTGTCCCAAGATGGCGCCTGGCGTCTCAAAATACCACGTTACAGATCTGGGTATTGAGTAATGATGTGTATGTGTGTGTGTAGATGCCCGACGTGTCGGAGCTGCTGGAGAACGTGACGGCGCTGCTGGACAGCAACATCAAGCAGGAGGTGGGCGCCGGCCAGCAGGTGTTCAGCGACATCCAGACCGCCATCCGCCGCTCCGTGCAGCAGCACATACCCTCCGTGCAGCAATCCATCGCTGACACAGGTACTCTACCACATACCCTCCGTGCAGCAATCCATCGCTGACACAGGTACTCTTCCACATACCCTCCGTGCAGCAATCCATCGCTGACACAGGTACTCTACCACATACCCTCCGTGCAGCAATCCATCGCTGACACAGGTACTCTACCACATACCCTCCGTGCAGCAATCCATCGCTGACACAGGTACTCTACCACATACCCTCCGTGCAGCAATCCATCGCTGACACAGGTACTCTACCACATACCCTCCGTGCAGCAATCCATCGCTGACACAGGTACTCTTCCACATACCCTCCGTGCAGCAATCCATCGCTGACACAGGTACTCTACCACAGCGACAGCATTATACCGCAATCTCAGTATAGGATCGTGTTCCCTTATTAGTATTATGAGCTTCTTGCAATGTCACGCAGCGACTCGAACAATTATTTGCTCTTCAACTGCACTTAGCACGATGTTGATAACTGTAAAAAAAACCACTTCACTTTGATAAACACTTTTATTTGCTAGCACAACCGTTCTGGTCGTCCCTTCAAACTGGCAGTCAATATCAATCATTTAACCTACTAGAATAAATAAATATAAATTCCAAACGATAATAAAATGAATTAAGTTTTCCACTATGTTGGTCACACTTGTACTTGAGGGTAATTCATAAAAAACCAGTAATGATTGTTCAGTGTGTGTGTGTGTGTGCGGACAGGCGCGCGGCTGGAGGCGCTGTCGGACGAGATCTCGTGGGCGGCGGGCAACGCGAGCGCCAAGCTGGGCGAGCAGGAGGCGGCCGCCGACTGGCTGCAGCGCGCGCACGCCGACTACGGGCCCTACCGCCGCTACACCGGCCTGCTCGCCGCCGTCGCGCCGCTGCTGGTAACACACACACACATACCACCCAAACACACATACCACTAAAACACACATACCTCGATTACACACATACCTCGATAACACACATATTTCGACAACACAAATATATGTGTGTGTACACCGAGTCACTAAAAGTCATTTACCCGCCCCAACACACATTCCCACGAACAATACACATATAGTACACTAGTGTGATTTCCAGTAACACTGATACCCAATACTGACGTTTCACACTATTTTAACTAAAAATCTTAAAACAAATTATGCTCCTTATGACATTTTAACACACACACCACACACACGAACAACACACATTGAAAGTATGTGTGTGTTTTCCTTTAACATGGTGATGAAGTTAACACTCACTCAACACACACTTTCCAACACACTCTCTGATGAACAACACACATAATATGTACAAGTTACACGTTAAGTACCTAATCTTATAAAAATGTGTTTCTCTTATAATAAACGCTATTATTTTCGAGTGATATTAGTATATAATATAATGTGTATATCGCCAGATAACGTGTATATTCGCGTGGGGGCTGACGTGCGGCGTGTGCGGCAAGCGGCCCGACGTGTACGGCGCCTCCGACTGCTGCAACAAGGGCGCCGGCTCCAAGTGCCTGCTCTGGTCAGTCTATACCTCCTCCTTCTTCCCTTCTTCTCTTCTGAGTAGGAGATAAGTAGCCACAGTCAGTCCGTCAGTCGGTCACTTCTTTTTCTGGGAGGGAGCTAATCTACGCTAGTGGTCAGATCAGAATGCCACCTTGAATAAACGTTATATATAATTTTGAAAACGAACAAAATTGTCCAAGATACATGATATTATAATAACCAATAATGAGATACATTCTGACGTGTGTGTTTGTTGCAAGAGTGTGTGTTCCAGACATGTATAAAAAAGCCTTTATTACAAGCTAGTGAGACCAAAAAGACTTAAAAATATCAATTTAAAAAGATTTAAAAAAATATAAATTTAAAAAGATTTAAAAAATATCGAAAAGAAAGGTTTTAAAATATGAAATTAAAAATGTAAGCTTTGTGCTGACACTTAACAGTGACATTCTAGCATTTCTGACAGTTGCGGCTTATGAGGGAGCCACTAGTTCATTTATGAAAAATAACGGAAAGTGAATTAAAAATAATGTTAAAACAAGTGAAATTCAATCATTAAATTACAATAGTTTATTTAAACTCAGTTTTGTATGTGAATGTGGAATAGACGATTCAAGTTTATTGTAATAAACTAATAATACTAAAGCATGAACATTTGATTGTCGATTTTCTGTTTTAAGATTAATCACATCGTGTTATGTTTTAAGAAGAAAGCAGTGTCTTTATAAATCGACAATTCATATACATGTGAAGGAAGAAATATAAGTAAAATGGAAAAATTGAGATTTGAATTTGTTGTAAAAGCCAAACCTGATGATAACAAGACAAATATTTACGCCATAACCTCCATTACGGATACACAAAACCAAACTTTTGTAGTGCCTAAAGAGTATCAACCAGTGCAATTACACAAAGAAATAGTGAAACACGAAATATTTTAAAAATATTTTAAAAATATTATTTGAAATTTAATACTTGTTAGACATTTAATTAGACATTTATTATATATTTTTATTTTTGAATTTTATTTTTGTATTTTAGAACTAACATTATATCTTGCATACCTGACGGTTAAAATAGAGAGCTAACTTATTTATGACACCACAATTGTACCTATTTTGCAAGTAATAAATGATTTGATTTGATTTGATTTGAAATAAAAAAATCGCTCCACGAAAGGCACGATAAGCGGCAGGTTTGGATAACATTAACCAAGGAAATGAAAACAACAGATGATGACAACTTACAAATTGATGGGATTTTACTTGAAAAATTAGAACAAAATGATGGGCCCCTATCAACAAAACCAACACTGTTGAAAACAAATAAAAAATAAGATGAAATTAAGAGCAGAATATTCAATGGAGGCATTTTCAAGACATACAGCAAGTGTTGAACAATGGATAAATTCTTTTGAAAGTGAATGTGCACGTTTACACATGGATACAGATATACAAAAAATAGAAATTCTTAAATTACTATTGAATGAGACTTGTTTGGATTGGTAGAGCTCAATGATTATCAAACATACTATAGATTCAGATTGGTCAGTATGGAAGAAAAGTCTTAGTGAAACATTTGCAGATAAAGGCTGGTCGTCAATCAGGTACACTATGAGTTTTAAATATATACAAGGATCAATGCTAGAATACGCTCTTAAAAAAGAGAGACTGATACTAGAAATAAACAAATCAATAGATACACAAACCCTGATTTATTTGATTTCCACCGGTCTACCAAACTTTATAATGGATAGAATAGACAGAGACACCCGTGGAAGTTAACTACTTATTCAACTGCATAAGAGGACTAGAAAGTTTAATAAGAAGAAGCGACACAAGAAAAAACTTAAGCACTGGAAGAATATGAAACCAAATTATCGTTATAACACAGTAAAAACAATAAGTGGAGGGGATAAAACTAAAGGTTTAATTACATTGGATGCAGAAGTATTGCATAAGAAGATGAAATTAAATGCATTTATCTTTGGAAATGAAAATTTTGAGTACAATCTAATAATAAGATTGGATTCAATACATAAATTTGGATTGACTCATGATGAGAATTTAAATATCCAAATCAAAAAAGAAAACTGTTTTAATATAAGTAGTGAGAATATGTGTGAACATACAAAAATATTTAAATACAAATAACTTAAAATTAAAATGTTGGCGCAGTAGAGGGGTGCCGGTCAAAATTAAAAAGTAAATTTATTGTTCATATTATACCAATCACAAACAAACTAGTAGTGACTTAACATATCGTTAACTACATTATTATAACTTGCATCTACGACCACCTGGTGGGACAAGACAAGAAAGAAAAGAAAAAGAGCCAATAAAAAATACATTTGTAAGTTAGTGTCCTCTTGCTCTGACATTTACATTAAACCAGAAGTTTTTTTTACGTATTGTTGTTATTGTCGTGAGTGATATTGTGTGTATGTTACAGCGGTGTCGGTCTGATATTCGTGCTGGGCGGCGTGATGGCGCTAGTGCTGGCCGTGTACTTCACGGTCGGCGTCGCCTCGCAACGCTTCCTCTGCGATCCTCTCACGTCAGTATACACACACACACACTCACACAACATCCATAGCTCTGGTATCAAGCGAACTCGTAAGATGATTACAGCGGTGTACAGTGCACTACCACTAAAATAACAGTGAACTTTCGTTTCCTTGACTCCTTGCTCCCGCTTGTGAGGAGGTTTGGGCAATGCTCTCGAAGAGCCCCACTTTGGCCGGGCGCGCTGACCTCAGGCGGTTTGAAAACTCAACTCAGGGGAATTATTATTAAGTTTTTAATTATATATGCATTAAAAATGGTATTATATTGTTGTTTATTTATTTATTTATTTATTTGGTACTGTCACAGACAAAAAGTTGACAATTAGATACAGTTTTACATAACAATACCACTATAAACTTTAAGTCCTATTACGACTGTACATAGCTTATAAAAAAGTTAGTATTTTAGTTAGTTGTTAGTACCAATAAATATGATTATTTCTGATGTTGAGGTCTACAGTGGAGCGCGCTTGCCCAGAAGGAAACGTTTCACTCTTGCCTTGAAAATTGCTAGATTCAAATCGATAAATTTGCACAGGAGCACTTATACTTCCCAACACACACTGACACTAAGAATCACGTGTGACGTGTGTGTGTGTGTTGCAGCGAGCCGCGTGACAACCGGCTGATGGCAGACGTGGAGCAGTTCGTGGACCTGGAGAAGCTGATGTTCAACCGGCACGAGGACCCCGACTTCAACCTTACCGCCGTGCTCGTCTCCTGCCACCGAAACCACACCATATACACGGTAACCACACCATATACACGGTAACCACACCATATACACGGTAACCACACCACAGAATAATAACTTGTACTTCGTACAGAAGCTTCACTTCGCAATGGTTTTCAAAGAAATATGAACTCAATCTGATAGACAATATGATTTAATTTAGCTCGCGGTCCAGTCGATCACGTGATTAGTTTTCTACCTACCAATTTCTTTTCAAAGGAATATGGGCCTTAATACACTATGCTACGGTTCATAATACATTGTACATGGTTATACGTAGTACTAGTTATTATTCTGTGGTATTGAAAGAGCCACGGACTATGGTTGCTTACTTCGAGAAACTAATTCATATGCCATCTAGCGCGAATAGAATTCCATAGGTATCATCTATAGTATCACCGAAAATATTTTGCGTTGGGCTCTTAGTCTAATTTCGTAAATGTACGACAAATGAAATGCAACTATCTTTTTTATTGTACTTTTTGGATATTGGAATAGTACGGGGAGAAACGGTTTGTAGTTTGAATTAATTTCATTTCATATAGGAACATTATGTAATACAGTCAAAATAGATTTTACCCTTACCTGTCAGCGTCTTTAGGTAACAAAAAAAAAGTTTAATTTTGATCACGATCCGTATTTAAACAATTAAATACTGCACAGTATTTTTTTGCTTTTTTTCGTTTTGTGTCCATCTTGCAATTATATAATGAATCAATCAAATAACACAGAATAATAACTAGTACTTCGCAAATAATTAAGTTGAACGTGGTCGAACATATACCTAGCGCGCACGCGTGTGTTTTCGTTCGCTTGTGGCAGCCTACTAGATTGGCCACTCCGGAGTGGCCGCCGCCCGTAGGTATGTTTTTAACACCTACACGCGGAGTGACACAGGCCTGACCACACACACATCCATACCATACTACACACACTACAACCACACCAATACAATATCATGTACCTTATGCTTGCTAAGTAGGTCAGGTAAGGTTCAATATGGAGCTAACCAGCCGTGTGTGAAATGTGACTTAATATGAATGAAGTGTAATGTTTGCACCAGAGCCTGCAGCTGCAGCGCGTGTACTCGGTGCGGGCGGTGCGCGCGGAGGTGTCGCGCGGGCTGGCGCGGCGCGTGGCGGCGCTGCAGCCCGCCTTCCCCGCCGGCGCCGCCACCACCATCCTGCGGCCCGCCGCGCGCGCCAAGCTGGCGCAGCTCGCCGCCACCGGCCTCTCCGACTTCGACTTCGACAAGATCCTGCATGCGGTACGTGCACCAATAACTACGCTTTACATCACATGCCGGACCTCTTGCATTCAACATTATTCATAGTATTCTACTGCTCAATTGCCAACATTTGACCACATATTAAGAGAGTTGAGAAATGATATGTGGTCCATAAGTTTTTAAACAATTTTCATCAAACATATGTTAAAGAACACACCCGAGTTATTAAATAATAGAAAATATTATCACTAACGCTATTGAATCTCAGCAACAGTGTGCGTAACAGCACTAATTAACTAAATTTCTAGGCGAAACTTTAGTATACCAAGTTTGGTATTAACACTAGCTCACAAAGGGGCTGCTGTAACTTGGCTTAATAATAGATTCTTATGATTGTGGTTGCTAGCCAGGCGCGCATTAGAAAATGCCTCATCACCATACTATAGTTTCCTTAAGATGTTTTCCAACATCGAAAACTCAAGTGCATTGGCCGAGATCCTACCCAGGCTCTGTAGAACACATGGCACCACCGGCAAAATAATCATCCCAAGCTAATTCTATTTCATTTAAAAAGTAATTATTTTTATTCCGGATCGCAGATCTATGTTTTTAAAACACACCAATTTAAAGTTATACATGTATGTTGTACACTTGTATTGTTGATTGCACGGTGCACCGCCGGCGTGTGTTCGCAGCTGGAGAGCAACATGACGTCGCTGGCGCTGGACTCGCTGGCGCGGCAGCTGGACAGCACGGCGGGCGCGCTGAGCCCGGCGCAGGCGGAGGAGGCGGCCTCGCTGCGCCGCGCCGCCGCGCTGCTGCGGGACCTGCTCACCGACGTGCTCACGCCCATGATCGACTACACCGCCGACCTCAACGTCAGTCTCCCTCTCTCTCTCTCTCTCTTTCTCTCTCTCTTTCTCTCTCTCTCTCTCTTTGTGTGTGTGTGTCACTGGGTTACAATGGATGAATGAGTGTGATCTGTGTGCGAATGTGTGCTTGTATGTGTGAGTTTATATCTATACAAATAGCTTATTAGGAATAAATACAGAGGTGAAACGTACTAGAACTAATTTAATACTAAAGTTTAGTTTTGCCGTATCCGCTGAGACCGCGCTAAGTATCACATGATCCTGTTATAAGGGCTGTTATCTATGGCCCAACACTCCGTTTATGTACGAACACCTGCACAGACCCGATGGAGGTCTAGATAGACGATGGTTTAAGCTAAGCTGATACTGTTAAAACTTGATGCAATGTCTTAATTGTCATACCATATCAAATTCAATTCTACACGACTTGACATTAATATAAAAAATAATGTTGTCAGTATGTATATGCAAGATGTTTGTGCAGAGCACCGCGCTCCGGCTGCGCGACGCGCTGCGTTTCAACCACAAGTCGCTGAAGGAGGCCATCGACTTCCTCATCAAGGAGGCCACGGAGGCCGAGCTGTTCCTCAACACGCAGGGACCTGAGCGTCTGCAGAATGTAAGGACTACTTCTATCCTCGATAGGATATAGGATCTTTTTAACGACTTACGAAATATACGAGGTCCCCTAAATTTGACAGTAATTTTAATGGGGCTTCGACGAGTCCTGCTCCCGCATCCGCTTGGAGCGTTTTGGGCAATCTTCTCTAACCGGCCTAGCCAGGTCAACCGAGGCCCCTTATTATAACGGAGCACGCCCCTTGCCGCCATAACTTTTCCACCCCGTTCCGTTATGCTAGCTTAATTAGAATTTATATTGGTCCTGGAAACCTGAATTAAATCAATTTATTATTGTTATTATAAAACAATAAAAAGATAATAGACGTATAAAGCTAAAAAAGGACTGAAACTACTAAAATTATTTCCTTTTTTTTTCGTTTCAAAATACGGGTAGTACGTTATAGAGTCACTGTGCCCCGCGCTAAGTGTCTGCCGATCGTGTGATGCGAGGGTATGGTGTGTGCAGATAACGCAGGAGTACGCGAGCGTGGTGACGGAGCAGCTGTCGCAGTACCTGGAGCGCGTGGCGCACGCCGCCGAGCACGAGGTGGGCCGCTGCGGGCCGCTCTCCAACGCCTTCAACGCCACGCGCGACGCCGCCTGCAGCAAGATACTCATGCCGGTGGTCAGTGCCTCCTACTAACTGTGCAATACGCGCATCCCTCTCACTAATGTCCGCGCTACTACTAGCAGTTGGCAGAAAAATCACAAATTAGCAAAAAGTTATGGTCCTTCGAGCTGGATCTTGAAAATGATAACTTGTGCGCCGAAGCCGCCCGGCTTCACCGGCACGTATGCGTGGTAAATACTATGAAACTGTCGCATTAAACTTATCAACGCCGACGTTTGTAAGTTTGAAGTTCTTTTTCAAACATTTATGGTCCTTGGAGCCCGATCGGAACTTTTCGACTTTTACAAACTGGATGAAATAGTTTTTGACCCAGTAATTCAACAATGGTTTGATGGATTATAACTATTATCAGCCCAGCATATACAGTTACGTGTATTGTTTTAAAAACACATTATAAACACTCCTATACAATTTTAAGTTATGACGTGAAATCATAACATGATACTGATTGTTGCGCGCCAAAATTTTTCGTTTAAAAAACTGGATATGTTTTCGTGTTCGTGATTAAAGGTGACCCGCCTATTAGCCAGAGCTAGACTTAGCGAACGAAGCTAATTCTGAAATCCTTAATCTTTTGCCCGCTGTCTTCTATTCTAATGCTCAATGAGCTATAGTGTGCCTTTAAACGCACAAAGTAGTATATCCTATCACGACTGATCGTTGTACACGGCGTGTCCCGCAGAACGGGTACTGGATAGCGTTGTCGTGGTGCGTGGTGCTGTTCGTGCCGCTCATCCTGGTGGCGCAGCGGCTCGCGCGGCTCTACCTGCACGCCGATCCCTACCCCGGCCCGCTCGTCGAGGCGTGAGTACACCCCCCTTATATCGCACGTTCACTCATTCCATACAACATATTTACTACTCGATTCAAATGCTAAGCGAGCGGTTCTTGTCATGTCATTTAGCGGTGATTGGTACTGCTGCAAAAAAAGACTCGTTATTTTTTTTATTAAGTTAAATTGTAATGATAATAGCTTATAATTTATTTACTTAGTTATTTTATTCAATACATTTAATAAACGTACTAAAGTCTAAGTTCTATACAAAAATAATACGTAAAAAATAAGCTTTGTAATTGTTTTAATTATCATAACACTAATGATACATAATATAGTAAAATGATGCGATTGAGTTTGTATTAAATATATTAATGATATTAATAAAATGTTTAATATGTATATGATGAATTAATAGATTAAAGAAGAAAAAACAGCGAACATTATTAATAAATGTTTGCGATTATGTTGCTAGCCGTATTTTGAACAAGTTAGTTATGCGTTACGAGTGAAGTTAGCCGACAGTTCGCTTAGCATTTGAATTGTGTTATATTGTTGGTGACTCGTTCATTGCACACGCCACAGACCGATGTTGATGTTATTATATTAATTAAATTAATTATTTTACACGTTTATTTACTTAATTTCACACATCTAATAAACAATGCAGCTGCAGATGGCTCGTGCGTTATAGTATCACGTGCAAATTATTATTATAATTCGATTCGATACAGAAAAAATTTGAAAGTTCGTTTCTGCTTGCTCGCTTTTATTTATTTGAGCAAGAGAGAGGACATGAACTTTCAAATGATTTCTTTATTGACGCGAGTAATATTTGCGTGTTGACTGAAGTGGTGGCGTGGAATGAACGATGCACCTTACATACAATATATACTATACATGTATAGATATTATGGTCTTCTGACATTTTACTTCAATTATTGCAATCAGATAGTTTTGATAATTGAAGCAAACAATAAAAAAAAATCTGTTTTTAAAAAAAAACAACACTACAAGAATCTCTATGACTTGTAAGAAAGAAATATTGATTGCTCAGTAAAATCACACAATTGATATTTTCGATACAACAAGAACAATTTATTTATTTATGTTTGTTGTTTATAAATTTTGCTGAAAAGTTTAAAGCGTCTTGCTTCGTTTTCAGTCGCCATTTATAACTGAATTTGAAAATAAGCGATCGATTTCTCTCTTATTTTAGATTCAATATTCATGATAACGTTACGTCATTAGAGAAAACATTTGTAAGTTATTTACCTCCCGCTCGCCCCCATAATATAGTTGTGGGAGCGAGAGACTTCCAAATGTTTTCTTTACTGAAGAAAGATAAACATAATGTGTAATGTTAAGTGTGTTGTCCCGATATCCGTCATCTCTCTCGCTCATCGCCATTTACACACTGTTTGCAGTGTCGCTTACCATCGCAGCTCGATCCTTCTTTTATTTTCTGGTGTATCTACAACATGAAAATAAAACTTGCGACGCGTAATAATTTACTATTCAGTTTCCAGACGCTAAATATCACCTTATAGTAAATTGTAATTTACTGAAAGTATGTTTGATGTGATTTTGAAAAAGTTTCTGGAAATACTGCCTCAATGGGAAGTGAAGTAACGCGATACATTTATAATAGCATACTGCAAACAGTTTTACTGTTGTTTTCGTTATTTCTCGTTTGTTTGTTGAGTTACCTTGGTTGTTCTGTTGTTTACTAATGAGTTGTGTTGAGTTGTTCCGTAGCCGCGTGTTAACATTGTTTGGTTGTTTGAGTTGTCGTCGTGCTGGGTTGTCGCCCCCGCCCCCCTCCCGCCCGCCGTCCGCCGCGCCGCGGGACAGCCGGCCCCGCCCCCCGCCACACCACAACACTAGAGACTCCCACTCACATATACTGTCTGCTCACACCATGGTTGACTATGAGACGTTACTACAACTAGAGTTGTCGCGAATGCGAGCCTTTATTACATTTGCAAGGATTTGAGTAGCTCAACATTTTGATCTGATCTCTATGATCAACATATTATTCACCGAAAATTTGTAAACTAAATTGTTTGATCATTTACCCGGCCAGTAGAAGCTCCCGCGCAGGGCTGCCCCAAGCCGCTGAGAATTGGCATTAATATGTATAGTTTTGTTTCAGTTTTTTGTGTTGTGTTTATTGGTTGTTCATGTCACCGCCATCGCCGCGTAGTGTCAGTGTCCGCGGGCAGCTAGCGCCGGCTAGCGCCGACTAGCGCCGACTAGCTCGCTAGCTAGTGACGTGTTGTCCTGGTGTGTTGGCAGAGAGTATGAGCCGATGTGCCGCGCGCGCGGCTGGTGGCGATGACCCTACGCCTCGTCCGGTAACACATACTCGCGGCGATACACACACACGCACACACATCACATTTACACATACACATACACACACAGGGTTGTCTACATTTTTTACACAAGTACTAAATATTGAATTTAAATTTTTAAATATGAGATATTTACAAAACAATTCTCTATTTACAAGACTTATATATTAAACTGACATAAAATAAAAGAAATATTATAATCTTCCTTGATACGAGTGATGATTTATATCATTATTTATTTAAAAAAAATATTAATTTCTACTAAATTCATCTATAAAATAAATGTATACTTTAAATTTGTTCAACACTAAACACTACTGTAAAAAAAAATATTTTTAACAATAAAGTTGTCAACCCTATACACACACACACACACACACACACACACACACACACCCACACACACACCCACACACACACACATACACTCCCACACCCAGTATACCGTAGTAGTGAGCATGTAGTATCGGCGTGGTGCCGCGTGTCTCCTGGTGCCGGCCGGCGCGCGCGCATTGCTCACACGGACACCTTATTTCTATTCATAAGTTCACTCTGGTTCCTGCAAAAAATGCTGCGTTCCCAGTAAGATAATAATGTGTTATTGGTGTATATAATAGAGCAGTGTGTGTGCGCGGCCCCGCTTATATCGTCCGCCAGTCAGTAGGCATGGCTCGTACAATGCTTGCGCCCGCGCCGCTACCCCCCTCTCCCCTGTAGGTTGTCGCTCGCCCCTCCTCTCTACACCCCCTTAGTAACGTTTGGTTGGTTTGTTTATGTTGGATCATCCCCATCACTACCCGGGAATAGTGTCATGTAGAGATCTTGCCATGTTACACCTAATGACGTTTCACTTTCAGAATCATAGGATGCCTTAATACAGTGCGGGACTGTCGTAGTAGTTTGTTCCTTTAATCTAGATAGTATTTTAATAGATTTTCAATTTGCTCAGGAATAAAATTGGCTTGTCTGACGCCGTCTAATGACATCGATCATTTTGTAATGAAGTAATTCTAAGCTTTTTGTTAAATTCATCTGCCATTTCTTTTTGTTCTCTTGAATCGTTGAATAAGTTTCTGGGTGTATTCCACAGCTTTAATCATTATTTGAAAAATTTGATTAAAGTACCAGGACAATTAGGATAGTTACGTTAGTTTTGTCGCTGATCGTGCTTTACCCACGTTGTTAAAATAAAATGGAATAGTCGAGTGCATTGTAGGAGATGTAGTTCCGCTTTCGCTTGCCGGTCGGCCCACACGATGCTATGTCGCGGCGGTGTGGAGTGCTCGGTGCTAGCACGGAGACTGTAGCGCGGTGCGTGCTGGCCGGGTGTTGCTAGTCTTCATTACTGACGGTAACTGCTTCACTTCCGGCGGCGCCTTATAGCCGGCCAAGTGCCAGGGTTTCTGTTATCTGATAAAATGGTGGAATTTTACTGTAGTCTTTGTTGTTATGGCGGTTACAGAAATACATCGCCCGTGAATATGGCTGTAGCTATCATGCTTCATGAGATACGGCCTGGTGAGAGATGGCGATGATTTAGTAATAGGGTCCCGTTGGTTTCTGTGTGCGGAACCCTAGAATAGCAGTAGAGTGAGTAGTAGGAGCGGTAGAGCGAGCAGTGTGTGACTGAAGCCGTGTGTTGTCTGTTGCAGCGAGTATTTGTATGACGCGTACGCGGACCGCGATAACGTACCCCTTGCCAAGTAAGTGCGTCCCCCCGCCTCCCACTGCCCTCCCCGCTCTCGCATGGCGGCTTCTTCGGCATGGCTTTACTACTTCTCGCAATGTTATGTTAGATTGTATTCTGTGAGTGTCAGATGTTTACATACATCGTTTGCTGAGTGCGGAGCGTGACCAATACGATGTGTCGACAAGTCAAAGGCGCCGTAATTAGAGGATTGTCTGTCGCTAGCGTGCACGTGTTTGCGACCAATCACACCGTGCGATTAAAGGCGCCTCGTACACGTTGTATTGACAAGCTCCGCACTCCAAGTTGCGATGCCGACACCTCATCGAGGATACAGTCTCCGACGTGTATCAAATACGCGTGGATACAACGTTAACTGTATAATATTGAATTAACAAATGCATGTGTGTATGTAACTAAAAGTACTAAGTTAATAATATGTATATTATAAATACTCTGCGCATGAAGAGCTACGAGTAGCATGGAATATTGTAAATCTGAATGTCCTTTTTAATGTTGAGTTCTTTATTCTTTTTGGTTTGTTTCTGTTTAACGATGAGTAGGGATCACATGTCATGGGATTAGGCGCGTTGTTCACGAGTACCTGCAGGATACGATACAGCTCGCGCAATGTGCTATCACATTACTAGATATAGACAAATTTGATGCACGAGAGTAGCCGACCCTACTTATCAGAATGTAGTTCACAAATTTGTGCAAAGCAAACCCTGGCGAATAATTTATTCAACAAAAAATAAAAGTTGTGTATTCAAATCATAAAACAATGGTTGGTGTAGATAGCATGAGCGATGCTGTATCGAGTCCGTCAGAGTGCGAGTAGCGAGGCGTGAGAGGTGACGCGCGATGCGTGCGCAGCGGGTCGAAGCGCAGCACGCTGGACATCGAGGGCAAGATCCTGGAGTGGCGCGAGCGCAGCGCGCCCTCCGCGCCCCCCGCGCCCCCCGCCGGCTCCCCGCGCGCCGCCTCGCGCCTGCTGCTGGCGGGGGACGAGGTGGTGTGCCAGCTGCTGCCGCCCGCCGCGCTCATCGACGACCTCAAGACGCGCCTCGACGCCAAGGACGAGGACAACGAGTCCGGCATACACGACGCCGAGTAACACACACACACACACGCGCGCTCGCTCGCAACACACTTTCGTTTCATATTGAAATATCTCTGTATAGTTCAGAGCCTGCTAAATTAAGTTGAAATAAGTAAAAGAGTATCTGCACAAAACAGTGTTAAGTCTTGATATTCATTTCTCTGTTTAGCTTAGCGGAAAAGGTAGAGGAAGATGGAGCATTTGCTCCCACAGTCTTCCGATGCTAAACTTGTTTGCTAATATGGAATAATGTCATGAAGATTTCAGGACAGAGTTAGTTGCGAGTCGACGATGATTATTTTTGTTCGGTTTGTGTGCCGCGGATAATGTAACTTTTACTTTTGTATTCGATAATAGCGTTGAAGTTACACTTTTTTATGTTTTAAAAACGTATTTATTACGAAAGTAATAAAGTTATTAACTTTAGTATAAGCATCACGTCAATCGTCAAGTAACGACGAGAGAGTCAGCATGACTTTAAATAATAATGAAAGAAGCGACCAATTTATACTAGTGTTGTTGTCGGGTCCCAGTCTTCCACGCGACAGAAACGAACCATATCATGCCACCTGGCTTCTCCCGCGCCTGCGCGTCTTGCCGGGGGGTACCGCCTAACGGAAGCGGTGGGATTGCTTTCGTTAGTGATCTCGTTAGTTATGTGGTATAGCTTGTCGCTAGGCGGTCGGCCCCGAGCCGACGACCTGTAACCATACGTCCAGTAGCTTGCGAAGTAACCGCCTCGACCTCGCCGGAACGGCCGCCTCGGATCACTCGTTACACTACACCTGCGTTATACTACACCCCAGTGTAGTAGTGTAGTTTGCCCAGACCAAAAAAAACTCGATGCCCAATGATCAACATGACTTTACGCTTTACAACATCTTCTCTGCCTTACCCCACTAGGTGGAGTCGACACACATTTTTCTTCTTTCACTCTCCTCTATCAGCCGTCATCTCTACACTCACTCCTTCCATGTCTTTCATTCCATATACAATACTAGATATTATATTTATTCATTGACGTACAAGTAAGAGACGTCGTCTTTGAGACTTAGTTATATCAAACTAGGCAAGGTCCACCTTAAGCTAGAGTGTCGCAAATTCGTGTAGTAACGGCGCTGCGGGTCAAATAGGCTTAGCTTTATGGAGTGAAAAAGTAGTACTTGAAACAATGTACACACGTTTTATAATATTCTGACAGCTCCGGATGTTTCCGTCCCGTACAATGAGAAGAGACCAAAGTTAATGTCGACGCTGTCGGTCCTCCACAACTCGTGTAACGTGTGATCCGAGGGATATAATGTATGTTAGTATCGCGTATAATATATACCTACATATATATACAACACTACTTTGTTTAACGAGCAATACTTTATGTTTTCAGTCTGCATATCAAAGTTAACAACTCTATAGTGTCACCATCAACTTTTTTACTTATTATTATTATTTATTTAAATCGTACAAAGAAAAAACAATAAACAAAACAAAATTCATCTTAGAAATTAAAATAAATTTAAATAAGGTGGATGTTGTCGCAGGGTGGTAACATAAAGAAAAATAAAAGGAATAATTAAAAAATATAGAAACACTTTTGAAAACTCCCCATAAAGCCAAGGCCTCTGGGCGATTTCGAAATCTCAAAACATTAAAAACTCGACACTAGACCTTATCCACTTAGCTCATATGAAGAAGAAGAGTCTTCATACAAAATTATCGATAAGCTGTTCAAGTTTAAATGGGTGTTTTTTTGTTGCGATTTCTATCGTGGCTCCGTAGGACATGTTATTTATTTTGATGAGTGGGCTGACACCATCAAGTATTGCATGTTCAAATAGTAAAGTGGTGTATAAACGCAACGCTTGTACAAGAATGGTAATATATCAGGTTTAGTGTAGAGCTGCAGCTTTTTGGAGACATGTTCACATTGCATAGTTTTGATATTCACTTACTGTAATACTTATGGGATGGAGGTTTAGGGAGGAAGGGTTTTATACGTAACCTTTTACATTTTGTACCAATCTAGCCGTTTGAACTTTGTGATGAATGTATTTTGATAATATTTGTAAGCCATCGCATTGCGTGTTTGTATCCTACATATTCGTTAACTACATATCAACAAGTAACCGGTAAATTATCGTGTCAAAAATAAGACTTCCTTATAATCCGCTTTAGATAATGCATATTTGAAATGTAACCTCTTTTAAACTATTTCGATTGTAATTTTAATTTTAAAACGTGTCTATAAAGAAAACATTACGTATAAATGCGGGTAAAAGCTTTTAAATGTCTTCTTTGTAGAATCGTATTGTGTATTGTATTTATATACCTATATACCCCTTTTTATACAGAATCTTAAATGTTCTGGTTTATATAAACATGCGAATGGCACTGAAGTGAATTGAATGTATTTGATCTACTTGTATAACTTTGGATCTCTCTTATTATCTACATACATATATGTATGTATATTTGTAATACAATATTCTGATATAGTTAGGTAGGTATATGATATTCGTAGCTCCAGTGTACTCAATTTTATAACTATTGTATGTGTAAGCGACGTTTTGATGTTTAACATTGTATGGTAACGAGTGGTAGGTTAAACTAACGTATTATACTAATTATAACATGTCTAATGTGTAAGTTTGAAGCATTTGTTTATATTTTGAATTTTTATAAAAAAAAATAGAATTAAGTTGGCAAGTTCCACAAAAAAATCTTTCTTTTTTAACAATTGAAGAAATATTTCACATGAATGTACTAGCTCAAATAAGTAGTAAGTAATATGAGAATTCTCTCGGAGTAGACGCTCCACAGATACGGTCGGGTCGCGTGACGTCACACGCTGGATGTGTCTCGGTGTGTGTTGCTCGGCGCGCGCTAGATGGCGCGCTACACTAACCGGTAACTGAAGCTCTCTAGTCGCCTTGCTTGCTGCACGCGGCTTGCTCTGTTCCTACTAGCCTCAATAAAGAAAACATTAAAATGTTTTCCTCTCCTTCTCTCGCTAACGTAACTAAATACGTGCGTAAAGGAATGAACGTCGAAATGTTTTCTTAATTGAATCGAGCTATATTTACTGATATATTTACACTTTCAGTTTAAGTTTAGATCTTTTTCTTTCTCTCTCTCTCTCTCTTGTAGTTGTTGTGTGAGTGTGATTAGTGCTGTGTAAGATTATAACCTACTAATATATTGAGCGGTGTGATTGATGGTCAGTGTCTCATTAATGTAACCTGTGTGGCTTTTATATTGTTCTACCGAGGTTTTAACAAGATAATGTGTGGCTTACCATTACGCATGAACCATTTTGTTGCTTACTATTTCTAGTTTCTAGTCTTGATTGGAAGTATTTTTAATTTTAGTGATTATTAAAAAATATACTTAATGCAAATTTTGATTGTACATAATAATATTTTTGGAATGACATTTGGACATTTTTGTCGTGTACAAAACATTGTATGACCGTAGAACACAAATTGTTGTCATTTCCAGTTAACTTTAGTATGACGAGCTTACATCCTTGTCAAATCAGTAAAGATGTAGCAAGTGCCTTCCTAGTATATAATGTAAATATTTGTTGATGAAGCAATGCTGACTATAGCTACGGACATACTGTGCGGTATGTCCGTGGCAGCGGGAGGTGAGCTCGTTCGAGCAGTGATGTAATATAATATTGTGTGCAGCGCCTACAAGGCTGAGAAGCGCAGCGGGCGGAGCGCCGGCGGCGGCGGGGGGGCGGGGGCGCGCGGGGCGGCGGGGGGCGCGGCGCGCGGGGAGGGGCCGGCCGGCGCGCGCGCAGAGCCCGCGCCGCACGACGCGCACCACGCGCGCAGATATAATGATATGGCGCCAAAGTGAGTACTCCATACACTACATGATACACCTAACGTACCTACCACCTTATTTGATTTTCAAATACTATGTTCGAGTTATGACCATCTCTGGTCTCATTTTTAACAAATTGCCAGTCATCATTTCTCAGTATGTTGTTCACTGCCAGTGTTTGTCTTATCTCTAAGGACTCGTCTGTTTGAAGACACTCACTAAGATGTATGGTGTTGGTAGCACAGTGGCACGGCGACACCTGGTTACTGCACCATGCCAACTAGTTACTGTAATACACATACGGCTATATATAACTCAATTCAGTGGAGAAAACATTTAAAGGTGGCTTTCTTTTGCTCGCACTTATTTAATTTTGGAAATGAGAGGTCATGTTATGTTCAACATTTTCTTTATTTAATCGAGTTATATTATCTCGTACTATGTACTGTTGGCAAACAAATATGGTTTTTTAACAGACTTCACTAAGAAAAGTAACATTCAAAAATATATAATTAGGTACATTACGGCTATTATTAGCCTGTAATGTATATGTGAATATCTGCTCGGTACACCACATAGTATACGCAGTAAAATATAGCAGTAATGTGCACTGTGTGTGAAAAAAGCGAGTGTGGCTCGGTGGTAATAATGTCTGCTTTTCAATCAGACGGCCCCTGGTTCGATCTCGGCCCTACACCAATGACTTGTTTTTGAAGTTATGTGTGGATGTATGCACTCGCTCTACGGTGAAGGAAAACATTGTGAGGAAACCGGCATGTTTGAGGACCACAATATCCGAAAACGTGTGTCATCCGCCAACCGGCACTTGGCCAGCTTGGTGGATTATGGCCTATATCTCTCTCCTCGTGAGAGAAGGCCCCTAGTCCCAGCAGTGGGAACGTATAGTGGGCTGCTTATGCTTTATGCTATGTGCACTGTGGCGGCGTGGTGACGCGGTGTGGGTGTTGCAGGCACTGGCAAGAAGGGCCGCCCCGCTACCACGGACCCACGGAGTACGAGCGACCGCCCCCCTACTACTATCCCGGACCTCAGTGAGTACACACACACCTGACTAGTCTTTTACATAAACAATATTTAACCAGTATTTTTCTCCTCGTGCCACAAAACAATAACAACGCGCTTAAGTTTTGCGTTATAATATTACTTGTCAGTAAGAGTTTCACTGAGGCGAGACGGCACAGGCCGCCACTTTTAAACATTTTTTATCCTATTTGTTAAATAAAAAAATATATATATATTTTGAAAACCTAACACACGGTCTAACTAGAAGTTCTAAACTTTTAATGATGTCACGCAGGCGATGTGACTATACAATGTTCTCAAATAAGTTTCTGACTGGAAGGTGCTTGTGGCTGACGCTGATGCCTCGAGGTTAACAGTCTAATTGGGAAAACAGATTATTTCTAAATTAGCTTTTCCAGTTCACTTTGTACCTTACGCGAGGTTATGACGAGACCGCGGACAGTGTCTGACGAGGATCATGTCGTGGTCTTCAATAATGTGTTATACCGTGCTAGCTCGAGACACGGCGCCGGGCTGCTGGCGGCGGCGCGGCGCCGGTACAGCCCGCGCGGGGCGCCGGCCCGCGTGTAGCACTGCCCCGCCACTGTAGCCTAGCCTACTCTACACTGTAGGTACTCTAGCGGGCTGGGGGGGTTCAGTGGGGGAATGTGAGTGGGGGACACGTTTGTTTGTTACCTATTCATTCAGGCGTTACTTTGCGGATATCCATTGTAGATAGAAGAAAAAGGAAATTGAGTGAACTTCGCTGTGATCTGAAATCAAATTTAGGTAAGCAAAAGAAACATGAAAATATTAAAAAAAAAAATTGGTGGGTGCCATCGACCGACAACTATAAGGTATTTAGTCATACTGGTGTCAGTTGAGTAGAGGTGGTCGGTCAGAGGAAACCATCAATTTTTTTTAAATATTTTGATGTTCCTTTAACTTATCTTAAGGATTCAGATCACAGCAAAATATTTCATATTTCTTCTGTCTACGTTTGTTTGGTTTGCAAGTGTAAAGGAGCAAGTTGTAATCGCTATTCGCTATAGTTGGCTAGCATCAGTTCCCAGTGTGAGGTTCGCAGGGCTCACGACGTGTGTCGCACGCTAGGAGGTGTGCCGGTGTTCACTCGTGTTGTCTTCACGGCTCATCTATGTGTACTCAGCTTTGCTATATTGTTTTCAATAAGCTTTACTTTAGGAAGTGATTCTAATCATCAATGTGAATCTTAGGTACCTACTAAGAGTTTATATGAAAAAAAAACAATATTAACAATATTAACCAACTCAATACTACACTACCAATCAGCTAATTACATCTGGATTAAAAGAATTTCTTTTTCAGATTCAATGGTCCCTACCATTAAATCTGATAAAGAAATAAATACCTTAGGAAAAGTGGTTATAAATGCCTGGGTAGAATCACAACTAAAGTGTTGCTTATCAAAATACTCGTAATAATGGGGTGTGTTGAAAATATAAGTAACTTCCTAATGTATATGAAAGTTTACTAGTTGTGTGTATGTTTGCAGCGATAGACAGTAAGGCGGCGCTCACGGAGCTGGACGACCACTTGCTCAAGTACTGAGCCACCGCGCGAGACGTCACTCCACGCACCACCAGCACACGCCCCACTGGCGCCCCCTGGGAGAACCCGCCACCATACAACAATACAACATACAGTATACTAGCATCCCGTCCCGACTTCGCACAGGCTCTAAAATAATCTAAGTTGCAAAGAGAAACAAAATATATCTACCCTATGTTACTCGGAGATAATGTACCTTTCCAACGGTGAAAGAATTTTTCAAATCTATCCAGTAGTTTCGGAGCCTATTCGGGTCAAACAAACAAACTTTTATTCTCTATAATATTGGTATTAAATAACGCAATACCTAGATTAGAACTAAAAATAAAAATGCATTGTTGGCTCAGGTGGTGGCTCTCCGATATTAGCAAGTGTCAATAACAAACATCTGAAATAATATTGTATTACCGATATATAATCAAACGAATTATAATTGAAGTTCGGAGACGGATCTTACGAGTCGGCTGGAGACATACTGGAGTGTAAACCGCGGCCAATGTGAAAAACTTCCTTATTATTTATTCAACTTGAGATTAATTTAGTTAAGCTGATGTCCTCTCGCTTTCATAACTTGAGTGCGAGCGGGAGGGAAGGAAGTTTCGAAGGTGTATGGTTCAGTATGGCTCCAAATAGTTGTATTACATGATGTTATTGTAAAGTGTGTGGTGAGGTGGTGTCCGTCACTCGGACTCACATATTTTGATGATATATAGATAAGTAGTGTCGGCCACACTCGTGCGCCCTTATTACGATTATAACTCTTTAAGGAGTTCATAAGGTGTATACACGGCCTATACCTTGAGTCTTACAGTTTTGCCAAAGATCGTTATCGTTATAAATCATAAAAAGTTACATAAAAAATGCTCAAAATATTGAATTTCCGAAATTGTTTTTTTTCTAATTCATAAATCTGGTTTGTACCATAATTTGGTATACATATTCTAACAGCTTGTTCTTTAGACGATCTAAAGATCATTTTTCACTAACAGTAAATACAAGACTTAAGCCGTGCGCCTTACAACTCCTTAACTTACCTAGAGTAGGGAATAAAAGACAAATGCAACAAAAAAAAAATGTGAACATTGTAAACGCATCATAATAATATCAACATCCGATGGTTATGTTTCATATTTATTTAAATGGTATTTTTTTACATTTTACAACTCATTTATGGAGCAAATGATGAATATATCACAAGCTATTCTTTTAGTTAACTAATGATTGTTAGATAGTAGTGGTGGTGCGTTTACGATGTGTAGTGAAGTAAAGCTAGCCGGTCCTCGTGTATATAGTTAGGTAAGCGAGTCACAGTTACTGCCATTTCGACTGTCTTTCTTATTATAATATTATTATTTTAATACTTTACGAACGTTCTTCGGCTCAATATTATATAGTTTATACGCTCGCCGTCGCGCGGCGTTCGGCTTTAAACCCTTTGTATACCTTACCTAAGTTAGTTGAGCTCTAGATATAACTATAGCATATCTGCCGTGTAGTGGCGCGGATGACGTTCAGGTTTCTAATCTGAGAGATTTCTTTATTTTAGTGTCGTATTATATAGTAGTTGTAAGCGCGGTCGGCGCTCGCTTCGCTCCGGCTGGCTCTTTACTAAGGTCTCGCAGAGCGGCGCCGGCGCTGCCGCACTCCAGCGCTCTGACCGCATGTCGCTCACACTCTAATGACGTCATAGTAGAAAAAAACAGAAAGCTCGTGTTGTCTCGCTCGCACACATTTTTGCTGTAAGCGAGAGGAGACGATCTTTTAAACGTTTTATCGATGATTTTATATCGACTAGGAGAGTTGAATAGAAGTGTGAGTGTGGCAACGCGCTGCAGGGTAGGTGTAGTAGTGTGCGAGCCGAGCATTTATATTTATACATTACGTATAGAGCACGCGCGTGACGACACGCGGCGACTCGCACTCGCGGAATAATATACTGGTACAAAGAGTATTGATCAATTTTTGCTCAAAAAAATTGAATGATCCGTTTCAGTGTGTAATACTAGGACGAGCACTTAAGGATGTTATACTACATGTCGTCAAGGTTACGAACCTACGTAAACCTATACGCTATAATCAAACTCTTAAAGTGTATGTTTATTTTCTGAAAAGGATCATTTAATTTGTTTTGAACAAAATAGTTTGTAGCTCCTTATTAGTCCGCCAGTGTATATTATACATATTATTTTGTTATATCACAATATATTCTAGTTTGTAATTAAAATAAATGAATAGTTAATTATCGCGAATGTAAGTGATCCTTTCTCTAACTCTAATTATTCTAAATACTCGCGAAGGATTCTTGCATTCGTTAACTTTATGTTATAAAAGTCGTTAAATACTTTGCGCTGTTTTTAATACAAAATATATTATTGTGTATCGTTCCTGGAACGAGGATCGTATTTAACCATTTTTATAAGTTGCGAGGTCCGTGCGACGCGGACCGCACGCTTAGTTAGTATAATTTTGTGATTATTCAATATTATTTGGAACGATTATATTTTGGAGCGTCGACTCCAGCGAGAGCAAATGTTTATTTAGGCGATGTAATATTGTGTCATATCGTATAATGTAAGGTGACCACTCGAGTGCTATGTATGCCAAATATCGCAGGTGTCGGCGACACCCGGCCAGCCGCCCGCCGGCCGCCGCCCGCCCGCGCGGAGCCTCGCGCGTCGAGGGGAAACTCACGTCTTTCCAGGCTCTACTGCGTCTAGAAAAACTACTTTTGTTCTACGGATTTTGGAAATACGCGTAAAAAATAACTCCTGAGTCATCTCATGGTGTGACATTTCTACTAATGTTTTGTGTTCAAAATCTCAAACTAATAGTCTAAAATTAGATAATCGCTGTGCCAGGAGGATACTAATTTTTAAAGTGTTCGGTACAAAAGTAGTGTAATGAGGCGCGCCGCGTAGAGCCGCCCTTAAAGATGTTGTTAGTCCCCCTCCCGGCGGCCGGCCTTGATCTCTCTGTCTCGTCTTCCTTCCCGCCTCCACTCTACCCACTGTATTACTATGCGCAGTGGGCTCACTCACTCGGCGGGACTCAAACCCGGACCTCTCCCTCTGTCTGCTCACTTTTATTAGGCTACAACTCTATTGTGAAAGTAATGTCTTTTTGATTAGATCGTGCTCAATTGTTAGAGAGGATGCTCCACGCCGGTACTCGGGGACCATACTGCATGCTCCCCGGCGTTACACATCGCTACCCGGGCTCGCGTGCTCGGATAACTATTACTACTTCTAGACGGTATACTTGACAATGTGTGTGTCTTATTTGCCTATTTCACGAATATGGCGAATTTCAAAGTTTGAGTAAATGTTCCATTGTGCGGAGTCATATTTGTCAGTATTCACTTATTGGTCAAGACAGCAGGCAGTGCTAGCGAGCCCGCGTGGCGATGCGACACTCCAGGTGGCAGTCTCAAAAAAAGCTATTCGCAATGGATGCCACTTATAGTAAGAATCACCTCCATTTTTAGTTTCAACTGATACAAAAATAGTCTAGAGGTCAGACCTTACTTGTCTGTGACACATATTGAGACCATATAGTTGAGACTAAAAATGGAGGTCATTCTTACTGTAAATGGCATCCATTGCGAATGGCTTTTTTGAAGCTCGGCAGCCAGGTGATGGCGGGGTGCGGGGAGCGGGGAACAATGCGGCGCCGAGTCCTGCGCGACTCCACTCAATACATTTGATTAATCTCTATCTGTTCGTTTTATTTATTATCCTACTTCCTCCATACCACGCATATTTATACTTGTTCAAGTTTGTGATGATAGTTGTGACTCTTCTCACGAACCAATCGGGATGAAATTTGATATGGAGATAGCGAACATTATAAGCAATCCTTCGTTCCTAATTAGCGGCTAGTTGAGCGCATAGCTATAGTAAAATACCTATTAGTTACATAGGCTGCCGGAACACATGATAAAGATTTTTAACTTGAGATTATCAGCTAGCCAGGCGAGGCCTAGAAATAGGTCTATGACCATGCTATGGTTTCTTCTCTATTTTCCTACACCGAAAGTTGGCAGGGACAGTATCAGATGTTAGGTAATCCATGGATGCTTAGTAAAGGAGAAGCTCTTATCTATGGTTTCTTTGAAACAGAATGTGCCAACGTTAGAACAATTTTGTTCTAGTTGTAATGTCATTAAACACACACAAATTATACATTTTTGTCGGTCATAGTTAGAAACCTTCCCTTTCTTGAAAGATTGAACATGGCAAGTTTCAAGAATGAGAAGGTTTTTGGATTGAGATGCGATTATTATACAGTTCGTATGGTGGGTAAATAAAATGCTTTGTATAAAATAAGCAACACTTTAATTAGTATCACTGTATAGAGACTAGGCTACGTGTACTAGTCAGGTATAAATACTATAGGTATAGTCTGCCGGCGCGTCCCACTCGCCACTCTGTGGACAACACATAGCACTGCGATAAATATCAGTTACTTATCAAGACTTGGCTTAACTATACGAAATAATACGCGGAGGTACGAGTTTCATTCTTTCACCCTCTCCTATATCTTATTGATTTAGTCAAAAATTTGAAACAATAAAATATTAGACATAACAAAACTTAAATAATGAGTTATAGCAAAGCAAAGTCCAGCCAATGGCGTGTCATTTAGCTTCCTAGTTAGTAAGGTGGTGAACAGTTATATATAGTTGTCAATAAGTAGTGCGCGACTCACAGACGTGGTGCGCGGGGGGTGAGAGCGCGGGGGGAGGCAGCGCGGTGGCCCGGCGCAGCAGCAGGTCGAGCTCCTCGCGGCACGCGCAGTGCAGGAACTGGCGCGGGCGCACGCCGCGGAACACGGCCGCCGTCGACGGCTTCACGTTGTAGAAGATGATGGTCTGCCCGCGCGAGTGGAAGTCCTCGATCAGAGACTTGATGCCCTGCAACCTCACTCGACATTAGTATGCTGCTAGCCGGTGGGCACAAAGCTGATAGATAAACTTCAACTTGGCCTGTTCATTGTTACCTAAAATTCGGTAAGGAATTAAGTATTCCGTTTTTACTGGAACTGCTATCAAATGATGGCCAGTGGTTCTAACAAGATCCCGTTCCGTTGAACATATAGCTAAGTGGTCAATGAGAGGTTGCGTGTGTGAAGAAGGAGTACCTTGGCGGCGGTGAAGTCAGCGGCCTGCACGTGCGTGGCGTCGATGACGAGCGGGCGCGCGCCGCCGGCCGCCTTGCGCAGCGCGCGCCGCACGAACTCCGCCGAGGGGAAGGCCAGCGAGCGGTCCACCGTCGCCACCACGTGCTCCACGCCAGACAGCGACTGCCGGGGAATTACTGCGTTATACGAGTAGCTACGCTGGCTCGCCTCTACCGGGCGCGATACTACCGCCAGTGTCTAAGTAGATGTTACAGCAATGATAGACACTTACTCGTAGTTTTTGGCTTTTACTGAACCACTATTGTGGTGGTTCGGTAAAACATATTATTATGGCTAAAGCTATGGCTGACAAAAAATAGAGATTTAGAATAGACTGCAGGAAAGCTGCATCACTGTCTTTGTCACAAGCTACGATAATTTTCTATGTAAATAGCTGTACAGCCTTGATTTACTTTGGCACTTCTCTGCTGCTGAGACAGGAATGGACTGCTCCGTAACTTATTGGTTTCTAAATGTTAATGTCGTTACCTGGACTGATCATAATTCGCCTCGTGGTAAGCGATATTGTGATCCAAGGTAGAGCGCGCTTGCCTACCATTCTACAAGATTCTACACAACAATGAAGACATATGTATGTGTACATAAACTAGTTATTTCAAAGCTGACGAGAGCTTTCGAAGCCAAAAACTGTGATACTTTTTTAGATGTAGATAGACAAGTGTTAGCAATTAAAGCGTGTCCTGTACTCCTGTACGATAAGTATATCTGTGGGAGTACCGACCACGGCCGTGGCGACGGTGACGGCGGGGCGCGCGGAGGCGTACAGCAGGAACAGCAGGTTGACGGCGATGCCGATGACGATGCCGAGCTCCAGCCGCAGCATGAGGCACGCGCCGAACGTCACCACCGCCGGGATTATGTCCAGCTCTGCCGAACAGGTCATCCATACATTTAACACTGACACCTACATAATATATGTATAGTTATTTTTTGACAGTAGCTAAACTAACTCCCGCTTCGGAACGTTCTCGGTGCCAAGGTAAGACATTGCTATTTCCTAAAACTAGTGCTGCAGTCAGTGGTCACCTTCCAGCATTTGATTAGGTTAAATTGATAAATATTTTGATATTGTGTTTTGACATGGGTAAGTATATGAACTAGATGAATAACACTCACGGGTGATTAATGTAGCTTGGTCTAAGTTACTGAACATGGCCGTTGGATATCCGTCTCCGGACACAACATCTAACCGATAGGGATCTCCTCTGCGAAAATGGAGGCAAAATAAAGTCGTTTTATAACTACGACTACATACGTATGTTTCCTCTAAAGACAACCACGTGCCAGTAAGGTAGTGAATGTTAGTGTTTAACACCACTACAAACACTCAGCTCGGCGATCGTGTACTCACTCTTGGTCCTCCAGATGGGTTTGAACACGTGCAGCTCCATCATGAAGACCACGGCCGCGATGATGACGGCCGCCAGGGACGCCTTCGGAATGTAGAAGAAGTATGGAGTGAAGTACTGGAATGCAGATAAGAACCACGGTCAGTTTCAGCACTATTGAAATGGGTTATCCTACTAATAAAATAAATGCAAAAGTTTGTGTGTGTGTTTGTTACTTCTTCACGCTCAAACGGCTAAACCGATTAATTTTAATGAAATTTGGTGAGGAGATAAATTAGACCTTGGATTAACACATAGGCTACTTTTATCCCGAAAACTATTGTGGTTCCCGTGGGATACGCAAATAATTTCAAAATCTATGTTACTTCTTCAAGCTCAAACAGCTGAACCGATTTTGATGAGATTTTCTGTGAAGATAGGTTAGACCTTGGATTAACGCATGGGCTACTTTTTATCCCAATTTAACTTTTTTTGTCCCGGATTAACGCGGTTAACAGAGCGGGCTGCAGCCAAGCCAAAGATATCTAATGTTCTTCATGCCTGGAGGCTGGCAACATGTCTCTAAATGATTATCATCTAGTTGGCTTTAGAGCGTGGAGCCCGGGCAGGCGGGCAGCAGCGGGTGGGTACCTGCAGCGCGAGCAGCACGAGCGCGCCGGTGTAGAGGCCGCCGGCGGTGGTGGCGACGCCGGACGCGTGGTTGACGGCGCCGCGGGACAGCGCGCCCGACACCGGCATGGAGTCCACCAGCGAGCTGGCGATGTTGCACACGCCCAGCGCCAGCATCTCCTGCGTCGCGTCCACGTACTTGCCCTCCGCTGCAACGACACAACGACATGCGACACTGGACTTGGTAAACATACGAGCACCTCATGTGTGTACTGATCAGCTAAGTTATTAAGCAATTTGGAAACCTGCGGGTATATTAATATTTAGGAAATTATGTTTAATATTACAAGTTCAAAAAAAAAGTTTACGGAGTTCCCTTGATTGTTTCCAAGTAAATATATGAGCAGTAGTAACAGGGAATACTCACAGAACACCTTAGCGAGCGCGATGTTCTCGAGGATGGAGAGCAGAGGCACCACGAAGATGGCGGAGCCGAGCGTGGAGGTCATCTCCACGAAGGTGTAGGTGTGGTTCCCCACCGTGGCCGAGAAGGGCGGCGGCGCCAGCGCCGGCAGCCCGGGCTTCACGTCACCTGGGGGCACACGGCGGTCAGCTGCTGGCGAACCTCTCCAGGGTTTCTATTACTCAGATTATATTATTTCAAGCGATGCTAGTTCAGTCAACCGTGTGGTCGCGGATCGATAATACCCGCAGGGGCGATCCCTATTGAGCTTGAAGATATGGAAAATGTCTGCGAGGAAACTATAGCATAGGGGTAGGTATAGGCCGTTAAGTTGAAAATCTGACTCCAAGCAACCTGCAGCCCCCTTGAGAACCAGTAACTCTAGCCAAAGCAAGGCGCACTATATGTCGGATCGTAACTGCCTCAAGTGGTTACGTGCCCAGCTGGTCAAATGCTGCAAATAAATGTTAATGTAAGCTGGGATGTTAATTCCAAATTGGAGATATAATGTAAGCTACTGTGTATGTGAGAAGTGTCCGCGTACCAGTGAGCACGAAGGGTTGCTGCTGCCTGGTGTCGAAGTAGTACGCGAGCGCGGCGCACACCACCACCACCAGGATGTTCCGCGTGGTGGCCAGGAACCACAGCGCCTGCGCCACGGCGCCCCGCGCGCCGCCCGCGCCCCCCGCGCTCTCCGCGCCCCCCGCGCCCCCCGCGCCGCCCACCTTGATGTCCTTCACTTTCTGCAAACAACACGCGATATACATTACACCAGAGTTACCAATATTTTCAAAATTGCTTCGCTCCTTACTCGAAAAACTCGACTCAATAATCAATAACCTTTGAAGGTTCATGTCCTCTCACTTGCATTACCCAATGAGTGTGAACGAGAGGAAGCGAACTTTCTAATGTTTATTTATTTATTTATTTATTCATATATTTAAATATAAACATAAACCTACAGCATTCCAGCCAAACCGCCTATGTTATCCTTATTAGGTATGTGACGCGAGTTATGTAGTGATCAGCGCGTGGTGTGGACAGTAACTATTCAAGCTATTTTGCTTATAGACAGCTTTACGCAAGCCTTTGTACGCAATTATATTTCTAGCTTGTAAAACCTGGCGGTAATTAATGGGCCAGTTTGTTGCTAGCCATTATAGGTACTAGTGACTAGCTCGTCTTGTCTTTATAAACATTAAAAAAGGTCTGCAATAGACTAAGCTGTAATCAGAGACTTGAAAATAACTCTCTTTGTCTTTTGTGATGAATCTAACGAGTGAGTTTAATTCATGAGTTTAAAATACCACTGAACACTCCTTTTAAGTCGCACGAGATATAAAATGTCAAGGTACTGAGTATCAGCAAATACAATTGGTTATTATACTTTTTGGTATGTATACAGAGTAAAATAATCAACCTAAGACTGTGACAAATGACAGTCTGTATGTATATATACTGATGTATGTAGCGACATCTGTCGGTCTCCTCCTTAGTAAAGGGAACTCCCTCCGGACATATTTTGTTTCCGTGGACCAATTTGACCAGCGTGATTGAGGACGAGCGTCGTGATTGGGCGTGGACGGTGACGTCACATAGCCAGGTATGTACGAACCCTCAGGAGCAGCAGCACGACGATGCAGGTGACGCCTAGCACGGAGTCCCACAGCCGGGTCTCGCCGATATGCTCGTAGATGCCGCGCCACACCTGCACATCGCATTACTTTATATACAGGTACATACAGGTATATCTACCATTACTGGGAGACTTTGCTAGTCCTACACTTGCAACGGCATAGGTATCATACACAGACAATATTAGTAGCAACTATGTATGTATCTATAGTTAGCAGTTCCAATAGTTTGCCATATGCCATAATTTTTACTAAATAAATCAAATCAAAACCTCGTCAGCCTGTATCTCCCCACTGCTTGGTATACAGACTATTTAAGCCAGTTTCCACCAGCTCGCTTTGTAAGAAATAAGATATTGAAAATATAACAAATAATAATAATACACATGTCTGTGTGAAAGCTCCCCGAAACGAAAGTTATGAAATTAAACCAATTAAATAACGACTGAAAGAATGTACCCGAGTTATTGAGGTAGAGTAAGCGCGAGCGATGTCGCGGGTCGCGGTGAGTCAACACAGCATTACGTTGAAGCAATAACCCCGAACCTTGGAAGGCCGGTAGAAAGTGGCGCGCTCCGCTCCGCCAACAACTGACTAATATTCAAATAAAAACTGCTCGAGTTATTGCGACAAAAACTAATGAGTTCGCTTTCAATGGACAGTTTAATCAAGTGGCGAGTGGCGTTGCAGGCTGCCCACTGTTGTAAAGATACGTTTTCTAATCACACTGCTAGAATAACGACACGATCCGTTTACTTATTCTAAATGTGTTTCTATATTATTATATCTGACACAGCCAAATGCTTCTGACCAGCTCGTCACCACACAAGTCAGCAACACTCCGGCTGAAGGTGGACACTGCCAAAACACATCGTAAGACTTGACTATGTTTTTTTTTAACCCGAGGGAGGTAGCTAACCAGGCGAGCACCAGAAAATGCTTAACCACCGTGCAATAGCACATTCATTACTCGATATTATTTAGCATATCTCATGAAATCATTCGAAACTTTCATAGGACCATCAAACAGTTAAATTACCTGTTGAAGTGCTTAAGACATTGACGTAAATGGTCAATCAGTAAATGAGCATAATGACGCTGTACGCGCGGCTACAATTGTGTGCGGTCTTGGGACGAACCGGTCACACTGGGTATTTAGATCTCTGGATGCAACGGGCGACGACTAATAAGGATTTTAAATCAATCTTTAACTTGTTTATTGTCATGACCTAACCTAACAGAGGTTGGCTGATAGGGCTCTTTTGTTCTAGTTATTGTCTTTAATGCTATGTAACGCGTCTTTTATTTGTTATATAAAGTAGTGAGAACCTTTTACCTTGGATAAACCCAGGATTTTAGGTAAAAATTTTAATTATAATATGTATTCTGTTTGTAATAATAATAAAATAAATAGATAAAAAGCTGGTTTACAAATTTACGTCTACAGTACGTACTCTTAGCTATGTCCCTGTTGAATCTAAAATATTGAACTATTTGAAGTAGGTATGTGAGCAGTTCACAACCATGATCATCAATAAAATCGACTTCTTGAAAGTTTCACTACAGGTCCGTGTATCAACGCAAGTGGTTTAAACTGCATAAGTAATGAAGTATCCACCGTTGACTGCCGCTTGCTGGCCAAGAAGTTATGATGTGTTCCGATAGTGTCTGAGAGAACCGGTCGCGGTGACTCCAGATAGTAATGCTCCACTTTGGAGCAGGTGTCGTTGCCCCGTGTGGTGACTAGAGCTGCTCGAACGTGTTGCTGTATGGGTAAGAGCAGTACCTGCAGGAACTTGCCCCCGGGGAAGCTGAGGCCGAGGATGTCCTTGACCTGCGTGGTGGCGATGATGATGGCGGCGGCCGACGTGAAGCCCACAGACACCGGCCCGCTGATGAAGTCGATCAGGAACCCTGACAACAACATATCGACATTAGTTTTAAAGCATTATTGTAGAAGAGAACAGAAGGGCATGAGAAGCTTCCAACATAACATTTGTATCAATAAAGAAAACATCTGAAAGTGAATTCCTTCTCGCTCTCTCACTTTTAGATACAAGCATAAGGTTAACAACTTTCAATGTTAATGCGAGTTATGTAATTTGCGTTAATTTCAAATATATATTATATCATATAACGTCAATATAAAAAATAACTTATTTAAAAATATTACGTCTAAGCCCCTAGCCCAAACGTGCCCATCAGGCTTGCAGCATTCCTCCGCTATTTGGCAATACAAATACAAATCATTTATTGATAACACCAAAGTTACAAGTCAAATATAAATATATTACATAAAAGTATTTTTATAAAACTGCGTCTGAAACCTACTAAATGTTTATCAAATAGTAATTGTCTGTACATCAGTATTCCTGACAAACACAAGTTCAGTCGGAACATTAGACCGCACATATCATTAACATAAATAAATAATTTTGGTATTTCGTGTGCGTTGCGAGACAAACAGTCATGTGATCATATAAGGAAATAACATTACTAACAAAATAAAATTAATTTGGCAATTTATATCACAAAGAATTTATTCTGAATTGTATGGGAATCGAATGCTGAATTAATGCTTCGTAAGCTACGTAGCTTAGCTAGTTTACGATGCCACCAGTACAACAAATCAAAATATAAACAATATTTTAAAGTATATTTTTTAGGCAATTTTGGAATAAAGTTAAAATTATACATAATATATTTATTGTTAATCAGTTAAAATATAATTATTATTTGTGGAATTTTACTAAATATTTGAATAGAATGAATTAAAAATCTTTTTCAATATTATATGCAAAGAAAAATGTAAGTTGCAGCATCTTTGAGATATGCATGTCATTAACATGTGTTTAATGTTATTGTTCTCAAGTGTTTTGTAATCAGCGGGAGAGTCATATGATCTGTTCCTTCCAGTAATGGCCGGAGCACCTTACTATGACTAATTTATGTATAATTAATTACACTGAACATTATTCTTAAAAAAATCATACAAATTATGACTAGATAAATTATTATGTGAATTGTTTATAATTTCTTGTGAGAAGTTCTTCAGATTGTCGATATCATTAATAATTTAAATATATCCGCAATATTATGCCGTCAGTTTTTAACGTAGCAAATTTTGATACAGCTTTGTTTTTCTATGTATACATAAATTTATACATAATTTTATTTAAATACAATGAAGTAATTAAGTATGGTATAGTCAGGGAGGCGGAAACACCGGTGCGATATTTGTTACACGATCGATATCACATTACTTCCGGTTCTTATTACACTCACAGGACTTACATTAGTAAGATGTAGTTAGTTATGACAATTAAAGGAATTTAGATATTCCGTTAGAGCTGTAACTTGCAATGACTAGTGTGTGTCGGCGCTAACGCCATAAAGTGAAAAAATTGGAATTTTTGGAGATCTAGGCAATGCCTTCGTATGTCTGTAAGTTAAATATTACCAAAAGTATAGGTATTAAAAACATATTATTCAACTCCAATACCCAATTTACCTACAATTTTCAATATCACACTCATTGAATATTTTTGAGTCTTTTTTCACTTAATTCAAGTGTGAAATGTCTAGAACATGTTCAATTAATTAATTTTGTACATAAAAAGTTATAAGAGACAACTAAACCCGTGAGTCTGGTTGGGTGGGTTTTAAATAAATCCTTAACGACCTTTGATGATTAATTATGTACGAGTATATGTATTTATATCGGAATATAATTAAGGCGCGTGTGACTAGAAACATCAGCTTTAATCTGACTGTCGCTGGTTCAATCCCGCCCCTATACCAATGACTTAAACTCTCTGGTCCTATGACGTTTTGGGTCATAGCTTATGACACTACAAATATTATGTAATTTGTTTGGTAACGGCTCGACCGGAATCGCAAATTTTGAATACCGAAAACTTTGGAAAAATATCATTAAAGTAGACCCCGAACGTATGAGCAAAAATTTTTCAACAAATATGATGATGACACTACAAATATTATGTAATTTGTTCTGCTTTGGACTTAAGAGGAATAAGACTGAGAAGAAGGAGAAGTAAGTTACACAACGGAGGACTACAGCGAAGAACAAGCACGCTCTAGATGAAGAAACAGCGAGCGGGTGGATGGCCGCCGCTGTAAACATTTCCACTAACAAATAATTTGTATATGAGTCACGCAACAACGGCAACATAACGCAACCGCAGGCTGATAACGCGCTGCCATACTACCTCACACAACACACAACACCTACTTTACATATTTACCTTGTCGCTTTCTTTTTAATATTATTCAGCTAGGCAATTGGCTAGTAGCTATCACATGAGTCCACGACTCTATGACCAGGTGGAGCGTGTTTGGAATGACTGGCTCTTGGAGATTGCCGGAACACTCCGATAAATGTTTGGTGACAGGTTTTCAACAGGAGACTGCTATGTTGAAGTGAAGGAGTAAATATGGGTGGACTTTGTTGCTTGAAGAAGTATCTAGATGGAGCGGAGCAGTCACCTAGTGATACCCGAGATATGACGAGATCGACGAGGCAGGAGTAGACCAGACAGATCACCAGCCCGGTGGCCAGGTGAAAACATCCAGCGTGCAGGATATACTGCTGGAGACTGGCTGACAACCAAACTGTATGCCGTGTGTGAAGGGAGGCTTCGAGTAGTGATACAGGCTGATCATAATGAAAATGTTCTATGTTTACTTATAATTAAGAAATGCTGAGTTATAGAACAGTAATAAGGCAAAATTTAAAAATAGCAAAATCTATGGTAAACGGTGTGTAAACCATAGATCAAGGATTCATATTTCAAGACAGAGTTATTCCCATTACAGAGCGAACATGCGCGCGCGCAGATACTGCGTGCGTGTGAGTGTATAACATATACGAGTAGACGAATGTAGGAAGACAAACAACTCCTGGGAAACTGAATCTGATGTGATAATGGCTCAGTTCGTATACGGTGTTTGGTGTTAATACTACAAGAAATCCAGTTAATCGAATTCAAACAGTGGTCAGAGATAAACGATCTCAACAAATATTTATTATTGTTAGAATAACGCCATATTTTTCTGCCGAAAATAATGTTTTTACAAACAACACGTCTAGTAGTAATAGATAAAGCAAAGCAGCACCCACACGTATTTAGCAGATGTAGAGGTCAGATAGATTTGTTGAAAACAAACGGTCAAATAAACTAGGTACTACTTATACAAATCTTTGTTTCGCACACGGATACTTATTCTCTCGAGATGTTTAAATTACGCAAATAGGCTCGAAATAGCGGCTATTCACGAGGCGTGAGGGCGACACGGTTCATTACATACAAAGGAATTTGCGTATAACTCCAAAACGTTTTCGGAAAAGTTTGGGACCCGCATTTTGTATTACTATTCTTTTAGTTGAATCACATTGTTTTAGAAATGTTGACTCACTAATTCTACGTCACTAAAGAATACGACGATCAGGTCCATCTTGTGGGAGTAAATAGAGTGAAAAAGCTAATTATACTCGAACTTATTGAGATAAACTTAATCCAATACTTACATTATAATAATGTCGAGACAGAAGAGAGATGACCGTGCAAGCGGCAACGGTAAGACTCACCGAGCTGCAGGATGCCCATGAGGAGCTCGACGCAGCCGGAGAGGAAGGCGAGCAGCACGGCGAACTCGGGCCCCAGCCCGTGCAGGTTCTCGCGCGTGAGGATGGCTGCGATGGCGGTGGGCCCGATGGCGGAGTCCTTCACGGAGCCGAACACGCAGTACACGAAGCACGCCATGAAGGACGAGTACAGGCCGTACTGCGGCGGCAAGCCCGCCACGCCCGCGTACGCTATGGCCTGCGGGATCACCGTCAGCCCCACCGTGATACCTGCGCAATCATGCACACACGCGTTACAGCAGGCACTAGTGTCTACTACTATACATTAACTGAATATACGATCATACTGTTGTAATTGAGAGGATTTAATTTGTGTAGATCAATTTGGTTCAGTTCTGATGATGGAAGCATATTAAGAAAACATAATTAAATTTTATAGTGAAGGAACAGGATTGTGATCTAGAGAAGCTACTCCTATTTCAAGGATCTACACAAACATTATCAGCTGGTCCAGAACTGAACATATCCTTTATGTTTAGTTGTGGACCAGCTAATAATTTAGACCCTTGTGTCAGTGTTTGAGTAAGACAAGAGTCACGTTCCAGCAGGTGTCCCTGGTGCCGCATGACACGCTTTGTTCTGCAGGAGAAACTGCAGCTGTGTGCGGCGGTAATGCAGTCACCGGAAAAACTACGACCGGGAACTATCAACAATAACTATAGAAAAAAACACCCGGGAAATGCTGCCCAATATTATCTATCTGATAATACAAAATATTCCGAGCAAAAATTGATTACTAACGGTGCTAACAATGGCCACCGGAAAATTTGCAGACAATTGTGGCCAGGAACTGTGCTCTAGGAAATATTAGCTAGAATATATTACGTGATACGAACGGATTTAAAAACAATTCTAGCAAATAATATTATAAAAAGTGAAGCAGTAAACAAGCTGATAGAAATTATTAACTCGTTTATATTAATGAATGAGTCAGTCGCGGGAATCGTCCGTCATTCGGAACAATGATTCATATTTTCATGTTTTTTCAGTGAGAATCTTTTTTTATTGAAATTGCCATAGTAATTATAGATAGTACTGTTATTTTCCTTTTTTCCTTTATCAATAGTAATTATATTAGAAAACCTTCGCGAAAAACATATTTCATGGAAGAAAATTAATTTTACATGAATTCTCTGATTTCTCGGTCGCTCAGTTATTCATATTCATAGAAATGATTTAATTGGCTTTTCTTTTTCATAATATGTTTAGTTCGTTTTAGTTTTAATTTTATTACTAAGAAATGGTTATGTATAAACACGATGAAAAGTCAAAGAAATTAATGAATATGAATCTATTAAAACTCTGAATAAAAAAAACATGATGATAAGTAGGTGAAAAAGAAAACTTGAGTTAAAGTAAACTTGATTTTAATGAGGCTTTATGCTATCAATATAATACGGGAGGTTGTGAGATAGAGACTAAAGTATAGTAGTGGTCTATAGATAGGCGGATGGCGGACTGTTGCCAAAATCAAGTGAACAGTGATAAGATGGTAATATAGAATAACGACTCACTATGAGACTATAGGATTAATATGGATTAAAATTAATATTGACATTTTAATTGAAGTGAAACTTGTTAATGTAATAATGAATAATGTACGAATGTGAAATTGACGAGAACGTATTGTATCCTTTTATTAAACCTATAAATTGTTATAATTAGGATACATTATGACGAATAAATTATTTTCTATTCTATTCTATTCTATGAGAATGATTACCAATACGTCATGTGTTGATGACGTCACGAGGCGGCAGAGTGCGCGCGCGCAGGTGGTGTCTGTGTGTTGTGTAACACACGAAGCCCCGTGACGGCACAAAGGCACCCATTTCACGCCTCACCGCCCACCTCACCGCGCGCTCGCTTTGTCTGCTTTTTATTCTCTGCTCCAAGGACCGCGGGTCACAGTCCCAAGCTTTTTGCAATACTTATTTGCAATGTTTTTGTTGATATTACCATAAACCTGATCGTAACAACTGAACGCAGCTGGATATACTCATACTGTCAGGTCAACGACTTCATCGCGCTTCGCTAATTACCTTTTGGTTCATTTTTGACTAGCAAACTGTGTGTATTAAGTCAAAATGTTACATTCCGTAGCCTAACGACTTGCCTATCGATTAATTTCTTAATTGGGCATTTCATTCCAAATTAAGAATAGTTTTTTTTTATATTATATCGTAATGTTGCATAATTATTACATGGCATTGGTATGAATCTATCATGCTACAAAATGTATTCTATATTAAAAGCGGTATGAATTACAACGTCTACCTGCGGCGCACAAATTTAAAACTCAAATACAGGTAATGACATTCAGTAAGACAAAGCTAGCATCCAGTATGCAAAGTACTACCTATTTTGAATAAAATGACAAGTTTATCTACTTTAGAAGATATATCGGTAGTCCAGTGTGACATGCAAATTATTTAGAATTTGTATCTGATTGTTGTCAATTATTGTTAAGAACTAGTATACTGGTCATCCTCGGTCCCGCACGCGACTGTAACTAGGTAATTGGGTAATGCCAGTCGTTATATTAATAATGTCTATTATTGTCTATCTTACGACTAAACATACTTAGAAACATCTTGTATGGCTCCATCTGTTTGAAGCAACGTTACCCAGTGACGAGTCTGTGAGATCAAGTCTTCCTAAACTGCTCCCTGACTCCCTGTTCGAGTTTGGCTAGCGAGCTATAATGCCGGGAGTAACTTACGCAGACTGATGTCACGCTTATCATCGTATCAGCATAGAGAATCAATCATAAAGCTTTGTAGCTCGGGGAGTCTAACTTTTATAAACTTGTATTGTGTATGTGCGCAAAAAAGAGGTTCGGTGGGAAACCGTCTGTTTTTCGATCTAAGAGCCACTCCAACCCTACCCCAATGACTTATTTTTATAAGTTATGAGTGGCTTTGCGGTGAAGGAAAATAGCGTCAGGAAACTAACACTTACATGAAGACCATAAAATCCGAAGACATGGCTTCTGTGGAAGAACCAGAGCATCCATCACCTACATGGTGGTGGGTGATCTTAAGAGAGAGGGAGAACCACTTAAGAGAACTCTCCCAGTAAATAATTTCTATAGACAGTCAGTATCCTCAGCAATGAGGATCGACTAAGCAGGTATGTGTATAGCCGAAATGTGTTGAATGGTATGTGTTACCTGCGATGACGTCAGCGAGCCCGCTCCGCAGCGAGTAGCGCGGCAGCCACTCCAGCACGGGCACGCGCCGGAGCAGCGTCTTGGCGGAGCAGCACGCGCGCGCGCGCCTCGCCACGTCTCGCTTCCACCCGCGGGACGAGCCGCTCGAGCTCTCGCTCGCACTCTTACTGGGGAACCCGTTGATGTATGTGCCATTAGTATCTGGTGAGGAAAACAATTACAGTGTCAATATACGCCAAGACATTTCTATCATTGCTCGCTTTTCGTGAGAACCAAGTAGCTAATAGGTCTGGTATTGCCACTCCAAGTTGAAAAACAATGTTTTTCATCATCATCTATCTGGTTCAGACTGCTGAGTCAATCAGATTGACTCTTTTTCGATAAAAGACTAGCAAAGCTATAGATTACAGTGATACTCAGTATTAATGGATCTCATTGATGGAGTAAACTTGTAACCGAGTGGTAGCCTATAGATGGTCGTCCATCATCAAGTTGGGTCCACGACATTGGCCAGCAGTGGGGTTAACTAGGAGAGCGGTGGGGGAACTAGGTATGGATGATGATGATGATTGATGACCTCATTTATCGCATTGATCTCCAGAGTAGGCATGTTAAGAAAGTTGTCTCGATAGATCTATCGAATAAGAGACGTAATGGAGTTGCATTGTCTGCGGCGGATGTGTGCAGACCTTGACACAGGTGTCGGCGAATCCGGTGACAATCGGCTCGATCATGCACGCTGTATGTATATTACTGCAACTATATACATATATTATTTGTAATGTGGTCGTGCAGCCACGACGCGCACAAAAGGTGGACCGGTTACACAACCAGCACAATGGGAGAAGTAGGGCAAACATGGCTTTACTTGACTCAGCTAGTCTGCAGTCAGAGAAAGGAGTATACTCAGTCTATGCATTGAAGAACACAATCAAGCAAACTTACAGCTAGATGCATCTGACTAAACTAACCCATTAGGGTTATAGCTTTTATAATGTCAATCCATTGTAAAGACATCTCCATTTTGTAGCACCTGTAGCTCGGCTAGCTAAGGTGATTTGACGCAATCATTGAGGTTAAACAACGGTCGATGCGATCAGTCTATGGATAGGTGACTATGCACAAGATTTTCATCTGGGTGCTACCGTGGGTCGGATGACATGTTAAATAGTAGGTCCCGACTATTAGTCTTAAAACAAACAGTCGTTAAGCCAAGTCAGAGACCTTCGGTCGTATTAAAAGCTCTCGAAATCAGAGCTTGGTTACGTAGCTCATACGAAGACAATATAAAGAAGAATAAAGACAAAAAGTTGCTGGCTTTGTTTATTTGTAGATGAGTTGGTATGTCCTTTAAAACCCTTGATACCGAGGAAACTTAATTCAAGTTCCATAAGCACATATAAAATATGTATTATATTAGTGACTTGTGATGCCTTTGGCTAGATTTTTTATTTATTTAATGTTGCAGCAGAATGTCGTATAGTATAGTTGAGCCGATACAAATGATGTCACAGTGTAAGTGTTACAGCTGACCCCAGCTAGAGAATGGTTTTGTTTGACTGTGGCTTTTTCCCAATTACATGGACCTCATTGTGGAGACGGCTGTCGAGGAGCTCAGAACTACGGATAATACATATTACGTTATCCAGAAACTCTGTTACGTTATGTGTTCTACCTATTATTATGATATAGTATACTTATTTTTTCTATATTTTTATCTATCAGAGAATATGTCAACCTAAGTAAATAGTGTATTTCGTGTGAAAAAAATACGTACTAGTATAAAATAAGTAAGAAAAAAATGCCTAATAAAACAGAAAACTGCGCTGACCTAACTTCTGGGAGTGCTTTTCTTTTTTGGTTTTGTTTAATTTATTAAGAACTACTCGTGTCGTTTGATTTTCATTGATTTTATCTATTAGTAGAACATCTATATCTTGGTAAATTTTTCAATAACGAATGAATTGATTTTGACTTATTCATGAAGTCACTTAAAATTACTCGTATAATGCGAATAAATCAATCATTATAAAAACATCAACACAAAAATTTCTTTAACGAAAGACCTCGACGCACACATTTTTCACTAGTTAAAAGGAGTTGAGATTAAACAATAAATCGACGCAGTAAGGTTTCAAAATCAAAGCATCGCGCCGTACTGGGTAAGTCAATTTACAATTCGTCAATATTAACATTTAATTTATATACACATGTATGATATATACATGTATAATGACATATAAGATGACATAATATATAAAAGTTAATAATACAGCTATTTAAATCATCCATTGGAATCATTAAAAATAAACATTATGATACTTAGCTACGAGCTTTTTAGTCTGGACTCGTTATATTGTCATTAAGGTATACGTTTTAAATAAGATACAAAAAGACAGAAGCGAGATCCTTAAAATAATATAAATAAAAGTAAAACAACAAAGCTGTTTATAAAATGAACGACGCAATTAGGCGCCGGCGCCAAGGAGACCGGCTTTTTTTAAGCTACATAATTTACCCGTATATTAGGTAACAGCTATCTGGTATATAAATTCCAGATACCTGTTCTACATCTGTGTATTGTGGTCTAATAATAGGTACTCGGAGTAGCTTCGTTATCTTTATTATTCTTGTTGACCTTAATCTATTCAGCTTATAACCAATTTTAAAAGAAGGGATTTTTTTCACAAAATTATAATTATTGTGTGCCGGGTAATGTTTTATTGTAAAGGTCGTTTTTCCTGAAAGTATACGTAAAATATGGGACCATAACAATTTTATCGAAATTAATTCAAATATTATTTTTCATTTAATGATTGTTCCATTTTCTAGAATAACAAAAGTGGAACATATCTGCTGAGTTTACCATTTGTTTTTATTTATTATGATTCACATAACAGAAAATAATCAAAACTATAACTCAAATTAATTAATTTACCAGGATCAAAACGAGATTATTTTCCTAACTATGTGTACACAACATGATCAAATAAAAGTATTAGAAAGAAACAATACAAAACTAGTAGTTTTTAGGTAATTATATAGACATACTCATAGATACTTACTTAGAAAAAAAACTAAAATGCTTTTTACCGGTGTCGTTTCCTAAAATAATGAAAAATAAATAGAATATTCACTCTTTCTACAAATCACAACAAAATGTGAATTCCCTTAGCACTAGCATTGTCGTCATCATCACTGACCTACACCTTGGAGCCGGCAGCGCTCCGCGGTATTAGCATAGAAAGTCCGCTAGCTGACAGCACTGCTGGTTTCCGGGACAACCTGACCCACACCAAGAGAAAGCACTAGCTAACTACTATATACCTAGAACACATTCATTACAATCTATCCCAATATTATAATAAATGGTTTGTTAAGCCGGCATTTTTTTTTATCTGTACTGTCCATCGCCATTCCTGGTTGCCTGGTAGAGATCACCATAGGTGATGAGGCAACCTTTGTACTCTATGTGTATATATTTTATTTTCTTAATTTAAGCTGTTTTCTTATGTGGTTGTACAATAAAGTAATATTCTATTCTATTCTTCTATTCATACCAACTACAATACCAGGCTGTACTCGGACTTTCCGATACCACACCACAAAAATACTCACGCACACATCACACTTGCATCACTACACAGTAAGTTTACACATTGAAGAGAACTAACTCCCACAAACACAGGGTATCCTACTGTGGGAGCTAGGACACCCAAGTGCTAAAACCGCATTCCATATGAGATATCGTCTTAAATTATAATTTCTAGTTTATGTTATCTAGTTATAATTATGTTAATTACCATTAAGCTCGAATGCATTAATAAATGTATTTATTATTATAAAGAAGAAAAGATTGATTGTTTGTTTGACGCAAATAGGCTCCGAAACTACTGGACTGATTTGAAAAATTCTTTCATCGTTGGGAAGCTTCATTATCCCCGAGTAACAAAGGCTACATTTTGTTTATCTTTGCTACTCAGATTATATTTCAGCGGCTTCGCACGGGAAGCCGGGACGGGATGCTAGTTAAATAATAAGAAAGTGTTAGATCGGCTAACTGAGGTGGTCTTCCCTTACTAAAACTGGATATAAGTAAACCGCATTGGATCAATTTAAGGACTGCTAGCTTGACTAGCTGTCAATCCTAATAGGCTAACGCTTATTGTGGCAGTTACTGGACTGGATGTGTTTTTTTTGTGCCAATGTATATTTTTATTCCTATGCAATTATCAAAATTTAGCAACGACAAATGCGGTCGTGGTTTCGGCCGTTGCGGCGTTTTTTTGGATGGGCGACTGTCATTTGAATATGGTTTTTTATTGGTTTGGATCTCATGTTAAATTGTATGTGGCGACAGATTGCCAAGTCAGACGTTTTCAGACATTCAATATTAAATCAATAGAAATCAATAAATTATAATTAATATCTCATATAAATGGTTCAACTTAACATCAGGTGAGTTGTGGTCAAGCACAAGCCTATCACAAAAAAATTGTTTTAAAAAACAAACAACCGACTTCAAAAACACAACTAAAAAGGGAAAAATAATTTTAAGCCTAAATCAAATCAAGAATATATAAATAGAATAGGAGAGTTTATTTCATGTACTTATAAAAAACTATTTGCAATTTTTACTAATCCTGTATTCTTGGAGTCGGTGCCAGCAAAGAAAGACAATTGAAAATTGTTTTTTTTAACAAACATTAATTTGTTCTTATTAGATGGCACCGACTTCAGAAATACAGGATTACTAAAAATTGCAAATAGTTTTTTATAAGTACATGAAATAAACTCTCCTATTCTATTTATATATTCTTGATTTGATTTAGGCTTAAAATTATTTTTCCCTTTTTAGTTGTGTTTTTGAAGTCGGTTGTTTGTTTTTTAAAACAATTTTATTTTTACATTTTTAGTGGTTGGTAATGATATTTTGTTTAAGTTTTAGCTATGGAGAGTCAAATAAACTTCACGATGAAAAAATTTGGCGAGTGCCAGGCATGCAACCAATTGGGAGCAAATCGAACTGGATGCGAGCGAAGCGAGCGCGAAAATTTTCACCGTATTTGTTCTAACCGTTTGAGCATAAAGAAGTCTAAAGCAGCACCAATTACATAATGTTTGTTGTGTTAAAACTTACTAGAACCAAGTGCGAGCGAAAAGAGGTGGATGCGAGCGAAGCGAGCTACGCGCGAGCGAAGCGAGCGCGAAAATTTTCACCGTATTTGTTCCAACCGTTTGAGCATAAAGAAGTCCAAAGCAGCACAAATTACATAATGTTTGCTGTGTCAAAACGTACAAGAACCAATTGCGAGCGAAGCAAGCTGGATGCGAGCGAAGCGAGCTATGCGCGAGCGAAGCGAGCGCGAAAATTTTCACCGTATTTGTTCGAACCGTTTGAGCATAAAGAAGTCCAAAGCAGCACAAATTATATAATATTTGGAGTGTCATAAGCCCAGAACATCCTGGGGGAAATTCGAACGAAGCGGGATAACTCCTAGCGAAGCGAGCGCGTAAATATTTTCCTTATCCGTTCGAGGGTCTTGTCTATTAATATATCAAATTTTACAGTTCCTTCTTCCACTAAGTATGACCCAAGTGGCCAAGCTCTGGCGTCGAGAGATTTTCAAGCCCCTGATTTAGTTTGACCCCTGCTTGTACTAAGAGTAGTGGTCCAGGCCCAACAAATTAACGTGTTATCCGAAGCACAGTAACGGCCAGATGAAAATATCATATTTTTTTATGGTAGTCTTGTGCATGGTTACCCATCCAAAGACTGGCCGCATGGGCCGTTGCTTAGCCTCGATGTTCGCGTCAGATTACTTTTGTTAGCCAGGCTGCTAATTTTATGAGCGAAATCTGTATTGCCGTATGAGCGCGAAAAAGTAAAATAGGTTATCCAGTTATTCGGGCTTCCCACGGGAATAGCAATGACTTTTAAGATAAAAAGTAACCTTCGTGTTATACAAGGTCTAGTCTACCCCCTATATCAAATTTTAGCGAAATCAGTGTGTCATGTGTTATTTGGTGCATTTCACGGGAACAATAATTATTTTCGGGATAAAAAGTAGCCTATGTGTAAACACATAGTCTAACCTATCTTCATTCCAAATTTCATCAATGTCAGTACAACCGTTCGAGCGTGAAGAAGTTAAAAAGATTTATATGTTATTTGGTGCATCCCACGGGAATAGTATTTATTTTCGGGACAAAAAGTAGCGTATGTGTTAACACATAGTCTTACCTATTTTCTTCTCAAATTTCATGAATATCAGTACAGCCAAACGAGCTAGAATCTCTCTTCATGCGTAAAAATAACCTAACTTTTTAGGTTTTTCTTCGATTCCCCTAGGAGTCCATCATCAGAACCAGTTTTGGTGACAATGGGACCAATTCAGAACCATACTCTTTCAATTAAAAAAAGAATTTTGAGAATCGATCCACAAATGGCTGAGAAATCGGTGAACATACATAAAAAAAAAAAAAATACATACACGTCGAATATATAACCTCCTCCTTTTTGAAGTCGGTTAAAAAAACTTGTAAGCACGCTACTTTATACATGCAAAGCGTAGTGGTGGTAAGCGCGTGCTTGGCATGCCGCTAGAAAGCCGGCAGGTGGTCGCGGCTTTCTAGCGCATTTCAATGTCAACATTACCGCGCGCTTACCAACCCATCACTCAGTCCGCGCGCCGCGAGAAAGCTAAACTATGCTCTCAATGTTGTTAGCTTGTTTATTTATGTTTATTTATACTGCACTGGCTGCGGCTCGCGGCGCTGCTCGCGATTGTCCGGGATACAGAATAACCTGTGTTGGACCTAGGCAGTGACAAAGTGGCCAAACTCCGGTGTCGAGAGTAGAGTAGTTCAAGCCGCCCGAAGGCCTTAAATACTGTTTGTACTAACAGCTGGGACCTACAATTTAACGTGTGTTTTTTTCGACCCACGGTGAAAATAATAGGTGCTTTTATACGGATAACGTATATAAAGTAATTTGAAAGTAAAGATATGAGTAGAAAAGATGAGAACATGCGTGCAATGACATTTTACGCAATTGTATTAAAATTTCCAGAGAAGGAGTATAAATTATTTTTGTCAGTTAATAATTTATCATTTTTTGTTAATTTGTAATTGATATGTTTTTTATGAATATATTTTTTAAAATTAATTCAAACTAGCTGCGGCCCGCGGTTTTAGCCACGTTACCCCGGACAAAAAAAAACCGGATAAATTCCCTCTCCTGGTTCGAAGCTACTTCCCCACCCATTTTCAGCTAAATCCGTTCAGCCGTTCTTGAGTTACAGGTGATGTAACTAACACCACTTATAACTTCTTTTATATCTTCTTCTAATATATAAAATTTCCGTGTCACAGTGTTTGTTACCGAACTCCTCCGAAACGGCTTGACTGATCTTTACCAAATTTTATATGCGTATTCAGTAGGTATGAGAATCGGCTACTATCTATTTTTCATACCCTTAAGTGAGGAAAAACAACGTTTGCCGGGTCAGCTAGCATCTATATAGGTTATTGTTTAAGTAAGCAACATAACCACTCTGTTCTGACATACAGCGAGGTATCAAGACATGTGTATAGAGAGTGTGATATCGAAGTTTGATTAAGCGCGTGTCGAATGGCGCTCGTTCAGTTTCCACAACAAATGGATTACTCGGCGTGCTGCAGCCTCTCGTATTGCGGATGGACAAAATGGTAAATTACATTATACATACACGAAGGGAGGCCTATGCTCAGCAGTGGGCGATAGACGACTGACAATGATGATGATGATGATACATTTTTGTTTCTCAATGTGATTTCAGTTAACATTAACGTTTTCAGGGTTCCGTACCTAGAGAATACCAATAGGTAGATCATCGACATTAATAATACCTAATAGGTATCGTTGGTTCCATTAGTGCCGTCTCGGTACGAAACCTTAATAGTAATAAGGTAATTACTAGACCTCCTTTCTATGCCTAATCGTTTGTTTGTATACTAGCTGCGCCCGCGGTGCTACCCGCGTTAATCCGAAGTATAGAGTAGCCTATTTGTTGATCCAGGGTCTTACCTATCGTCATACCAAATTTCATCGACATCAGCGCCGTTTGAGCGTGAAGAAGTAATAAACATACACGCTTACACACAAACTATCGCATTCATAATATTAGTAAGATTACCAAGCTGTATCTCATGACCCGTGAACTAGAGAGTTGACATTTCCACTGATGATGTATTTCTGTTGCTGCTATAACAGAACAACAGAATAAAATAAATATTTATGAGGGGTTCCGATACACAGACTTGAAATTTGAAATGAATGTCTTATTATATTTTATTTTATTGACTCGAGTTATTATTTCGGTAGTCGGATCAGCCCGATCGCCTTAGCTAGCCTAGCCACGAGCGCTACATCAAAGCGTGCTGGTAATTTATGTAATTGGCTTGAGATTGTCCCGGCACGGTCACGGCCCCGCTTTATTTTGTAATTATAATGTAATGGATGATGTTACAATGAGGTGTTAATGAAGGTTTCCCGCGCAGCGCACTTGGCCTTATTTTCTAATCAGATGCAGCCGCCATTGTTTACATTCTATCGCATTGTAAAAAACATTTGCAAAAGATCCGTTACACGAAGATTGTACAAAAACAAGGGACACCCGGATGGAACGAAGTTCCTTTTATTACAAAAAACCCGTATACACTCAACACAAATAATCGTCGCGACACCACACTGTTCAATGCGAAATAGATATGAAAATATCTGGCTTGCTTTCTATAAGAGAGAGAGAGAGAGAGAGAGAGAGAGAGAGAGAAAACAGACAGATATGAGAGAAACATGCGCACGCCACACAGCTTATAATAGCTTACTATAGCAAAAAGTGTCGTGACAACTTTTCGTAAGATTTTTTTCGTCTAGCCCCCTTTCACAAAGCGCCATAAGGAACTTCGTTAAAAAAAAAAACTAATTAGTACAAACCTTAGTGAAACAAGAGACGTAATTGATAAGCGACGGCATGAGGTGCAAAGAATCCACTTTTCTTGAAAACTTGTTTTGGTAAGTGTGTCAACATAACATCGGGTGTGATGCGGCCATCAATAAATGATGGAATATTGGTTGTTGGCGAAAATAAATCGCGAATATGAGGATATGCAAAGGTTAAATAGTAATTCAAAATGAGCTTTAGTATTAGAATAAGTTTGTAATGAAGTTAGTTTGTAAGTGTTTATATTATAGTTACACCCTAACTTCACCTGATTACAGAGTACATCTATTCCAATATTATAAAGCGGAAAAGTTTTCTTGATTGTTTGTTCGTTTGACCTGAATAGAAAACTACTGGACCGATTCAAAAAATTCTTTCACCGTTGGGAAGCTACTTTATCCCTGAGTAAGATAGGCTATATTTTGTTCCTCTTTGCAACTTGCGAATTAGATTGTTTTATAGCCCGTGCGAAGCCGAAACTTCACATAATTACAAGGTACATGTTACTATAAGTTAAATTAGAGAATAAATAAATAATTAATTTACCGGATGAATTTTTAGTACAGCAGTTGACGACCTCGTTGGCGTAAAGGTTACCATGCCGGTCTGCTAATCAGAAGGTTCTGGGTTCGATTCCCGGCCCGGTCAACATCTTTGTGCTTAACTAAATTTGTTGGCTGTGGGTCTGGGTGTTAAATATGTATTTATATATGTATAATATGTATGTATATGTAGTATATCAGTTGTGTTAGCAACCATAATACGAGCTAGAAATGGTTCAGTATGGGGCTAACCAGCCGTGTGTGAATGTGTTAAAAAAAAAAAAACCGGCAAATACAACGTGACTGACCTCGAAGAAGTAAATAGAGATAGGCATATGTTTGGATGTGTACGTAACGCAGGAGGGTGCGCCGGCGCACCGTGATTGCTTCCGACGGACGGCGCTCCGGCCGCAGCCGCCAGCGACCGGCCGCCGCCAGTCTCACACACCATGATGGTTGGTTATACTGTGCGATACCAGACCGGTCTAAATATACCTACAGGATTACTGGGATACGGGCACATTTTTAAAAACGGACTTGTTTCGTCTAGACCAGTAGCTCATTTTTGAGACACGTCGAAAAATTCAAAAATTCGAATTTTTGTTATGTACGAGTTTTTTTTTTTTAATTTCTTATTTTCTTAATAATAAAAGTGAGTACGGCACTGCAAGTGGCACACTATCTTTTAGGTTTTTTTTTATAATGTTACGTATTTTATTTTTTAAATAATTTATTGTAAAAAACTTTAAAATAGAGGAGTAAATGAATATGTGAATAAAATGAGTACGGATTTAATTTTATTAGTTGTTTTGGTATTTTTTTCTTTTGTCTAATCTAACAAATAATATAATTTTAATAATATGAAAAAAAAATCGTTCAAAGAATAATAGCATAGACAAAATATATAAAAATATTTTATATTTTTGTCTATGATAGTAGCGACCAATCAGGCCGCGCTTACGTGATGACGTCACGGCTAGTGAGGTGCAAGCTGTCGGTAAAAAGTGTCGATAAAAAGCGCGAAGGTGTTAGAAGGAAGCTCCAGTCGGTTGGCTGCCTTGACTCCGCAATTACATGAAAAAGCTAATTACCGCCAGACTCTTACCAATCAGACTCAGGAAATTGAAATTTGCCTAAAAAATGTATAATAACCTGTCTATCTATAGGTACGTTCTTAACGGTGACTTTTCTAGAGTTCTAGGATAAACTGAATTAGAAAACAATTTGCTTTTATATTTTACCGCTTTACTCAATAAATAAATAATGAAAATAAGTGTTAATACTTTTAGCAGTTTTTTTGGTAAACTAAGCTATATTAGAATCTAAGTTGAATTCTCAAACTATAATAACAGGTAAACTGTGGCTATAAAACAAAATTTTATCACAAAACTTGTTTGGTAATAAAACCTTGGAATGCGTCCCGGAAATATATTTGAAAATAGTCTTATTTGCGTTCCAAATTATGTGAACTAACACGTAGGTTCTAAGCCATTAAGTTTTACGTTCCCATTTTAACAATTTAGTATGTTTTTTGGTAAACATCATTATATGTTTTGTATCAGCACTCCAGAGTAACCACTGTTATAATAACTGTAATTTGTGCACACCAGAGAGTGTGTGCTCGACAAGCGTGTGTCAACATGTCACGTAACTTCATGGTTAGCAGAGTTTTTTTTCATCCGAAAACGCAAAACACAGTGTTACCATACATGAAATAAAAATGACAGTGATTATATAAAATACTAGTAGATAAGCCCGGCTTCGCACTGGCCTTATAATAATCCAAGTTGTAAAGAGAAACAAAATATAGCCTATGTTACTCGGGGATAATGTAGCTTTCCAAAGGTGAAAGAATTTTTCAAAGCGGTTCTTTCGGTTTCAGAGCCTATTCGCGTCAAACAAACATACAATAAAACATTTCCTTTTTATAATATTGGTATGAACATAACAGTTTTAGTATCAAAATTGAAAAAATAAAGATAGATGGCAATGATGTAATATTATATTAAATCTAGTAAATAAGTTACAACCCATCTGGAAACACTGGTGGTTGACGAAGGTATATAGACACGGACGGGTTTAGACGTCCGGAAGAAGAAACACATTATTCTTATCGTCAGCCAATTTTCTTTGAAATCACTGAGACTTACCGTACAGAGATAACCCCTAATTTTGCGTGTCACTTATTTCTAATGATAGCCATAGGTAGTAGTGTAAACAGGAAGTTTTCAGGCCGCTACAACGTGACAATGACAGCACACAAATCACAATAATTTGAGAGATGTATCAGATTGTTAGCTGATAAGTGACCGTTATTTGTGTGCCGTAATGATGTACATACAGTATTGTTGTACATTATTTCTTATACATATTATTATTAACTATTTCCTTACGCACGTTTTCATTGCAATTTCTGTAATATTGCAATTAATCACGATTTCTACAGTCATTACGTGGATTAATACTGAAAAAGGTAAAATAGTGCAGCTGTAACGAGTAAATTATATACTTAGCTCACAAAGTTTGCGTGTGAATATTTGATGGTTGAAATTGATTTTTGTTTTTGTTGACAGACGATTGCGTCACACAGTTTAATAGCTTTTTTATGCGTACTGATATACAATTATTTGATAACTACGAGGATCGTAAAAATTATAAATATTCTTCGGTTAACGAGTTGTCATGGTAACTATCATTTATCTCTTTTTTAATTATATAGTTATGTTAGTTACAGAAGATATGGCATTAAAATAAATTTGAAGGGATTTTTTTAGTAAATAGACTTGGTCGATGGTAACGGAGAAGGTGTATGTAATAATGTAGGTAAGAGTAACGCTCGACTGAGTTTGATAGCAGTAAGTGGCAGCCAGTTAATTAATTAAGTGATTAACTTCGCAGTAGGCCAACTATAATACTAGCATGTGATACTAGTATTGTGCGTGCTGTGGATTAAAGTTATCAAGCGTACAGTAAAACTGTTGTACTATATTAAGAATAATTACACAAAACTCACAAAGATCATTTTTAACTTTTTTAAAGTAAGGATAGCGTATGTTTAGAAAAAAGAAAATAAGATTTTAGAACAAGAAGAAGAACTTTAGATTATACATGCGAATATCTTCTTATTGGGCATGATATAGATGATAATATACCTAGGTAGCGAGAAATGTGTGATCAAGAATTTAGTGCAATATATAATATAGTATATGAATGTACTTGTGTTATACATAAAATACATAATATAAGTATAAAGTTAGTTTTAATCTAAGCTGTCCGTAATCAATTGGTCGCATTCGAATATAAACTGGTAAACACAATAAATAACAGAACTTAGTGACGGTCATGGTTCCAGTTACAGTTATTTACTCTGCCGATAAAGGATGCGAAGCGCCCGATGCCATGAATTTGTTTGCATAGCGGGACATCACATAGCTCTTATACGTATGGCACGGCGAACGCATTTTTAGGTCAATAAAGAAAGTTTTCTTCTATGGTGTATATTTGACGTATACGAATAGTTATTAGGTCAATTATAAATATCAATAAATTTATGAATGGATGTAATTAAATATACGTCATTTTATTTCAGATAATTCAGATGTTTAATTTGTGACCTATACTAAAATATTGAACTCTTTAAAATATAATATCTCGAAATCCTACTAATATTATCAATGCGAAAGTTTGTGTGTGTGTGTGTGTGTGTGTGTGTTTGTATGTTTGTTACTTCTTCACGCTCAAACGGTTGAACCGAATTCGATGTAATTCGTATGTAAATAGCTTAGGGATTAACCTTTAGGCTACTTTCTGTATCCCGGATTAACGCGGAAGACCGCGGGGCGCTGCTAGTATAAAATATATCATTACAACATGCTTAAGGAAACAAAATCTAACTATAAATAATGTTGCCAAAATACAGTGAAGGCTTTATTGCTAAAATCCTTATTGATTGCTTGTCGTTTAGATAAATCTTTTAAGTTTAAAGAAGCACCTTAACCTCATGACCTTAATGACCAAATAGTCTGATTTATACATGAAGAAACTGATGAATGTTCATGATCCACAGAAATGACACGAAACGAAGAGGAATATTCCGTTACTGGATATTATGAATACGTGTGTGCCGTTGTACCGGACACCGGAGAGTCTCGGCGTCTCCCAGGAAACGATACATCACAACAATGGGCAAGCGATGCGCACGCGCAACCAACCGGAGCTGTGACGTCATCGCAACTCTACTCTTGTGCGAAACTGGTGCATAATACTACAGTGTCCAGTAGTGTTCATGATATGCCTTGTTTTATTATACGTGGGTTACAAGAATCTAGTTTTGGATCTCTGAGTTTAATGATCATATTGGAATTCAAATCCTAAATTGAGTTAAGTGTGACTATCATATTCGTATTGTTTTTTGTTGTTGAATAATGAATGATTATCAATAGCAAATACAATTGTGAATGCACTTATTTTCTAAAGTAGCAAGATCTTGTTTGGATAGGAGGTCGCTGTTATTTTTAATATTACACTAGCTGCGCCCGCGGTGTTACCCGCGTTTATTCGATATAAAAGGTAGCTTATGTGTCCAAGGTCTAACCTATCTTCATTCCAAATTTAATCAAGACCAGATCAGCCGTTTGAACGTGAAGAAGTAACAAACATACACACTTACACACAAACTTTCATTTATAATATTAGTAGGATCAGGTGCAGTGTTTCTAGTGATTATTCATTTAGAATGTCAGATATGAAGGTTTTCACTACGACAATAAGTAAATCACTTCATTAGCGTAACCAAATGAATGAATGCTAATCATCGTGAAATACATATTTATGTTGTTGGCTAATATTGGTTGATTGGTTTAGGAGCATGCGTGCGGCGTGATAGCGAGCGACACGCGGGGCAGCACGTGCCGCTTCCGAGCGAACATTGCGCAAGCTGCCGGCAAACAGCTGCAGCTATATCAAACATTACCAACATGCTGGCGAGTTATCCGCTCACGTCTCTAGAGGGAGTTCACATACCTACATACAGACATACACAATTTATATTGACATGGAAGAAGTCAAACATCGAGAATGATTTGAATCTGAGCTGTGTTAGTCTTTCGATGGACGTACCTATAGCCCGACTAACCGATTATTTTATTTTGATAGCACTAATAGAACGTAACTTCATGTTACGCAAAAGTTCACTTTTATATGCGAGGTTTCAATTTGAGTTACGAGGTTTAAGTTTTGTTAAAAAGAAAGTAAATAGTTGGACGGCCTATAACAGTTTACTAGCGCATCTCTTAAAGTTGTTTTGTTTTATCAAAATTGAGAAAATTGCTAAATTTTGTCATTATTCTACAAACTACGTAATTAATAGACCCTGAATGCATCGCTAATATCTATTGGAGTTGAGAAACCTAGTCTGGTATTATGTACTTTTTTAATGTTCGATTGTTTAAAAAATCGATTAAATAGTAATATTTCAAAATGAGATTATTAAGATTTGTAATGAAAGTTCTAACGTTGTCAACTCTTTAAGTTGTTCTATTATATTTGCACTTGTTAATTTGTAATCTTTGTCATTGATGATTTCTTAACTCCGAATATACTCGTATTTTAAAACAATTTATAGTATTGAAAAGTAATAAGTAAGTAGTATTTGTTAAGCAGGTATAAGATTAACTGTATATAATATATCAATCAGCAATCATATATCATCATCAGCAAAAATATTTTTCATATTTTTCATTCGAATAATCGGTTAGCTCGTAAGAACTGCATTGAAGCATAAAGTTTAACTCTTATGTTACGCATAATGAGTTGTAGCACATGTAGAGTGTACTCACTAGGGTACAAGGTGGAGCAGGTGGTCCGGTGGCAGGCGTGGCAGGAGTGCTTCCCGCTGGGCGGGCTGGCGAGGCTGGGCAGGGCGGGCCGCGGGCACAGCTTGCACCCGCCGTTGTACTTCTCGCACAGGCACTCGTTCTTGTCGAGCCCCTCCACTTTGAGCTCGTTGAGGCCGAACTTGTCGCACTGCTGCTTGGCCAGCTCGGCCGCCAGCCGGTCGGAGTGGCGCAGGAAGTCGCACCCGCCGCACTCCAGGTTCCGGTTGGCCACCGCGCGCACGCTGTCGTTCCGGTTGGAGTCCAGCTCGGGCACGGGGTACTGCTTCTCCTCGGGCCGCGAGCTGTCCGTGCTGCCCGCCAGGTACGAGGTCAGCGTCACCTCGGACGACGAGCGGAGCGTATTGTTCAATTTATATTTAGTCATTTTGGCGATTTCAAAAGAAAATATTAAAAATAAGTTTTGAACGCCGACGCTCGGGACATTTTATTTTAATCGCCGCATTTATTCGATTTGTATTCACAACACTAGGTTCTAAACTTAAAATGTGCTCATTATCACAGATCGGGTAGGAATGTTTTTGTCGCGGCTCGGTGCTGGCTTTTTATGTGTGAAATGTTGGATATAGGAACTGTAGAGGCTAGCGTCGCGAGCGTGCGGCCGGGGCGAGCGGCGCCAGCGTAGTCAGTGCGGCACCCGCCGAGTGATGGCGGCAAGCGGCAAGCGGCCGACTCCACTCTGCACCTGAAAATAAATAACTTGTTATCGATGTCACAACACTACGACGTACCGACATACTTTCAATGCGTACCGTGCATAATTTACGCTGTTATTTTAAAAAATAATGACATTGAAGCGTCTATTGATAACAATAAAACAAAATGACTCAGTGGTTTAACGATGTGTTTCAATATGATTCAAAACATTATCAGAGTTTATTTGTTTGATTTTAAACAGATGTTTATTTGTTTACTGTAAATAGAAAGAAAATCACTACCACAGGTAAATGTCATGAATAATTTATCGATATCTTTACTCGATAAAAAACACATCCCTAAGTTTTTTTTAAATATTTGTTATATACTGCAGCTGATAAAAATTATGTATAATTGTTTTGAGTAAATATTATCATGAATATAAATTAAGATAATTATCATAAATATATTAAACATAAGTAATTAAAATCTTAATCAGTTGAGGTAAAATTATATTCTTTTTTTAAATTTAATTTTAATAACATTCTAAGCATTATCTAAATGTAATAGTCGTTTAATTGTTTGTAATCATTGTAATAATTAATAAAAAACAAAATTAAGGAGCAAAAATAATCGCCCGAACAGGGACTTGAACCCTGGACCCTTGGATTAAAAGTCCAATGCTCTACCGACTGAGCTATCCGGGCCTTGTAAGAAGCGTAGAAATACCTAAACATTTGCTCCACACAGATTTATTCATGTTTTTGCATCTATTTAACTTCAAGGGGCCAATTTTCTTATGACACTGGCAGTAGCTTACATAGTTATTAATATTATGTCAGATGGCAGACTTTAAAGAAACCGGTGGTTGCTTTAACTCTTAATGTTAATAATAACCTGTTTATAGCCCATAAATTTTACTGTACATGTTATGCTGAAATAAATAAATAAATAACCAGTGTTTGGCCAGGTTTTTTTTCCTTGATTGGTTTGCGCTTGGCTACAGTTTGCCTGATGTTAAGCTGTGCTGTAGTCTACGATGTGGCACGTGAGTAGTGTCTTAAATAGAGATTTGTACTCTCAACCCAAACACTTCAATACATTAAATTATTAGGTACCTAATACTTTTGGCCAAGGCTGTAGTTACGGATTACCGATGCAGGGTGCGGCGCTAACGAGACGACGTACGCAACCACCCTGTATGTAATACAGTACCTAGCTATGGGGTACTTATCTATTTATACCGTAAGGTCATGAACGAACAAGGGCGAGGCTGAAGGAACTTAGGATTGGCCAAGTTTATAGCTCACTAAGTACATCTCATTTGGACATAACTACATTCGTGTCGTAACGAAGCGAAGTGAATTTGTACCTAATATCAGGGAGCAGAATATTCATCTATGCTATCATATTATACACAATATACACAATATATTTTGTTTGCTAATTAAGGCCGTGCCATAAGTGCCTGACGCGCGGTATTGGAAATTTCACGAAATAACTCATATAAAAACAACAATTAACAATAGAAATTATAAGCTCTACGATTCTAGATAATATCTTTACCTACAAAGACAATCTACTTACTATCTTACTTAACTTAATAACTGAAAAAAAAACTAAACAAATAATAACTTAAATTAATAAAGATGATAATAATCGTGTTTTGGAGCCGAAAAAAAAAACGTAATCCTATCATTTACGCGGGTTTTTGTAGCATTTTTTTGAATTATGCTATCTTGCTCCAATAAAGTGTTTTTTTTTTATGATGGACAGGCAAGCGTTTGATCGCAACTCACCTGATGTTTTCTGATGAGCGCGCTTGCTTGGTTGACGAGGATATCGAAATTTATATTTTACGTTGTGAAATGTGAGTTAAAACGCCTAGTTTGTGAGACTTGTTCAGTTTAGCATCCTGAAGTTTGACTTGTAGTTACTAGTTAAGGTGCCGTACCGAGCGCTACAGCAGCGCCATGCATTATTTAAGTGAAGTGAAAAACAAGCAGAATCATACGAACCACAAGAATCATGCAAACATAATGTTTTATAGACATTTTGGTCAAGTTGTAGTCACAGCACGATCAAGAAACGATGACATGATGAGGCGGCATCTTCCCAGAACGTGTAATTAGCCATCCGCAAGACAATAGGTCCACAATCAGTAATCTGCTAATTCCTGCAAGGTGCCTAGCGCGCTATTAGCCGCTTCCGGGGGACTACTACCTACTGCCTTCTTTCCATGGGACTGGGTCGTAAACACCAACGACGGAGGACCTGGTATTCTCAGCATTATGCTGAATTAGCTTAATTGTGTGAAAGAGGATATGAAAGAGAAAGGAGTGACTGTCGATATGACGGCTGATAGAAGAGTGTGGAAGCAAAAAACGGGCTGTGCCGACCCCACATAGTGGGAAAAGGTGAAGGCAAAGAAGAAGATGCTGAATTAGCTTCTTCTGTGCATATAATTCATACTTTTAGTAATGCTAGTAATTAACCGTTGTAATTAATGATCAAACGAACTTAACAAAGTGAAGATCATAGTTATGCGAAAGGCTTCATTTGAGGCGACATACTCGTATATACAAACTGGTAAACCTTTATCGCTGAGAATGAAGCCAGAGCATAATTGAATATTTATGTGTACACAATAAATTTATTTCCTTTCTTTTTTTCTAGGTAAAATATAGCCGTTTCCCAGTTAAGTGCAAAATAATAATACCTTCTCCTGTCTTATATGTATCAGATTCAATTAAAATTCTAGTTTTGATTTTTACACGCGAAGAAAGAAATACCTGTATATGCGTTTGAAATGAGATGTTTGTGCAAAATAAAGTTGCCATTTATCTCCAAAAGTTATCGTTAGTTTTTTCATATATTTTTTATTAATAGCAACAGGGCACACGAGTCAGCGACACTCTGGCCTATGGTGGAATGCCTTGTCTGGAATTACTAGCTGTCGAAGAGCCTATAAAGGCAGAACACACTGATGGTGCTTGGCGACAAATTGAGGTTTTCAGTGATGAGTTTTGATTTGATCGGTGCATGTTTTTAGATAAGTGTGACGTTGAAGAATCAACAAATACTAATTTCAACGTCTCCTACGTTTTTCGTTTTGATGTTTAATCAAAAGTACTACAAATAATGAAGAATCATAATCTCTATGATTGATACAGTCAGTGTTTACGTGGCAAAGTAACTGTTTGTCCTGCAAGCAATCATGAAATAGTGATGATGGTAAAGCCACGATGGTTGCGGCGGTGGTAGCCCCGCGAGGAGTGAAGGTGGCTGTTAGATGACGAGCATCTTGCGCCGGATGCTGCGAGGCCTGGCCGCACCACCTCGCTCAGCAGACACGTTTTTTGTACAGGGTTACCGGTATAGCGCCTGTAGCTCCCTTAACTAAGGTGATCTGACGCGATCATCGAGGCTAAGCAACGGTCGATGCGGATACTCCTCGGATGGGTGACCATACACGAGACTGTCGTTTTTAAAGTGGCACTTTCATCTGGAAGCTAGCGTAGGTTCGGATAACACGTTAAGTTAATGGTCCTGGCTAATATTCTGGGAGGCCTTCGGGCGGCGTGAATATTCTCGACACCAGAGCTTAGCATTTTATACGAAAAAGTTTTTTTTGTTATCTAAATTGTAATAATAAACAATTGTACATCCATTTTACATATTATTTAAAATCTAAATAGAATGTCATACCTGTAAGAGCTACAAAAATAATACAGTCATTTACGGTTTGCAAACTGGTGCACATCGCGCCACGCTTTAAAAATTGGGCTATTGAAGTAGTCATGTAGGCATTGTAAAATGGCAAATTGATAGGTTACTCATGAGCGAAATAATAAAAGCTATAGAAAATGTAAACCATAGATTTGGTCTGTTTGTGTTGTAGGCTGCGTTACATGCCCACATTGAACCACCAGTTAACAAGATAAACCATAATTAAGCTATTTTAATTACTGCTGTATTTACCTTCATACGTTACCTACAGAGCTATAAATTACATTTCTGAGATGTAATTTGCAATGGAGAGCAACTACAACTTTAATTGGAGTTTTTCTTGACGCTCATAACTTTGAAACCAAGAAAATAGCAACACACATTCCGCAGAGCACGGTTCATGGTTTCATGGTTGAGTGATGTTGTGGTATGCCGGCTCGTATTATATATCAAGTTACTGCAAAAAATCTCATAAATAATTACAAGTTAGTTATACCTTCTGAACAATGACTGCGATACGCTTTATATGATTTACATTAAATCCATTGTTTGGAGAGGCTCTCTTGGATTTTGTATTCGAATACGAACTGAATTTATGCTTTATTTTTTTCGATCTATAGCAATTATTATTATTAAAAAAACACATGCTTTGCAGAACTGTACAGTATAAAAAATAAAGATTACGATAGGTTCAATTTCACCAAAATAAAAATAAAAATACATAATATATTGTCTTAAACAACCAGGCTAGTGACACTGGACTAAGGTAGAACATGTCTGCCTGGACTGGCCTGGCCTTAATATATAAAGCAGGGCACGCGAATGCAATTATTATTATTATAAAAAAAACACATGCTTTGCACAACTGTACAGTATAAAAAATTTAGTTTACACCAAAATAAAAATACATAAAATATTGTTTTTCTTGAGCCGCCAGGCCAGCGACACTGGACTAAGGTAGGACATGCCTGTATATCAAGGATTCTGCCCGGACACAAAGATAGATGTTTGATGTCAGATTACTTGAGATTTAATCTGAGTGTGGTAGCTAACCAGGTGAGCATCGTAATCGTAATATATTATATAAATAGTAATATATTATCAGAAAGCGTGTGAAAAAAATTAAAATAATATTCATCCTTGATCTACAATAAACGAACTATGTTGCTATCACGATCGGATCGGCTAAGCCAATCTATTATACCATCTAATACCAATGTTATAAAGAGGAAAAGTTAGTTTTTTTGTTTGTTTGACGTAAATAGGCTCCGAAACTAGTAGACCAATTAGAAAAATTCTTACACCGTTGAGAAGCTACATTATCCCTGAGTAAACATAGGCTATATTTTGTTTTTCTTTACAATTTAGATTATTTTATAGCCCGTGCGAAGCCGGGACGATCTGCTAATGAACAAGACAAAAGACGTAGATAACGTAACAATAGTTTGATGATTTCAGTTTACAATTAGGCTGAAGATCAGGCCAGTGCGGCGTATATATATTATGTATACATTATCTTATATATAAAATTTCCGTGTCACAGTGTTTGTTACCGTACTCCTCCGAAACGGCTTGAATGATTTTTACCAAATTTTATATGCGCATTCAGTAGGTTTGAGAATCGGCTACTATCTTCTATTTTTCATACTCCTAAGTGAGGCAAAACAACGTTTGCCGGGTCAGCTAGTGCATATATATTATGTTCAATTCAGATTAAGAATTGAGAATTAATCTGACGTCATGTACAACCTACTTCACTTGACCAATATAGTGGCGGTTCCCTTTCCTCTGAATTCGGCCACATTGTTCAGTAATGACACCGGTGCGGAGTAGTTAGCATTGCTGCTGACCTGGTTATGTCGCAGTTTGGAGCTGCCCGGCCTTCAGCTCTAGCCATTAATTAGCGGCTGGGTGCAATCACCTTCGGCAGGTTTTTGCAAATCTTTATCTTGTGTTGGTGGTGCTCAGTGTAAAAACTGGTATAGGTTTTAGTGTTTTTTTTTAGTTTTTATCAATATTAAATTCATGGAACTACATTTGTATGTTAGCTTGTGTTGTGCAGAAAATATTTAATGTTATTTATCGCTCGGCTCGGTGGTAAAACGTCTGCTTTTCAATCAGGCGGCACCTGGTTCGATCCCGGCCTTTCACCTATGACTTGTTTTTCAAGTTATGTGTGAATTTGAACTCGTTTTATGGTGAAAAAACCAACACGTGTGAGGACAACAATATCCGAAGATGTAAGTAATCCGCCAACCCGCACTTGGCCAGCGTGGTGGATTATGACCTATATCTCTCTCCTAGTGGTAGAAGGCCCCGAGTCCCAGCAGTGGGAACGTATAGTGAGCTGCTTATGCTTATACATTTATCGCTTGTTGTGCTAGATCATCCAGATTGGTTAATAAAAGATAATAATATTTAAAAGAGCCGAAATAATGAAGAGGAAATAGATACTTAACTTCGCTTTGAAATAAGTATAATAAAGAAGTTATACGACGCTCGGCGCGACATCGTCCAGTAACTACGATAAATATGACAAAAGCAAATAGATTTAGAATAAAACTAACCGCTTCTATAACTCACATAAATCACCGAAACTAATGAAGATAACATGATTATAACGCAAGTACTCACTGTATCCAAGTAAATATAGAATCCACGTATATTAAAACCGTTGCAGAACAGTCAGTATTTTTTATTTCAAAAATACTTCGTTCGATAGCACACTACCCGAGTCCGCCACTGGAGCGGTCACAGTCCTCACTGACACTTCCTCGTGATTTGCATCACTTACTTAAATATAGGAAATGCATTTATTTAGGAACTTAATTAACTATGTGCTGAGGTGACATTTTTTATAGCTTTTCTAACATCCGATTTCAGCATCGCAAGGTTACAGTTGCTTCGTACCTTTTATCTTTGCTATTCGAGTACTTTAGTTGGCTACAGAAGGAACTGATAACTCTCTGTTTACTTAACCTGATCTTTTATATTGGGATTAAGAGTTTTTGGAGCAGAAATACCCACCCAAAAAAGGGGGCTAATCAAATATACACATACGAGTATATAGATTTAAGCCAAACCAATTAGTAAGAAGACATGTTAAGCAAGTGTGCATGGTTATTTGGAAGCAATCACAGCATTCGCCACAGTTCATCACCGGCGGGCCCTAGTGTCGGAGTTTTTGTCGTGTGGCGGAAGGAGCGAGGCCGCGGATTGGCAAGTTTCCGCGTGTCCCGCCTACTCGCCGTGAAGCTGAGCCTCGCCGTCATCACGATCCACACTAGCTCCATTATGTCATTCCTACCATGGCACTAAAGAGATTCCAAAGAGATTTCTTGAGCCTTTCGGCGAGCTGGTTTATCCTACTGCGTAAGAGCTAAGTGGGCAGACTCGGGTTACGAACCGCACTTACGTTACGTTGATGTGCAGGCTCCTTTCCGCAACTAGAAGTCCTAGAAGTCCTCCGGCTTCCTCTGTGCGTAGGGCCCGACTGGAGGTAGCTACTCCAGCCAGCAGATCTCGCTGAAGAAGGCCAGCAGCTAACGCGAAGAACCGCACATGTATTGTAGTCTGGGTAACAGACAAGTCAGGGGCTGTTCCGCAGTTCTCTACACCAGTCTTCCCACATAGCTTTTACGCAGTAGGATACACCAGATATCTGGAAGGCTTATGAAATCTCTTTGGAATTCTCTAAATCTGTTTTGCTCTTTCAGGAAATAACCATTGCCTTTAATTGGTGAGTCACGTCAAAATCTACCTTATCTTGGAACTGACTTAATAGTTGGTATTTGAATACTTATTATTTTAGTGTCCCGCAGAACAGTATTTGTGTTGTAAACAGACGGATTGGATGTTGCTTCATTTTCACGGTCGGTTTAAACTACTTCGGTCCTAGCATCGTATTGAAAAATAGTTTCGGTTTTAGGGTATCGTACCCAAAAGGTACCTTATTACTTAGACTCAGCTGTTCGTCCGTCTGTCACCAGGCTATTGTATCTTATAAACTGGGATAGCTAAGTAAAATTCTCACAAATTATGTAATTCTGTTGCCGCTACAACAACTAATACTAAAATAAGAAAAAAAAATAGAGAAGCTCTTTTACAACAAAATTAAAAAATGTGATTTTAATAATTTCGAAACTATAAGATGAATAAAAACATATTATTCTAATCATAATGTACTGAATCTTTCCTGCGCGAGTCCAACCTCCACTTGTCCTATTATTATAAACAAGTATGTACATAACTAAGAATTCAGCTGGTCCAGTAGCTCTCACACAATGTTTTATGTGATATTATTTATTCATATTACTGTTATCAACAACCAGTGACGTCATGTCTATACTGTCTGGAGCCCCGCGGCGAGGGAAATTAATATATCTACTTTTACTGTGTTCTTATTCCCTATGCCTGTACACGATGATCTCAAACAGGAGCTCAGTACAATGTCTAGCTGTTTTATTATCATCATTCTTTGGACAAATTGCACAGCTAATTTGGTTTTTATTCACTTCCTAACCAGCGATTAGGTCAGCTATAGACAAAGTCTTTGGCATAGAAATATGTATAGTATCTAATTTCATATAACATATTAAATTTAAAGTATATCCATTTCGAATACGACAAAGCTCAAAGCTATAGGAACCAAGACTTGCCCACAGGAGACACTATAGATAATATTTAAGCCGAGTCTTATATTTGAGACAAGATAAACCATTTATTGATAATTATTCGATTATACGTCAAAAATTAAAAATGTCAATATGCAATACAATTAATTTGTAATAAATGCCAATATGTAATGATGTCAATATTAATAAAATAATAATAAGTAATATTAAATAATTAAATGTCACGACACACATTATTATAATAAATATTTTTATTTTAGACACTCGCCAGACACTGGCAGTGACTAATATAATTTAAATGTTGAGTTAAGATACAAAAAATATCTATTAGATAGACGGTAACACATAGCTATGATAGCAACGCAGTGTTTGTCCAGTGCCTTAGATGACAGAGTTGTCTGAATACAAATTATTTATTTCACAACTTAGCACCTTACAATGTCTTCTAATAATAAAACCAAAATATTTTTAGCTTGGTTAATAGCTCTAAAATTACAAAAATACATTTTACTGTTTTTTTATTCTAATGGCACTTTTATGTTTCTAAATTAAATAAGTTAAAACTAGAATTTTATTGTATTTCATGTATTAGTAGGTAGGTTCGTATTTATTTAAATCTTTAAAAGAGTCTTTAAAGATAGCGTGTATATATTAGTTATTACTTTACTAAATAATTAAATCTTTCATCAACTAAATTATTAATCGCTATAATTACGTTGGCAGCGCCATCTCTGTGTTGTGTGTATCACTACTTCACTATTTGACTGTTAACAACTGTTAACCTACATAATGGTTTACTGAGTCTGTAAGATTGCGCAGCTTCTTTACTAACGTGATAGTTCTATATAAAACGGATAGATGGCGCTAGAATCGTAACTTGGTTTGAAGCAGATTTCTCGTCTGCGTAAATATTTACATGATAAGTTTATCAGCCATAGATAACTGGATCACGTTATGTCTGTACACTCAATTGATAATTACTAGACGGTGGTACAACATAGTTAGCTCACGATATTCAATCTCGATGATTTCTTATACCTATACATACATTTTGTTATACTAGTAGGTATATAGGTAGGTATTAGAGTAAGAGCGAGTGTGGTGCAGAGGTAAAAACGTTTGTTTTTCAATCATACGGCCCCTGGTTCGATCCCAGCCCTACGCTATTGACTTGTATTTCAAGTCATGTGTGGATTTGCACTCGCTTTACGGTGAAGGAAACATCGTGAGGATACCGGCATGTTTGAGGACCACAAATATCTAACGACGTGTGTCATCCGCCAACCCGGACTTGGCCAGCGTGTGTATGTCTCTCTTCTCGTGAGGGAAGGTCCCGAGTCCCAGCAGTGGGAACGTAGAGTGGGCTGCTTATGCTTATAGGTATTAGGAATTGAAATAAGTATAAAGGTCTTGTATAGTAAATAAAAAATCCCTGGGTGTCGAGTCTTTTTTTAAGTTTGTACTACTTTTGTAGCAATAATTTGCTAATAATAAATGGTCAGAAATTAATTTGTAAATCTCACATTCATTCTGCTGTTAGAGAAATATACATAATTATTGCATAAAAAGTTGTTTGATTAATATTTGGGTCTGCCGAGCTGAGAGTAGGTAGGTACGGGTTAGGCTCCTCCCACTATGTAAATTAGACATACGTCGGTTTAATATGTATAGGTATATAATTATTAAATGTTTAATTGTTAACATTAGATACTACTTATTATAGATCTGCAATTTATTTAATAATAATGTTATGTAAATATGTTTTCGCAATAGCACGAACCAAACATAAAATTAATTGTATAGAGATTAGAAGTTTATAATATTAGGTATATATTATATTATGCAGGACAATTCTATTATTATAACCGACTTCAAAAAATTAAGAGGTTATATGTTCGACTGAATGTGTTTTTTTTATGTATGTTCTTCACCGTTTTCTCAGCCATTTGTGAACCGATTTAAAAAAAATGTTTTATTGTTTTTATGTAGTTATTGGAATTGGATTTCAGGCTGTTTCCTTTGGAAGCTTGATTCAGTGCTTTTGAATAAAATATGAAACTTTCTTTTGTCTCTATATCTGTACTAGTATTATAAAAAATTGGATTGTTTGTTTGACGCGAATAGGCCCAAAATTACTCAATCGATTTGAAAAATTCTTTCACCGCTGGGAAGCTACATTGTCCCCTAGTAACAAAGGCTTTATTTTATACACAAAAATATAAATGACTTTTTCTAAAAATCCAATAACACAAGCCCTTATAGCCGTGTGAAGCCGGGCCGGGCTGCTAGTAAGCTGAAAGGCCAAGTTTTGGTATCTAGAGTTTTCAAGCCGCCTGAAGACTTGGCGTAAGTACTACTTGTACGTTATATGGAATTAATATATACTTAAAGCTATAAGATTACAGTTTCGTTTTGTAACTGAAAGAAAAACTTTAGATAATGATGATGAGGGATAGAACTATATACATATGTATGTTACTTACCTCGCCTGGCAGACAACAGTTAAACAAATATTCCTAGTACATTTATGAAAAACTTTTTAAGGGTTGCTCTAATAATTCATTTATTAAATAAAATATAAACGTCTAAAAATATATTTTAATTTTACGATTTTTGGAAATTTTTTAGGCTGTGCGATCCTTAAATTGCATTAGATTTGATGGTGGCACAACACGTTATCCTCTAGGCGAGCTCAACCTCAGATAATAATTTCGCATGAATGTGATAATGCGCAAGCACAAAATTATCTTCCCGTACGTAGACCTCATATAGAAGTAGTATATCAGTTGTGTTAGCTACCATAACACAAACTAGAAATGGTTCAGTATGAGGTTAACCAGCCGTGAGTGAAATGTGTCCTAATATTAATCTACAGTTTTTCTTTCAATAGTGAGACGAACTGTAATTTTATAGCAACTTACTATTGTAATCGTAGATATTAATTAAACCATTAAACCTAGTCCCTAAAAATGCATTTGTTCTCATTTAATTCTGTATTTATGTAAAAACAACATGAAGTAATCGATATTTCAAAAAACAATGTTTTGAACAACCTAACTTCCCCATGGGTTTTCCATGTTACAATAAGCGTTTTAATGATTGGTATTTAGGTAGGTATGGATATATCCAATGACCTATATTTATCATTTATACACTTAATTAACGTGTCCTGGCAGTAGGTACAATACCTGAATGGTGGTACGGTATTTTTTGCTTGCTTACTTTTTTTTTGGCTAGCAACCATCGCGTTGTAAAATCTGTCGCCGAGGACCTCTAACAGTGTGTTCTCCAGTTACCACAGTCTAATTGGTTAAAGCATATAAATGTACTCATAATTATATTTACACATTTTAGAACTCATTTTCAGTAATGTTTGCATAACCGGCTATCACTTACGTTTATTTTGTCGGTATTAGTTAAGTATTTTCTGCATTTTTTTACTTCTGGCACTAGTTGGTGGGTTCTATTGCAAAATAAGCGCTTGAGTTGAGTATGGATATGTATAGCCCGTTTCAAATGAAATTTCTTTTAGAACCTTACGTGCTTAGTTATTAAAAACATATTATACAATTTAACTTATTAATAATGCAATATTTGAATGTTCGTTATTACGTCAGTAAAACCGCAAGGAAATTAAATTTGTAACGGGCTGTAGATTCAGTAGATACCTGTGGCTGCGCCTGCGCCAGTTTAGACGCCGTTAGAGGCGAGGAAAGGAAACAACAGTAGTACTTGACATTCATAAATCGTATAATTTCTTTTCACATAATTCACAATTATGAAATAATACGTAAAGTTTCCGTCTTTTACATTTCACATTTACACAACAACAGATCAATCTTATGCTAAGAAAATTAACTTATATTTAAAGAATAGAATGTAAAACAGTAAACAATATCAGTAAATAAACTTCTAGTTAATAATAAAGGTATTAAAGTTTGTATTATGCACCATGTTTACGTAGATATTTTAATATTTAACAAATAAAATTATTACATAACGTTATCTTGTACGTAATTAAAATGAAGCTCACAATGTAACAGAATAAGTTTCATATATTTATATATTTAGATGTAAATTCATAATAAAATGTTTAATTAAGTTATTGTGTACAATCAGCGAACTAGAATAAATAGAATACATAGTAACTAGGCTGATAAAATTATTCCACTGTCCACGCGTAAAATACCGCAGTGGGCGGGGCAAAACAGCTGCCCGCGCGGCCTTGATGCGACCAATCGCGTGCAAACTTGTGGGTGTGTGTTTCGTTGAGTTATCAGTAAAATTGTGTGCGTAGATGGATCCAAATTCTAAGCGGAAATTGTACGGAGTTACTCTTCCGTTTATTCTAGTTCGCTGTGTACAATAAAGTAACTATCTAATTAGTTAATTGATATCATAATACATAAACTATAATAAGAAAATGTTGTGCGCACCACTACAGAAAGGGAAAATTGTATACATAAACATAGAATATTATATTAAATAGCATTCGTTTGTGAATGTTGGTATATTTAAACACTAGTTTAGTATCGTAGGTTACTTACTATTACGAGGACTTGAAAATATCGTTGTTCGCAAGACACTATGTTTTGTACTTTGTGATTTTAACATTATATAAATATAATTTGATTTCGTGAAAAAATAAAGCGATATGAAGAAGGCTAAGAATAAAAAATACATAAAAATGATTTGGCGTGTCTAGTATAGTTATATATTTAGTACGAGCGGATGTAAATTATACAAATATAAAAAAGTAAGACAACCAGAGTAATATCTAATAAAGATTTACTAATGAATCGGATCGAATATTAAGTTTTCTATTATTAATACTGATAAAAATACGTGTTTAGTGAATTCATTATTTTTATAAGTTAAATAGAAATGTTAAAACGGAAAAATCAAGAATGACAGGTAAAATAGTTAATTAATTATAAAAGTAGCATCAGACTTAAATTAATTGATTGTTACTCTCTTACCTAACGTTATACATTCTGGAAGAATTCAAAGGAACTATTTACAGAAAATAAAAATTCAATATCTTACATCACAGCAATCGCCTGAGAGTCATAAACTTAATAACTAAACAACTAATATTTAATATTGTCCAAAACTATCATGTTTCATTACTTTCCTTCATTATAATTTTTATCAGGGAAATGATAATGTCGAAAGTTCAAACTAATCTTTGGCCTACAGATCTTTTCTCTTGTCATTGACATCACACGATTGTGCCATTTGTATTTGTATACATGTATACATACCCTAACATCACTACAACCTAACACTGAGATTGGAAGAAATCAATCATTAAACATCTAGAACATGCCGAAGTGAACCACTCGTGAGGGAATTATGCAATTTAAGTACATTTAACAATGAATTTTATAATTTTTTAAGTAATACATATGGCAACTCGAAACGCTCTTACAAGGTACTCTTAAGTCTAAGTTCTTATAAATAATAAATAAAAATAATTACTTTTCAAATAAAATCGGAATGTATCAAATGTTATCTAAAACACTACGCACTTCAATAATGGTAACAACAATTAAAAATACTTTATCAAAAATTCGTAGTTCTAAACAACCATCAAAACCGACTGGACTCTAGTCGCGGGCTATAAACATTTAAAAATAGAATTATTTAAAGAATATAATGGACTCTGACGATAATTGACGGGACACACCTCGAGCCTCCCCGGGACGAGCCACGGGCCTCCCCGGGACGCAATGTGGGCTTCCCCGGAACGAGTCCCGGCCCCCCTCGGGACGCACTGTGGGCCTCCCGAAGCGAGCCCCGGCCATCCCAGAGACGCACCTCGAGCCTCCCCGGGACGAGCCACGGGCCTCCCCGGAACGAGTCCCGGGCCCCCTCGGGACGCACTGTGGGCCTCCCGAAGCGAGCCCCGGCCATCCCAGAGACGCACCTCGAGCCCCCCCGGGACGAACTAATAGTCGAACATTGAGCTTTCCGTCTTCGCCACCTCACACAACTTTTCGAACACCTAACTAACCATTTCTAGCGAATTACCTTCGTCTTTACTTACACTTACATAATAATCCATCAATAATTACTAGCTCTCAGAATCGAACCGATCCTTACGTTTTCCGAACAAGTCATAGAAACACGTTCCAAAATTGACTCTCCTATTAATTTGGGGCCTAACCTATTACGTTATTTGTCATGATTCAACCGCCACGTAACGTACGAGTTCCGTTCCTATAACTGTGGACTGGACCCGTGGAGACACCCACGGAGCAACACGTCCTCTGCCTTACAAGTAGAGTGAGCATCAACAATATTAGCCTAGCTAGCGGAGGCGGGCGAGTTACAGCTCCGTCTTCACCTTGGCGAAGTTGGGGTTGTCTGTCTTGAAGTCGGGGCCCTTGTGGCCGAACTGGTAGACCAGGCGCGCCGTGGGCACGGACACCAGCACCGCCTGCCGGTAGTGGTAGCGCATGGCGCGGCTGAACTTCTCGAAGGTCATGTTGTCGTTCTGCTTCAGCTTGCCCCACAGCTTGGCCACGTCGTCTGGCTTCACGAACCTGTCGACAACGGAGAGGGCACGTTACTACCTTTCAAATTCAAATTCAAAATCTCTTTATTTATATAAATGACACATACAGATAAACTAAACGTATCACTTAGACTATTAGAAAATTAAAATAAACCTTGTTACATGGGAAAAGTTAACGTAGTCATATGTTCATTTGAAAAATTCGATAGTTTGTATGTCGAAACTGTATTTGCGTCACAAATCTCTCCCAGTAGTCACAGTCTATGTATTGTCTCTTTCTCTATAATTTTAGCCATTATAGCAAAAGAGATGTAATTGCCAAGAGAAGTAAATGCTTAATGTGTTAAAAGAAACTTCCATGAAAATTGACCAAGTTTGTCGATATAACTGAAAACGACTGGTCTAAAAAGGATCCTCTAACGGAAGGACATCAATAGACATGGCTGGCTTGGAAGCGAGCGACCATGTCCATCGACGGTCACCAACACTCTGACAAGCATATCTGACTAAGAAGAAGAATAATGTTCCCCGAGGATAACAACTAGAGGCTCCGAGATTCTCCAATGTCTGAATGTAGTATGAAGTAATAAGGTTATTTATTATAAAGAGCTGAGGACAGCGAGGTGGTGTGGACACGCGTGCGGCCACGATGTTGATGGCACGTGTCGATAGCTGTTCCAAATGAATGGAGGTCGTCACAGAATGTGCATGAAACTCCTTGTTCTGTTCTACTTATTATAGTTGTCTACAATACTTCTGATACTAGAATATCTACAAACTAAAAATAGAGGCAGCTATAAATAAAGTCAATAGGAAAATTATAGCAAACATGTGTCTGTGTCTGGCAGAGAGTGAAAAATGCTGGACTACCCCGCTGAATAGTTAAAAAATACTTTTAGTAAATATAATACTTTTTTTTGGGCAAACGTCAAATGCAGACTTGTTCGAAGGTTCCGACAGTTAATTTTCTTTCTTATAGTTTAGATTAATATTAAAATCGGTATGAAAATAAGAATCTAACCATTATGTCAATATTGTAAATTTATAAGAACATAATATATTATTAATATTCTTAAAGTGTTTATAAAGAACTCAATTAAATTTACTTCCTAAGTGATAATTATTACTCTAGAGCAATAAATTACATTATAAATGAATTTAAATATATCACCTTAGTATTCTCAGGAGCGACATAAGATTTAATGGTGTTAGAAGTAAATTATATGTTTACTGCTATTTAATTTCTATATATACAGTTCAGTATTAGTATACTTTATGAAGACGTAATAACTATACGAAAAACTATAAGGAATGCAAACAGAAACTATAACCCCAAAAATTATATAATTTTTGGAAGAAGATTATATTTATTCAAATACTAATATTACTTTTATAGGCTTTTGGTGCACTAGCTTGTCAAATACATGGACAATCTGTAAAGTTATGCTCTCCAAAACTAAAGAGTTTATAAACAGGATTACTGGTAACCAAACCATAGCCTTAAGGGTGAGTTTTGTATGTCTAAAAATGCGGAAAAAATAGCTTTTAGTATAGAAGAGCTGTTTCTTTTGCAAATTTCTAAAAATCTGAGAGCAAAAACTTTTTGCTTAGCCATTTGGACCCATGGTTTAGACGTACCAAAGTCAATTTTTTTAAGTTTTTTTGTTAGTATGTATTTGTTCGATTCTCATAAAGGTATTATTGTGAGATGAGGGTAGAACTACAAAACCTGCAGTCGCGGCCTGAGGCTGTCACTCTGGAATCGTATGGGAGTCAACCCCCGCTCGTATCATCACCGCGCCGTAGTACAGAGTTACTCTTTAATATATCCTAATAGTGTCGCGCGTCGCTTCACCGACGAGGATATTTTTACTGTGCCGTGTACAGTCAATACTGTTCTGCATTCAACAAGGAGCTTGACGATCGTTACCACCGAGCTGCCGCCAGACGCGAGGAGTTGTCCCGGGCAGTGGCGTCGTGGATGAAAGGTGCGTGGTCTTACCTAAGTTTCGCAATTTCCTTGTGAGAATCAGAACTTGCATACAGTCCACTCGTTTTATATCGAACAGTATTAGTATTACAAATACGAATAATTTATTAATAACACCAAAGTTACAAGTCAAAAAGCTAGTGTCCAGTTACCCTGTAAATACATACAGTAACAACCAAGTCAAGTTCAACCTGTCATGTTAATAATATGTCTTGTCATGTAATTTGCTCATTGAATGGATTCTCAGCGAGTATCAGCTTTATCTATACCATACTTATTATATATCTAGCTGTTGAGCGTTTACTTAATGCAATGTCCATACATACGTATATTAGTAGTTATAGATTTACAACAAATATAATACAGTCATGTTAAATGGAAGAGTCTAAACATCACGACACTAGTTAAACCTGTGGTTTTCAGTGCACCCCGTCTTAAACATATTCTTTTTTTAAATAGCTCAGCGCTTCACTACAATTCACCGAAGTATTGGTAAAAAAAGTCGTAGTCTACTATAAGCACCTAGAAGGAACCGGTTCACTCTCGCCTTGAAAATCGCTAGATTATAGTCATTGGGGAACAGGGAATTCGGCAAGGGATTCTAAAGTTTTGCAGTTCGGACAACAAAAGTGAAGGCGAAACGCTTAGTTATAGTTCATAATAATACCCTATATTCAATTTATAGCTACTTTAAGTATCAGATCGGATTTACTTACAAACAAAAAGACAAGCCCCACCAGTATTTAAATCTTGTATTAATTTAACATTAGTATAGATATGTATAGGTAGGCTAGACGTCCAGATAATTGCGATTGGAGTCAAGGGTATCTAGTCGAGATCATTAGAAGCATAGTTAGTGGACGTGACGGCCGGACGGACACGCCGATACCTTATTATATATACATACTTCATTATACTGCGGTATGCATACTGTTGCTATATTATTCAAATGTAATTATATAACAATACATTATATAAAAAGCTTACTGGATTTCAATGAAAATTTTAAGAGTATGAAATAATTGGCCAAGTGCGGGCCTGACTCTCTGATACGTTCGAAATATATTATTACACCTCTTTAATATTTTTACACCTCTTTAATATTTGCTACAACAGAAATACTTTATCTGTGAAACTTTCAACTGTCTGTCTCTTAAGTATAGAGCCTAAATTTGTTCGAGTAAGATCGGAAACTTAAAATCTAAAACATGTTTACTAAAAGAATACGACAAAAAAGGAACAAAATAAATGAATAGAAATGATTAAACTTACATTACATACTATAATGAAGTCATTCTCACTGTGCAAGAGTAGTATTAACAATCAAAAGTGAAACACGCGTTTAACAAAAAGCCTCGTTACTAAGAAATTTAATTCATATAAACATAAGTTTACATCAAATTAAATAAAAATATTAAGATATTTTTACACACTGCATGTTATGCGGTAGGCCTACAGTTACTGAGGCAAGGGACTTTTTTGTAATATGATAATTACCATGACTTTTTACATACCTATAATAACGCAAATAAAAATATTTACATTTATTTTCAGCCATCAACTTATACAATCGTAAAACGTTAAAACAAAACAATTAAGTATGTATGGAATTAATTAACATAGGTAAAAAAAAAAAATTCAATGATTTTTGAAGATACGCAAATTAAAACTCAGGCACAGAATAATAACTTGTACTTCGTATAAGTTTTTTTTTACTGGGGGCCCAATGTATTAAAGATAAAGATAAATAATTTTTTGGCCTTACAACATCTCGTCGCATTTGGTAAGTCATTAATTACATTTTGATTACATTGGATTTAAAATAGACAATTACATTATATACATTATTACTTATATTAAAATTGAATATAACTATTTAAAATATAATTTTAACATACATATTTATTTGTTGTTGTAACTCAATAAATTTTATTTAACACGTAAACATGAAAAGTTTCGTATTTGACATTGTGTCGGTCACCCTGTATACGCATAATAACATAATTAAGACGGCCAGCATACCGTGTGACATATACAGTCATGTCCTCGGTATTGACTAACAGGTCAGCGCGGCGTGGCGCGGCATATCTTACTGCAAGTGGTCATGACTCAGGAGCATTCTGTTGAAACTGTCGTCGGTTACGTACCACCTGAGCTGGCAACCGCAGCCACTGTGGCTTTTAGGTGTAAACACTTGATCATAGGTGCTCCATTATTTACAATTCGACTGGCCATTTCGGACGACCTTTACTCTTTGGCTTAATGGTTACCATGCCGGTCAGAGGGTTGCGGGTTCGGCCAATGGCCAACACCTTTGTGCTGAACTAAATTTGTTGGCTGTGGGTCTGGGTGTTAAATATGTATCGATATAAAGTATTTATGTATGTATATGTAGTATATATCAGTTATATCAGTTGTGTTAGCAACCATAATACAAACTAGGAATTGTTCAGTATGGGACTATTTAATTAGTCAGCTGTCTTTGAAATGTGACCTAATATTTATAAAAAAAATTATATATACGGTATCGATATAAATCAGGCGATTATTTTATTCCCAGGTTTGGGCGAGACGCATTGGCATGACTTGTTAAGTTATTTTTGACATGTTTTTTTTTGCGTTTGACATGAATAAATTTAAACAAATTTAGTTATAATTTTTATTTTCTTTTTTTTAATAGAGAAAACTATGATATTAAATTAAATAAAAGATAGCAATACAATTCTGATGCATTTATTTTTGTTATGCATAGTTATTTGTAACTAACGACAAATCTTGTAAGGAAGAGTTTAAAATTTCTGGACTACTGTGTTACGACTATTGGAAATTTTAAATTTAAATTTTTAAATTGCGCGGCGATTAACTTTTTCTATGAAATAGCTGGAGAATATATTATTTATAATAATTTTCCAAAAATCGTAGGCAAAAAGTAATGGCACAGACGCATTTAAAAAACCACCCTGTAAACAAACATTTTCAAAACCTGTTTCTAAATTAACGACTGTACGATCAAACTAACAAATTGATAGTTATGTCATGTATATACATAACTATATATCAGTCGCACAACAAATTACTTTTACATTAGTTTTTCACTTTGTTAACGTTCGTCGATTAAAATTCAATAGCAATAGTAATTGCTTTCAATAATTGGACATCAATGTCTAATTATCGCTATAAAATATGTAATTGCACCTTTTCTCAGACATAAAAGCGTTAGCATTGGATCCTAGGCCGCATGCTAATCCGAGCATAATGCCATCCACTTGCCTAATCATACATTACTCGATAATATCGACAACTTGCCAAGGTGGAATCGATTTTATTGCCATTTTGGTATTTTTTCTTTGTTATATTAGCAATAATATTTTCTTTAAAAAAAGGCTTAAATAAAAGTCGTACTTTACGTAGCGTATATCGACTAAAGTGAATATGATTCAAATCTATTATTATCTTAATCAAATTTTTTTTGGCGAGGTATGTTTTGGTTCAAGTGGACCAGACTAGCACAAGACCGCAACGCCTGGGCCAGCAAGGAGGAGGCATTTACCCGCTTTTGGGTGCCCTAATATTCATAAATAAATAAATATCTTGTAATTCAATATGATACAGAAATTTAAACAACCTACGAATTAATGAAATGTAATATTTTTAGGGAAATAAAGGCTATTATTTATTTTTATTTTATTTATTTATTTTTTGGTTTAGCCGCTGTTTCAATATGGCAAATGATATATATTTTTTTCACAACTGCCTCAATATGGGTATCAAATGAAAGGACTTGATTAGAAGAGTACATACAATATGATAATTTTTAAATCCAAGATACAATAAATTAAGTCGAGGCTTTTCAAAGTTTTTTAATTACATTCTTTAATAATCGAAGTTTAACATAATAAAAAGTGTGCCGAACCCTCTGTACATTGTTCTTATGTTGTGGTTAGTTATGAAGACCTTATACAACCCTGATTATGGTTAATGATCGCCATAAACCAGCCATAAAATACAACCATGGCAATGGCGATGTCGTGAGCCAAGATCAAGTGCTTGAAAGACATTAATTACTTATAGTTGTACTTTTAGACGATACTCTGCAATGGACAAAGAACAGAGATAAAACTATCGCAATTTCGAAAAACGCTGTGTTTTGTTAAAAGCGAGTGTGGCTCGGTGCTAATAACGTCTGCTTTTCATTCAGACGGCCCCTGGTTCGATCCCAGCCCTACACCAATGACTAATTTTTCAAGATATACATGTGTAGATTTGCACTCGCTTTACGATGACGGAAAACATCACGAGAAAACCGACACGTTTGAGGACCACAATATCGGAAAACGTGTGTCATCTGCCAACCCGCACTTGGCCAGCGTGGTAAATTATAGCCCCAAGTCCCAGCAGTGGTAGCGTATAGTGGGTTGCTTATGCTTTGTAAAAATATGTCTAAAATGGGTAGTCACAGTTACAAAATGGCGGATAACATAATTATTACTACAGAATAGAATCAAATCCAAGATGGCCGACCCAACAAAATATAGTCAGAGGTTTTCTAAATTTTTAATTGACACGTGTTTAATAAAATCTTGTTTAATTTTTAAGAGGATGATGAAAAATAAATAAAAGCACTGGGTTTGTGAATTTATTTCATGTTTAGTTTTTGTCCTCCGTTAACAATAATTGCAACGGTAATTACTATACTATTGTTGTGGTTGCTTCCGACATTTTTAATGTTTATCGAAGGTAGCATTGAGAGTTACAGAAAACTTCATGATTGTTCAGAATTCAAGAGTATTTATTAAATATTACGTGTTAGTATAGTATAGTTGCGATGGCAGCTCAGTAGTGTACGTGGCCACCTTACGACCCGAAGGTATTAGAAGAGTAGAAGAGTACTATCCCCACCAATGAGCTTGAGCTTTCTTTGAAAGGCAGTCATTCCAAACTAGACTTAGGTACTCTACCTTTGGTCTGAGTATAGCTGACTCTTAAGGTAACGCGACTTGCTATGGTCAAATATTTAACAGTAAAGTGTAAAAAGAGGTAAAAAAGTGGTCTAATATCTCAGCCTAAATTTTCTTAAATTGCGGAGATAGTGATCTTAACAAGTATTATGTTTGAAGGCTAAGCTCGGCCTGTTGGAATAGATGTACATACATAGGTGCCATTAACCTCGCCACAAATTGTTCTGACCACAACACAACAAAACGCTTATCGCTCTGGGAATCAGGAAGTGTTTTGTAATCTTTTTCACGCAGGAAGATGACTTTGTCACCTAATTGTTTACGCAAAGTAAGATATGTATTTTTTTCTGTTATCTGTGATAAGATAAATTTGCCACTCTGAGTATTACATATAGTTTATCTGTGACAGGGAAGAAATAAAAATAGACATATGTATATCTCTTATATCATATTAGATAAACTTAAAACATTCAATCAATATTATACTCAAGTACTATGTAATTTAAAGTGGTTAACGAAACTATAAAAATAAAATAAAATAAATAATGATGTATGTAGACGGAAATAAGGTGTATTTTCGTAGCATACGCGTAGCGCTCTGTAGCAATCAGAGCTACCAAGCTAGATTCAATAAGTACATAGAATATAATTATTAATGCAAGAGCCAAAAACAACATTACTTACTATAGGGTGGCCAATCTATTAACATTGCATTTGATTTATTTCCTATATCAAACTGGCCCTTAGTGCAGTTAGGTTAGTCTAGTCAGTCTATCTCGATGGTTTTATTGTTATATCTTCCTATGAGCTAAGTGGCCAGGTTTTGGTGTCCTGCTGCCCAAGAGCTTCTGATCTGTCAAGGCTACAACTGCTCGCACTAAGACCTAACTAACAGCATAGACCTACAAATTAACCCGTCACCCAACCCACAAAATTGCACTACATTTTAAAATATAATAATTTTCATATACACAGAGTGTTCGCATAACTTCTTAACTGCTTAACTTCGGTGATCGTGTCAGGTCGTCTAAGCGTAGCTCTTATCGCTACCTTGCTATTATGATTGTATCTGCAGATAGCCGAGCGCGTGCCATTAACCTTGTGTCCGCACTCGCATGAACCGGTGCGGGAGTTTGGATGCGCGCGGCGTATGAGGAGCAGCCTCGAGCAGGGGGCCAAGGATGCGACCCTACGTGACGAGCATCCCATCCAGCAACCATATACACTCGCTCTGCACACTTCGCCGCTTTACATCGCGAGGACAGAATACTTGCCGCTATTGAAGATGTACTGTACTAGTGCAAGACAGACGGTATAATACAAAATGCAACATTATTTATTTCCAATAAAGGTATGGTTACAGAAAAACTGAAACACAATTAATAAGTTATGAAAATGGTGGGTAACCGCTTTTGCGAGTGACTGTAAGCTCTCCTGTATCGCAGGACTTAATACGAGTAAATTATAAGTAAACTAATTTCGTTATTCAACTACGAGTATATATGAGTAATATTCAAGAAGCTTTATTAAAAGAAAGTTTGGAATATTATTCTTCTATACTACAAGAAGTATGACGAAAGTTTTGGAATTAAAATTCCATACAAAATAAAGAAAAAGGGACAGTGTGGTATTGTGGCAAAACTGTTGGTCATTTATTGCACCCAGTCATTTTTGATTAGGTACATTCTGTCAAAATGACAAAGCTTTAAAAAGACACGGGGTCTTCAAAAACATTTTGCCAAATGGCCCCTCAAAAGCTCGATCGCTTCGCAATTTCGAGCAAAAGAAAAACAAGCTTGCCGACCAAAACAAATCAGGTACCATGTCGACGCTCAAAGTTATTTGACCCTCAAAAATGACGCAGGTTCGTTATTACACGTGTATAATAAAACGTCAGTAGGTATATACCCCGCCTGTCTTGTTTTTTTATTCTAGCGTCGGAATCAAGAATGCTATGTTTGCTGTGTTTCCGAAGTCATTGGCGTACATAAAGAAGAGTAGCGGGCCAGTGGTAGCTCCCTGCAAAGTTAAGGCACGTGACTTACAGTTCTGTAGAACACGTTTCTTTTTTATTGTTGATGGGGAAACCTGTTAAATGTAACTTTGTAACTCGGTAGCAGTGTGAAATGTGTTTGTCAAGTTTCGACAAAGTTGCCGCTCGCGCGATACTGTGGTGGCTCCGTGAACATCATACTTCATACATAGAAATATCTTTATAGGTATTTCTTACAGACCAAATATACGTAGATATAGATTGAGTACGAGAAGTACTAGTTAATATAATAATAGGACTAGCTAATAATATGCAATTTTGGAATTTTCTTGTTATTTTTCGCGCGGTCACGTGAGTTCTTATAACAAACGATGTACATACTGGACTACTGGTATATATTAAAACAGCTATTGTACCAAATAAATACGTAAGTATAAAAGTAAGTGTTTAGTATGCGATAAGAAGATAAATAAACATTAAATTGTAAGAATAATAGTTCGAACGGCGGGACAGCCCCGTCGCGGGGAGAACCAGAATTCAGGCACTTCGGACGAAGGCTAGTTAGCATAAACGTGGGCGATTCGCGGAATGGCTGATTAACATACAGCGCCGGAGCTTCACCGTGACGACAACCATACGTGTGACGAGAGTGGGACTAGTCCGGTGACCTATTCGATACGATACGAGTTTAACGAAATGTCAACAACTTTATTAGATCACAATCAAACGACATATTTGAAACATTTACAAGTGGCTAGTAATGTCATCCGTAAAGGTGTTTACATATATGTTGCCCTGTCACGTATTTTGACGCCACTTTCATTGATAATGACCTCTGCTACCAATGGCAACAGATATAACTTGATTATTTATTCTGTGTGTATGTCATTCTGTCTATCAGAAAAATACGTGACTTTTGCACTTTTGTATATTTCGGCTTTTAATTTTTTTTCATTTTCTTGTATATAATTCTAATTCGAAAAACACATTTAATCTACATATAAGTAAAAAAAATTCAAACGCATTCGTCTTATTTTTGAGTGAGTACATTCATACATTTACTTTATTTTATAGATATGTACAATCAGCAGTTTTTCGTTAATCGGAATGGACGCAAGTCCTATAAATTAGGTATGTGGCTACATTAGCGACTTGGTCATTTAGTCACTGCTCGATACATTTACGATCTTAAGTTAGTAATATTAGCCTAAGACTTATATATTTCTATTCGGATCAAATCTAGACCGACCGTTGCAATCTATCTGCAATTAACCTTAATCTTAGTCTAGGACTTAGACAGACTTTAAACATTTTGATTTGAATAAATTAATAAAATAATACAAGTAGTATCATCCTTCTTCTTACTGATATTATAATAAATCTGCTACTGCAGTTTTTTTATTTGTATTTTATGTTTAATTACTTAATTAGTACATAATTGTAAAATATTTAGTTATTAGAGGTTAAGGGAAGGCACTGAATCCACTGAATCCCACAACACAGGATTTGCCTCGTGTGGGATTCAGGGAGCAACCAAGTACATTAACACATATTTTATACTTTTAAGCCTAGTACTTATTTAGTCATAGTTTGTGTTGATTTACAAAAATGTACAACTTTTTAGTAAATAAAGATGTTTTATGTTATGTTTATGTTATGCAGTGAAAAATTAGTCTGAAAAGTTGTCAAGTCATACTCGTACATAATTTAATATATAATAGAAGATACATAGTATATACCAAATTAAATATAATAGTCATCCCACAAGCGATAACAATTTAGCAGGTATTACTATTATGGCTAGCAAATTTGTAATATTTTTATTGAACTGATAGTTTATAGTTGTAAAATCGAAATATGTACTAACTCTTTGTTCCCTGAATAAACGATTTATTATTATTATTATTATAAATATGTGTTTGAGTGTATGTGTGTTACTTCTTCACAGTCAAACGGCTAATTGAGATAGCTTATTTTCTATCCCGGATTAACGCCCGGGTAACTCCACGGAGCGCAGCTAGCATACAATAGCGAGAACCAATTAGTACATATTTTTTGTTACGCTTTATAATGAAGTAAGTTACCCACATGGGGTTGATAACGGTATCGATGGTTGCTGTAACCATATGTATAATTAGGGTTATCAGCACCATTGTACGTAATAATACTTTTCTAATTATTATTTAACGTCGCGTTTGTTCGAAGTAGTTAAATTAATATTTAGCTTCCAGCATGAATTTTTATCTTTTATTTAATACGCGTATTTTAGTCTTCTTATTTTAACGCTGTTTCTGATTATTGTTAGAGTGATAGAAACAGGCAAAGAACATATGAAAAAGCGATGACAAGTCCACGTGATATAATACAATGTATTATATTACCTGCTTGACTAATAATTATAGCTTCTTCCATAGCCAAAGAGAATGTTTAACCCTCTTGATAACATTAACTAAGGAACACAAGTTTTTCGATTATTAAATATAAGCAATTGTTTTTTTTTATTAAGTTAATTTCTAAATGTTTTCCATCAGTTGGACTTTTTCTTCCAAGTGGTTTATTTTTATTTTTCCCATCAGCCCTAGAAGAGTTTCAAAAGTCTGCCACTGATAACTGTTATCATTAGATAACAGTATAATGCATATTGCTCGAGTGGAGTCTACACCAACTGCACACATTTAACAAGTGTTTAATTCTATCTGTCTTCAAGAATCAAATATTATTTAAAGGCGATATGGCAAAAGTCTTGAATATGAGTTTTATCGTTAAAAGTCATACAGTTTAAAAAAATATAGACTGTCGAGAAACAATTTTCTGAATATTTATACCAATTTCGGTACAAACCGGACATATAATTTAGAAAAAAAATATGACCGCGATATGTTCATACTGATGGATTCGTTTAGTTTAAATTAGTTACTAAATACACATATTTAGGGTTTTTTTAGAAGTTAACATTTCAATAACTTAAACCGTTTATGATATACATATTAAGATATAGCTGACAACTTAGTGTTATGTCCGAATCATTGCCTTAACACAAGTCTATGATTCTTGAAGACAACGGGCTGAATACTGGGAAAACGACTGAAGGTATTAGTTTCAGTAATTTTCAGTGACGGTGAGAGCAAAAATGTTTATTTTGATAAAATATGATACAAATGACGGCTTGTTGTGGTTTCGTCCTACAGTTTGTTTGACTTGTGACGTTCACACTTTTCTTCGAAACAAATTGGCAAAGAACGCCTTCCAGTGTTTAACGAGGTCAGTTTTTGTCACGCGAGTTGTAACTCTATTTCTGTGTGATACGGTTTATTATTACATTGGCAGAAGTGACGTTTAAAATTCACCCGTTGTCTGATTTAATGGGTTCTAGGTACTGCGTGAAACTTGCAAATAAACAGAATGAACGCATTTTTGCGAAGTTGATTGTCGTGTACATCGAATAGATTTTCATTGCAGTAGCCTATTTTTATTAAATTCAGTTCCTCGAATTTTAATTTAACTGTATATAAAAAGTTGTAAATAACTTCTGAGAAGTGGCCGTGTCGTACGGGTTAGAGTCTACTCCACTTGTATTGTGCACTTGAAATTGATATAATTAAAAAATCTGTTCCGCTCAAGATTCTGCCAAAGACAGAATTTAATAGCCAGCATACGTAGCCTATTAATGTAATTCTTAGAACAGATAATTCTCTACTCAATCAACCATTGAATAACTCTTGTGACACATTACTCGTAAGGCAGAGTGAATCTAATTTTCCTAATGTAACTAGATAAAAAAAGGAACAAAAGGGCTAACGAGTTCAATGAAGTTAATAAAGTTAACTGTCTCACACAATTAGTGAAAGTTTTACTCTTATTCGACGTAGAAGCAATGAAAATAGATATCAGTAAAGATTCGTTTTGCAAAAGTATCGGTGTGAAAGTGTAATTCAAAAGATTTCTAAAAATTACATAACTACCTATTGATTTATTTGAGATCGATTGTCGTTCTTCAACATTGTTCATCATATTCAGACATTCAAGATACGTCTAGTGCTTGTTAATTCATTTTCATTGGGAAAGATTGTAATATTAAATATTGAAGTAAATATTTGATAAGCTGAGAAGTTTCCAGCAAATCATGAGTTGCGTGCGTTGGTAATGCGTTTTGCAAGAATCAAGTTACCCGATAGTCCAAAGTCTGCAAACCCTACGCATGAATCCCTATTATCTGTCATGTCTGTATCTATTTATCTGTAAATAGATATCTGTAATCACCGAATCTGATTTGACTCACTGATAGTGATGATTGGAAAATCGCAATGTTTACTATCACTATTTATTTCACGTTTTCCTCATGCTGTCTCGCTCGCACCGCGCTCGCGTCGGATGCGATTACTATACTTATAGGTGTTGTAGGTAGTATTATATACACCGATACAAACGGTATTTATATCTCCGTCTGAATCTTCGCAGCACTAGAGTTGAGATCTGTGCAACGCTTTTTTTGCAGAAACGTCTGAACAGAAATCACGATTCAGGAATTTCCGCCGTTGCATTTCGCCGAATGAAAGTTGTCAAAAATATCACGTAACTAAACCTTAGATAATAGCATGATACTATTTGACGGTTTCAGTTAATGAGTCATAGGCCTAAATATTGTAATTAATTTCAATCTGACGCAGAAATATACACAAAAACTGGCGGCAATAAAACTTTACGAGCCACGTTCAACTTCTGCTGATCGCGTTCTAAAAAAATTACACGTGCTGCGAATGTTATTCTACTAATTTGTCAATATTTATGTCATGGTTTTTGTAGGTCCGACCTTGAATCGCTAATCGCATTGTACTGAATCGTTAGCTTTGAGAGTTTGTAAGATACACCTACCTGTAAAGGCAGTTAGACTTGTTTTTGAGTTGAAGGTAACACTAGCAATTAAGAAATTAATATGGAATCCATAAATCGAAAAAATATACATTACAAATAAGATAAATCGATTTTTCAAAGATAAAAAATACTGAATAAGAAGCAAAAATTCTAATCGCGATTAATAGACTGAAATGTTAATAGAACCACTATAGAAGTCAGATAATTGTGTCCAAGTACATCCCATAATTATCCCACTGGTAGATGGTATTGACCTAGAGCATTAATGAAGGTTATAGCTATGACGAGCGGTGTAAGGTCGTAGAAAATACAATAAAGTGGCTTGAAGACGTTTCACGTGACGGTGAGGCGATTTCATCATCTTTTTAGAGTCACAATAAATATTTACAATATTGCAAATTCTTAATGAGAGAATGTTTAGCATAGACATATTTTTATTATATCAAAAGAACAATTGTAAAAAGGAACGACTGTAATTATTGAAAAAACTGAGAAACAAAGCTAGTTGTTGGCACTTCTTTATGAATTCTTCATTAGCTATCTACTCAAAAAATGTCATTGACTTACTATTATCACACGTGCCGCCATGGGTAAAAATAGCGTACCTACAGAGAGGCGTGAGATCTAAAATTAAAAAAAAAACAACGTGTCATGTATGAATTAATGCTTATGTAAATATTCTGTTTATACAATGTGGTTCAGAGTAAATATGTACTGAGTAAATAACAAGTAGTTTGACAATCAGCTGTGGGAGATTCGAAACTCATCGATAATAGTTGCGCGCGCGCCGCCTTGTAGCTACTATATTATGTACTACACACACATAGCCTACTTAACTTACATATATACATATTTGTTAATTGCAGTTGAACTGTTTCTCAAAATCTTAAATGTGAATATGGTATTTGTAAAACTTAGAAATCGTTATTTTCTCTTCCTTGCTGTCAATCAGAACCAGATTTGAATTTTAAATAAACAAATGAACTAAATCATCATCATTTAGGAATGACGCACAGAGAGCGCAACGTGTCTAATGAGCGCGCAGGACCGCGGGATGGAACAATCACGGCGGAGTCAACGACCGACACAATTATTATTATCAGATGTATGTTACAAGCGCCAAGGTCGCATTTCTTCTGCAGCGGGTTTCCTCGCGATTTTCCTCTAAACCGCTGTGACGTCACGCACCGTTATTAAAAACTAGACATTCCTAATTATGCCGATCAGCATACTCGCCGACGACACACGGCGCGCGCGCGTGTGCGTGCGTGTACACGCGGAGCGCGCGTGTGTGCGTGCCGCGGGATTCCCAGCGTGCAGATTGTTGTTTTAGTTTTAAATACACGTAGGTGAGAGTTATTCGGCCGGTTTCGGCGTCGACGTCATCGGGATTGTAAATATACAATTAATGTAGTAATTGTTGTGAGTTGTGGCAACACACCTACTTGTACTTGGCCACTGTAACTTTGTTATTGTTTTGAAGTAACATGTTATGAACTTCATAAGATTTCTTCAACTTTCCTTAAAAGTAGTTAAGGGGGAGCCGGCAGAGTTCCACTGGATCGTTTGGTATGTTTATTAAGTTAAAGTAAATAGTGTCGCAGCGTTATACTTGTTTATCTTTCAGTACATTACCATTGTTAAGTGATAAGAAAAAGGTCAAAAGATTAGAGAGTAGAGCCAGGCCGAAGCCAGAAACTCGGCCCCGCACTTGCCTTCAAGTGGCCTTCCCCTAATTACGAGCAACTAGCCGGAGTAGTACCGTACTGCGCAAAACAAAGAGAAAAAATAAGAAAAATCCTCACAAAGACAGCACCCGGAAGGCTCCCTCCTTACTAATCAATATAATAGAGCTACTACGAGAAAAAATATACGTATATACGGAGCACGAGCGAAAAACGACCTTAACATGGAACGAATAGAGAGGAAGTTCCGAAGAAAGGGAAACGAGGCTGCCCTAGTTATAAATAGATTTTCACGAAAAAGAAATGTTACAGGGAATTTGGTGCAAGGCCCTGTGTAGAGTAATGATTGTGGAAGAGAATACCCGACTTGAATATTTCATGTGCTTTCATTTTGGCTAAGAAAAGAAAAAGAAAATAGCTTTGGGAAATTGTTTGTTTAACCGGTTTCGTTTAAATATTTTAGTGAAAATTTTGGATTAAACACGATTTTTTAAATTAAAAAGAAAACGTTCTGTCGATGTTTGTTTTTTATTCATTAGAATAACCAAAGAGCAAGCTTCGGATTTCCAAGAATTCAGAAATATGTACTCACATATAAACGGAGTTATTATTGTGTTATTAAAATAAATCTTACCGCACCATAAAGTATAGAAATAATAATACCTATTGAGATACATGGGTACGAGTGTGTTCGCACTTATATCAATTTACGCTAATTAACAGTGAACAATAACCAATTAGTTTATTTAATAAAGTCACATAAATACGGGCGTTTGGGAGCAAGGTCAGCTCATACGGCATAGGCTCTTATCACGGTCTGGTTACCCCCAGTACACATCGTACATGCTAAGTACGTATGTTGATAGGTAGCTGAATTAATTTAACTTACAAACGTATTAACTTATCAACGTATTAAATTCCCGACAATTTTTATCTGGAAGCCAGACTCGATTGCCTTATCCTAACCCTTTAATAAAAACATTAATTAAAGGGTAAGAAGTTTGAGAAAATAGGAGTATACTCGTAACTATTCAAAGCGTATTTGTACAAACAAAACAAGTCACCAATAAAACAATTGTATTCCAACTTCTGTTTAAAACAATGTAACATCCGATTTCGAAAGCAAGTTTAGTTTAGGAACATTCGGGAGGAATACTTTCGAATTATCTCAAGGTCTCAAGGTAACAAACATAAAAAAAATTCAGTCGAATTAAAAACCTTCTCCAGTTAGAAAAATAACCAATACCAATATTATAAAAAGGACAAGTTTCATTGTTTGTTTGACGCGAATGGGCTCCGAAACTACTGGACCGATTTGTAAAATTCTTCCACCGTTAGGAAGCTACATTATCCCCGAGTAACATAGGTTATATTTTGTTTCTCTTTACAACTTGGTTTTTTTTTTTTTTTTTCACACACGGCTGGTTACCCCCATACTGAACCATTTCTAGCTCGTATTACGGTTGCCAACACAACTGATATACTACATATACATACATACATATATATCTATATATAAAATTTCCGTGTCACAGTGTTTGTTACCGTACTCCTCCCAAACGGCTTGACCGATTTTTTCCAAATTTTATATGCGTATTCAGTAGGTCTGAGAATCGGCTACTGTATATTTAGAAATAATTATTAAGGCAAAACAACGTTTGCCGGGTCAGCTAGTTATATATAAATACATATTCATAGACTGCGCGAAGCCGAGATTGGCTGTTAGTTGTAAAATAAAGTGATGCATAAAAGTAAACAAACAAGGAATTCTCTGACTGACACTAACCTCGCTCTAATTTCTCTGGACCACACTCACAGACGCAATTAAGTCGCGTACACGAGCTGTCGGGGGTGCAGCCCCCGCACTAGGGGGCGGGGGGCCGCTCCCCCCCGGGGGGTGGAAAAAACGCGCGTGGAACGAGAGAAAAAGAAAAACGCGGAAACAAGTTCCCGCGACACGTGACTGCTGGCTTCCCGGGCGCGTCGCCATGGCAACGCGCAGGGTTGCCGCTCCACGGGACTTGTGCAATTTTTTTGCGGAAACACGTTCCGATGTTAATCTACATAATGCTTCGCTTGCAAGTGCTCGAGCAGCTAATTCAACCCAGAAACAACTAGTTTCTGGGTTGATTTCTTAAGGATATTGTGTTCTTTAACTTCTAGTAACGCACACTAGATAATATACAAATAAAAGACGTTATCCTTGTAATGAAAATCTAACCTAGCTGTATAATATATGTTTACTACATAAAACCAATTGATAACAATAGATCTATATGACTTAAGAATAATAAAGGGAATACCACATTTCAAATTAATGGAAAAATTAAATTTTGTAGACAAAAAAGAAACAAAATAAAATAAAATTAAAAATATGTATATAAAATTAGGTATATGATGTTAGTACTAGTAGATAATTGTATGTAGGTTTTATTATTTATTAGTTATTTGTAGGTGTATTTATTATTAATCTATTTATTGCACCCTTCTCTTATATTGCAATTTCCTCTCCATACATTGGTTGCCTGGAAGAAAGCGCTTTTAGTGATAAGGTCGCTATCTGTAGCACTGGTTATAAGTTTGTTTGTCTCTGTTTTGTATTGTCCTTTATTTTTGTTGCAATAAAGTGTTTATCTATCTAATAACAATGGTTAATGAATTTTGGATTATATTCTGATGAGTTTGTGTTCAAAATTAAGTATTCACTGAGATGCAAAGTTAGCAATATACAAAAATAAAATGAATATATTTTCGTAACGTGATGTGTCCCTACCTTAGTAAAAGAAACAACAAGAAAAATGTTGTAATGTTAACTGAAAAAAAAATACATATAAAGTTTTTAATGACATCACAAAATATGACCAAATCCTAGTAATGTTTAACAGACTCCAAACGAGGAGGTTATTCGACTGTATGTATTTTTTGGTAGGAAAGTATATAACATTGTTTTTTATCTTTTTAAATCTATTTATCATTTTTATCAAATTACGTAAAGCAATCATTCCATTTTTAATATATTTTTAATTTACCTTGTAGGTTACTTTTATGACATTTATTATGGGATATTTACATGCTGGATATCTTGTCATTGTCAATCTTATCGCAGTACGTTTTATTAGTTTTGTGACTCACACAATATTGCGTTCCAAGTTAACAATTGCCTTACCGTCCGTCCTAGATATACGATGAACTAAATAAACAAATTATATAAAAAATATTTAATAATTTTAAAACATTCTCCCGTTTTTTCGTAAACAAAACACTGTTAAAATGTTTATATTCGATTTTTTTTAATGCTAGGACTCAATTCATAGACGGCTGGTTAACCCCATACTGAACCATTTCTATTTTGTGTTACGGTAGCTAACACAACTGATATACTACATACATACTCGTATATATTTTATTTAGATACATATTTAACACCCAGACCCACAGCCAACAAATTTAGTTAAGCTCAAAGAAATCGGCCGTGCCGGGAATCGAACCAGGAACTTTCTGATTGGCAGTTCGGCATGGTAGCCATTACGCCAACGAGGTCGACATGTGAATAGGTAAGAATCTAGAGGCAGAATCACCTAAATCTGATATAAATGAACGTTGCGTACAAAGCTTAAAGATTCTATAAAACTAGCTATATAACATTTCACGCACGTCGGTTCATCTACCGTCAATGAATCTGCAATCGTTTACTTTCCGTGTGTATCGATAAAGTTTTGTTTCCAACTCGATTAGTACCGCTTTTCCTGTCTGACTCTCAAACTTGAGATTTCCGCCAAACAATCAGAGGATCTTCTCTGAGCTGAGAGATGGTGCTGGAGGTATTTGTTCGTCTATTATAGCGAAAAGGATATTTTTAATCGATAAATATAATCCAGCTCCACCCGGCACGTGTATCTGTATACTTACACAACCGGAAGCTTCGTCCTTGGGTGCGTAGCAACCCCGGAAGAAAAAAAAATCTATAATAGTACGTAGATGCAGGGAGGGTGAAGCAGGGGGCGCGCCGCCACCACTAATGTTGAAAAGAGAGGCTCTGACTATGCGACTACTCTGCGTTTTTCCGAAATTAGGAACGCTCTGAGGTTTGTTGCTCCGTGTTTTGTTTGCTTCTCTTTTGTTATTTAGCTTCACACTATTTGTTTATTTATTATCACTATGAAATGAACACGTTTCTGGCTATTGTTGAAGTCCCTAAAATACCATTTTAGATTTATGTTATCAAATTATCGTCTAGTTCAACTATCATAGTTTGAAAAGTATTAGAGATTTATCTCTTACGGTTATTTATACTTATACTAGCTGACCCGGCAAACGTTGTTTTTCCTCACTTAGGGGTATGGAAAATAGATAGTAGCCGATTCTCAGACCTACTGAATACGCATATAAAATTTGGTAAAAATCGGTCAAGACGTTTCGGAGGAGTACGGTAACTAACATTTTGACATGGAAATTGTATATATAAAAAGATATACATCTGGATGGCTTAGGCCTTAATCATATAACAAAAAAAAACACTTACAAATAAATAAAGTAAGTTAGAAATATATATTTCGCCAACAAGAGGTTGCAGTTTTTGCGACCCGCATTCGTATATTGAACACGCACGCTTTATCATTCATCATTAAGTTTACAACAAAAAGCCAGACAAGGTCAGCACGATAAGCAAAAAAACAAAAAATATTCAAGAAGTTATAGCACCTATAACCTCTGTTGTTGAAAAAATAATTGGTCAAGTGCGAGTTGGGTTCGCGCATTAAGGGTTCCGTACCATTGTTGTAAGGGAGCCCCGCTAAAATATATATTTTATTTCAATTTTATAATTTAATTTGTTATACTTTTATGTATTTTGTAAAAAATTGCTACCGTTATTGATATAAAGTAGCAAAAAAAATACGAAAAAAACACGTTTATTGTATGAGGGATCCCCCTTAATATTTTAATTTTTTATTTTTAGTATTTGTTGTTATAGCGGCACGGGAAATACATATCTTGTGAAAGTTTCATAATCTTGCTATTACGATTTCTGAGATACAGCCTGGAGGCAGACAGACAGACAGCGGAGTCTTAGTAATAGGGTCCCGTTTTTACCTTTTAAGTACGGAACCCTAAAAATGATAAAATAAACATTTGAAAAGCACTTTTATTCGCGTTCAACCCGGACGTGGACTCACTTCTTAATATTTGTGCAAAACCTTTCCGAAGGCTTCTGGTTTTGATCGAAAACTTACAAGTAAAGTAATTAAAATAATTGAACGGCACGATGACTCAGCTTAAGCATTGTGTTCGGCTGGTTGTAGATTAAAACATTTTCGTATAACCTATTTAGGTATTAACTCCTTTTTTGTGAATTTAACTTTTATGGAGCAACACCATACTTCTAACCACAAAGTAATACGTTATAGAATTCATAACAGGTATACGCTATATATGGACATACATTTCAACTTGACGACTGACTTTGACGACCTACCATGACAGACTGCTAATTAGAAGGTTCCGGGTTCGATTCCTGGCACGGTCAACATCTTTGTGCTTAACCAAATTTGTTGGCTGTTGGTCTGGGTGCTAAATATGTATCTATATAAAATATGTATGTGTGTATATGTAGTAAATCAGTTGTGTTAGCTACCATAACACAAACCAGAAATGGTACAGTATGGAGTTAACCAGCCGTGTATGAATTGTGTCCTAACATTAAACAAAAATGCTTTCTTTGTATAAAAATGAATCACATCAATGGCATAATAATATGAGGCCAAACTCAGAATTGACTTTTTTTTACTCATAATGGGCTTACGCTTGATCGCAATTCATCTGATGGTAAGCGAAATTGCGATCTAAGGTGCAGCGCGCTTGCCCAGAAGAAACCGATTCACTCTTGCCTTGAAAACCGCTAGATTATAGTTATTGGGGAACAGGAAATTTGGCAAAGATTTTTTTAATATAAATACTTTTAAGTAGTTACCACTTAGTAATAATGTTCTTATCCAAGGAGAGATAATGAGATAATTGCTGAGTTCAGTATCAATGTTTATAAAGTGATAAGACAAGTCTAGCTGAAGTTAGGACTTCCCCGCGTCCTTTCCACTGGGGCAACAACTTCTGACCTAGTTTATCACGAAACTTTTACAATAAACGCGTAACGTAGAATTATACTTATAATATAAACGTTATGGTACTCGTATATGGGGACATAAATATAGTGTCTATAAATATTTATTTCTCGAAATTCTGATTGAAGATTGTCTTATTTATTTTTTAAATATAAATACGTTATATGTAACGAATTTTTGTAAATAATGTTTTTAAATAAATGTGTTAGATAAGTAGTGTTGTACTGCATTGACCTCCATCGATGAAGATAAGCAATTGTATGATTATGGTTTACATAATCGTTTTACACTAGAAACTATTATTTATTTATACAGAGTTCCAAGCATAGCTGCACTTGAAACCGGCTTCTAAAGTACCTCTTTACATTTTATATAAGAACCGAGAAATACATATACTTTATATGCGGATAATAAAACAAACAGCGCGTGCCACTATGTTGAAAAACATAGACATATACATATAACTGGAGTGGTAATAAACTAAATTATATACTGCAAGTGGCTACTAATACCTCGGTTCAATAAATTATTTTAGATACCGGATGCATATTTCAAGTGGTCACTGATCGCATCGATCATTTAAACAAACCAAAATTAATGGCAATTGTTTAATCATCGTATCAAAACCAGTAGTACCCGAACACTATAATGAAATGCAATCATCGTCCCTGCAAATCAAATTGGTTCTAACGACGCCGCCAATAGAGACCACAACGTAACTGCAAAAGTTGTTAGCGCAAATGATAAAGTCGCAGATCGAAACGATAAATTGAACTCTGTAGCTCACGAATTAGGGCTGAAGATTGCCTAACTTGTGGTTCTCATAAAACGTCAAGCAAGGTCGGAGTCAAACCGGTGCAGCAAGGTTAAGGCGAGTGATAAAAAACAAACAAAACACGAATAAGTTATTATGATGCTCCGATCCCATCTTTAAGATGTTCGCAATACTCAAATGAATGCTTTTAGGGCCTCCGAGAACGTTGACTTGACACTCCTCGAGGGCAACAAACTCCACACAAAGATATTGAGACCCTTCAATTTTTTTAAAGAGCGGGTATGACTCGACCCAAAAAGAAAGACGACGCGAGTAAACATGCAATATAAATTGCCAAGTATGATGAGTAAAGCAAGATAATAATTCCGTAATGATACAGGTTACAACTAATGATGATAACCAGCCGACCTCAAACGCGATTAAACACCAAGACCTGCCGTTGCCGCTCGTCACTTGATTTGCATTGCGACCTTCGTTAAATTTAATATAATGACCCGTCCTACAACTAGATGTAAAATATAAGAGAGCAAATAACAATAACATTGTAGAAAAAGTTTTGTGACTAAACAGAGCTGAATTGCAATACTTTGACTACAATTTCTATCAAATACATCTCTAAATCGCTACTGTAGTTTAACATTGGTTTGTAGAAGATATTGATACAGATGCAAATGAAGAATGCAATTATCCATAGCAACAGTGTAGTCGGAATAGTCAATAGATGGAGCGTCGCGTGTCAAGATGATCTCGTTTACTGCGACCTTGTAGCCACGAAGCTGACTCTCAGCAATCATACTATAACTAGGTATACAACTATACATTATAAACAACTTGCTTTTATAAAAATCAAGAAATTCTTGAACCAAGGGAAGAGAGCGCTAATTTTACAGGGAACCGTCGAGATGTTTCAATAATGCTGTTTGTAAATAAAATGGTGGCTGGCCTGCTCCCAAACATAAGTATTATTATTCAGCGGAATAATGCAGTCAGTGTTTTGGCCACGTATTGTTGTAATTTTTCCTACATTTTTTGAATAAATACAGAATTGTTTATGAATATCTATCTATAATAATTAGAATTTATAGAAAAATATATTTGTTTGTAGTCTTTAGTGAGTGACATGTGAATATTTTTGGGGAATTTATGTAAATACAGTTATTAAAGTAAACTATTACTAGTTTACTTTAATAACTGTAGCTGAGAGAAGAAAGAGGTTAAAGTCTAAAAAAAATATCCTTATCATCAGATCAGTAAACATCAGAAGGACTATTTACAATAATTGTGGTTGTTTGGCAAATCTTGTGTAGTATTTTGGTAAATCTAAATGGACCGTATGTGTTTTGTTTATTTCATTTTTCCTGCGTTTGTTTTGTTTACTGTGCAAAAGTATTTTTAAGACGGTGTCTATTTATCCATTGTATTGTTTTCATTATATTAAGAGGTAAAATAATTTTATCTCCATTTTTAGGTTTTCAGTCCATCTTTCGAGTTTTAAAAACTATAAAATAAACAAGAAATGGCTCATAATGTCAATCAGCTTCGTTCTATAGACGCTTCAGTATGAAGGTCTTCAGTAACGATTTCTTATCGTCAATGTAAAGGGATTAATAATCATAATCATCGATGATATCAGATCGTTGAATAATAAGCGGATGACCCCAACATGCTACTCCGAGTGGACGGCATTGATAAGTATGCACACAAGCGACATATCAAATGACACCTCGATGCACCGATGATCTCGTGCCGAGAGCAGAATGCCTTACAGGTTCAATACCGATACAAAGCCGGCGAACAACACTCGATAACTGACATGAAGTACACGAAACATATGTAAAACGGCGACATACATCTGCGACCTTCGAATATTTGCGTCAACTTGACACACTTTGTGTTGACAAGCGGCTAATGGCCAATAGAGTTGCCACTTCAATGGGCGAGCTGAGACATAGTATACTGGCGAGTGCATCTCCACGTGCCCGCTAGGTGATAAATAATGCAACGAGATGCATCGCGCGCCTCGCGTCACGACTTCAATCCGAACACTACACACTATATAGACATGCATATAGAAGAGAGCTCACCTGAACTTGCCCTGCGAGTAGTCCTCCCACTTGATGATGCTCGGGCAGTATCGGGGGTCCATGAGCAGGTTCCTGAGGAACTCGGGCACGGAGACGCTCCTGGGCCGCTTGGTGTTCACCTTGCGGCCGCTGCCCTTGGGCCGGCCCGGCGGCCGCTTGAACATCTTGCGCTTGTCCTCCTCGTCGCCGGACTTGCTGGCGTCGCTGCCGTACGAGCACTCGGGCGAGGCGGTCTCGTCCGACCGGAACACGTCCTCGGCCTCGTCGCTGGAGTCGCACGGGCCCTGCAGCAGGCTGACGTCGTGCGCTCGGTACTCCGCCGCGTACGATCGGTTCCTGTTGTCCTGCGAGTCCAGGTCCAGCACGGTCTGCGGCGGCTCCTCTTGCTGGTAGGGGTCGGGCTCCGCGTACCTGAATACCATCTCTCGGTTGTACGGGGCGAGCAGGTCCTCCTCGGCGAGCCGGCGCTGCAGCTTGTCGAACACGGCGTCGGCCAGGCGGCGCGACGCGGCGGGGTCTATGCTGGGGTGCAGCATCCGGTGCTGCATCTCCTCGCGCTTCATGTTGCGCAGCTCGACGCCGTGCACCCTGAAGTTCTGGAAGGGCACCTCGTACTCGCTGACGCCGAGCCCCTGCACGGTGTCGATGAGCCAGGAGACGGCGTCGTCCTCGCTCCACTCGAGCACGAACTTCTTCTTCCAGTCGTCGCGGTGGTAGTCGCGGAAGTTGACGAGGCTGTGGTAGACGCCGGCCGAGCTCTCCACGTCGGGCTCGGCGTAGGCGTCGTACGCGGGGTCGGAGTAGTAGTTCCCGTAGATGTGGGACGCGGTGCCCTTCTTGAACACCTGGAAGTCGTCGAGGCGCGCGGGCGGCGCGGCCGCCGGGGCGAAGTACAGGTCGCACATGCTCTGCGAGTCGTAGGGGTGGCGCGCGTAGTCGATCATGGCGGCGTGCGACGCGGGCGGCGTCTCGCGGCGGAGTGAGCGGCCACGCCGCGCTCCGCTTATGATGAACCGCCGCGGTTTGTTTACATGATGCTCGCACCCGCGCCGCCACGGCCAGCCCTAGCCGCGCTACTCGCTCGGGTACTGCAGCTTTTTCATTGAAATTAATTGGAACCTGATTTACCTGCGCCCAGCGCGGCTCGTGGCAGCTCGGAGACTCCGAGCCCAGGGAGAAGCTTCACGCTGCTAACTTCTTAGATAATCGGCATTTTGGTTCTAAGATGTGTGTCGTGTTCATTTGATTAAACAGCTTTTATTTTATAATTTTTTTTGTTCGCTTTTTGCAAGTCCTAGAATGAACAAAATGCAATATTTTTTTAAAGAAAATACAATAAATTAAGTAGGTATAAGTACAACAATTATAAATTATGTAGGTAATTAGAAGTAATCATTATTAATTTGTAAAATTATTTTGTTCCTATACAACATTCAATTTAAAAACTCTTTTTTTTGTAATTAGTTAATTTTAATGTCTTTTTTTAATAAAACGGATTTTTATATAACGAATATAATACAATATTGTACTTACAATAAATATATATATACTCGTGTGTACATGTAAACATTTGTTATCATCACACAAGTGTATAATTAATGGTGCCTCTACACGTATAATGACTCATTAATTTTATTTATCGTTTATAAATAAAATTATAACGAGCTCTTTTTATGAGTATTAGTTTACTTGTTCAGATATACATTCAATAACATTTTCAGATATTTGCGTACAGTGGCAAAACATAAATAAATAAAGTATAAACTACAATTAATAATAAAGTATAACATGTAAACCTAATTTATTTTTATCGTTATTGACGATCAAGATAGTTTTTGAAGAAAAAACAAGCAAATACAAATTATTTTTTACTTAACATAAAATTTAAATCTTAACGGCGAAATAGTTCACTTTCTGAAAAAAAAAGGTCAACATTTTCATCATCATCGTTATCCACAGCCGATTCTATCCCACTACTGGGTATAGGCCTCTCTCCTGTCATGCCATCTGCCTCGGTCTTATGCCGATCTAGTGCAGGTTGGACCCGCAACAGCTGTAATGTCGTCGACCCATCTTGCCGCTGGACGACCAACGCTCCTCTTCCCTAGCCTATCATTTTACTAGAAGGGTTCTACTCGTATTTAGTAACGAAATTCTTCTTCCCTATGTCAATTTTACGTTTTACGTAGCAACAAGTAAACGTAAGTTATAAGATTAAAACCATAAACAAAAATACAAATAAACTTCATATGAGTACAAACACAGCATACGTACAAACCCTCATACGCAGTGAGATAAAAATACATAAAACTGTTGTTCTTTTTGCCTTTTCCAAGCTAAAAATAAGCAGGCCATTTTGCCGTATAACTGGTACATTTGTAGTGCAGTATACACACAGCGTTACAAGTGATTCAATTAAAAAACCCCGATACCGAGTGCGCGAGACACAGAGGCTGCATTGACGTCACTCGCCACAAACTACATAAGGGCCGGCTCACATCGGAACGGCAGAATTCGGTTGAACAGCACGGTACGGAAATACAAAACTTTATTAGCCCCAAATAATATACGTTATAGGCAAGTCATTTTTTTTTTTTTTTTTTTACTACAATAATTACTTAATCCTTAAAAACATTAGTTAAATTAAATTAAATAAACTTACAAATTCCATTAAATAAATATTCTTAATATACACATTAACACTTGTTTGTCATGTTTATTAAATTTAAAATACTACTGTTTACACATGAATAACGATTCTGCAAGCTCCATATTCATATATTCGCTTAAATTATAAAAGGAATTACTTTCACAAAAACTCTTTATTTTCTGTTTCAACATACTACTATTAAGATTTGTTATTTTCTCTGGCAACTTGGTACGGAACGGCACGACGAAATGCTAGCAACTTGCGAAACCGCGTTGAGATGCCATGCGATATCTTTTTTAAGGGAAATCATAGAACTTTATTAACCTTATAACATTGCGTTTTACTAAGCACGTCAAATTTACATATCTAACCTCCGTACCTAAAAAGTAAAAACGAGACCCTATTAATAAGCCTCCGCTGTCTGTCTGTCTGTATGTCACCAGGCTGTATCTCAGAAACCGTAATAGTTAGAAAGCTGAAACTTTCACAAGATATGTTTGGATTCGAATTTGGCGCGCTGAGTGGTCACTACGTACATTGAACTACGTCCGTAAATAATATTCCAGAACCAAATAAACAGAGAAGATTTTTGCATATACATACAACTAAACCGAAGAGGAAGCATCCGGCTACAAGGTACGACTATTTTGGAGTGTAAATTGATAACACAAACTCAGATTTTCAAAAATTTAACAACAACTTACCTCAGTTTTCGACATTGTCCGGCTTGAGTTGCGCCGTCTCGCTCGCACGCAAGCGCTCGCCATATCTTCGGTCGCAGGAGTGGACCCGTGAACTTTGAACGACACGGTAAACAAACTAACCTCAAACTTCACCTGCTTGTTTTTGCTGCTATTACCACAATTGTTAACAATTTTCACCACTAAAACGACAAAATGCCTACCCAATGCGCAATCTGTGAACAAGAGATAACTTCCGCGCGGCACGAAAAATGCGGGAGCTGCAGATCGAGTTATCATTTGATTTGCCTCAATACAACTACCACCACAAATGACTGGAAATGTTCTACTTGTAAGGCTATGCTTCCCAAAACAACAAAAGATAAGAAATCACGCGCGTGTGCAGCGGCCGACGCGTCTAGTGCAACTAGTAACACCCCCCGCGCGAATAAAAGGCCTGCGCTGGGCTCGCCGTCACTCCCGCCAATCAGTCCTGAAAACAATAACACGGGCGACGAAATCTCAGTTGTGCTGGAGTTGCGCCTAATGCGACAAGAAATGGTGGATATGAAAACGCGCATGACGGATGGTTTTACAAAATGCTTCTCCATGTTAGACAATTTTGACCAAAGAATTAAGGCGGTCGAAGAGAAATCTAATACTATCACTTCTCTCCAAACTGATGTCATAGAAATCAAGGAGCAGCTGACGTACCATTCTCAATCAGCTTTGCAGAACGAGTTAGAAATTATGGGTATATCAGAGACGCTCAATGAAAACTTACTACACATTGTACAAGTTATCGCCTCCAAAATTGGTATGAATTTATCGGAAAATGACATAGATTGGATATCGCGCGTCGGCTCTAAGCCGCGTTCGAGGCAATCCATCACCAACACTAGCCCAAATGATGATGATCCCTTGCCTAGGCCTGTGATTGTGAGGTTTATAAGAAAAATGAAAAGAGATGAAATGCTTAAACATGCCAGAAGCAGGCGTAATATTACAACAGCTGATATAAATGTACAAGGACCGGCGAGGAAAATATATTTAAATGAACATCTCACCAAATCAAATCGAGCTCTATTTCGCGAGGCAAGGGCGCGCGCTAACAAACATGGGTTTCGTTTCTGCTGGGTTAATAATGGCAGGGTGCAGGTTCGAAAAGGTGAAGGGCGGCCAGCGATTACGATCCGAAGCTTGGAAGATCTGGAAAAACTCGGTGCCGTCTAACCGAAGTAAACAAAACGCACAAGATGAACCTAAACCTAATTATTTATCATATTTTCTCTGTAGCGGTTTAATATTATGTATGATGACAAATGTTATAATTGGTAATCCCTCGTTTTTGCAAACTAATATAAACCATTCATTAACAAAAATCTATGTAATTAATTATAGACTAGAGTTTAATAATATCTCGAAGCTAAATATTATATTTAGAAACAGAAGAATTCAAATAAAATTCAGTAATTATTTTTATTGTAATTATTATTCAGATATTATATGTTTGCTAGTTACTGCTTGGCCAACCAATAGTTATCATTCACAGTTGCCTGATACGGATAATTCATTGCTTATCCAAATCGAAGTAAACCAATTTCACAAACACTTTACTCACTCACACACACATCTCATACATGACACAGCATGCCATCAGTTCCACCACGCGATACTTTCTGTGATCTTGAACATTAATCTATATTTCATTGCCCTGAAAAACAATGGTTTATTCTGATGTACACTCTGAAATTGATGAAACTCTTAAAATTGAATGTCGCATGGTGGATACACTGGAACAATGTCCTAAACACATAAATAAGTCTAATTTCATAGTATTAAATTGCAATATTCGTAGTATTAATGCCAACTTTTCTAAACTACTTATCACACTAAAACGAACTGAGTTAGATTTTGATGTTATAATACTGACTGAATGTTGGAACAATAGTGTCTCATTCATACCGGAAATAGAAGGATACAATGAACATCATACTACTAATATTTTTAACAAATGTAGTGGAGTTGTAATTTACGTAAAAGAATGTTGGTCATCTAGTGCGACAGAATTAGTTTTTGAAGACACTAACTGTCTTGTCGTCAGATTGGGTAATTCTATTGATATAGTTGGTATCTACAGACATCCATCACAAGACAAAAATAGAAGCATACAATTTTTAGACTCTCTTGACCAAAAGCTTCAGTATCTAGAAAAATCACGCACGCTAATTGTAGCTGGTGATATGAATATTAATTTGCTGGACGATACTTCAGACAGTGTCAGCGCAATGTACAAAGACCTGATGGCCGAGCACTGTCTCATCCCAGCAATCACTCTCCCTACCAGATTAGACAACTGCATTGATCACATATTTGTTCGATCCAAGTTTAAAACTATTGGTTTGCTAACAAATGCACCTCTTGCAGATCACAGAGTATTGATGGTTGGGATGAATTTAGAAAAAACCACTAAGGATTCACAAAAAATCAAAAAGAAGAGTTACATCGATTACAAGGCTATTGAGACTTATTTAATGGGTTTCAAATGGGGAGACTTTGTAGAAATCAGAGACGTGAACCTGGCGGTCAGTACATTAAACCAATTAATCTCAAACGCGATCAGTAAACACACGAAAGTAACGACAATTAGCAGAAACAAAGCCATTCGGAGACCATGGATTACCCCAGGTCTCTTGCGGTGTATGCGGCACCGTGATCGATTACACCTCGTCTCCAGGCAGCAGCCGAATAATCAGGTCCTGCAAATCTCATATACTCGTTATAAAAATTTTTGTAACCGTACAGTGCGCCAAGCTAAAATCGACTACGACAACAATCAACTTACTTCAGCTAACAAGGATACAAAAAAGCTCTGGAAGACTATTAAAACTGTTTGTAGTATGCCAGCTAAGAAAAATCACGCTTTGGCCCTTATCATGAATGATAATCCTCTTGAAGCTGTAAACGCATGCAACCGACATTTTGCCTCTATCGGAATGAAGTATGCTAGCACTATATTGAATGAATTATCTTGTTCTGAATCTGACCTCCTTACTAAAACGAAGCTCACATCACGAACAACCAATTCACTTTTTCTTGGCCCTACCGATTTGTACGAGGTTCACCACATTATCCGGAACTTAAAAACAGGAAGTGCAGCCGGTAGTGACAATTTTAACTCTGACTTTATCAAGAGAATTGGAAACGCTATTTTGGTACCTATTGTACACATCTGTAACTTAAGCATGGCGACGGGAATCTTTCCTGAACTATGGAAGACAGCAGTGGTCACACCCATTCACAAAAATGGTCCTTATGAGAACATAGACAATTACCGTCCCATCTCTTTACTATGTGTTCTCTCTAAGATAATTGAGAAAATAGTAAATAAAAGGCTGGTGGATTTCCTCGATAAATATAGCATACTCTCAGACCGACAATTTGGCTTCAGAAGAGGTAAATCCACAGAAGACGCGGTCCAAAAACTCGTCGAGACGGTATCAGGGCATCTAGACATTGGTAACAGGGTTGTGGGCCTGTTCCTTGACCTCGCCAAAGCGTTCGACAGCCTCTCGACGGGAATTTTGCTTAAAAAACTTGAAGCTATAGGAGTCAGAGGAATGGCACACCATTGGTTTACCAGTTACCTTGAGGGTAGGAAGCAAAGAGTTAGAATAGACAATGTTCTAAGTGATGAAATTGAGGTAGCTTTTGGCGTCCCACAGGGCGGAATACTGTCGCCAACATTGTTCACAATTTACATGAACGATGTCCTGACGCAGCGTATCCCTTTCGCTGATTCAATATGCTACGCGGATGACACCATAGTGCTATTTTACGGGCCAGATTGGACCAGGACCATCACAGCTGCGGAAAAGGGAATTGAATTAATATCCAGCTGGCTTAAACGAAATTTACTCACTCTCAATGTTACGAAAACCAACTTTATCACTTTCCATATAACAAAAGCTACCGAACCAGGAGATACTTTATTAAAATTGCACTCTAACTGTAGTTCTCTTAACTCCCTATATTCCACCGATACCCGGTATACTTGCCAGTGTGAACAGATTAAGAGAATTGCATGCACCAAATACTTAGGTATACAAATAGATCAAAATCTTTCGTTTGCACAACATATCTCATACATATCCAAGAGAGTCAGAAAAATAATTCACATTATGAAACAGCTTAGACCAATTGCTAAACCAGAAGTCAAAAAGATGGTGTACACAACTCTTTGCCAATCCTTGCTGCAGTACTGTATTGGAGTCTGGGGCGGTGCAGCCAAATCCAATATGATAGAGGTAGAAAGAGCCCAACGTGCGGTGTTAAAGGTAATGTTGGGCAAACCTCGCAGATACGACACCGAAGATCTATATCAGGAAGCAAACGTAATGACTGTGAGACAACTATTTATCATGAGAGCTGGGTTGAAAATTCTTCAGACTACGAATCTTACGACAAAGAGTCAGAGTCAAGACATAAGAATCCCAAAACCGATATCAGTGGCCCTGCCTAAAACCAGAACAGTGTTTGCATGTCGACTTCCACCTTTTATCCATGCCTTCACGTTCAATCAAGTGAGCAGAATCTGTGGCCTCAGGCATATATCACACAGGAAGGCTAGAGGAAAAATGAAATCCTGGCTAATAAAGCTGAATTACACAGATACAGAAGCCTTAGTTAAAGTCTATGACACAGCAATCTAATCTGAACAGGATCATATTTTTGATTGGTGACTTCATGCTAGTACTACGAAGGCAATTGTGCTGCAGAAATTAAATACCTAAACACACACCCACACTCCCACACTCATACTCACGCACACACAGAAAGACACACACACACACACAAACACACACACACACACACACACACACACACACACACACACACACACACACACCACACAAATACCATTGCAGAAATACAACAGTTCCTTTGAAATTTCAGTCTCACAAGCAAACATAAAGAAACCACTATAATAATAAATTATACTAAATAAAGCTGTTTAAAATACGTTTATAAAGATATTTTATATTATATTATATTATTAGGATAGCATACTTCTTTAAACCAACGTACCATTAAAAATCACTATATTATTATTCTTTATATATATTAGCACTCACTTTATAACAGCGCTAAATTCCTTTAAAGAATGTCTCATCTGGGTTACCCAAGTTACAGGCACCAGCCGAGTTTGGGACCCGATGTATTATCGAACTGCTACACACTAAGCGTACATACTATAGACCATATATGTATAATTAAAATAATAAATCCTTTTGTTATACAAACTATGTGTAGGTAAATAATTCACGTGTATAAACAAATGTGTATGAGCTTATGTATTTTGGTAAATAAACAAATTTCTTTCTTTCTTTCTTTCTTTCTTTCATTTCCCGTGCCGCTATAACAACAAATACTTAAAATAACAAAATATTAAGGGGAGTCCCCATACAATAAAAACAGTAAATACAGGAATAACTAACTAGGTGACTTCTATACCAAAAGCAATTTGTTGGGATTACCTTATTGGAAGTTAATTTGATAAGCTATTCAAATTGTATTTGAACATAAGTGAGTTAAATAAAATTGTTTTAAAAAACAAACAACCGACTTCAAAAACACAACTAAAAAGGGAAAAATAATTTTAAGCCTAAATCAAATCAAGAATATATAAAATATAATAGGAGAGTTTATTTCATGTACTTATAAAAAACAATTTACAATTTTTAGTAATCCTGTATTCTTGAAGTCGGTGCCATCTAATAAGAACAAATAAATGTTTGTTAAAAAAAACTATTTTCAATTGTCTTTCTTTGCTGGCACCGACTCCAAGAATACAGGATTACTAAAAATTGTAAATAGTTTTTTATAAGTACATGAAATAAACTCTCCTATTATATTTTATATATTCTTGATTTGATTTAGGCTTAAAATTATTTTTCCCTTTTTAGTTGTGTTTTTGAAGTCGGTTGTTTGTTTTTTAAAACAATTTTATTTTTACATTTTTAGTGGTTGGTAATGATATTTTGTTTAAGTTTTAGCTATGGAGAGCCAAATAAACTTCACGATGAAAAAATTTGGCGTGTGCCAGGCAGGCAACCAATTGAGAGCAAATCGAGCTGGATGCGAGCGAAGCGAGCTATACGCGAGCGAAGCGAGCGCGAAAATTTTCACCGTATTTGTTCCAACCGTTTGAGCATAAAGAAGTCCAAAGCAGCACAAATCACATAATGTTTGTTGTGTCAAAACGTACTAGAACCAAGTGCGAGCGAAAAGAGATGAACGCGAGCGAAGCGAGCTATGCGCGAGCGAAGCGAGCGCGAAAATTTTCACCGTATTTGTCCCAACCGTTTGAGCATAAAAAAGTCCAAAGCAGCACAAATTTCATAATGTTTGTTGTGTCAAATCGTACTTGTACCAATTGCGAGCAAAGCGAGCGCGAAAAATTTTCACCGTATTTGTTCGAACCGTTTGAATATAAAGAAGTCCAAAGCAGCACAAATTACAAAATGTTTGTTGTGTCAAAACGTACTAGAACCAAGTGTGAGCGAAAAGAGGTGGATGCGAGCGAAGCGAGCTATGCGCGAGCGAAGCGAGCGCGAAAATTTTCACCGTATTTGTTCGAAACGTTTCAGCATAAAGGAGTCCAAAGCAGTACAAATTACATAATGTTTGTTGTGTCAAAACGTACTAGAACCTATTGCGACCGAAGCGAGCGCGAAAATTTTCACCGTATTTGTTCGAACCGTTTGAACATAAAGAAGTCCAAAGCAGCACAAATTACATAATGTTTGTTGTGTCAAAACGTACAAGAACCAATTGCGAGCGAAGCGAGCTAGATGCGAGCGAAGCGAGCTATGCGCGAGCGAAGCGAGCGCGAAAATTTTCACCATATTTGTTCGAACCGTTTGAAGTCCAAAGCAGCACAAATTATTTAAATTTTGGAGTGTCATAAGCCCAGAACATCCTGGGGGAAATTTGAACGAAGCGGGATAACTCCTAGCGAAGCGAGCGCGTGAATATTTTCCTTATCCGTTCGTGGGTCTTGTCTATTAATATATCCAATTTTACAGTTCCTTCTTCCACTAAGTATGACCCAAGTGGCCAAGCTCTGGCGTCGAGAGTTTTTCAAGCCCCTGATTTAGTTTGACCCCTGCTTGTACTAAGAGTAGTGGTCCAGGCCCAACAAATTAACGTGTTATCTGAAGCACAGTAACGCCCAGACGAAAATATCACATTTTTTTATGGAAGTCTTGTGCATGGTCACCCATCCAAAGACTGGCCGCATGGGCCGTTGCTAAGCCTCGATGTTCGCGTCAGATTACTTTTGTTAGCCAGACTATAAGCTGCCGATTTTATGAGCGAAATCTGTATTGCCGTATGAGCGCGGAGAAGTAAAATAGGTTATCGAGTTATTTGGGCTTCCCACGGGAATAGCAATGACTTTTAAGATAAAAAGTAACCTTCGTGTTATACAAGGTCTAGTCTACCCCCTATATCAAATTTTAGCGAAATCAGAGTGTCATGTGTTATTTGGTGCATCCCACGGGAACAATAATTATTTTCGGGATAAAAAGTAGCCTATGTGTAAACACATAGTCTAACCTATCTTCATTCCAAATTTCATCAATGTCAGTACAACCGTTCGAGCGTGAAGAAGTTAAAAAGATTTATATGTTATTTGGTGCATCCCACGGGAATAGTATTTATTTTCGGGATAAAAAGTAGCGTGTGTGTTAACACATAGTCTTACCTATTTTCTTCTCAAATTTCATGAATATCAGTACAGCCAAATGAGCGTGAATCTCTACATGCGTAAAAATAACCTAACTTTTTAGGTTTTTCTTCGATTTCCCTAGGAGTCCATCATCAGAACCAGTTTTGGTTACAATGGGACTAATTCAGAACCATACTCTTTCAATTAAAAAAAGAATTTTGAGAATCGATCCACAAATGGCTGAGAAATCGGTGAACATACATAAAAAAAAAAAAATACATACACGTCGAATATATAACCTCCTCCTTTTTGAAGTCGGTTAAAAATAGCACAGCTTTTGTAAATTTTTGCCGTTATTTACTTTTGTATTTAACATTAGGTACTATTTACTTTTGTACTAGAAAATATTAGAACAGTTATATAATTAATATGTAAAAAGAATTAAGATTACACAATCACAAAACGCACCGCGTGTGTGAATACACCCTTTCACTTCAACAACAATAAAAGCCTATTTTTATGCATTGCGTGAAGGCAAACCTCGCTTTTGTATTAAATTAATTCTTTACACAAGTGTAAATTTAAAAAAAAATCCTCTTACATATATTTTTGTGATTGAGATATGAAATTTGATATATTTTTTTTTGTAACGTATGTATTTTATTATTGTAAAGTACTTTTAAGTCAGTAGTCATCGAGCGGTATTAAATTCTCAACATCAGAGTTTGGCCACTTATCTCATACGAAGAAGAAGACTACTATGAAAATCCACCATTTTGTGGCAACGGCTATATTGGAATTATAGCTAAATTAATTTACAAATTTTTAATCTTTCGAAGAAAAAAGCAACTATAGTTGTTGAACCCAGACAGCAGTCTGACGTGGTAACCATTACACCAACCAGATACTTGTCTATTAAACATAGCTGAATGCAATGCACTGCACTCTATGCCGTTATCACTACTCGGCTTATCATTGGCTTGCTCTATACCTGCAGAGGTCAACGACCCCATACGGGCCTAGGTACCTAGTATTCTCTTACTAACTAGTCATTTTGCTTTGTTACTAGGACACCTAAACGGTCAAATCAGTGTGATTCATAAAGAATCTAGATAATCGACAAAACTCAGTCATCTTTGTATGTGTAAGTGGCTAAGCTCTGGTGACGAGTGTTTTCAAGCCGCTCGAAGACCTCTTTTAGTAAGACTTACAGCCGGGGCCTACAATTTAACGTATCACTCGACCCACGATACCACACAGATGAAATGCCTCTTGAAAAACGACAGTCATGTGCATGGTCACCCATCCAAAGACTGTCCGCATCGACCATTGCTTAGCCTCGATCATCGCGTCAGATCACTTAAGGTAACCGAGCTACAGGCGCTACTTAAAAAAATAGATAATTTATAATATATCAAAATATGTGGGGTTTAACTCCAGAACGCACGAACCGATTTCCACGGTACAACATTCTTTGGAAAGATCTCGGGCTCTGTGAGGTTTGTAGCTAACACAATTCAGCGAAAATTCGATTCGCAAAAAAACGACGTACACGTGGGTGGAGCCGTAGGCAACAGGTAGTATCTTATATATATTCGTCCAAAACTATAAGCATACAAAGCCTAAAATTTTAATCTTTTTTTTGCACCAAGTACATTTTTAAAGAAACACTAAGAAATTGGCTTAGTTTGCGAATAACCTCACGAGTCTACGACATTCTGACCGATGGTGGCGCATGCCTAGTCTGATATTACTTGCTTGCGGAATTACTGAAATTTCAATACTCTTTACACAGATAAAAAATATTAAAATGAATATTGAATAGTTAAAAGTGTTTTTCATATAGCATAGTGTTGTACAGGCGTGGTGCTTATAATTATCAGTGGACAGGAAGGAAAATGTAAGCATACGGTCAATTTATAGCATTTCATGGGCTAGCGTACTCCCCATTAATTATATTATATACGTATCTATAAACGGTTTTCCTGTAAACTGGAGTTTATAATATAATAACAGAGTATTGACGCAACAGAGATTAACACTTTAAAATGTCACGGAGTAAACATATTGATTTAGGCATAATGAGAAATATTATTTTTAGGGTTCCGTATCTAAAAGGTAAAAACGGGACCGTATTACTAACTCCGCTGTCTATCTGTCTCCAGGCTGTATCTTTCAAACCGTAATAGCTAGAAAGCTGAAACTTTCACAAGATATGTATTTCCCGTGCCGAATTAAGTGGAAATTACATGGAAAAATTAAATTACTTTTGCTTATATTTTATATTGTTTTGCTGAGGCCGCTAACTTTCAATGCACCCTCGTAATTTTTAAGTAGTTTTTTACTCAATCTTTATAACGATATTTTGTTGACCCTCTATACATTCAAGAATATTAAATTAAAAGATAATATTTAAGCGGGGCTCCCATAACAATGGTACGGAACCCTTTATGTGTGAGTCCAAATCGTACTTGGCCAATTTTTTACCCTACTCCTTATTTTCTATTACCAAATTAAATTTATTGCATTTTTTCCTTCGAACTTTGTGATCACAACGCAACACAAGTGTTATATTTAACGCAAACCCTTTCAGTGTAAAGATTAATGTAAAAAAAAAGATTGGTCATGTGCGAGTCACGAAAGAAGGGTTCCGTACAATAATCTATAAAATGTAGTTTGTTGTGTGGTTCCTCCGCTTTCATATTTATTTGATCTATTTTTAGTATTTGTTATTAATAGCGGCAACAGAGTACATCAACATAAAAAATGCATATATAATGATTTACTATTTCCTACAATATCTTGTGGAATACGTGCAAAGGTTTTATCTGAAATGATTTTACTCTTTGGATACTTCAAATACAATAGAGGAAAAGTTTACACTAAAAGGATTTAATTAAACTGATTTTATTGTAGGCATTTAATGTTTATATAGCGTTTAATATCCTATACCGATATTATTTATAAAGTATTCGAGAATATTAAACAATAAAGAGCTACTGGCAAGTTAAATAATTGAAAATAATAATAATAGACTAATTAGTGTTTAAAATGAAGTTATAGAAGTAAAGAAGTGGATGCATTTACAATAATAAATACTGTTACAAATAAATTACATTTGTGCTAGTATTAAGTGCAATTTATGTACTCGCACTTTTGTAGTATAGTAAGTTTATGATAAAATAAGTCATATAAATAAATATTAGGACACATTTCACACACAGCTGGTTGACTCCATACTGAACCATTTCTAGTTTGTGTTATGGTTGCCAACACAAATGATATACTACATATACATATTTTAAATAGATACTGTTATATTCACACCCAGACCGACAGCCAACAAATTTGTTGTTGCACAAATAAGTTGGCCGTGCCGGGAATCGAACCCGGAACCTTCTGATTGGCATTCCGGCATGGTAACCATTGCGCAAACGAGATCACCAATATATTGATATGTATACGAATATATTGAATAACTATGTACCCTGAATGATATTGTATTCTTACTACAATAGTTAAAACCGCTAGAAATAAACAAATCAAAATCGGAGCAATGACAACTCAAAGTCAGGGATGCGGCCACCACACGTCCCATGGAAGCCGTGGGTTAGCCTCTAGCTTTCGCTGAAGGAAAGCATTGTGAGGAAATTGCATGGAAGTACGGCGTCTCCAAGTGTACACCTAACTAGCAACCATTTCTATTCCAATTTCTAATTTGAAGTGGGGCGATAAGACCTGCACTGACATCCCGCTAGGGGCGTATTGTGCATTCTTCCCATTACCTACCCAAGCCAACCGAGCTCCTTTAAATAACAAATCGCAGCCCTGGCTCGCTGGTATACCTGTTCCACCCCTGTTGCATCAGATGGTCTGTTTGTCTGAGGATTAGCAATGGAAGGCGAACGTTCAATTTAAGCTGCTACGAGTATCATCAGGCCGTAACTCCCTCTGCTTTGTTTAGTAGCCTCACAGTGTAGTAGCACATGTTCTACCGTTTCATTTCCCTCCAGACAGCCCCGACATAGAGGGCTGTCCGTCGCCCCTATTTTATGTTGGTGATAGTTGAGATCACAGTGGCCGGTAATGATGCCGACCATCATACGTAGATCCCCTCTTGTGAGTTTTAGTAAATTATATGTTACCTTTTTGTTTCAGTTGGGTAAGAGTAAGACTGACTGTAAAAACTCAAGACTCTTCTTACCCAAGTTAGCAACCATACTCTAGTGAAAGATCTATTGCCAAGCACCTTTCAGTGTTTAGGTTGTCAGTAACTCGTGTGGTTACGTACGTTACGTACCCTGGTCTCATGCCAGAAGCCAAGTCAGTGGCCTTCGGGCGGCTTGAAAACTCTCAACACTAGATCTTGGCCACTTAGCTCATACCAAGAAGAAGAACAATGCCAAGATAAAAAAGAATATCGATATTTTCATTGATTTTAATTTCATATTATGTGATTGGCATAAATCATTGTTAATTATAATAATTATTATTCATGATTTAGTTCATCTTTAGGTGTTCCTGGAGTGATTTATCGTCATATAAAATCAAAACTTTATTTTATATGACGATACCTCTGTATGCGTGTAAAGAAATATTAATATTTCACGCGATTTCGTCAAGTTTTCTCATGAAAATAAAAACGCCCAACACAAACATAACAATGTACGTAATGTTTTACCTGATATTTATGCAAATCTAAGTTCATCGACACATCATATTGTGTAATCATGTTTTCCTCGCTACAGCGGGAAACCCGCCCGGCGACAAGATCGCTATTTTTAATTCTTTACTATTATAAATGCGAAAGTTTATAAGTAACTGTTCATCTTTGTTACTTCTTTACGCTCAAACGGCTGAACCGATTTTGATGAGATTTGGTTTGAAGATAGATTAGACCTTGGATTAACACACAGGCTAATTTTTATTCCGAATTAACATCTTTTTGCTCCGGATCAACGCAGGTAACACCGTGTGGCACAACTAGTATTATACATATTATATTATGCGAAAGTTAGTAAGTGAGTGTGTATGACTGTAACTTCTTCTCGCTCGAACGGCTGAACCGATTTTTATGAAATTTAGTTTGAAGATAGTTTATACCTTGGATTAATGCATAGACTTTTTATCCCGAAAAAAAGTAGTTCCCGTGACATACGCAAACTTCAAAATCTATGTTACTTGTTCACGCTCCAACGACTGAACCAATATTTAAGAGATTTACCTTGAAGATGGGTTAGATCATGTTAACACACAGGCTACTTTTAATCCTGGATATATATCCAAAAGTTGTGACATTAATTAGTTAGTTATTAATATTTTCCTTTTTGCGTATTATGTTACTGCGTTGCAAAATATACTTATCAAAATTATCCTTCATAAATAATGTTGGTTTCAATATTAATATTAAGTATTAAATAATTATAATATTATCGAATCATTAAACCACAGCCCTGCTATGTTGCCAGTATTAATAAAAAAAATATTCTACGTTACAATCTGCATTACTTGCATGAATGAATCTCAACTCCATTTTTATCACATGATACCTAGGCTTGCGCTTCATCGCAATTCACCTGATAGTAAGCGATATTGTGATCGAAGAGATTACTTTACGCTTACCTAGAAGAAACCAGTTCACAAAATTCTTGGAAAAATGACTTTTTATTCGATATTGTTCACCAAGATTTCCCAGTCTGATCCTCCAGAGAATCCTAATCGCAGTTCCCCTGATGCTAAGCAATATTGTGATCTACGGTCGAGCGCATTTCTAGAAGCAACCAGCTCGTAACAAACGTGGATAAAAATGATTTATTTGATGTCGTTCACCAAGATTTCCCAGTCTGACCCTCCAGGGGATTCTAATGGCAAATCGCTTGATGGTAAGCGATATTGTAATTTAAGATGGGACGCGCTTGCCCACAAGAAATCGGTTCATAAAAAAGTCTTGGAAAAATGTCTGTTTATTCGATATCCTTCACCAAGATATCCCAGTCTGACCCTCCAGGGTATCCTAGTGTAGTCAGTGGTCCAGGATCTCTGAAGGTAGTGCGTGATTAGTCCGCAGCCCGCGGCGCTGTGCCGCGTGGAGCAGTTCACTCACCTGTGATTGGCTGGCCCGGCATCCTCGCGGGGAACACGCCTGCGATACGGAATACCCACATACAGGATTACCTAACTATAGATTCTTCATTTATTTATTTAGCTTACTGTAGTGTACAGTTCATGTATGTATAGTCTGTGGCCTAAGTATGATAGTCTATAGATGTTAGTTTGTATTGGCGTGTGAAGGCCCCTGTCGGTAGGACATTGGCTGGCAGTCAGATAAGGATTGCACGTCTCCACAGAAATATTATTGTGTGTAACAGTGTTTGATCTATTTTTTGTATTTTTACTTTTCGACTTTGTCTCATATTTGTTATATGGAGTCCGGACCCCGGTTTACCATAAATAATGGTAACAGGCCAACCAGAGGTTCCCGAGTTCAGTTCCTGGAGATTTCCTGCTGATTCGTGACAATCGGCCGTGTGTGAAATGTGTTCTAACAATTTTTTTCACGAGATATTCTTAAATATTAACTTCTTAATAAAATGGTCTAAAATATGACCGTGATACGTTCATTCAGACGCGCCCGAAAGGAAAAGTTTTGTCAATGGTTCGAACGAAATTTTGAAAAATGTTCAGAAAAAAAAAATATGGTCGTCAAATATAGATTAAAAAAGATCTTTTTAGACAAGCATATATATAAAATCTTAACATTAGGGAAATTGTAATGAAACGTTAACCTATCTAGCATAATAAGTCGGTCGGTATAAAACTATGTATATTAAAATAAAACTCCTTGTATTTCATTAGCGTCTATTGCTATGCAGGATCACAAATCCATTAGGAGTAATCTGTGGTAAAGGTTGAAATCTATTGGCACATAGATTGCGTAACAGTTAGTACGAGTACGCAGAACTTACAAATCCTAGCTAAAATGCTGCATTAAAAATATATTAGGATTACTATTTGAAAAGTTAATTTAGCGTGTGCTGAACACGTGAGTTGTACTCGTGATTACGCAAGGCTGAACACACGTGTGGTGAAGTGAAGCGTGTTGTAACAACAGTGATACATCAACACGTCCGTAATGATACTTTGGTAATGACGTTTGACGACCTCGTTGGCATAATCGTTACTAAACCTGACTGATAACCAGAGGGTACCGGGTTCGATTAACGGCATGGCCAGTATCAATAAGCTAGCTAATAAGTATAAGCTTTAATTTTAGCCCTCGCCTTAGAAGCAAAAAGCAAAAATCTAAACTGTTTCACACTAATAAACTGTATAAAAACAACGTTTCCAGTAACAGTCCTATACAGCGCATGTGTCGCTCATATAACGAGCTGGTACTCAAATGTTGTGACGCTTCAGGTAACAACCAATGTAAGACTTGCATTACTGAACTGGATGTATTTAGTAACAGTCTCAGTCAATTTAGAAATAATATAAGTTATAGGTTAAATTGTTAAATTGTTTTAGTTCTTAAGATTTCCCCTTTTTTTAGATATAAATGAACCTTCTTTATCATTAAGTTTACATTAGCATGCTGTGTACTCTTTTTTTTGGATTGCAGACTTGTTTTTGTTCCTTTTAGTTTAGTTATGTTAAAATGAATGTTTGTAATCTGTCTGAGTGCCTAATAAATAAATAAATAAATAAATATCAAGCATTGTAACTTTCAGGCGCGCGTGCAAGTGCGCGCGCGGATCTCGTCGGTGGCGGTCCGTGTAACACTCGCCCCTGAAGATGGTGCTCGGAAAGCACCGAAACTGTTGGACCCCTTCCTACTTTTAATAATAAGTAATTGTGACCGTTTTCTACGCGAAAATGGTCAATATCTTTGTGATGAACTAAATTAGGTGACTGTCGGTCTGTGTGTTAAATATGTATATAAATAATGTATATATTATGTTTAAGTAGTGTACCAGTTGTGATAGCAACATTAATGCAAACTAAAACTGTCATGCCACTTTTATCTGGGCATTACCGTGGGTAAAATGGCCCTTTAAAAACGACTTGTGCGTAGTCACTCATCCAAATACCGTCCGCATCGGCCGTTGCTTAGCTTCGACGATCGCGTCAGATCACTTTAGCTAGCCGAGCTACAGGCGCTACATGAAATGCATTAAATAAATAATGAAAAATAAATGATAATTGGAACTTAGTATCTTGGGTAGCAAAAGAACAGACATAGTCCTCAACACAGTACTACGTTCCATGCCAGGTATTGTTGATGTAGACCAAAAAACATCCAAACTAAAATGGGATTGGGCGGATCATGTGGCTCGTATGCTTTCTGAATGCTGGGCCGGGATCGTCACACAGTGGAAGTTTCGCGTAGTAGGGATTTGTGGAGACCTTTGCTCAGCAATGAGTCAGTATAGGTTAGAAAAAAAACACTTTATATATTTATGATATATTTTGTTTATTACAGAAAAAACAATTAAAATACTAAATACAAACTTAAAGATAACAAGAAGAGAACAAAAAATCAAAACACTGCAATTTAAATTAAAGTAAGCTCACCATCCAGGTTGTCACTGCGGGGCAGAGCTCCCAAGATGCTGGCAGCATTACCCCGTTGAACAGCTAAAGTTAGTATTTGTAAGAAATAGCTGCCAGCTCTTGGATCTCCAGAAGCGAGGACAACCTTGATATATTTATGTGTTGAATTAAGCAGCATTTTACCAGTCCGCATGGTTGGCACGCGCCGTATCTCGCTGCTCGATGGTACACCCGTAGTATCAGGTGTAGTGGGAGGTGTGTCACGTGCTGGCTCTACTGGTATTATTACTTTCATTACGTATCGCATTTGTGAATAGATAATTTATAGCAGAGTCAAAAACCCAGATTTGGCAGACGGTTTACACGTGCCAGCGAATTATCCATCTACTATTGTGTATTCTGTGGAACAACCGGTTTTTTTTAAGGTTCTTAATTTCCTACAATACTGTTATGTTACTCGTATGTGGGCCGTGATTCTAGTTTTTTTTTCCTTTTCCAAATTAATGTTGTCGGTTCAGATAGATTGTAATTAAAGGCCGTTTATTGGAAACAAAATAAGTAATTTTTTTTTTAATTCGTAGGGTTAGGACAAAATCTTGATTTAACAGTATTTAGAAGTTTTAAGACGGCTTTTTATGTATTTTTTTACTGTTTATGATTTATAGCGAAAAAAAATTAAAATAAAAATTTTGCCTAAAAAAGGGGCCAAAATATCGGCATGCACCTTTTTTTTTTTTTTTTTTTTTTTTTTTTTTTTTTTCGTGAGGAAATGCATTTACGCATGCCCACCACACCCGGGGAGGTGGGTGGGGTATGTCGGGCTCGATGCCAGAAGGGCATCACTACCGACTAAAACCTCACGATGGCCTCCTCACCGGAAAGGGCGGGGTGAGGTTCCGCTCTTCGCATTAACCCACCACCCCGCCCACCTCGGCTAGCCTGAGAGAGACTCCTCCTCAGGGGATGACTCCCCTTGCAGTGCACGTAGTGCACCACAACCACCTCGGGGACCGTGAGTGCAATGGACGCCGGACAACCCCAGTCCGACGTCCTAGGTCCCCCGTGACGGGTCAGGTCTGTGGCCCCGTCACATGCCACTACGGCCGCAGAGAATAGGGAAAGTGGTAGTCTCCGGTTACCACTCCCTTCTCCCTGCGGCCCCACCGCGTCCGCCATCAACGGTGGCGACCCCGTCGAGGCCGCGGCAGGTAGGAAGAGCGGCGCACCGTAATACCGACACTTCTCTCCTGCCGCGGCCCCACACCTTCAGCTGCGGTGCCTCCCAAACCACACCGCAGCCCGCCTCAGTTGTGAAACCCCCCCGAAACGAGGTTCCGCAACCTACTGGTGCCACTCCATCTAGAACTTGCGTACAGGGATTACAAGTCTAGGGAGTGGCCCGCCTCAGGGACCCTCTTCGCTTCACCGTGGGTGACCAGGCCACGGTTACTGAGCCCCCCCGCCTCGACAATGCGGGGCCCCACGGGGGGGATCGGCATGCACCTAGCAGGTCGCAACACTTTGGTCATGGGACCATGTCTAGTACGGAAGTACTGGCTAAAAAAAAAAAAAAAAAAAAAAAAAAGAGGCCGCTGGAATACACGGAAGGTCTTTGGTTACTTATAATAAGGGTTAATTATTTATTATATATGATAAGGCCTCTTCATAGTTGAGAAATACTGTATTTATTAAAATAACATAATATTATGACGTTTCCCATCTAAAGTTTAGTATTATAAATGAAATGTAACACCTTTGTAACCAATTGGAAAATAAATGGATATTCTTTCATTCCTTCATTCATTGGCGACATATGTTCAACTCGAGGGTGGTAGGCAGGCGAGCGCTAATGTTCTACCACCATGCAAAGTACCGCGTAGCACTTCTACGAATCTATCCTGTTTCCGTAGCACCGCTACGATGGTGGGCTAGTCCGTAGCGAGCGCTACGCCGCTAACCGATGATGTATGGAGATTAATAAGTAATAATAATTACTATCTACAAAGATACATAATGCTGCGTGATGTATCACATCCGCTAGAATATTACGTCGTTTAATAAATTGTTGAAACAGGTTTACAAAGGTTGCTTGGTGATTTGTTGTAATTTGATAATGTATCAATATTTGCATTTTAAGTAACATCATAATATTAATATATATAAATCTCGTGTCACGATGTTTGTCCTCAATGGACTCCTAAACCACTTCACCGATTATAATAAAATTCGCACACCATGTGCAGTTCGATCCAACTTGAGAGATAGGATAGTTTAAATCTCAAATTATAGTCGCAATTTTAATTTATTGCTAATTATTGTCTGTTATTATTTGATAGTCACAATTATCTGTTAACTCCAAATGATTCTAACAGATGTCGATACCTTTCGACTGGGTTGAGTAAGTAATAAATAGATGGCGCTGCTATGGTAAATCTACGAACGTGTCATATAAGCTACACTATCTATTTTTCATACCTCTAAGTGAGGCAAAACAACGTTTGCCGGGTCAGTTAGTTATAATATATATTTAGATGAAATTTTATATATTTTTACAAAGTAAAACATCAAAGAAGAAAATCATTTTGGAAATATTTTCTGACTTACTTTACGATGCAACTACTCTATCAATGTTTGTTAAGCACTAATAAAAATTTTATTGATGATAACTCAGTCAGTTGAGCGGTCGTCTTGCGTCTTGTAGGGCATGGGTTCAATCCCTGCTAGCTTGATTTCGGTGATGAAACCCTTCGTAAGAAATAAAACATGATGGTCGAACATTTTAGTTCTCGCCTGGCTAGCAACCGTCTTCAAGTTGCAAATCTGTCACCAAACATCTTATGTGTTCTGGACGCCTTGAAAGACAGGAAATCATTGTTTCCCGATAACTATAACCTAATAATTTTTAAGACAAGAATGAACCAATTTCTTTTGTGTAAGGGCGCTCCACCTTAGATCGCAATATCGCTTACCATCAGGTGAATTGCGATCAAGCGCAAGCTCATTATGAGTAAAAAAACACACTTCAAATCTGTGTATCGTGATATATAATGATAGGTAGACGATAAGATGACGAGTCGCAAAAATAAATACACATGTAGTTATATTTTTCAAAATGGAAGTCGTTTGTTGAGTTCAAATTTTGGCAGTTGGGATTCCCAGCTGGAAATTCAAAATGATGTTTTGTAGTAGTTCGTAATTCGTAACGTTTTATGGCTTCCTTACATAAACCCGAACGCGGGAGCTATGATTCATTCAATACAATAGATTTCTTTTAGGTAAGCGCGCTCTACCGCAGACCTCAATATCACATAATATCTATTATATTATTTAACTTGTAACTTTGGTGTTATCAATAAATGATTTGTATTTGTATATCATCGTAAATTGAAAAGCAAGTGCTATTAGATTTACAATAAATGTTTTTTTTTATTTATGCGTTATAGACTTGCGCTTGACCACAACTCACCTGATGTTAAGTGACATCAATCTAGGGTGGAGTGCCTAGAAGAAACCGACTTACTCTTGCCTTGAAGACAGTAAGGTTTGTAGTTCAGTGATGTGTTTTTCAAAATAATATTCATATAGTTAAACTATAAAGATTTATCATAATAACTTATTCAAAAATTAGTCTCAGATTTTTAAAGGGAGTGTTACCACGTGCAAAAACTGTGCACGTTTTTGCAAAAAAATTAATTAGTATTTTTTTTTATCTCAGTTTACAAACACGTGTTTAGAACAGGATTCTCTAGTATATTTACATTTTATTGGGCACTGTATGACGTCAAACAAAAGTTTTTCTTTTAGTAAATGTTGTAATTTATTGAAATATGTAAAATACTGGTATATGTCTAAATAATTTAGTAAATAACGTCATTGGAAACTGTTTGTTATTCCCCGACACGAGCCAGTAAAAGATTTCAACGCGTTATCTTAAACATTTGCATAATTTTGCGTGATGATTTGTTTGTTTTGAACAATTTCATTTTTTGAAATAAATCTCCTTTTTAATCTTTAAAATATCACCTGTGTCATTATTTTAAAAATGACTTATAATTATCCAACTCAATTCATATTCCCTTATCAAAGTTGTAAAAATATAAGCTACTGAAAGTTAACTTTCAGTAGCTTATATTTTTACAACTTTAGCTTAGCTTGTACTATTTGTTTATTTATTTCTATTTGTATTTTTATTTCTTAGTTTTTCAAACATTTTTTTTCGCATAAATGTGTACAATATTTACGTTTAGTCATGTAGTTACAAGGTAAGTTGTTAGCTGTACAAGTTGTGATATAATTGTATCGTAGTGTGAGATCTCTGCTGCTCTGCGTTACAGGCCCCTTGAGGTACCTAGCACAGAGCACAGCGACTTTCTCAGGTACGACACAGCCCTCCACTTACTCTATCATATTCATTACTATATGTACCTAACTCTAAGATGTATACATACAATAAACGAATTTGAATTTATAATAAACTAGCTGACCCGGCAAACGTTGTTTTGCCTCACTTAGGGGTATGAAAAATAGATAGTGTAGCTTATATGACACGTTCGTAGATTTACCATAGCAGCGCCATCTATTGATTACTTACTCAACCCAGTCGAAAGGTATCGACATCTGTTAGAATTATTTGGAGTTAACAGATAATTGTGACTGTCAAATAATAACAGACAATAATTAGCAATAAATTAAAATTGCGACTATAATTTGAGATCTAAACTATCCTATCTCTTAAGTTGGATCGAACTGCACATGGTGTGCGAATTTTATTATAATCGGTTAAGTGGTTTAGGAATCCATTGAGGACAAACATTGTGACACGAGATTTATATATATTAAGATTACTAAATTATAACCAAACTATTTCATATTCCCACATCAAAGTCTCAAAAACATCTCCACAATCAATCGCTTGACAAGTGTAGGTAAGCACGCTTTTCTAAGTTGTTTTTCTTTATAACTAAGCCGCGTATTAAGAATGCAGTAGTTGCTATCTCGCATCCACCGCCATATTACATAACACTATAATTAGCGTGATTACGATCCTTATTGGCAACACAGATTGATGGCAAAAACTGGTCGAACAAGATCACACACGTCTATGTGTGTGTAAACATGTTAATACACACACATACGTACTAGTTCGTAGTTATCTTAAAACATATTTCAAGCTTATTCTGAAGTTTGAAAAAAATATGTTTTTTTTTTTTAAATATTTTTTTTTCTTTAGTACTCTCTGTTCTCTATCTATTACAAATACAAATCATTTATTGATAACACCAAAGTTACAAGTGAAAAGAGAGTTACTCTTCAGTTGCACCATATACTGTCACTAACATTAGTTATTAAGTTGTATCATACACTAATCAATACAATAGACGCTGAACCTCTTGTTGAAAATCTTACTACGTGTAAATAACAAATCTTAATAGTAGTATGTTTAAACGGAAAATAAAGAGTTTTTGTGAAAGCAATTACTTTTATAATTTTAGCGAATATATGAATACGGAGCTTGCAGTATCTTATTCACGTGTAAAAAGTTGTATTTTAAATGTAATAGAAATGAAAAACAAGTGCTATTGTGTATAGTATTTGATGGGGTAGAATATTTATTTCATAAAATTTGTAAGCTCATTTAATTTAATCTAACTAGTATTTTTAAGTACTGAGTAATTATTTTAGTATGACTTGCCTTTAAAGTATGGTATTTCTGGCTAATAAAGTTCTGTATTTCATTCGATACACGTAGCGCCATCTATTCATATTTTATTGAAACTACTTCACTCGGGTCACGCAATCTACTATCGTTATATCACTATGCGACTGCAGTGCGTTGCGGAATTTGGCGGCAGTTAAGCTGCACGCTCGATTTGCAGCGCCATCTAGGTTTTATAGGTCATTATGGCAAACTTTCGCGCCACTCTTTATTGTATGGGAATCAGCAATCTTCCCTAATATTCTGATCCCGGGTTGTATATACTAACCTATGGACCTTATTGTAATGTAAATAAAGAACATTTTGATTTGATAAAAGATTCTGCGCGTGTTTTCAGTAAGCCTGTACAATTTATTCTATAAAAACATTAGTATATGGGTGCGGCGCGTGCCATTATATGTAGTTAATACATATCCTACTAATATAATAAATGCGAAAGTTTGTGTGTGTACGTTTTTTTACTTCTTCACGTTCAAAGGGTTGAACCGAATATGAATATTTTTTTCCCATTTGAGCTTAGACCCTGGATTAACACTTAGGCTACTTTTTATCCTTGAAATACGTAAGTATGACCGTGGGGCGTAGCTAGTATTCCAATAAGATGGTAAAAATCGAGAGTCTGTATATTAAATATTTTTCTAAACACTGATAGGGGGCGAATAAATAAGAGAAACAGAAACAACCGAACCACTTGTATGTTGAAACACCGGCTCCCGATATAAACACATTTTCGCCGCAACTGTTGACATACCGGGAGCCGGTGTGGGTAAAACTAAAACTTGGACTTTTTTTAATAGATAGTACAAAATAGGCTTATGTCATTCAACATACGAACGGATAAAACAGTTTTTCTAAACTGCGGTTTGGTTTGCGGAAAGTTTGTGTGTGTATGTTTGTTACTTCTTGCTGAAACGGCTGAGCTGATTTCGATAAAAATAAGTATGAAGATAGTTTAGACTCTATATTAACGCATAGGCTACTTGTAACCTCGGAGTAACTAACGCGGGTGTCACCACGGGACGCAGCTAGTATGTAATCTATAACAATAAACTTTATTGTACATATTATTGGCTCAATTTATGAAATAACTTCCTGGTGAGGTGGAGTGCGAGGAGTAGTTATACCAACAAGTACCGCTTCAGATAGCTCGCTACAAACAAGCCCTCACGTGTGCTGAGACGTGCAGGATAACTACTGTACTCTATATAACTTGATATAATTATTATTAGATAGATAGATAGATAGATAAACACTTTATTAAAACACTCACAAAAAAAATTGGAACAAATTACAGAAAACACATAAAATACATAAAAGCTAGTGCCTTAACTGGCGACCTTATCGCTAATAGCGATCTCTTCCAGGCAACCAATTGCAAGAAAGAACACAAAGAAAGAACATAATGGCGAGGTGTAATAACATAAGTGTATATGGGAATTCAAATACATAAATAATATATTTTAACAAAATAAATATATAATAATAAATACAAAATATATAATACATATACACACACACACACACAGTACGATCAAAACATTAAAAATATATAATAAAGGCAATCCATCAAGCTGAAAGAGATAAATATAATTTTTTGACTTTATTATTAAAAATGTCCAAAGATGGAGCTTTTCTGACATCCTCTGGTAATGCATTCCACAACTTTACGGCGTTTACAGAGAAAGAACCTTCAAGGAAAGTACTATTATGCTTAGGTATTAAAAGCCTAAGGTTTTCTGACGACCGAAGATTAAGCGGATGAGATGTATGCACGTAGCAGAAACGCCTTTTCAAATAACAAGGAAAAGAAGGATTAAAGAGTATGTTATATAGCAAAGAAAGAATATGAGCATTCCGACGAAGGCGAATGGGCAGCCACTTGAGCTTGGTTCGAAAGTGAGATATGTGATCATATTTGCGTAAGCCAAATATAAATCTTATGCAGTAATTCTGAAGACGCTCAAGTTTATTAAGCTGATCCTCCCGAAGATCTAGATAGCAGGCGTCAGCGTAATCTAAAATAGGAAGAAGAAGAGATTGTGCGAGCGTAATTTTAGTGGCAGTTGGTAAAAAGTTTCGAAGTCGCATTAAAGAAGCACCAGATGAAAATATCTTATTGCTTACTGATGCTAGTTGGTCATCCCAGCTAAGAAAGCGATCAACCACGACACCAAGATTTTTAACAGAGTCACGGAATGGTATAACAATGCCATCAAAAATTACCTGCGGTAAAGCATTCCAGTCAATTTTCGATACCGACCGTGAGCTGCCAACAATGATGAGTTGAGTTTTGGTTGGATTTACTCTGAGACCAAATGATTGGCTCCACTCCGTAATACGACTTAAATCAGCATTTATAGCAGCAATCGCTTTATCCAAATAAATCAATGGAGCTTATGCATAAATTTGGAGATCGTCTGCATATAGGTGGTAGGATGAAGCAAGTGATTGAGATATAGAATTAATGAATAAAGCAAAAAGAAGAGGAGAAAGCACGCCGCCCTGAGGCACCCCAGCTGTCGTGTTACACCAAGAAGAAAAAGAGTCTTCAAGGCGAACCCGTTGCCGGCGCCCAAACAGGTAACTATGAAACCAGTCAACCACCGATGGAGATATGTTAATTGATCTAAGTAACGCTAGCAGGATATCGAAATCGACGGTATTGAAAGCATTACTGAAGTCTAGCAGAGCTAGAACAGTAAGCTTACCGTCATCCATACCCTCACGAATGTCATCGGTGATGTTAATTAGCGCAGATACAGTGGTATGCCCAGGACGGAAACCGGATTGAAAAGGATTGAGCAATTCCTGTCGATTGAGAAAGCGTGAAATCTGCGTATGTACAAGACGCTCTAGGACTTTGGATAGGAATGGAAGGATATAAATAGGACGATACTTAGAATAAGACTTAGGATTAGACTTTTTAGGCAAAGGAATAATCTGAGCATCTTTCCAGATGGTAGGGAATTTAGAACTGGAAATAGAATTATTAAAAATGTCACAAAGAATTGGAAGGATAACGTCAAGGATGGGCACTAACATGTTCCGGCCAATACTGTCACCCCCGGTGGCGTTAGACGTGATCGCTAAGACGCACTTCATAACATCACATACAGTGAATTGATTAAAAATAAATGGAGGAAAGTCGGGAGTTGGAATGGCAGAAAGATTTACAAGAGTAGCAGTTTTATCCACATCTGACATAGTGGAAGTGGAGGTAGAAGAGAAATGTTGATTTAAGGAATCTAAGTTAATATTGTATGGAGTTGCATTGTTTGATTTGCCAATTCCCAGAGACTTAAGAAATTTCCACACCTGTGCTGGATTACTATTTTCTACTGAGCTATGAACATATCGGCGCATGGCGTCCCTACACGACCTATTGCAGCGATTACGAGCCTGTACATACTTTTCCTTGTTCGCGTCAGTGGGATGTATCTTATACTTTGTTTTGGAAACAACTTTTTTGTGCATTAACAAACGAATGTCATCGGTAATCCAAGGCGCTGGGAGATGCTTAATTTTGACTGCTCGTACTGGCGCATGTTTATCAAAAAGCTGTGTAATCAGGGAATTGAACATAGCGACTTGATCGTCGACACAGTCAGTGCTACCAATAAGATTCCAATCGATGTTGTTAGCATCAGCAATAAGAGAATCATGGTTTATACCACTAAAATTACGCTGCAGAACAATCTGAGGTTTAGGTTTGGGAGGTCGAATTTTGTAGGAAAGATAAATCAGATCATGATAAGAAAAGTCATGAGCCGTATATTGGCCATGCTTAGCAACATGCTGTGGAGACGAAACCATCATTAGGTCTAGAAGGGACGGGGTGCAATTAGGGAAATGATGAGTAGCATTTAGAGGAAGAATATGCATGTTACAAGAGCTTGCCAATAATTCTAATTTAAGTGAACGGTTATCTCGCTTTATGAGGCAGGTGTTAAAGTCCCCCATAATTATGGAGTGACTATAAGAGGAACAATTATTACTTAATAAGCTCTCAAAAGACGAAAAATAATTGATGTTCATAGATGGGCAATAATAGACTCCAAGAAGAATTTTTTTATGACACAGGGTTATTTCGATAAACAAATGTTCGCCGGCGTCAGCAGGAGGCGGTTGTGCAGATTGACTTACAATTGAAAATGGGATATTGGCTTTCAAATAAATTGCGACACCACCGCCTACCGTGCCAATACGATCATTGCGTATCAAAATAAATCCTGGAAGTGAATAAGAAGTAGTAGGGAGACACGGACGCAGCCAAGTTTCTGAGACTACTATGGCATGAATATTCTTTTGGTCTAGTGACGCCAGCATATCAGAATAACTAGACGGAATGCTCTGTGCATTAATGTGAATGACATTAAAATTTTTTGGTACGTCAGAAAAAGTTCTTTCTAAAAATCCCGATAGCGACGGCAAGCTAATAAAGCTATCGTCACTATTTACGGAAGCATCACCAGAGGATGCTGTTAAGAAATTATCACTATCGCTATCATTTAAAATATTAGACATTAATTGTATTACGTGTGCTTGTAAATATGTATAATAAATATACTATAATAAGTCTATAAATAAATATAAAGTATAAAACAACAATAAGTACAACCCGCTGGTTGAGTTCGTCTGTCGAAAATAGTAACAATAAAATAAATAGGTAAACACTACACAAATACATTTACAATAATAATATGCTGGAGACATTACATTAGTAGATATCTAGTAGAAAGCTAAATAAAACTATCGCTGTAAACGTATGAAAAAAAAAAAAAAAAACACTGACATTTACTTATTCTTAACGTTTGAATGACATTGACATATGAAAAATAATTCAAAACTACACAAAAACAGCAAAAACATGAATGAAGGTGCCAAAATATGTGAAAAGTAAACATTATGACTAAGTAACTAACTAACATATGATTAATTTACAGAAGAAAAGAAATAAAACACATTAATACAAGCACCTATAGTTAGTTACGCCTAGTTTTAGCAGAAGTTTTCACCACTTTCTTGGCTTTGGCCGGAGTCGCAGGCGCAGACTCAGGGACCTTAATGTTCTCTAGTTCCGAAGTACAAGTTATCCTATGACGACAGCCATCAGGACCAAGCACGAAAACTAAGCCGTCTCGCGTCCAACTCTTCGAGATACCAAAGCGTTCGCGAGCCATCATGAATGCGTCGTGTCTTGGTTTAGTCAAGAATTCAGAGAGTGTAATACCGGATCCTTTGAGTGCAGTCTTTCCAAGCCATATCTTCTGGCGAATAGATAGGTCACGCAGCTTTAAAAGAATAGGCCTGGGCTTCTCTGCGTTAGAAATACGGCCTATCCGCTGGCAGCGACTGACATTGTCAGCAGAGAACCCGCTCACCTTTAATCGTGATGAAACTAACTTCACCGCACAAGCAACTAAGTCTTCCCCTTTTTCTTCGGCCACACCATGGACAAGCAACATTTTCCTGCGAGAACGCATCTCTTGACTGTCAGCTTGCTTTGCGAGTAGATTAATTTGATCCTGGAGACCCTTGATTGCTTTCAACACAAAATCACGGAAATCAGCAAATTGAGTAGCAAGAGCAGACTTGTCACGCGTAGAAGATGGATCTTGTAACTGTGCTTGAAATTCGTCCATTCTCTTCATGAAAAGTGATTGCAACTCAGCTTGTGTTTCCAAAACAGCTTCCATATTGTGAAGTGGTAGGTGGCAAAACAAAGTGAAGTTTTATGGTTGAAGTAGTGCAAATGGAACGGAGATAACACTCACCAGCAGGTAATAGACTTATCTCATTACTAAGAAACTACAATTTTGTAATATTATGCACTAATTGATTTATAAATAAATTTTAAATTCAAGAATCTTAAAAGTTATGTTTACATGGGAACTACCCTCGCCCAAAAAAGATTAGCTACGCAGATATCCTGTAAATACGAGTAATTTTATATATATTAATTTTGCACATTACAGCTAGGCTTTTGACTAGCAAAGCGCTAAACCATACGAGTTAGTGACTATTCTTGACCTGAAACTTCCATTAACCGGTTTCTTCTGGGTAAGCGCGTTTCACCTTAGACCACAGTGTCGCTTACCATTAGGTGAATTGTGATCAAGCGCAAACTCATCATAGAATAAAAAAACGGGAGCAAACTTAGTAAACGTATCATTGAAACGAAATACTTTTATTACAATAATAAATTGAATTACTTCTGATATTTCCTGACTTATTGAGAAAACTCTCTATGACATAGATGAATTTACAAAAAATAACAAAATAAAACACTCGTATTTTGACATTGTTTTCATATTTGTTAATACAGAAGACATATTGAATAATTTTGAAATGTACACAAGTATATTAATTTTTTTTGTTTTAATATTTTATTAATGATGTATTAATTGATGTATAAAAATTGTTTTACCAATAAATAATTATGATTATATGACACGACATTTTGCGGTGTCAGCTTTCTTAGATTTGAAATATATCTCGTAGTCGTTGTAAATGTAATATATACTCGTATTTAATATATAAAAAGTTACACGTCTAACAGGTCATTAGTATTAATTATTGTATATAGGTAGATAATTCTACAGTACCTAATTGTAATGTTAAATAAATGAGAAACGTATTCCTCGACAGTGTATGGAGCCATTTCTGTCAGAAACGTTTTTAATTTATTTTTAAAATGTGCTCTGGTACGGCGCTGTATAACATTCTATGAGTATATGTATAATCTAAACTAGTCAAGCTCTATCATTTGATGTACAAATAGAGTGAGTTATAAAAATATTGGTCATTATCAATTAAGTTATTGGTCCTTGTGACGGCGACTGTATTAGATCGATTTACATCAAACATCCATAGAAAAGAACACACCTAATCTATTCGCTTTTCTAACTGGGTTTTCGTTACGGAAGCAACGATGCACTAGGCATACGTCTACGGATATTGTGGTCCTCAAACATGCCGGTTTCCTCACGATGTTATCTTTGTAACTTTAAAATCAAGTAATTGATGTAGGACTAGGATCGAACCAGAGGCCATTTAATTGAAAAGCAGACGTTCTCTCACCGAGCCACACTCGCTTTTCGTCGAGCTTCACAAGCTTTCTTTTTTCAAGCAAATTGGCCAAATTCTTGTAAACTTTTAGTAAGTAACGCAAACAGTACAAAATCCATAAATTATCAACATTAATTTGATTGAACTACTTGTGTTTTGTTCTGAATATCTGTGGTAAACCACTTCGCTAATTGCTGTGGCATTACATAGGAAACAAGTTCAATAAACACTAGAGGTACTTGTAAAGGTATGTGCTGGAGGACATCCGTGTATCCTCTTTCCTATTTATTATACCTACGAAGTTATGTAGAGTTTCCTTAGGAATGTCAAAAACAGAAGGAAAACATCGTGAGGAAACCACAACATGGTGGCAGAGCCATTTCTAGCGACCATTCTTTAATTGAAAAATCTGTAGCTTGAGAAACAGTTATTATCCAAATCAGGAATTATTAAGAAGTAGTTAAAAAATAGAATAAAAGTAGATTCTTATAAAAAGTTTATCAGTGTTTTTTATTTGTTTATATCCGGCTTTAACAATTAAGGGGGAATCGACTCGTGAATCTAACCTTTATTTAGAATTGGCTTCGATGAAACAAAAGTTAGAACGGAATTGATTTTGAAATTTGAGGTGTCCAGTAAATAAATAAATAAAAATAATGCAGTTCTGGAGATGTCTAATATACTTACATACAAATACAAAAGTATAAATACAAATTTAATTTTTACCAAAGTCTGAAGAAAACAGAACCTGATACTACAACCACCGTGCAACGAGTATGATTTCCTCACGATGCTTTCCTACAGTAATATAATACTTACTCGTATTAAATTCATTCATTCATCTTTAATTAGTATATAGTATTGAAGTATTTACTAAGATTATAATAATTATGTTAAAAGTCAAAAATCTGTATTTACTAACCACGTTTAAATAATGATTATATCCCAGACACGTGTTCATTTAGCTATAGTATAAACACAACCACAATGGCGCGAATTTACATTTTTTAATCATCAGCATCACGTCAGTACATTTTTAGAGTTCCGTGCCTAAAAGGTAAAAACGGGACCTTATTATTTATATTAGAATAGAAAAGAATAGATTATTTTTATAATAATAAGCCTACTTATTACTAGCTACAAAATCGAAGTTTTCGCAGATTATGTATTTCTATTGCCACCATAACAACACATACTCAAAATAAAAATAAAAAATATTAATCAAAAAAACAAATAATCTCTTTCGTTATATGGAGACCCAGTGGCTTCAAATTTTGACAGAATATTTATTTATTTATTCGTATTACATATGAAAAAAACACAAGAAATCAAAACTAATTAAAATTAGTATTAAAAAAAGTTAATATTCAAAGGAGGCTCCCATACTCTAAACGTAACTAAGCATTTTTAACTCGGTCTTATTAACGATATATATTGGCAAAAAATTTAATTTTGTATTAAATAAAAATAAATTATAAAATTGAAATAGAAGAAATCAATACTTCTTTAAAAAATGACGCCATTTTTTATACGTGGTGCGAAACCCTTCACGCGCGAGCACGACTCGCCATTGGCCAATTTTTTCGTAATCATTTGCAAAAACTCGAAACCAAAACGATAAGACAAAAATGTTGACCTTAGTTTTTAGTCAAAAATTTTGGAAAACATCATATCACGAGCGGAATGAAAGACCGGTTTGAATAAGACTGTTTTTGTAAAGTTTTGAATTGTGAGATAATAAGAGAATAATCTGTATAGCCTTGAGTACGGATTTTAGTTGCTAGATATATTTGTAAAAATTAAGTATTCAGAAAGATTTTTGTTTTTTTTAAAGACCTTGCATATGATTCAAATGATACATTGATTCAGTTTCAAAATGTTTTTTAGTTATTTCGTATCATAATTGTTGTTTTTTTTTATCTTATAGAGTGGCGTGGAAGCGAAAAACAGGCTGTGCCGACCCCACCTAGAAGTAAATGGTAAAGAAGAAGAAGAAGAAGAAGAATTGCAGTATTTTCTCTGAATGTCGTGCAGTTTTTTTACTTCTTACAGCTAGGCATTTTTTAGCAGGGCGCGTAACCACACGAGCATGCCTAGTTTGGAATAAGTGGCTCTCTGCTGCTGCCGAAACACACTGTTAGGTGCTTGGCCACAGATTTTACAAGTTGAGTGTGGTTGTTAGTCGGGCATGCAAATTGTAGTAGCTTCAACATTTTTGTTTAATTTTATTTAGGTAATTGGGTTACCTTAGCTTCTAATATTCAGTTATTTTTAGAGCTAGTTTAGGAATCTTTAGATTCTTAAATATTTAATATATTATATACATTCTTGAATATTTAAGATACTTATAAATTATTAGAAAAAAAAATATCTTTCTTCTTTTTTTTTCAGAGTTTTAGTCTTTTACGTGTCAGAGACCTCTAACTTGGCAGATCGCTATTATCGATATATAGATCGCACAGATTACCAAACCTCAAAAATATGTAAAAAATAAAAATAAAAATAGCCAACTGCGAGTTAGGCTCGCGTAAGAAAACTTCCTTACCGTTTTTGTATAGGACCCCCGCTAAATATTTATTTTATTCAAAAAAATATTTAATTTATGTGGTTACATTTATACATTCTGTAAAAATGTTAAGCGTCTACTAGCTATCGTTTTAATATATAACCATAACGGTTTCTGAGATACAGCTTGGAGACTGACAGACAACAGAGGCTTAGTAATAGGGTGCCATTCTTACTTTTTAGGTACGTAACTAGAAGACAAAATTAAATTATTGCTGTACTTCCGCTGTGATCCGAAACCCAAATTAAGACAAGTACAGGAAAAATGTACTAAAATCAATGAACTAAGATAAATTTACTAATATTAATTAAGATTAACGTTACCTATCACAATCCGGAAATTCTTAACTCAAACGTACTTAGGTACTTAACCTTAACCACTTAGGTCCATAGGTACGTAACCTTAAAAATCAATAAACAGTCAAGCAAACAGATTCCCAAAAGCAATAAGAAGAATGAAACCCATTTCAAAAATCAAAATATGTTGTTTATTTAGTATGTAGTAGTGGGCGGACCGGCTCCACCACTCAAACAAGTATTTGCCAGAATTCAAAATGCGATAAAAAAGTCTCAAAAATCTGACCTTAGATTTAAACCCGCAAATCTGATAGCGTTTAGAGGCACCGGTTAACCATACCTTACAAATTCGGTACATTCAATATCCTTAAGTTCCCTGTAGCTCAGCTAGCTAAGGTGGTCTGACACAATCATCTAGGTTACACAACGGACAGTCTTTATATGGGTGACAATGCACAAGAGGTTCTTTCTTTCACAGTCTTTTAAGTAGGTGAAAGTGAAGAAAAATGGCATTTTCATCTTGTCGGTTCTGTGAGTCAGATGACACGTTAAATCGTAGGTACCAAATGTCACTCTCCGTTCAAGCAGTCGTTAAGCCAAGTCATCAAAGGGTTTTATTTGGTTTGAAAAGTCTTGACACCAGAGATCATCCACTGCTATCTCCACATCCACCTCACACGAAGAAGAAGAATTTCCATTCGATAGTCTGTCTTTTTTACACTGTACAGGCATAAACCCACGCTAGTTAATAACACTTTTGTTGAAGGAGGAGCATGCTTTGTCTGGAATAACTTGCTCACAAGGCTGCTGGAACACAAAATTAGGTGATTAGCAACATATTTACAACTCCAGGGTGGTTGCTAGCCAGGTTAACATTATAAAATACTGTACCACCGTGCTATGGTTTCTTTTCATGTTATTTGATAAAAAAAAACTAAATAAAGATGTTTTATTGTATGGGGACCCCCTTAATATTTGTTTTTTATTTTATTTGATATAGCGGCACAAGAAATACATATCTTGTGAAAGTTTCAGCCCTCTAGCTATTACGGTTTCTGAGATATAGCCTGGAGACAGACAGACAGACAGCGGAGTCTTATAGGGTCCCGTTTTTACCTTTTAGGTACGGAACCCTAAAAAGAACAAGAAAAATGAAAACACTCTTCAATTTAACTTAAGGTAAGCTCACAATCCAGGCTATCACTGCGTGGCTGAATTTCTAAGATGCTGGCAGCATTGCCCCGTTGAATAGCTAAACCCAGTCAATTAAAGATAACCAAAGATATATAACCAAATAGATGTGGCAATCGGAAGCAAATAGTGACAAGCAGATATCGCGAATGACGCGCAAGGCTGGGCTTCGCTAGACCACTCCCACTCACACAGCCGAGCAATTACAGACAAAAGTCAAGGAGATCCAGTCTCTTCATATTCACTAAATATTAGTATTACCTATTGCTAAGATATTATCTTGAGGAATCTTGAATTTGTTATTACGAGTCTTCGTTTTGGAGTTTCTTAAAATGATTTATTGTTAATTAAATATTTTTTGGCTCGATTACCTTTTGCTATGCTCAGCAGACAAAAAAGCTGAAAATAATAATTGCTGGTGATTTGTAAGGAAAAGCGACTGGAGCTTAGTGGGAAAAGTGTTTTTCAAACTGATGGCTCCTGGTTTGATACCAGGAGCCAGGAGAGTGAAAAACACGGCCCTGCACAAATGACATGTTTTAAAGTTATGTGTGGGATATGCACTGGATTTACTATGAATAAAAACGTCATGAAAAATCCCACATGTTTGAAAACTACAAAACCTTAAAACTAGAAAAATCTAAATACTTGTTCAAACAATTCAGTTTTTACCTTATATATACGCAACCCTAAAAAGACGCAGGTGTAAAATTTATCGATGGCGCATCTATTGTTTTTTTATATCTTATATTTAAGTATTATTCAAATTAGTGTAGTGTTGTGTTAAACTTTAGTGATATAAATATCCAAGGTGTTTAGTGCTGATAATAGAACACACAAACAAAGTGTACTCGACTTAACATTAAGAAATGTGCTGATGGACACAATCTTAAAAACTTTACGTATGTAGTAGTTTATATTAAAGTGATACTATTTATTAGCTAAGTAGGTAAGCTAGATTATAGTTTCATTAAGAGAAAGCCTCGTGCGTTCCCTTTAAAAAGTTTGGGTCCGATACGTTTTTTCTCTTACGTCAGTGGTGGCGATTCAGCGGCACACACGACTAAACTAAATTTAAAGAAGCCCCGTCTCTTTTCATCTTAGGTGGCCAGAAAGACACGGCACGTTCTGAACCACACACAAAACTACTAAAATAACGTCAAATATGAAAAATGTAAGCGATTTTAGAGCGCACCCAATTGCAGGTCTAAATCTGACGTGTTTGACGTGATTTTAGATGTTTTATCTATGGTTTAGATCGTACCATATCTTTTTGGACATTTATGACGAAAAGAGACAAAGCTGCTTTAAATTTAGTTTAGTCGTGTGTGCCGCTGTATTAGTGTAGTAGTGACTTTAAGAAAAGTATGTTAATACCGTCACGTACAGCCGTTATTTTATATATATAGCTAGCGATAACACTAACAGAGTAGTTGTCATTGAGTGCACAGTGATGCTCGGCGATACGCGACGACCTTGGATCGCTATCTTCTGGGTTACACTCTCGTCAACAAACTGTTTGTTTACAAGAAAGTGAATCATGTTTTTTTTTTACACACGGTTGGTTAGCCCCATACTGAACTATTTCTAGCTCGTTTTTTTTTTTTTGACACTTTCACACACGGCTGGTTAGCCCCATACTGAACCATTTCTAGCTCGTATTATGGTTGCTAACACAACTGATATACTACATATACACATACATATTATATATAAATACATATTTATATATAATATGTACACACACAGCCAACAAATTTATTTAAGCACAAAGATGTTGACCGGGCCGGGAATCGAACCCGGAACCTTCTGATTAGCAGTCCGGTCCTTTACGCCAACGAGGTCGTCAAAAAGTGTTATACAAATATCTTTATTGACATAAAAAACACGTACTCGTAATGTATTTTTTTTGAACCATTAGTGCTGAATATTGTTATCAAATTGATTCAGCACCGATGGCCTCTCCCACAGAATATGAACAAGTCTGATTGTTGTATAAGTACATGACACAATTATAAAGGATTTATACAAAAAAATAAACAAAATGATGTATATTTAGAAGATAAGAAAAAAAAAATATAAATAATGTTGCTAAACCTAAATTAAGTTTATATAAAAAAATAAGCAATATAAAAAATACAAAGTAAAAAAAAAACTCGACCAATTTTTATTTATAACAACTTATGACAACATGTTTTTTAATTGCTCTGCCAACGTATTTTTATTTAGCTTTTCTTCTAATATATAAAAAATAAGTGGGGCTTTCCTTCCTGACGCTTTATCTCCAAAACGCACGAACAAATTTCCACGGTACAGCATAGTCCGGTCAATTTAAACATTCGAAGTTACATAAAGTCCCAACAAGCTAAATTTCTGTGAAATTGTTCAAAACATAATTAAACATTAGCATTCGTTAAAAAGTCTCGTGCTCCGTGAGGTTTGTAGCAAACACGATTCAGCGAAAATATCAACTTTGTGTCAAATCTGAGTTCGCTGGATTTGCTAGTTAATTTATAAAACCTGACATATCGACAATTAACATTACTCGTTTTATTTATACTTTAAGTAAAGCATAACAAATAATCTAAAAAAACTACACAAGGAAAACGTCGCCAAATCTTTTTTATTATTTTTGTGATTCAAGGTTTCTCAGTGCGTTCAGTAAATCCATTCATGTAACTGGTTCTAGAAGGTTGAGGAAAATAGTTTTATTCTGACCTATATGTTGGTGTTAGTAATCTAGTGGGGGTATCCCACTACACCTGCCGGCTGATACCTGGCCTATAAGGAAACTTATTATACTATGACTAATAAAGGTTGCGTGACATTTTGTAACTAATTTTAATACACTTACACTTTTCGTCATCGCTCTTGAAAAGTTTACCGTGTATACCAGAAAACACCCATTTGCTTGTTTGGCCATATATACTATAAACAATTGCTAAAAAAAATGAGTTTTACTTTCGAATCACCTCAATGAGCCTTTACGAATAGTACTTATTAATAACTAGCTGCGTACCGCGGCGTCACTCGTGTGACTCCAAGTTTAAAAGAAGCCTATGCGTTAATCTAGTCTAAACTATGTCCGTACCATATTTCTTCGAAATCAGTTCAGCCGTTTGAGCGTGAAATAGTAATCAACATACACACTCATACAGAAACTTTAACATTTATAATATTAGTTTATTCTTTAATTCAGTGAAGAATCGTTAGAGTGACATAACATGATTTCGTAAAATTGCTCGATTGTTTTTTGTTTATTCTGATATACGTCCATATGTATAAAACGCAATCAACGCTGTTTAAAAGTTACAGCACTGCTTGAAGTACATTTTCAGCTGACTGCAACTTCTTTTTCTCTTAACCGAGTTAGACGAAACAAAGTTTTGACGCTTCTAATTATATGTAATTCACTTGTAAAAACTGTTATGTAGTTTTAAAGTTCGTTATAACTAACATTATAGATAGATAAAAACTCCAAAAATTGTTTATTTGGTTTTCGTTACTAATCTTTAATCGTTCCCTATCAGTTTTTCGGAAAATTATTGAATGTACAGATACTCGATTTTTACTGTCTTATTATATGAACGCGTATGTATTGCTAATTGTTAGTTGGCAAAACAGCCGTCTTATTTTACAAAAGGCCCACATACCGTGTTTTAGAGTTTCAGGGACATTTTTAAAGCATTTTTTTAACAGCACTAAAGACCTTAGGTTTGAAATCATGTAACAAGCAAGGCAAGCCTCTACATTACCAAATACAATGTCAAACTAAAACGTTTTAGCGGCAAGCGTGTAAGTTTACACATTTTATAACGTAACGAGGTAATGCCTGGAAGTGGCATAATTTTTTTTAAACCTGAAGACCGGGCTGACTGGAAGGAGAGAAGGGAGGCCTTTGCCCAGCAGTGGGACACAACAGGCTTTTAATAATAATAAATAATGAGATGTAAGGGCAATCCTATAATATAATATCAGGGTAAGTTAGTTAGAAGACATGAAAACTTCTGTAATTAACACTCATGGTGTTTGCTTTTTTACTCCTTACACGGAGGTATTTAACCTGCTGGTTACCGGGCTGGGCGCGTTTTACCACTAGAATAAATATAATAACATAAAAAACATATACACTTCATATATATACTTACTATACTTTTCATAGCAGAGAGATATTTTGTTTATTAATTATGATTTAAAGAGCTGAATCTTTCGGCACGACAAAACATTGTAAGGTTACTATCGCATGGTGGTAGATCATTTTATAATGGCTCGCTTGGCTAAATGAAAAATCTGTCACCAAGCAACTAACAATTAAATCCGGCAGCCTTCTTCAGAGCTAGTCCATTGCGAGTCAGTTCCAGAAAAAAATTAGGTCCGGCCTTAGAAGCACAATAGAGGAGCAGTAGAGCCTCGACCTTGGAGATGTAATCACCCGACGTGAGAGCAATACTGATGCATGGGGGAATAAACCTTGGTGACCGGGCCTACATGGCGGTGACGTCACGAGGATACTGCCAAATCTGATCGCTGACTGTTTTGAACCATCTCTTATGACAGCATTAGTGTGGTGGTAGAACATTTTGTAATACTCGTCTGGTAAGCTACTATTTTTTTACACAGGGTAGCTTGGCATTTGACCAGCAAGATTAACCACACGAGTTAGCGACACTCTGGCACGAGGAAGAGCATGCCTAGTCTCGAATAGCTGGTTCTTAAGGAGGCGAGATTTCGGTGTAGGAAATCAGATGGTGGGAGAGAATTTTCCAGTGCTTGCCTGGCTGGAAACCACCCCCAAGATGGAAATCGTTAAGTATCTAACGGTGAGTGCCTGCAGCCTTCCTGAGATCTAGATATTCCAAAGTAGGCACGGGTTACCTCAAGCCAGAATGTCGCTGACTCGTGTGGTTATGCACCCTGCTGGACGAATGCCTAATTATAAGAATGAAAAAAAGTGGCTTCATTTTGCTTTTATGTACGTTTACGATATTTAAAAAAAAAAACTATTGTCAATAATTGTAATGTTATTTCCCTTTATTATTTTTAAGTAAAAACCACTTTATACTTGTACATCGTACAAAGATTTAAAATTTATTAGTTTAAAGTAATTTTTTTTTATAATAGTTTAATTCAATTCTTATTTTGTATATTGTATTTGTAGATACAGTGTAAACGCCATGTAACGCCACTCGATTTAACGATAAACTCTTTAAAGCGTCGAAATTAATTAGCTTTAGTTGGTTTAGCTTGTATTCCATACAATTATACATTCCCTTCATTTAACGACCACTTTCTATAACGCCATTGCACAGTCCCTTCAGTGTCGTTATATAGAGTTTACACTGTACTTGTATAATGATTTAAGTAGCACATTTATTTAATACCTTTCATTAATAAAAAAAAACACGAATTCAATATTACTCAATGTAAATCTAATCTAAAATTAATTAAACGAAAACTATATCTAATCTTGTGCGATCCTTACATTGCATTAGATTTGATGGTGGTACAACACTATTTGCCACTGCCCGAGATGTCTTTTTTTGTTTTACCCTCGACTCTGGATGAGAGCGGAAAAAGACAACTGACACATAAGTGCCAGCGAGTGGATCGACGACAAGAGCCTCTGTAGGTCGCATCTTCTTCAAAATCACAAAAAGGACGTTCCTTTAGCTCCGTGAGCTCTGCAAATAGCTGCCGTGCACTATTTACAAACCAGTGCGTGTGTGAAGAACCCAGGAGAACTCTCACCCGACCAGCCCTGTCTTGGAACGGCATTAGAAGCATTGGAGGTAAGTGGTAGATATATTGGCCTCCTCTTATCTATGTTCTTGTTTGGATCGGTGCATCACCACTGCATTGTCATTTTTTTTATACAGTCCACTAAGCTCCCATTATCTGAATGTTCATATATCGAACAAATCTAAAAAACCAGTGCCAGTGGGAAGAATACCTAAAACGCCAGCCTGGTTGCCTCTTTGTATAGCGACGCTAATCCGCTGTGCAAAGTACTATACGTGCCAACTAAGAATAGGACTGTCAAAACCGCCATCTTGCTCAATCATACGCGCAAACTTCATAACCAAAGTGTATGGTGTGAAAAATAAGTTATGAACAAATTATATTCAGTTTATATGTTTAATGTACGCTGTTTTGCAATTTCTTCTACATTTAACGGCAAATTAATTATAAATGAGTAGGATTTAAAAGTAAAAGCATATTTATAAAAATACTAGCTGACCTGGCAAACGTTGTTTTGCCTTAATAAAAACAAAATATTCTAAATATACAGTAGCCGATTCTCAGACCTACTGAATACGCATATAAAATTTGGAAAAAATCGGTCAAGCCGTTTCGGAGGAGTACGGTAACAAACACTATGACACGGAAATTTTATATATAAGATAATTTCTTTTTCATTGTTGTCACTTCTTTTTGTACCAAATAAAAATAGTTTATTATACTGCTTACAGCACTTAAGTCGAAACTATCCAAAACCAATGTCTCGTCACGTGTTTTTTTTAGGTGTTGTTAATTTGCCTTGGGTACTTCTTACCTGTAGAATTAATTAATCCAAAATTATCCAATAATAAAATCAAGAATAATTAAACAATGATTAAATTTATATCTATGAACCAAAAAAATAATTATTATATTTATTTTTTACGCTTTCTTTGCTAGTAGTACTTTTTTGACAGTTTTCGTGTGAAGTTTAAGCAAGCGCGATCCTATTCTTAGTTGGCACGCATGTAGATGCCGGCATTTTGGTCACGAGTAGCGTCGACAAAGCGCTTCTTTAAATCAAGAAACAAGATTTTACCCTCAGTCCCCAAGGCCCCAATATATCTTGTATAATGAAATCGTTTAGTATTGAAAAATACATGGATGAAGTAAAGGAGCCAGTTTAAAACTAAGCACTTATTTATTTTTCCTTAAATCCTGCATGGCTAACGGCACCATGTTTACTAATTAATGTGAACTGATTAGGTACAATGTATGAGCTCATGTTTGCTGGACTCATTTAGCATGTTAGGTACTACAGCATGTACTTATATATATAATATTATCAGAGTATTATTGTTTGTATTAAGTAGGTAAAATAAATACCTTGTTTTGTTCATAATTAAATCATGTGCCATTTTGGTCAAAATATCGAAGCGACTCAATTTTATTTTTATATAGTTCTATATTGACGACCTCGTTGGCGTAATGGTTACCATGCCGGAATGCCAATCAGAAGGTACCGAGTTTGATTCCCGGCTCGGTCAACATCTTTGTGATGAAATAAATTTGTTGGCTGTTGGTCTGGGTGTTAAATATGAATCAATATAAAGTTTTTATGTATAGTATATCAGCTGTGTTAGCAACCATAATTCAAAATAGAAATGTTATGTTTAGCATGGAGCTAACTAGCCATGTGTGAAATGTGTCATGATATGAACAAAAAAATAAAAATAAAATTTAGAATGAACTCTGTTCTCAGTACTTCAGTTCCGCATTATTTACAAGCAATTATAATCAACCCAGTTTTGCAGTTTTATTTTATGATTCAAGGTCTGCCTTCTACCTGGGGACTGGTTCTAATATACTTACCTAGTATATCCATATCTCTACAGACCTACTTAGTAACACACACATGTACTTCTGAAAACAAACAGCAATACAACAACACACATATTTAATGACAATAATTATATTAATTATTACATGAAAATAGATGGAATAAAACAACTGACTGAATTCTTGAATATTTTGTTTTAGTTTTTATAATATGAAGTAACTAATAAAATACGTAGTTAAACGCAAAACTGTTAGATTTTTTTTGGGAAATACTCCTATAAAAATCTGTTGAAAAAAAATAGTAGGTATGTGCCACTGAAGTGCCTTGATAGCTGACATCGAAATGCTGTATTAACCCAGGTTTAACGAATCAGCATTGCTATTCAACGTGGTAATGCTGCCAACGCGTTTGGTAAGCTGCCCTCTAGTAGTAAGCTTGAGTTTTTGACTAGTTTTACTTATTTATCTGAACCTATTCCTAATTGCTTACTTCTTGTAGTAGTTAGTGAATACTCGTACAATTTCATAGTAATTTCCTAGTGCTCTTCTGGTTAACAACCACTTTCAAATTGAAAAGTCTGTCGCGAAGCAGCTTACAGTGTGTTCTGGTAGCTTCTTTAAGAGACAGTTATTCCAGACTAGGCATGCTCCACCACCCCCCCGTGGGGCCCCGCATTGTCGAGGCGGGGGGGCTCAGTAACCGTGGCCTGGTCACCCACGGTGAAGCGAAGAGGGTCCCTGAGGCGGGCCGCTCCCTAGACTTGTCCTCCCCCATGCAAGTTCTAGATGGAGTGGCACCAGTAGGTTGCGGGACTTCGCTCCGGGGGGGTTTCGCAACTGAGGAGGGCTGCGGTGTGGTTTTGGAGACACCCACCGCAGCCGAAGGTGTGGGGCCGCGGCAGGAGAGAAGTGTCGGTATTACGATGCGCCGCTCTTCCTACCTGCCGCGGCCTCGATGGGGTCGCCACCGTTGATGGCGGACGCGGTGGGGCCGCAGGGAGAAGGGAGTGGTACCGCAAAATACAACTTACCCTATTCTCTGCGGCCGTAGTGGCAGGTGACGGGGCCACAGACCTGACCCGTCACGGGGGACCTGGGACGTCGGACCGGGGTTGTCCGGCGTCCATTGCACTTATGGTCCCCGAGGTGGTTGCGGTGCACCATGTGCACTGCAAGGGGACTCATCCCCAGAGAAGGAGCCTCGCAGGCTAGCCGAGGTGGGCGGGGTGGTGGGTTAATGCGAGAAGCGGAACCTCATCCCGTCCTTTCCGGTGAGGAGGTCATCGTGAGGTTTTAGTCGGTAGGGATGTCCTTTTGACATCGAGCCCGACATACCCCACCCACCTCCCCGGGTGTGGTGGGGATGCGTAAATGCATTTCCTCACGTAAAAAAAAAAAAAAAAAAAAAAAGGCATGCTCCACCAAAAAAGTGAGTGTAGCTTGGTGGTAATAACTTTAGTTTTTCCATCAGACGGCCCCTGGTTCGATCCTGGCCCTACACCAATGACTTGTTTTTCAAGTTATGTGTGGATTTGAACTCGCTTTACGGTGAAGAAAAACATCTAGAGGAAATCGGCATGTCTGAGGACCACAATATCCGAAGACGTGTGTCATCCGCCAACCCGCACTTGGCCAGCGTGGTGGATTATGGCTTTTATCTATCTCCTAGTGAGAGAAGGCCCCGAGTCCCAGCAGTGGGAACGTATAGTGGGCTGCTTATGCTTATGCTATGCATATGCTCCACCACCACAGATCCTTGTCTTGGCCCAGTGTCTAGCTTTAAAGAATAAAAAGAAGTATCTTACTTCTTTTTAACTTATTGGTTTACCAGTTGTTGGAGAGGAAAGGTCAGAAGGCTAAGACGTAAGCCCTGAGGTATTTCTGTGACTAAGAATGCACCAGTTTCTTGAAAGTTCGCTTGTTCAGTCGTCATTGAGGGCTACGTGATTGTTTTATTATAACAGACTTAGCGCGTCAATTCAATACCTTTTCAGTTATAACTTAAATAAATGGCTTGACTTTTGTGTTTTTTCTTATCTCTGGTACAGGTGGTGATACAGTTTGGTGACAGACAGACAGCGGAGGCTTAGGAATAGGGTCCCGTTTTTACCTTTTAGGTACGAACCCTAACAATCCTACTAATACAATAAATGCGAAAGTTTGCGTGTGTATGTTTGTTAGTTCTTCACGGCTTTCAATGAAATTCGGTGTGGAGATCGCTTAGACCTTGGATTAATATATTTCCCGCGGGATACGCAAATAACTTCTAAATCTATGTTACTCTTTCATGCTCTAACGGCTGGACCGATTTTGATGAGATTTACTTTGAAGATAGTTTAGAGCTTAGATTAACATACACAAACTACTTTTTACCCGGCTTAACGTCTTTTTGTCCCGGACCAACGCGGCTAACGCCGAGGAGCGCAACTAGTAAATACATTTTTTACTTCTGCTATTTGTTTTTATAGCAGCGAAAATTATAGCTTACTAGTTATGATGGTTTCTGAGATACACCCTGGTGACAGACATACAGATCTTCTTCTTCTTCCTTGCCTTATCCCACTAGGTGGGGTCGGCAGCAAATTTTCCTCTTCCACTTTCCTCTATCAGCCGTCGTCTCTACACTCACTCCTTTCTCTCTCATCCATGTCTTCTTCGGTCGGCCTCTTGCCCTTCTTCCTTGCACTACCATTTCCATACATCTCCTACTAACATGCATCTCTTCCCTACGCATCACATGCCCATACCAAGCCATAGACAAAAGACAGACAGGGATCGGATGTTTAGTAATAGGGTCCTGTTTTTACATTTTAGATTTTTCTAGGAACTTTAACAATTATATAAATAATGCGTTGTAATACCAAAACATATATGATGTAAGCCGGATAGCGGTGACGGTGGAATAGAGCCAACAGAGCTGGCTGACTGCCAGGAGGATGTATATCACCTGCTCTGTCCAAGTGTACTTGATTTTACTTCAAGTCATCTTTAAATTATAACATAACTGACCTGGCAGACGTTGTTTTGCCTTAAGTACAGTTAAAAACACTATGAAAAATTATGACATTACTAAAATGGCCATATAAAATAGGAGTTGGTGATAAAAAGTAAAAAATTTGGGTTGTATGTATTTTAATGCCACATTATAGAAAAATAAAAACAAAATATTTCGTCGTAATAATAAAAAAATTAAAGGTGAAAACCCTTATCACTTAGGGGTATGAATAGATAGTAGCCGATTTTAAAACCTACTGAATACGCATATAAAATTTGGTAAAAATTAGTCAAGCCGTTTCGGAGGAGTACGGTAACTAACATTGTGACATGGAAATTTTATATATTAGAAGAAGAAGATAATTTGCCCAAGCCGCCAACAATTTGCCGAAACTGCCTTCTTGTAGTGGGGTAAACATTTATATTATAGATACTCGTATAGACAATACCTTGTTTCTATCTGTAATCAATGTCACAAAATACGAGCATAATACTTTACAAGTGCAAATTAAAAATATGGAAAACCCCCGAAACTAATTATGCTATTAGCAAACTTGTATTGGCCGCCATTTTAGATTTTTTTTCAATGAAACAAAGATTGAAAAAAATAATAATCAAATATTTATTCACTTAAATGTTCAATTACGAGTATATACTTTAGCACGACTAGGTATCAAACGAACCTTTTTATTTGATACTCAGCCGTACCAGTATCTTGACTAGTAGACGACATACACTACGAAACATCAAATACAAGATATCCACCACCATAACAAGTCGTCAAAGGTTTTTAATATTTTTAATTTACACTTGTGCAAAAGCGAACCGGAAAACGCATCGTTCTTCCGTTGTCGGAAAAAATAAGAAGGAAAAACGTATTAGAACATCGCTTACCTTTACTCTTATTATGACGTTTGAATAATCACAATGTGATGTAATTTTTAAGGAAATTCTTTGTAGGCAAATACAGACCTACCTGACCTAGATCAGGGAAACTACACTTGACGTACCGGTAACTTGTTTCTTGTTGCATTCAACAGGTTATTTAAGGCGTGTGGCAGCAATTTTTTTTTATTTTTTTTATGCTCTAACTAGGTCAGCGTTTGACCACAATTCACCTGATGGTAAGTGATTTGAGTTCTACGTGAAACGCGCTTACTTAGAAGGTTCACTCTCGCCTTGAAAATCTTTACATTATAGCCATTAGAGAGCAGGGAATTTGGCAATTGTAATTGCAGCGGCAGAATTGTAAGATTTCCATAAGATGATTTTGTATACTTCGTTCGATAGTTTTATTTTTAGAATAAAATTACGTCTGATTTTTTAAATCGTCTATCGATTTAAGATTATGGATGTATTTTTTTTAGATTTAGGATTTTGTATATGATCTTTTTTATCCAATGATGTTTTATGTTGTCAATTTTAAATATTTTAATGCATTTTTGACTGAATTAATAAATTAATTCATTTCCAGTAACATTAGCAAATTTAAAATTGATTTGCTCCTTAGAAATTAAAACAAATCTAAATTATTTTTGTAGGTAATGAAATTATCTAGAATAATTATAATAGAATCATCGTACAATTACAATATTGTCATATGCTTATTACATGAAGTTCCTAATGGCGCGCGTCAGGCGATTCACTCTAACAAATTAGAATTAGACGCGCCATACAAATATGGTGCACCTGAACTCGGTACATTTGCACCTTAAAGCACTAAGTTTCCAAAGTAAGATAAAAGACCGCTAAGACGCACATTGTCAAGGTTTTCCGCTTATTTTCAGAGGCTTTTATTGTCTGCGCCGGCGCACGGACCGGTATATATGCACATTGGCTGACAGGATGTCTGTCTGTTTGTTTTACCAACCACTGTTGCTATTTATCTCTTATACTACAAGTATAATTTTGATGCGGATTTCAGTGACGGGTTGAGATTTGATTGGCGCATGTTTTAAGATAAATATTGGTGTCATACTTGCCAGGCAGACCTGCGGCAAATGTTTTTTCTACAAAAAATGGTACCATTTATATCCAAAAGCACTAAGTCGATTTGATGCAATTTTCAAGGACGGGTTGAGATTTGATTGATGCATCTCATCATGCGGGATGGCGGATGATTCAAGTATTCAGTCCTCAAACGTATCGGTTTCCTCACGATGTTTCCGTCACCGTAAAGCGAGTGCTGATTCACACATAACTTGAAAAACAAGTCATCGGTGTGTAGGGCTGGGATCGAACCACGGGCCGTCTTGTTGAAAAGCAGACGTTATTACCATCGTGCCACACTCGCTTTTATATTATATTAATATAACTATATTTATTTGACAGAATAGGTATTGTCATCTAGGTAGATAACTATGAAAATAAATGAATCAATTAATGTAAATCTAATCTAAGAAAACAGTGCTAGTGGAAAAAGTTTACTTAAATGCCAGCCAAGTTGCCTCTTTGCATAGCAATAACTTATATTAATTACGCCATGTTAGCACGTGTCTCCGCAAAGCTCTGTAAGCTAGAAATGTAAGTTTGTTTTGGGAACTCCCTCCTCGTGACGTCACTACCTCGGAAGACAACTATTTCCCAGAAACACCTTTTCCTCAAGAGCGAAGGTGAACCAGTATTGGTGGTACTGGACCAGACTCACCACTCCTCGGGGTAATCCCAGCATGGCATTAAAGAAATAATTGGCCAAAGGCGAGTCTGACTTAAATAAATAATAGCTTTTTACACACACACACTAACACGTTTTTTAGTTTTTTTAAACTATTATTTATTTTCTACTTTTTAGTTTGGAATGTGTCCTAATATTAAAAAATAAAAAGAAATTAGTGTTTTGTCATCGGTCCTCAATAAATCTACAAAGTTTGAACGAAATCTGGCCGTTTAAAGTGGTTCAAAATCGCGCTCAAAGAAGTCGGTTACAAACATACAGGTGAAGCTAATATAAAGCGTGTAAAAAAGTCTGTTTTGTAGGTACCATTATAGTCTACTAGCTTTGTCCCACTGAGTTACCCGCGTTAATCCAGGATAAAAAGTAACTTATATGTTAATCCAGGATCAAAACTTTTTCTACTATATTTCATCAAAATCGGAGTAGCAGTTTGATCTTGAAGAAGCAACAAACATACACACTTACATACAAACTTTTGCCTTTATATTATTGGTGAGATAAAAATGCACTGCGACTCGTCTTTGGCTAGTGTTGCTAACTCACAGTGACACGAGGTGGAGCATGCCTTGTCTGAAATAACTGGCTCTCTACGTTGTTATTGAAACTTACTGTTAGGTGCTTGAAGTTTATTTTTTTTACAAGATAGTGGTGGGTAACTAGACAATGCTCTATCACCATGCACAATCTATAAACATAAACAGCCCTGTTCAATACAAAATGAGTGGGCTGTATGTAAGTTCTGATTCTCACAAGGAAATTACGAGACTTAGATAGCACCACGTACCTTTCATCCACGACGCCACTCCCCGGGACAACTCCTCGCGTCTGGCGGCAGCTCGGTGGGTAACGATCGTCAAGTTCCTTGTTGAAATGCAGAACAGTATTAACTGTACACGGCACAGTAAAAATATGCTTGGTGAAGCGACGCGCGACACTATTAGGATATATTAAAGAGTAACTCTGTACTACGGCGCGGTGATGATACGAGCGCGGGTTGACTCCCATACGATTCCAGAGTGACTGCCTCAGGCCGCGACGCGCGGACTGCAGGTTTTGTAGTTCTACCCTCATCTCACAATAATACCTTTATGAGAATCGAACAAGCCCATTATACGTTCATACTGCTGGGACTCGGGGCCTTCTCTCACGAAGAGAGAGATATAGGCTATAATCCACCGCGCTGGCCAAGTGCGGGTTGGTGGATGACACACGTCTTAGGATATTATGGTCCTCAAACATGCCGGTTTCCTCACGATTATTTATATTATTTATTATTTATGAGGACTGAGTCGCCCTCGTCCGTGGGAGTATACTCCGATCCTGTCACCCCACACGTGGTCCTCGGGTGGTGCAAATCAAGCGACACTCACACTGGTGGTAGGCTTCGGCCGGGGCTAGTGACCACCCACCGGACTAAGTCGCGCCGCCAAGCGGCCTGGCCGTGTTCCGGCGCGTTGTCCGGTGACGCCGTTTGGAGAGATGGGTCGGGACAGTTACTTTTTCGTTGCAAGTACCGGTATCAGACTCATCGGCAATCAGGCATCGGACATCTAGTTTTGGAGGGTAGCGGGATCCGTGGCACGGTTCTCCGCTGGCCGACCGCAGGTAGTAGGGGACCCAAGTAGTGAGCTAGCTACTCACGAAAGGCTGTCCCGCCAACTAGCGAAAAATCCCGGGGATGCGCCATCGTGCCGGTTAGCGACCGGATGAAAGGGCCCGATGGACATCCCTGGGGGGGCACGGGCGTCCCCGCAGTCTCCAAACTAGCTGTCCAACGATGTCTTGTCTGCTCCGTGAGTCTGGGTTAGCTGCTAGAAGTCTAGTCCCACTGCCATCTCTCCACCGATTTCACTTAATGCTCATCATGAGAAGTAAAAGTTTTAAGAAAAGGGTTCAACAGCGGATGCACGCCCTTTCATTGAAAGTGCACCTCACTAATATCAGAGGCTTGCACTCCAATCTCGTTGCGGTCCACCACCATCTCGAGACCGACAAACCCGCCCTCATGATTCTTACGGAGACGCAGATCAAATGTCCGTCTGACACGGCGTACTTGCTATACCCCGGGTACACCCTTGAGCATAATTTTAAGGCTCGGGCTGGGGTATGCTTGTACGTCCGGGATGACATTTGTTGTCAGCGTCTCCGTAACCTTGAAAACCGCAATTTTTCGGTGCTCTGGGCGCTGGTGGACACAGGCATTGAGAAAATTCTCTATGCCTGTGTCTACCGTTCACACACTGGAGACCAGGAGACGACCAGGCTAATGGAATATCTCAGTGAGGCGGCGGATGCGGCTCAGCAAAGGTACCCGACAGCCCAATTAGTGTTTTTGGGGGATTTTAATGCACACCATCAGGAGTGGCTTTACCCACACCGAGACACTGACCATGCTGGCAGAGAGACGCGTAAGCTTGCCTTGGCGTTAAATCTCTCTCAGCTGGTCCAAGGGGCAACTCGAGTTCCCGATGTTGAGTCGCACACACCTTATTGTCTGGACCTTCTGCTGACGACTGATCCAGACCGGTACTCCGTGGCGATATCGTCACCTTTAGGTAAATCCGATCACTGTCTGGTGAAATCTGTATCCGTGTATTCCCCGTCCGACCCGAGCCCAATTGGCACCCGGCGGATGTGGCGATACAGGTCAGCAGATTGGGATGAGATGCGGTCTTTCTTTGCGTCTTATCCTTGGCAGTCAGTTTGCTTCTCCTCCGGTGATGCTTCGGTTTGTGCGGATGCCGTGACTGATGTACTGCGTCTGGGTATGGAATACTTTATCCCAAACTCCGATGTGTCTCAGTCCGGCAAAGCTCGCCCTTGGTTCGGTCCTCAGTGTGTACGTGCGGAAGCACTGAAACATGAGGCATACCTGGCATGGGTTGATGCTCGAGACCGCAAGACCGGGGATGTCAGCCGGAGGAAAAAGGACTTTAACAAGGCTGCCAAGTCCTGCAAAAAGGTTCTTCAGAGGGCTCGTTTCGATCACATTGGCCGAGTAGGGAACAAACTGGCTTCTTACCCCGCGGGCAGTAAAGCTTTTTGGTCCCTGGCTAAATCGATCGAAGGGAACTTCTGCCGCCCCTCTCTTCCTCCTTTGGTTAAGCCTGACGGAACACTGGCCCACACTGCGGACGAGAAAGCAAACTTGTTTGCTTCTTTGTTTGCGGAGAATTCGCGTCTAGATTCTGGTGGCGCCTCACCTCTTGCACCTCTTGGCTGTTCGACAAAAATGTCCGACATAAATATTCGCCAAACTGAGGTTCGAAAGACGCTACGCAATCTAGACGTGAATAAAGCTAGTGGTCCCGACGGTATACCGGCAATAGTTTTGAGGACATGTGCGCCTGAGTTGTCTCCTGTGTTGACACGCCTCTTTCGGCTTTCTTTAGAGACTGGAGTAGTGCCGAGTTCTTGGAAGCTTGCTAATGTGCAGCCCGTGCCCAAAAAAGGTAGTCGCGCCGACCCTGCTAACTACCGGCCCATTTCAGTCACGTCCATACTCTGTAAGAGTTTGGAACGTGTCTTGAACCGCAGGCTCCTGGCGTACCTAGAATTTAACGACCTCATCAGTGACCGACAATATGGCTTTCGCCGGAATCGGTCTACTGGGGATCTTCTAGCGTACGCCACGCACTTATGGAGTGAGGCTATTGAGAAATACGGAGAAGCCCTAGCGGTTTCCCTCGATATTTCCAAAGCCTTTGACAGGGTCTGGCACGACGGCCTTATTAGTAAGCTTTCTACATACGGCCTGCCCGCTAGTTTTATTGCATGGATATCGGACTTCCTGAGGGATAGATTTATTCGGGTAGTCGTCGACGGCTGCTCGTCTGATCTTATGGCTATTAATGCCGGTGTCCCCCAGGGGTCGGTGCTCTCTGCGACGCTTTTTCTGCTGCACATCAATGATCTGCTTAGTCCTGGTATTATTGGGTACGCAGATGACAGCACCGTCGTAGAGAGCTACATATCTTCTGCGCGAGCTAGTGCGGTTGACATCCAGTCTCATAGAGAGGCTATGGTAAGGCGCTTAAACCTGTCTCTTCAGGCAGTCTCCGATTGGGGCGATGCCAATCTGGTCAGGTTTAATGCTGTCAAAACCCAGGCGTGTCTTTTCTCCGCAAAAAAGAGGCCCTTTAATCTGGCCCCTACTTTCCGAAATGTAGCCTTGCCGATCACTGACCATCTCGAGCTTCTTGGAGTCTCTTTGTCTTCAACCCTCAACTTTGGCCCATATATTGAGTCTAAGGCTCAATTGGCAGCCAAGAAGCTGGGTATCCTCTCGAAGGTGCGCCGGTACTTCAAGCCGGAACAGTTGCTTACATTGTATCAAGCACAAGTTCGGTCGTGCATGGAGTACTGCTCGCACCTTTGGGATGGATCGGCTAAATACCAGCTTGAGGCGTTGGAGGCAATAGAGCGGCGAGCGAAGAGGCTAGTTGGCAATAATGCTCTGTGCAAGGCAAAGCTGCAGAGCCTTGAGCATCGCCGCCTGGTGGCCAGCCTTTCGGTTTTTTATAGGTTGCATTTCGGTGAGTGTGCGACGGAATTGCATGAGTTGATTCCCCCCGCCCCATTCCACTACCGGACGAGCAGGGAAACTCCAAAGAGGCATCGTTATACCGTGGAGGTTCCAAAGGCGCGTACTAAGCGGTTTGCCTCCACCTTCATAGTGCGAACTGCGAAGGTGTGGAACTCATTGCCTAGTTCTCTGTTCCCTGAGAGCTACAATCTGGCGGTTTTCAAAGCAAGAGTGAACCGGTTTTTTCTGGGTATGCGCGTTCCACCTTAGATCATAATGTCGCTTGCCATCAGGTGAATTGTGATCAAGCGCAAACCCATTTAATGTAAAAAAAAAAAAAAAAAAAAAAAAAAAACGATGTTTTCCTTCACCGTAAAGCGAGTGCAAATCCAGACATAACTTGAAAAACAAGTCATTGGTGTAGGGCCGAGATCGAACCAGGAGCCGTCTGATTGAAAAGGAGCCGTCTGATTGAAAAGCAGACGTTATTACCACCGAGCCACACTTGCTTTTTTGCACAATCTATAATTCTTATAAGAACTAACTAGTTCTTATAAGAATTAATATATACACTAATAGCCACTACGAAGGGAGAATAACTATTCTCCCTTCGTAGTGGCTATTAGTGTGACAATGTACTGTCTGTCGGCGCTTTACTTGTACCTTTAGTATTCAGATCATACACGAATGGACATTACCAGTGTATTATCATGCTGGTGGAGGTCAGCCAGCTTTCGGTTGGGAATACCCGAGCACATTCTTTATTTATGCGGTTTCTAGAGCTTTCCAAAAGCGGTATAGTTAAAGAATGCAAAATTTTATCACCTGAGTATATATTCCTCCAAGCCAAAGTTACCTAAACAGTTTTGATAATATTAAAACTTTCTAGATAAACCTAAAAAAAATACTCATAAAAAAAAACTGCTAAAAAAATGACGGAACCTTAAGAAAAATCATATTAACTGGGCTGCTCATCTCCAGTAAATAAGTATTAACATGAAAAATAGTAATTTTAAAATATCAGAAGGGCGTGCTTCTGAAAATTATGAACATATTAAAAAAAATACTTTTTATTTATGTAAAAAACGACTATCTAGAATCGTTATGATTTTAACATTTCAATAATGACAAAATTTTATTATTTTCAGAATAAAAAAATATACAATTTTTATTTGTTATGTACGAGTATGAATTTATTTCGTGAAATACCTACTACCGAGGTAAAACGTCCCATTAATGAAAATATTAGACTAAATACGTTTTCCTAAACAATGTTCCAACAGCTAAGCGTTCCACTGGTATTCAGTACACAGGGAAGGTCTATCCTTAGGGAAATAATAAGGAAAAAGTAAAATCCTTTTTCAAAAGGCCGACTGTAATAGTTAAATAATATATTTCTTATAATGATTGCTGCATACGTCAATCAGAATCAACAATACCTATTAGAAGTACTTCAATATACAGGATTACTAAACAATTACTAAACAAAGGGACACACTCAATATTTATATAAGCCAGCGAACTAGAATAAACGGAAGAATAACTCCATACAATTGCCGCTTAGAATTTGGATCCATCTACGCACAAAATTATACTGTTATCCCAACAAAACACACACACACACACAAAGCTCGCACGCGATTAGTGCCGTGCCACACCATGCGATACCACGTGGGCGCGCGGGTAGCTGTTTAGCCCCACCCACCGCGGTATTTTACGATTACGCGTGAAACTCTTTTATCGGCCAAGTTACTACTCTTCTTCTATTCTATTTCGCTGATAAAAGTTAAGTTCTAGGTTAAGTTAGCTTCTCTTTTTCTCTAGGTTGATTAGAAACAGTCTAGTAACAGACGGAAAAACAGTCGACAGCGACAGTAATATGTTGGAACGGAACCATACATACAAACGTTGTTTTATTGTTTTTTTTTTATAATATTAAGCTCCATAGTGTTAACTTGTAACTTTGGTGTTATCAATAAATGATTTGTATTTGTGTTTGTATTTGTATACCCGTTGCTAATAGCCCTGTATGTGATGGCTTAAATCATTTATATATGTCTAAATAAAATTGTGTTGTCATTTATAAAATATGGGTTCGAACATAAATATAATTCACTAGTAAATTTCAATTAGAATAAGCGTTGGTAATTAATGATATGTTACTTATAGGTACTTACTTAATAAAATCCTATTAAGACTATTTTAAATAATGTACACAGTTCTTATTATGTATTTGTTAAAAAAAGACACGTATCAATATTTCTTAAATAAAGAAATGAATTATTATTATTGAAAAAATTTAGAACTGAATTCAATTTTAAAAATTAAACTCGTTTCGATATAATTTATATTAAATAATTCGAGGATTATGTAAGAGGTTAAAATTATGTTACTTATACTATATCTCATTTTTTTTATTTATCGCAATCGGTTGACGTGATAATGTTTGTTATTCGTACATTTATCGCACATACGCTTAATACAAATTTAAGACTTTTATAATTTTCTCATGGATGCCATTATCTGAACTGGACCAAATCAAAATGGCGTCAAATGAACACTAGCATGAGCATAAGCAGCCCTCTATACATTCCCACTGCTGAGACTCGGAGCCTTTTCTCACGAAGAGACAGATATAGGCCATAATCCACCACCCTGGCCAAGTCCGGGTTGGCGGATGACACACGTCTTCGGATATTATGGTCCTCAAACATGCTACTGTAAACATCCTCAAAAATGAACAATACTAGCTTTCAAATATAAATCACCAAAATCGCTTTCCCCAGTCGAAATTTCCGAGGAGACAAACACAAAGAAAAAAATTTAAATAGCTGTCGTATTGAGATAATTCTTCTTGCTTAAAAGTCGGCTTAAAAAAATACCTACATTCCTAAAGCGTAGGAAAACTATTTAACTTCAGTTAATTTGTAACGACGTTTCTCGGTATTGTTAATTTTAGTCTTATCTTACTGACGTCATAATTTCAAGTATTGATATGAACTTATTAAAACAATAGTTAGCCATATGTGGATAGTTACGCGTATACATATAAAAAAAATGGTTGCCTGTAAAGTCGGTTTTACGGGCGAAGATTTTACGTGACAACGTCTGCCGCGTGCTGCGCGCGCGGCAGACCGATCATAGTTGAGTGGGAGAGAGACGCAAGGCATTCGGCGGGCCTCTCTCTCGTTCGGTGACTCATCGTAACGTTACCGGGCGTTACACTTTTTCATAAGTGACTCCCAGCCGCAACCTAATTTAAGACGTTGTCACGTCAAAAAAAACTAAAATGTTTATTTCACAACTTCTACTACAGAACGAACAGAGAGTCAATGACGATACAGAGTTGAAGTTCCAAACTTTCGTACAAAACGCTTTGCGTCAATCTTTATTGTGAGGACAGGAAAGCTTTGGAACTCACTACCTGAGTCTCTGTTTCCATTGAGTTACTAGGTGTGAAAGTTCCATGCGTAATCGTAAAATACCGCGGTGGGCAGGGCAAAACAGCTACCTGCGCGCCCGCATGGCGTCACATGGTGTGGCACGGCACCAATCGAGTGCGAGCTTTGCGTGTGTTTCGTTGGGATATCAGTATAATTGTGTGCGTAGATGGATCCAAATTCTAAACGGCCATTGTATGGAGTTACTTCTGTTTATCCTAGTTTGTCGATATTAGGTATATCGAGTGCCTGATAAATAAACTAATTAGGAATGTACACTTATCAAACTGATTACAATTCTCGTGTGTCGTTAGCTCTAACTCTTACAACTGGTTCATGTGAAACCCAATTTAACGTTGAAATACCCTAATTAATACCTACATAATAGTTAATATTTGAGAAAAAATAATAAAAGTATATATTATATATTATAATTGTATAACTATTATATGGAAAATATATTACATGATTATTCAGCGTGGAATTTACTTAAAACGAATGATAACGATAATGGTTTATCAATATGGTGTATAATGGTTTACAGGTAATATTTTACAAAATATGCTTGAACAATATGTTTTTATTTAATACAAGGTATAACGAGCTTATGTAATATGTATTTATATCGATGACAATAATATATTAAAGCGCTGCCATTCCTGTTAATATTACTCGTTATCCTACTAATACGAGGGTGAATCAAAAAATTCTTGGAATCAATATTAAAAAATGCAAAGATTTAAATAATAATATTTTATTTTTCTACATAATCTTCCTGCAATGCAATGCATTTAGAATAACGCGTTTCTAACTTCCTTATTCCTTGTGAAAAAAAATATTTTCTTGACTCTCGAAAAAGTCCTCTTCGGCAGCTATAACCGCGTCATTATCGTGAAATTTTGTTCCACGAATTTCCTCTTTTAATTTTGGAAATAAGTGAAAACCACTTGGGGCTAAGTCCGGAGAATATGGTGGGTGGTCAAGGAGATTGAAGCCAGCACAGCGGATTGCGTTGAGCGCAACTTCCGATCGATGAGCAGGAGCGTTATCTTGAAGGAACAACACGCCCAACGACAGTTTTCCACGACGTTTTTCTTTAATCGCTTCACGCACTTTCGGGATTAAATTTGCATAATAGGGTCCAGTAATCGTCTGGCCTTTTGGCATGTAATCAATAAAAAGGATTCCTTCACTATCCCAGAACACAGAGGCCATAACTTTGCCAGCGGTACGAGCAACTCGAAATTTCTTAATGGATGGAGAGGATGGTCGTTTCCAAGACATGCTTTGTCTTTTAGTTTCAGGATCAAAATGGTGGACCCACGTTTCATCCATGGTGACAAGACGACGGCAAAAATTATCCGAATCACGCTGGAACATTTCGAGATTACGCTTGGAAATTTCCAAACGTCGCTTTTTGTTTTCGTCGGTTAACATTCGTGGCACCCATCTTGCAGACACTTTATTAAACCCCAGTGAATCAATTAAAATTGATTGAACGCTACCAAAAGATATCTTTAGGATCTCAGCTATATGTTTTATAGTCATTCTTCTGTCTTCCAAAACCAGATTCTCAACCTTTTTGACATTTTCTTCTGTAACGGAGGTTGAAGGCCGCCCAGAACGCGGGTCATCTTTACAGCTTGATCTACCTCTTTTAAATTCAGCCACCCAGTACGCAACCGTAGAATAGGGTACAGCATCACCCCCTAATGTCTGCTGAATGTCCAAAAAAAATTCCTTCGTAGACATTTTTTTCAAACTGAGATATTTTATCACCGCATGTAACTCACTTTTATCCATAATTTTAACTTTTTAGCAACTCGTTGCACAAAAAAATTTATTACATGCGAACGAACTGACAAAAACAAGTGACAGTCTGCATAAATATAGTGTGATATACACGCTTTAATTTGAATATCGAACTTGATCCAAAAAGGTTTCATATATATGCACTTCTAAGAACTTTTTGATTCACCCTCGTATAACAAATGCGAAAATGTGTGTGTGAATGTTTGTAACTTCTTCACGCTCTTACTTCCAACCAATTTTATTGAAATTTCGTGTAAATATAGGTTAGGATACACATGCATTTTTTTTACTCGAATTAACTTCTTTTGTCCCAGATTAATACCACGGTCGATAATATTGATACAGAAGAACTCTGACTTTAAAAAAAATTCAATGAACAAGAAGAAGAACTTCGCTCTGTCAGAAATTAGCAATTACAATTTGCGTATCACGTTCATGCAACCTTTAGCACTGACCCACTTGCCAGAGCATCCTCGGCGGAGGTTTTCCTCCACAGCCTTCCGTTACGTCAGCTATCCTCAAGCCGGTGACGTCACGAGGAGTTCTCTTCCACCTGACTCGACTCACAACTCGCCGCGTGTTGCCATGTCGCCACACTCGCACGAAATCAGGGTAAATTACTCGTAATAAGAATAAATAATCTTCAGATTATAACACTTGTTCTACAGCTTTCTTTATAAACGGGGTACGGGATTCTGTACATTATGACGACCTCGTTGGCGTAATGGTTACCATGCCGAACTGCCAATCAGAAGGTTTCGAGTTCGATTCCCGGCACAGCCAACATACAACTAAATTTGTTGGCTGTCGGTCTGGGTGTTAAATATGTATCTATATAAAATATGTATTTATACGTAGTATATCAGTTGTGTTAGCAACCATAATACGAACTAGAAATGGTTCAGTATAGGGTTAACCAGCCGTGTGTGTAAAAAAAATGTACATATCGCATTAGTTTCTTAATAAAATGTGTGTGAATGTCAATTTATGTGTAGGTAAATATTTTTGCACAAATAAAAAAGACTAGCTGCGCCATGCACCTTCTTCCATTAGTCTGAGATAAAAAGTAGGTCGTCTGTATTAATCCGAAGTCAAAGCTATTTTCATACCACATTTCATTAAAATCGAGCGAGCTGTTTGAGCATGATGTGAAGTAACAAACACACACACACACACACTTACTCTTTCGCCTTTACATTATGAAGTGGGATGGGTTATATGTGATATGGATGTATTATATCATTTTGACAAGTTAGGCCCTTGGAAGCAAGGAGTCCATACTTTTATCCACAACTTATGAATTTAAATGCTGGGATATTCCTACATTCAACGCGGTAATGCTGCCTGCGTTTTGCACACGCCCTCTGGTGGTGGGCTATAACATTTGGAAGAGCTTTAATTTTTTTATCTCAAGATATTATTTATTTAGAATAGCTTTATTTTTTTATGTTCAGATTGCTTATTTTTGTAACAGTTGTGAATTGTTGCAAAATATACAAAAAATCACACTGTTACATTTGATCATATTTAATTTTACAAAGTTACATATTGAAACAATAAATTCTTATCCCTTAAAATAACAATATCAAAACCTACATTCATTGTTAACAATTACAATATCCAACAAACAACTTTAGCTTTTGAATTCTTTGTGCTGACGTAATTCTACAGTGCCTATTGTTTTTATTACCCTACTAATATAATAAATCCAAAAGTTTGTGTGTGTGTTTGTTTCTTTACTTCTTCACGCACAAACGGCTGAACCGATTTTAATAAAATTTGGTCTTACGACAGGTTAGACCTTGGATTACCACATAGGCAACTTTTTATCCCGAAAACAATTGTGGTTTCCGTGGGAAACGCAAATACAGTGTAAACTCCATGTAACGTCACTTTATTTAACGACAAACTCTCTATAGCGTCGAAATCAATTGGCTTTAGTTGGTAAAGCTTGTATTCCATACAATGACACATTCTCTCCATATAACGACCACTCCCTATAACGCCATAAAATGCACAGTACCTTCATCAGTGTCGTTTTATAGAGTTTACACTGTAACTTCAAAATATATGTTACTAGCGTACTATAGCGTGAAAAGACGCTCAAGCGGATAAACGATTTTGATAAGATTGACTGTGAAGATATGTTACAACTTAGATTAACCTTTTTGGTCCCGGACTAACGAGGGTCCGCGCGGCGCAACTAGTGTTCCAATAAAATAAAAAGGTCCAAAAGGTTTAAAAATATGACCTGGTGTAAAACTAGCATCATTGACGTCAAAGCCGGTGAGATCATGGTAGTGGTTTACCCACTTAGCCAGCTTATACCTAGTTTGTAGAAAAACACAGAATTTATCTACAGTGTAAACTCTATATAACGACACAGAAGGGACTGTGCATTTTATGGCGTTATAGAGACTGGTCGTTAAACGGAGAGAAAGTATCATTGTATGGAAACCAACTAAAGCCAATTGATTTCGACGCTTTGTGTTAGCAACCATAATACAGACTAAAAATGGTTTAGTATGGGGCTAACCAGCCGTGAGTGAAAACTATCCTAATATTTATGATGTGATTGTATGTCATAAATAAAATAAAAATATTGTATGTAAACTGACTTACAATCTAACAAAAAAAAAAATACAAATCTATACCAATATATAAAGAGGTAAAGTTAGATTATTTTTTATTATTTTTTGACGCTAATAGGCTCCGAAACTACTGGACCGATTTGAAAAGTTCTTTCACCGTTGGGAAGTTACATTATCCCTGAATAAAAACTTTATTTGGTTTCTCTTTGCAACTTAGATTATTTTATACCGCGTGCAAAGCTGGGACGATCTACTAGTTATTAATAAAATGAGTATCTGTTTTTTTTATTTAAAAAATCCTGGCAGCCCTGTCAACTGACTACTGCATAATAATTATGTTTAAAACGGCTCACGTGGTGGTAGCGACGATGGCTCAGTCTGTGTGCGGTGACCCCGGCGAGGGTCGGCAGGCGCCGCCAGAGGCAGCTGACCAGCATACGTGATGCAGACCTACAACTTGGAAGAAGGCTGTACGGGACGAGGCTACTGTGGAACGATGAGTCATATTATCCTTAACCGTTCGTATATTGAATGACATTAGCCCATTTTGTATTATCTGTTGAAAAAAAGTCCAAGTGCCAAGTTTTAGTTTTACCCACACCGGCTCCCGGTTCAACAGTTGCGGCGAAAATGTGTTTATACCGGGAGCCGGTGTTTCAACATACAAGTGGATAAGGTATTTGTATGTTGATACTAAAATTAGTTCATACTTATATTTTATTTACTAGCTGACCCGGCAAACGTTGTTTATATATTAAAACATTTTATTTTATTTTTATTGGATGAACAAACAGCTTTGATATATAAACATAAGTAGGTAAGAATAGCAATGCTTGGCGTAAAATTCCATCACATATACAGCGCAAACATTAGTTTTACTTTATTAATATAGTTATTATTACATTTCAAAATGGTACTCTAACGGTGCTCCACTTTATTGTAGGTTATAATGTTATATAGAATTGTTAATTGTTGATCTAAATGAATTTATTTCGTAAAACCTTCTACCAAGTTTCGGGCGCTCAAAAATGTTTGTCGCGACTGAATTCAGTAAAACAACGCCGTAAATTATAGAGAAGCATTTTTCTTATCACAAAATATAATGAAAAGTCGGTATACTTTTTTTATTACGCTTTATTACTTACAAAATATTGTTTTTTTTTTCTTTTTCGCTTTTAATATTTTTATGGTCTAAGTTTATATTATATCACTTTACTCTAGACATACGAAATCTTAACTTGCAAACGTAGTAAAAACAACTTGAATCAGTACAAAAATAATTCGAAACCAGCGAACTAGATGTATCCTGCTTCGCTGTTCGAAACGAATGGTGCGAAAGCATACAATACTAGTAGCGACATCTAGAAGTTGCCGCGGGAACTACAACTGTTGTAACCTCCACAGCACCCAGTTTGTATGCACAAACTGTAACTTTGTGGTTTCTCACGAGATTTAGTAACCATGCACTGTAACAGATGGCGTTAATTTATACATATTATTATTATTTATTCATGTTATTGTGGAATTTGTGAATTTTTTATGCCATAAAAATTATAATATATTCCATATTGTTTGATTGTTTGGTCTTTCACAAAACTTAACAATCTGAATAGTAAAAGAACAGCTAAAGTTAAGTCCGTTATATCTGAAACTACAATATAGGTTTTATTTTGTTGGGGCCTTGTACAAACAAGGGTACCAAGCCAAGTTTTAGTGCGTCGTGTGTTCCTAATAGAACCTTCTATAACCTGCTTCTATTTCCTAACTGTGAACCGCAGCCAATGGCCCCCCTTGATCCGGATGTTGGCGGAGTCCTTGCACAGCACCGCGGGGATGGTGGTCTTCTCCCCCGGAGACACCTCCATATGGAGCAGCAGCTGGTACGCCATCACCTTCATCTCGCACAGAGCGAAGCGAGAGCCTGCAACATATTCCATACGTTACCGCGGAGATCATGAGGAAATACTTTATTGACCAGTTGTTGGACGTCTATCCAAAGTGTTTTAAGTAAGTGTGACCATTTGTTCTTGCAAATATAGAATTGCATTTATTTTTGAAAGGAGGTACAGCATTTTATAGTGCTGGTCTGGCTAGCAACCCTCAATTCAAATATGTTCCGGCCGCATCCTCATCTCGATGGTAATGATTTTCAGGCTGGTTTCGGCCAAGGTGACTGCTTACTTACCACTTACTTACTCTGTGTGTCTTCACATAACTGATATAATCTATTTTGGCAGCAAATGTTCAAAAACAATATGATGACTTTGCTGTTATACATAGTTGCATAGTATGATGTTCGAAGACGTATTGTTTTTTACCTGTTCTATTCGTACATCTACTCCTCGATTTAGTAAACCTTATTTCAGAATAATCATAAATCACAAGTTTACGGTCACAGGAAAATATGTAGCCAAGTAAAATATATGTCGGATCATAGCAAATACTCTTTCTAAACATATCCTTACCGATGCAGTTCCTCGGTCCCAGGCCGAAGGGCATGTAGGCGAAGGGATTGATCTTGTGTTTGTTTTCCTCCGAGAATCGTTCCGGGTCGAACTTGTAGGGCTCCGGGAAGTACTGCGGGTCGTGGTGGAAGCCCCACGTGGGGATGCTGACCCCTGTGCCCTTACGGAGCTGAAGGGTTATTTCAATACTATTCAGCTAGGTATTTGACTAAAGTAGGACGCATAAGCAATCAGTGACTCTCTTAAAAAAGCATGCCTAGTATAGTTACTTCTTTGTGGAAAACCCTTTTTATGCCTTAAATGATTATAATATGAGGTGGCCTCTTTCAGAATCATTATTTAGGTATGACAAGTAAATAAATAAATAAATAAATTGTTTATTCAGGCAAAACATACATTCACATATTATAATGACATTCATAATTATGATTATTATTTTTAACATAAGAATACATATTAATATAATTATTTTTATTTGTACACAAAATTTGATATATATATATATTTTTTTTTTTTTGTAACAGCGGTTTCGGTGATAAGCAGGTAATTTAAGGGCACTAACTCCCTCAGTAGGATTCCCTGAGTTTGAGGGAGTTAGTTTCTCTTCTAGGGTGTCAGATGTGAGTGAGTGGGTAGGCAGTTAGTAGACCGCAAGAACATAGGGGTGTGTCCATTTTTGTTTAGGAACCTATTGCGCTGTATGAGTGTGTGTGTGCGTGTATGTGTGTGTGTTAATATGAGTAAGATTGTGTGTGTGTGTGTATATGTGTCTATGTGTGTGTTAATGTGAGTAAGTTTGTGTGTGTGTGTGTGTATATGTGTCTTTGTGTCTATGTGTGTGTTAATGTGAGTAAATTTGTGTGTGTGTGTGTTCAATGTATTTTATCTTGAGTGTGGGAGTGTGTTAATGTTATGTTGAGAGAAAGTAGTTTGTCTGTAGGCTAATTTTTAACTCGAATGATTTCTTCAGTAGCATGGTAGCTCATTCCTAACAAATAACTTTTAATTTTGACAAAGCATTTATGTCTATTCTCATTAACCAAGTTGAGGGATTTGTGGAGGTTCTTGTAGATAAAAACTCCCAAGTAGCTGAAACACCTTTGTCCTACTTTTGTCCTTGTTGTGGTGCTCTTCCACCTATGGGCACGTCGAGCTAAGGTGGATGGATTGGAGAAGTTTGAAGTAGTATGGGCTATTCGGTGGTATCTTAGTGCACAGGCAAGAATGAAGAGTTGGCGAACCCTCAGTTGTCCTGTGTCGATGTATAGTTGGTCGGTTGAGTATAGAAACGGTTTTCCATAAGCAACTTTGAGGACAAGTCTCTGTGCACGTTCTATCTTTATGAGGCGTGAGGTGCAAGCAGCGCCCCACGATGTTATGCAGTAGCAGGTCAAGGATCTGCACAGGGCGGTATATACTAGGTCGACAGTCTTCACGTCAGCTATTTTTCTTAGCCTTTTGTAGACAAAAAGGAGTTTTCTCAATCTCTTACATAATGTCTCTATCTGTTTTGTCCAGGATAAGAGTTCGTCTATAAAGATTCCCAGGTATTTTATCTCATGGACTAAGCCTAGCTCTGGGCAGTTACAGGTGTGTTGGAGATTTGAAGTTAAGCTGCATTCGTGTAGTTTAATGCATATTATCTCTTTAGGGGCTGATCGACTTGATATGCGGAAGGCCATTATTTTCGACTTACTAGCATTAAGCGTGAGGAGGTTATCTTGGAGCCAAGCCACAACTTTACGAAGACCTTCATTTGTGGTCTTTGAGACTGAATCCCAGTTTTTATCGCTGAATACAATTGCTGTATCATCAGCGAAGGAGAACAGTTTAGCGTTTTCAATGTTTAGGTTGCATAACTCATTAATGTACACAAGAAAGAGACTTGGTCCGAGAACGCTGCCTTGTGGTACGCCAAATTGCACTGGTTCGTATTCGCTGTACAGATTGTTCACCCTAACTCTTTGTCTGCGGTTGGTTAAATAGGAGGTGAACCAGTCGAGAGCCGTTCCACGCACACCTATTTTTTCTAGCTTTTTAAGAAGTATTTGCCGTGATACACAATCAAATGCTTTCGCGAGGTCTACGAAGGCTGCTATGCACCTCTGACCTTTGTCTAGTTTGCCTGAGACAAAGTCTACCAAAGATGCAACCGCATCCTCCGTAGACCTGCCAGTTCTGAATCCGTACTGATTATCTGAGAGGATATTCTCCTTCTCAAGAAAACTCATGAGGCTTCTATTGACTACGCGCTCCAAAATCTTAGATAATGAAGTCAATAGGGAAATCGGGCGATAATTTGAAGGTTGTAAGGTATCACCAGCCTTGTAGATGGGACAGACAGTGGCATCTTTAAATGAGTCTGGAAATATGCCTGAGGTTAGACTAAGATTGCATATGAAGGCCAATGGGCCAAGTGGACATGAATTATGTGTAAATGTGTTGTAATTTTCTATTTTATTATTATGACATTGTACGACTTATTATTATTATGTATCGTACAATCGTATCGTACAATGGTACGATTGACCAATTAATTAATTAATTGTTGATGAATTTATGTATATGTAAATTTGACGTGCCTAGTATATTGCAATGTTATAAGGTTAATAAAGTTCTATGATTTCAGGCTCTCTTCTAGCTATTGAAACAAACCGCTTAGATGTTTGACGATAGATTTTTAACACGAGGATAAGCCAGATGAGATTATTTCCTTCACCGGAAGCTCTAGCTCATTGGTGGGAATCGAACCCAGCACGCTCTATGGGATATAAGCCGTTCAAACGCCTGATTGTGCTGACATAGTTTCAAAATATGCAGTTACACACCCAGTATCATGTATTGACTTAATGCTACATCTTTGACTGACTTAATTTAATTCGGAACCAATTGCTTCTTATTTGTGGAAGATTATTTATGTCGTTTGATTGGTTTTAACATATGTACAGATACACTTCTTTGGCTAATACTCGTTCTAACAATATTCACTGATTTTAATATACGTGCAACCATTTTAGTTTGAAATTTGTAACATTCTAAAAAGTTAACTTACTATGAAATCTTCCGTGGCTTTGCTATTAGGTTTCCCGCAGTTGTAGTCTTTGATGCAGATGCGGTCGAGTCCAATGGCCGCAGGCCACATTCTTAGCAATTCTGTGCTTAGCAAAACATGTGTCAAGAAAAAGGTATAAACAAAAACCTTACTTTATTTTTTGCAGAGCATACCATATGCCTCTATATGAGTGAAACAGTTATGCCAGCGAGTGATATTCCAAGGAGCTAGGATAGATTGGGTACGTTGGAATAGAAGCACAATACAATATATGGTAGCATATAGCATATAGTAGCAATACAATATATGGTAGCATATATTTTTACTATAATTAGAATATGATTTAGAAGGTCTAATACTTTCGAGGATTAACCTCGGTTGACTAAAGCATTGCTGAAGTCGTCTGCTGCTTATTTTAAACTGTAGTTTACTTTTATTATACTCATGCATTTCATACATTCATAAATGAATTTTCTTTTCTTCGAATGGGCTCAGTAGCAAGGCTCTTATATTGAGTTTCTAGTTATCCTACGCGACTGCTTGTATTACTACTGACGACCAGAGCCAATAAATTAACGTATAAACTGACCCCCGGTGGCGCCCAGATTTAAATGCCACGTTTCAAGGTGAATCATTCAACGGATGTTCGCATCAATCGTTAGGATATCGCTTCAATCCATCTTTCTGAGCCAAGCTGCAGGCGTTACTATATTTTATTCTACATTAGACCAAAATATTCTTAAGACAAAGTAACATTTTATATTAAGGATATCGACTCCTGTGTTTCGCTGATACATAGACTATCTCACCTGAGATGACCATATCCATGTAGATCATGTTCTGTATGGAGTTGTAGTCGAAGGTCCCCCCGTGCTGGTCGTGGTGCTCCCGGATCTCCCGCAGCAGCCGCTCCTGCACCTCGGGGTTGACGGCCAGCTCGTGCAGCAGGAACGACATGCCTGACGACACCGTCTCGAAGCCGGCGAGAAGGAATAAGATGGCCTGGGCTGTTAAGTCATCGTCGCTCCAGTCTGGAAGAATTAAGGTGCCCTTTAAAGCAATTCTAATTGAAATTGGGGGTGATGAGACCTGCACTGACATCCTGCTAGGGGCGTATTGTGCATTCCCCCCTTACCAGCCTACACAAGCCCACCGAGCTCCTTGAAATAACAAAGCACAGCCCTGGGTCGCTGGCATACCTGTTCCACCCCTGTTGCGTCAGATGGTCTGTTTGTCTGAAGATTAGATTAGCAATGTCATCTTCACGCACGTTCTACCTTATTTTACAGTGTTCAGTTAGGCAGTTGCCCAGCAAATCAATCGTGGAGCGTAATCCAAGAATCAGCTCTGACCGATGTGGTGGGGCATGTATATTCTGGATTTACTGGCTCTTAAGGTGGCTGTCGGAATGCACCTTTAAATGTTTAAACTAACCGGCATTAGCTATTAGCTTTTCCACAAAAATGAATTGACCTAGCTCTCATTGCTCAATAAGTAAGAAAGTAATTTTATTTATTGACGGATAACTAAGTACTACAAATTCAATATTACTTAATGTAAATCTAATCTAAAATTAATTAAATTAAAAGTGTATCTATTCTAAAAAAAATTGTGCCAATAGCCCCTATAAGTAAGAATAAACAAATGGATAACGGGATAAACATAATATAATTTTTTGCCTCGTAACGAATGTTTTGGAAATCATTTTTTTCTAGTTTGTAACTTAGAACATTAAATAGATGAAATATAGATACCTACTTCGATTAATCTCTTTTTTTCCAACGTTGGATTCTTCCACAGTAGCGAAGCCAGCGCCCGCGTCTTTGGCATTGCTCTCATGGGTGAGTTGTCCTGCAATTATACAAAAAGTACCTTCAATTTTGATAGCTTTTATACCAACATGTTACGAAATGTAAACTTAGAGAACCAACTTCAAACAAAAAAAAAAACGAAAAATTAGCGATTATTTTTAAGGCTTAATTAGAATGTATATCCTTTCAAACGAATAAAATATTGATTTAATAATAAATAAGCATAATAATGACGAAGAAGGTTTATAAAAAAAGAACAAGAAAAATAAAGCTGCGAACGAACCAGCAACAAGAAATTACAATCCAATTAAACAATCGGTTAAATTGAACGTATCGATTTTGATCACTCAGATTTATCTATCTATCTTTTATAGCAAACCTTTCCTGGCCTCCATCAGCAGATGTATCATATCAGGCCTGACGATGTGGTTCTCGTCCCTGTTCTTCATGGTATTCATCACCAGCTCCCTGAAGAACCGGTTCGTCTCTTTTGAAAACAAGGTGAACTTGAAGAACTGGAATAGCCAAAGTATGTACATTAGTTAACTAAAGTACTCTAGTGTTTTAGATTGTTGTAAGACATATTGTAATGAGATTGGTAAGCAGTGTAAACACATACTTATGTAAATATGGTTACTTACCTATAAATAACCCTAATATTATGAGGAGTAAAGCTTTGGTTTCCTAGTTTTAATAAACTGGATGACTAAAAATTATAATCAGACTAAGTACTGTAGAGTACTCCCGTTTCTGGGTGCATTTACAACACTTTACACATAAATACTCGTAGATAATTAAACCCATATATAGATCGATCACTACGTTGCTACGATTTTCAGTGGAGACGTGTTGCTAGCTTGGCGATCCGTATCGACTCCCCGCCAATCCCGCACTGACAGCGGCCTTCATACGATTGATATGTCATAGACTGTAGACTACCGTCCATAGACAATCACACCCAGGCCACAGACTATACATACATAAACTGTACACAACCGTAACCTCAAAAAGGGATAATAAGTGCACTTTAAATATTCTTACCGACATAATCTTAGGGAAAGAAGCGAAGCCAAATATCATAAGAAGCTGCCAGATGTTGAAGTTGGAGGTATTCTTGCTGACGGTGTAGAACTGGTTGTTGGTGTCGGTATGGGAGTCAACTTTGAGACCAAACGCGCAAGAAGCGATGACGTCATTGGCGTAACGCGTAGTCAGGTCCTTGGCATCTATGTCTATGTAGCCAGCTGCAATGTGATAAGTAGTTGAATGTTCAGGACTTAATGACTGAATACGTTTGTATTATACATGCATATGATTCCGAAGTCACGAATAAGAAGAAGAAGATGATAATGAATGAAATTAGTCGGGTAGCTGAAGCTTACTTTCGGATTGCTGTATTTGTTGTTTGAGCGCCTTAATCATCTGGTCCCCGACCTCGAGCATGAAAGGCACCATGGCGCGGATCTTGGAGCTGGTGAAGGCCGGGCTCAGCGTCGACCGCATGTCGCGCCATTCTCCTCCTGGGGGGACCATAGGAACTTTTATGTTAGTTTAAGTGACTTTTTAATTTAAGACTAACATGTTTTTTTTTAACTCCTTACAGCTATGAATTTAAGCGCGTAAGATGGAGCATGCCAAGGTTGGAATAACTGGCTCTCAAGGAGGCCACCGCGACACACTGCTAGGTGCTTGCTGGTAGTATTGTAGCCACAGGTCCTACCGCTCTGTCTTTGCTGATGAAGAGGGATGTCGTGAGGTTTTTAATCAGTATGGGTCGCCCTTCTATACTGAGTCCGACATACCCCGCCCACTTTCTCCCGAGCTGAAGCGGAGATGCGTAAAAGCATTTAAAAAGGTGCATAAAAAAGGTGCTTGGTGACAGATATTCCAACTTGAGCGTGGTAGCTAGCTAGTCTAGCGCTACAAGATGCCTTAACACCATGCTAGGTGGACTAACATGATAGATAGGGTCACTAGTCGTGTATGTCAGAGGCCCTTTAGTTGCATGAAAACATCAAACAAGAGCTAATAGCTATAAATGCCGGTAAGCTATAGAAATACGAGGGTGAATCAAAAAATTCTTGGAATCAATATTAAAAAATGCAAAGATTTAAATAATAATATTTTATTTTCCTACATAATCTCCCTTCAATGCAATTCATTTAGAATAACGCGTTTCTAACTTCCTTATTCCTTGTGAAAAAAAAATATTTTCTTGACTCTCGAAAAAGTCCTCTACGGCAGCTATAACCGCGTCATTATCGTGAATTTTTGTTCGACGAATTTTTTCTTTTAATTTTGGAAATAAGTGAAAATCACTTGGGGCTAAGTCCGGAGAATATGGTGGGTGGTCAAGGAGATTGAATCCAGCACAGCGGATTGCGTTGAGCGCAACTTCCGATCGATGAGCAGGAGCGTTATCTTGAAGGAACAACACGCCCAACGACAGTTTTCCACGACGTTTTTCTTTAATCGCTTCTCGCACTTTCGGGATTAAATTTGCATAATAGGGTCCAGTAATCGTCTGGCCCTTTGGCATGTAATCAATAAAAAGGATTCCTTCACTATCCCAGAACACAGAGGCCATAACTTTGCCAGCGGTAGGAGCAACTCGAAATTTCTTAATGGATGGAGAGGATGGTAGTTTCCAAGACATGCTTTGTCTTTTAGTTTCAGGACCAAAATGGTGGACCCACGTTTCATCCATGGTGACAAGACGACGGCAAAAATTATCCGAATCACGCTGGAACATTTCGAGATTACGCTTGGAAATTTCCAAACGTCGCTTTTTGTTTTCATCGGTTAACATTCGGCACCCATCTTGCAGACACTTTTTTGAACCCCAGTGAATCAATTAAAATGGATTGAACGCTACCAAAAGATATCTTTAGGATTTCAGCTATATGTTTTATAGTCATTCTTCTGTCTTCCAAAACCAGATTCTCAATCTTTTTGACATTTTCTTCTGTAACGGAGGTTGAAGGGCGCCCAGAACGCGGGTCATCTTTACAGCTTGATCTACTTCTTTTAAATTCAGCCACCCAGTATACAACCGTAGAATAGGGCACAGCATCACCCCCTAATGTCTGCTGAATGTCCAAAAAAATTTCCTTCGTAGACATTTTTTTCAAACTGAGATATTTTATCACCGCACGTAACTCACTTTTATCCATAATTTTAACTTTTTAGCAACTCGTTGCACAAAAAAATTTATTACATGCGAACGAACTGACAAAAACAAGTGACAGTCTGCATAAATATAGTGTGATAGACACTCTTTAATTTGAATATCGGACTTGATCCAAAAAGGTTTCATATATATGCATTTCTAAGAACTTTTTGATTCACCCTCGTATAAGTCTGGTATACCTAAAAGAACGTGTGAATTAGACTCAGAAGCTAAACAGTGTTTCAACTGTTTTAGAGACTATTTTTTCATTTAAATTACATCAAGCAAAAGATACGTGATATATAAGATTAAGTTTTTTTTTTGTTTGAGTTTTGTATCAGCACGATTTTATCAAATCTACCTAAAATATCTGCAAAAATCTTTGCATCTTTTCTTTCCAGTTGAGTAAAGTAAGCCCAACCTACCTTTCAAAGAGACGAGGTTCCTGCCAAACAGCGGGTCGATGGTTTCGTTGATGACGACGCGATGGTCTACGAAGTGCTCGAAATCCTTGATTGTGATCTTCTTCACCAGCTCGAGGTCACGGATCATCAGGGATGGCAGCAGGAACTCATAGCGGCCGATGAACCTGAAGCATTCACAATCAGCAGAGACTCGTGACCCCAGCCCACTCCCTGGCCAGGTCTGGGCAGTCGGTGTATGTTGGTGGAGCCAGACTGTTTACCATTTGCCTGAGTATATCATAAATACAGCTTCTCCAAACATATACAAAAGTAAGTCAAAAATATTTTTAATTAATAAAGCACAAGAATTTCTAAATGTCAAATTAATTAATAGTTGATATACATAAAATAATAATTATTGTACAATGCCTTTGATTTTGATTTGTAATTAAAAACATAGGTCATAATCCACCACGCTGGCCAAGTGCGGGTAGGCCGACGACACACATCTTCGGATTTTGTAGTCCTCAAACGTGTCGGTTTCCTCACGATATTTTCCTTCACCGTAAAGCGAGTGCAAATCCACACATAACTTGAAAAACAACTCATTGGTGTAGGACCGGGATCGAACCAGGGGCCGTTTGAAAGCAGAGGTTTCAGAGGTAGCATCGCGCCACACTCACTAACATCGTTAGTTTATTAATTAAGTAAAATTGTAAATTGTAAACTGTTTGTCTGTGACATTGCCGAATAAATAAATGAATAAAATCTAATATTGCAATCCGAGCTCTTCTTAAACACAATAAAAATATTATATTCTTTTTGCTTATGCACAGCACAGCTAGGCATTTGACGAGCAGCGAACTTCTTCTTCTTAAAGCCTAAGAATCTTAAAGAGACGGTACCTTTCCTCAGGGAAGTCGGTGTAGCAGCGTCTGATGTGGTCTGCGAAGTGCTCCCGCTTGAGCAGGATGGGGGCCATGCTGCCCAGCAGGGGCACCACGCGGGGGCCGCGCACTCCTCGCGAGGAGAAGTGGGAGTACCGCTGCCGGTAGTACAGGAACAAGGCCAGCAGCAGCGCCGCGCACCACACCGCTGTCAGCCACATCTGGGACAGGGCAAGCCAAGTTATTTTAAAGTCATTCTTCTTCTTCTTCTTCTTTATCTTCACCTTTTCCCACTAGCTGGGGTCGGCACAGCTCGTTTTTCCCTTTTACACCACTCTATCAGCCATCATCTCCACATTCATTCCCTTCTCATTCATATCCTCCTTCACACAATTCATCCATGTCTTCTTAGGTCGACAGATTATTTTAAAGTAATTGTTTTTATTTATTTACCGAAATTTAATACCAAGTTATACCTACCGTTTCCCGTTTTATATTATTTTAATCTTCTTCTTTGCCTTCACCTTTTCCAACTAAGAGGAGTCAGCGCCCGTTTTTCTCTTCCACACCATTCTATCAGCCGTCATCTCCACATTCACTCCCTTCTCATTCATATCCTCTTTTACACAATTCATCTACGTCTTCTTAGGTCGTCAGGGTATTTAAAAGTCATTGTTTTATTTTTTTGTTAAGAGTTAAGCCCTTTCGCGTTTTATCTTATTTTATCCTACTATAATATTGTTAACGTGAAAGTTTTTATGCATGGATCTCTGGAAGTATGGACATTTGTTCCTTTTTCACGCAACAATTAAGGAATTAATTATATTAAAAATTCACAAAAATATAGCTCATACATCGAAATAATACATATGCTATATATAATTTTTATATAGAGTTTTATGAATGTTAAAATGTCCAAAATATATAAAAATAACTTACTTAACGTTGGTTGATGATGATGATAATCAATTTTTACTTATAATGAAACCTTATGACATTTTAAAACATTTTATTACTCTATTTAGAGTGACATACTTGCGCCGCTTGCATTGTCTTAGTGGTATAAATAACAAAGTTTCGTGAATGTAATTTAACATTGAGCAGTTATCAAGTTTACAAAAAAGAAACCTGAGAAATAATACAAAAATATGTTTACAAGGTCTACCAGTTGTCTAGATATGTCAGCAATACAAAAATTAAACTTAGTACGCTACAAAAAAAAAAACACATCATTAAGGTACTCATACGAACAATAATATTTGTGTATATGCGATAAAAAAAACTCACCGATTACGTTGTTGTGAAGCTGATGTTTAAAAATATATGAAATTGTAAAGAATAACACAACACGTGCAATCAAGATAGCGCGTCAAATTGTACTAAATTATTTTACAAGTAATTTACAAGGAAATCGGATGACAAACTCGTGAGTGGAGTTCTTTTGTCAAGATTTTGTACAACAGTCTAAGGGCAGTCATATCAGAGGCCCTTTGACGGTTTCAATACTTGCGACACTACTTGGTTCACGCGGCAGTCTAAAAATAAAAAAAAAACCTTTTTTTCTTCTTGCAACAACAAGTGCAAAATCTTGATTTAATTAAAAAAAAGTGAACTTACGCTGATTTGACGACCTTGTTGGCGTAATGGTTACCATGCCGGATTGCCAATCAGAAGGTTCCGGGTTCGATTCCCGATATCTTAACTATTTATCCAAAATCCAAGCTATCGATGTCTTCTGTAGTGCCACCACTAATGTGGTGAATACTAGAATATAATTGAAAATTGACATTGATACATACTTTTGTAATGATATCATATTATTTGACTTGTAACTTTGGTGTTATCAATAAATGATATGTATTTGTATTTGAATGCATTTGCGCTTTTAGTCGTTATATCAAAAATATATAGCGGTTTGTTGTAATAACTTTTCTTTTTTATAAATAACTAGCAGATCGTCCCGGCTTCGCACGAGCTATAAAATAAACTAAGTTGCAAAGAGAAACAAAATATAGTCTATGTTACTCAAGGGTAATTAATGTAGCTTCTCAAAGGTAAAAGAATTTTTCAAATTGGCCCTGTAGTTTCGGAGCCTATTTGCGTAAAACAAACAAACAAAAAATCAAACGTTTTCTCTCTATATGTATTGGTATAGATAATATAGATGAATAAAGAAACTATTAAATAAGAAAATGAAACCTGTTTTCATTACGTTTCGTATTAGCTTACCCTGTATAATACTCGTTTTGATTTCAGTAGATAATATTTGCTCAAAAGATACGACTATCATTGTGTATTGTGTTGACAATTAGTCAGGCAGGACACGTGGCCATACTTATGTTGATATTTTATGATAAACAAAGCACGTGTAATTACTGGGTAAGCGATTCACAGCGTAGCTTAACACCAGACTAGCTGCTGCGGTCAGATACAAACTACCATGAAACTATAAGACCGTAAATATTTTTTTCAAAAACTCTTGACAATATTTTTCATCTTGGCAATATTTTGCGTCTATTTTGAATTTGAAATTTTTCATGATGTATGTATTCTACTAGTCAAAATCTTTTCATCTGATACTTACTCGTATTTTGAAGGAGTTGTGAAAATAGATATAATCATTGTGAGCTCATCTTGTAGCGACAGCCATTTATACACACACATACACAGATATAGAATATGTCAAAAAATATAATATATAATAAAAATATGCACTGAAATACTTATTTCGTATTTTATTATATAATGAATGCAGTAAAAATAAAAAATATACTTTTTTTTTTCTTACTTTCGTTTATCCGTATTTTCGATTAAACCGAATGCCTTACAACAACAATAAGCTTGATTTATCGTTTTTCTTCTTTAATTTGTAATAACAAAAAAACTTATTTTAGTAAATAATATAATTAGTACAGTAGAAAAAAAAACCATTTTTCTTTATACTTCCGATTATCTGCCTAACAACAACCATTGGTCCGTTTAATCGAATTTGTAATAAAATAAAATTATATTAGCGTATTTGTTTGCAAACTGTTCCGAATTTCCTTAGTGACGTCATCGCCCCAGTCGCATAACATTTCAAACGCGTTGTGTATATTTAGGCAGGTTACTTACAATGATTTGAAAAAAGGTTGAAGATGTGCAGCGTCCACGGCTCACTTCCAACTACATTACTTCCAAACACGTTACTCGTGCGATCACGTGAGTAAGGTCATTGCTAACTACGCCTCACTAGTCAGCCTACCATGACCCTCAAACTGTACGTAATCCAGACTTAATCTATCCCTATTACGTTCACGCCACTACGCGAAAAAATTTATGGATTGAATACGTCAGTCAAAAGTGTGGATAGGTTTTTGTTTAAATAGAATAGTAACTTGGCCGATAAAATGGTTCCACCGTCCACGCGTAAAATACCGCGGTGGGCGGGGCAAAACAGCTACCCGCGCGCCCGCGTGGCGTCACATTTCGTTGGGATAGCAGTATAATTGTGTGCGTAGATGGATTCAAATTCTAAGCGGCTATTGTATGGAGTTACTCTTCCGTTTATTCTAGTTTGATGGCTGATGGCATCGACATTAATAGGTATTATTAATGTCGTTGCCCTGCAGTTACTATTTACTCATACATCAAAACAGCACGGAAAATGAAATGCCGCGCCTTTTGCATGTTTCTTTTTATTCATCTTTGTATGTAACATATGAAAGGTGAATTACTTCCTTAGCAATAATTTGTTACTTTTAAGTCGGTATAAATTGTATTATTTAGTAGCTTTTATATATATAGTAATTACCTTGGTATGTAAGGAAGAGCCTGTCCTCCACGACCCAGGTAAAACCTAGTGTGGAGGACAGAGTCCCCCGAGTTTACTAACACTGAAATTCTATAGGTACTTATATTGTAATTTCTAAACTCGGTGTAACCTAAATTTAAGTTTCTGTGACAAATAAATGATTTATTATTATTATGTGTCTCTCTTCAATGTGGCTAAGCTCTGGCGTCGACAGGTTTTAAACCAATCCAGTGTGATTGGCATAAACCTTTTCAGGGGAAATGGTTTTTAGTGTTCCGTACCTAAAAGGTAAAAGCGGGACCCTATTACTAAGACTCCGCTGTCTGTCTGTCTGTAATAATAAATCCAGAAAAACATCCGTCCAGTACTCAAGTTGTTTATATGGACACGGCGCAGCGCAGACGCGTGAGGTTTCTTAATTCCTCTCGAATCATTCTCAAATTGAGTCCAATTGTCTTTCATTACTGCGCCCCAGTAAGGATCTTATACTCTGTTTCATATTCATTTTATTTTGACGAATATTATTCAATAGCTGCGCCTCACGTTACTCCGAGACAAAAGAAAGTGATCCGGAATGAAAAGAAGCCTATGTGTTAATCTAAGGTCTAACCTATCTTCAAAGTAAATCTAATCAAAATCGGTCCATCCGTTGAAGCGTGAAGGAGTAACATAGATTTTGAAGTTATTTGCATATCCCACGGGAATGACAATTTGTTTTCAGGATAAAAACAGCTACTTATTATCCCGGATTAACGTGGATAAAACCACAAGGTACAGCTAGTATTTGAATATTATAATTGTATAAATTATAATTTAAATGTAATTTTCATAATATATGACGAACATTATATAATGTATTGTGTGATCAGCAGTCATTGTACTATGACTAGTTAATTTCAAAATATGTTTGTTACACAGGACAAGAAATTGCTTCATAATAATATTTTTCTAGAAACAAAGTACAGTATCTTATCGAGATTATATTGCCGATACATATGTAACTAGCTGTATGTAGGTGAAATACATTTTGAAACCGACTACAGTATGATGACTGCAGATCAACCAATGAATGCTCGCCTTGGACTTGAATTATGAAAATGGTAAATTAAAAAGTCCTTGAAGATTCAATTCCTTTGTGCATATAAGTTTTTAAACCCGTTATTATGCATCATAAGCAGCCCACTATACGTTCCCACTGCTGGGACTCGGAACCTTCTCTCAAGAGAAGAGAGATATAGGCCATAATAATCCACCACACTGGCCGAGTGCGGGTTGGCGGATGACACATGTTTTCGGAAATTGTAGTCCTCAAACGTGTCGGTTTCCTCACAATGTTTTCCTTTACCGTAAAGCGAGTGCAAATCCACACATAACTTTAAAAACAAGTCATTGGTGGCACCAGGGTGATCAATTTTGATTGCCAATTGTAATCGGATCACAATTCACCCATTTTACGTAAAAATCGTAAGATATATATATAAAAATGGCATTGGATCTATTGCGGCAGCTGAGCTGTAAGTCGTTACTATATATTAAAACAGTTCAAGTATAAAGTGCACTTCTGATGCAATGCATAAGGAAACGGTGCAACGGAGTGTGAGTATTGAATGTAAAGGGTGAGGACTCACCGTCGAACCTGTACTGAGAGGACTACTCTGGATGTTTTGTGGACATAAGTCAACTGGGTAAAGAACAACTTTTCTATAGAACCTAAAATGAGACATAGATAGATAAATTCTTTATTTCACACACTTATAACATAAAACTATTAACAAAAGAAACTTAAACCTAGTGCCGAAAATGACATAGAATAAGATTTTTTAAGTAATTTGCTTTATAAAGATAATGAATATTTATTTCAAAAAGATAGTTATGCGTACAGATTACAAAAGAGAAAAAATACATACTTTAAGACTTTTTACCTACAAATTACGTTTAGTACTCTTGTTTAGCCCTGAGCCCCGCAGGAAGGCTCGAGAAGAGCCTGTGTTGCAGGGCGTCAGTCGTCTTTATTTATAATTATACTAATCACTATTAAACTAATAACAAAAATTTTGTGAAACTCAAATTTCTGCCAAAAACATAAAACGTAACCTATTTATAACAATAACAGTTTAACGGACACAGATTATCACATTTATAGTAGCGGATGTAGCCAATCGTATGTCAAAGTAAAAATCTATGTTTTCCCTTGGAAAAGTGATAAAAACAAGCGTAAAAACAAAAACTTTACGAAGCATTCATTTATTAAACGAGCTAGTTCTAATGTTCAAAACTAGATGTCGTGTGAGAACATTTACACTTTGACATCTATCATAGAAGATGTTTGCGCAACACAGCGTTATGATTGTTGTATTTCAGTTATGTAAATTTGGCACAATCATAGCCTCTTATATGTTGTCTTTTGACTTATCATATCCATTATTTTTGGTACCTTGTCATACAATCTACTATCAGATTTAATTTTGATATGCCGATAATAATCCCAAATGACTTTACTGCGGAATTCTATACATAACATGACATACGTGTATGATGAAAATAAGTTATCGATATGATATCGTTTTTTTTTTTTCATTACACCTGAGCGACCGCTTTAGACCCCCGGTGCGTAACTTTGCATGATGCAATAAACGCAAAACTAAAAAATGATGGGAAATTGGTAAATTTTCAATACAATTTTCTTCTGTTGTATTTTTTATATTTATTTACTTTATGTTTAACAATAATTACAGACACATGTTATAAATTATGCTTATTATATTCATTTACGTACTCAGCAAAACAAATTAGTCATTTCTATATTTATTTACAATATCAAAAAAAAATATGTTCTGTGACAAACAATTAGCGATTAATATCTGTCTGAAAGATTAGATTACATAAAAATTGTTGCTTCCCAATGATAATAATTAAAGGCATAAGCTACTCACCGGCATAATACATGATATATGTACAATACTAACTGTTGCCCGCGGCTCCACCCGCGTGTAGGTTGCTCTTCGCGTAACCTGTGGGAACTACAATTATACAGACTTATAATAGAATTATAGATCATTTTATAGTATTCTATTTCCGTGCCAATTTAATATAGCCATTACATTGCTAAGATATCAAACTAAAAATTATACATACTATCTCTAAAAGAGTAGACGCAGCTTGTTACAGAGGTTTCTAAAGACCGAGATGCATAGCGTTGCCGATTACTGATTTGCATTTAAAAAAACAGACACATCAAACGTATATTTTTTAAACTTATATTTTTTTGCATCGAAAAGTACGTAAGTACCAAAAGCACAAACAAAATAACATCTAAATTGCATGCAATTTATTTTTTGCCTATAGTATATTTGTTTCCTAAATGAACTATGTATATGTACTCGTATATATATACATATTTAAAGGGAAGTAAAAAATCTGCACTAATATCGTCGTTTAAAAAACGTTTTACTCAATTGACGATTTTTTTAGTAGCCAAATGAAAAGCTGTCACTTTATACCAGAGCAATAGATTCATTACCTATGTAATTATATTGGCAGTTGGCAATATTAATGTATTGTTTTGTTTACACTGTATATATATTATTTAATTATGACATGAAATACGAGTAACTACTACTGACTTGTAAATGTACCAATAAAATTTGGTAAATTGTTTATAGTCTGGCAAACGAAACATGACCCTGGAAAGGAGCGGCAAATTTAAAAAATCTGAGTATAGCAACCCCAATAATACCTGGAATAAACTAACTTGATACTTTGAAATTTTTTATTTTATTTCGTCTGAATAAAAATGCTTTAAGTACTTTAGGAAATAATACTTTAGAAATGATACAATCAATCTGAATAAAAAAAGCAAAAAAGTATTCTATAATGTTTTATTCACTGTCATAATTAAAATGTGAATCTAAGACTTAAATTTGAAAAGATTCACCGGTGTCACTAGAATCGCAGTTTTATTTATTTATATTTATTTTATTTATTAGTTTCCTACTATAATGAAACTTTCCAAATTATTTTTGGTGATCCTGTCCCGATCTTATTTTCATATTAATTTTATTTTTGTATGTAATTTTTATTATCAGTCATATTATTCTTCAACTTCACTGGAGTTATGGTTCCAAATGTCTCTTTAATCACTTTTTCTAATTCAACACCGCAAGACAGACAAGGCAATATTTTCACTTGACACTTTGCGTTTACCCAAACTTCATATCAGCTCAATGGCTGAATCCAAATTAAGAAAAACCTGTTAAAACTGTTAAAGAAAAATATGTGTTAAAATTACAATGTTACATTTTATGGTATGATAAATAACCAAAATGCATTATTAGGAAGGTGGGAAGGTTTTGATTAATGATAAAAGAATGTGAATCGAAATAGATAATTACTTTATGCAAATAGATTTATAGTAAAATACGAATTAAAACAAAGTATCAACTTAGTAGCGTCATACTAACCTAAGAAATCAAACACCACATGTAAACAATCTTGTTTTTGTTGAAATTACGCCGAATTTCAATTCTTTTTCTTGTTGTTTTTTATGATACTTTGAGATCATGCAGAACAACAGCTCCCGTACTCCACTTTTGATGATTTTTTTCATATTTCGCTAAGTGTATAGTGTTTAACTAATTCATAACAACACGCCATCTTGTTTTAGATATTGACGTTGGCATTATTATAGCATTGCCATATAAAAAGTTTGCAAATAATTCGAGTCTCATGTTTCGTTTGCCAGACTATATCTGTATATCTTCTAATATTTTTCTAATATCTAAAATTTCCATGTCACAATGTTAGTTACCGTACTCCTCCGAAACAGCTTGACTTATTTTTACCAAATTTTATATGCTAATTTTCATACCCCTAAGTGATAAGAGTTGATCACACTTATTTTTTTTTGTATTTTTTTTATTATGTGGCAATAAAGATTACATTCGACCCTATAATTTTTACTTTATTATCACCAACCCCTATTTTTTATGGACATTTTAGTATTTTAATCATTTTCCATCAACTGATCAATTATAGCGTTTTTATCTGTACTTAAGGCAAAACAACGTTTGCCGGGTCATCTTGTAGATATATAGATACTAAATTATACATTCTAAACCGTATAACGTATTCATGCAGTATGTAAAACAAGCTCTACAGCTCATCCACAGTGGTTAGGTAGGTATATTAGATATCGTATGTCGGATCTCAATTCAAACCACATTGAGACCTGACACCGTCCGCTAGTGCCGCAGTAGTACGCACACCGGTGCGAACCGGTTCTTTGTTTTCATTCTTACTTTATCATTGAAGTGCGTAAAAAGTTGTGTTCAAATTTGTTTTTTGGCGCAAAATTTAAGGTTTAATACAAGGTGAGTTGCTTTTTTTTCGTGTCTGTAGTCGACTTTAAATAATATAATTGATAGGTTTCGTTTCAAGGAGTTTTTTTTTTTTCATGTAATTAGCGGTCGATTTTTTTAAACCGTAAAGTACTATTATTAACCGTAAAGTAGTATATGAGGTTAAGTTATTAAATATGTATTAGTAAATATTTATTCAAGCATTTTTTTTTACATTGAATTGTGCAATTCTTTACTGACTTTATACATTTGTAAAAATATCAAAATACAAATAATATACAACATAAACATATCTAATTAAAGCTAAGTTTTTTTGTTAGTTTGGCACAGAAAAATAAAATTACACTCTACAATATTTTAAATGAGCATTACAGAGGCGTTTTATCTATAATATCATTTTTTTTTTCTACACGGTTACAATCCTAATTAGGAAAACAATCTATAATAATTGGAAAACCGAGTTGTACATAGAAATAAATTCATATAATATCAACAATTAACAATATTGAAATTATAAGCTCTCATAGAATAATACATTAATTAGTAAACAACAAGTAAGTTTTTGTTTAATTGCGTTATGACATGCTTAATGACACACACAGAACTACAATTTTATTTTTATTTTAAGGCTGTTTTTTAAATAAAACGATCAAGCAAATTTTAGGTAATCCTGTTTCAGAACTCTGAATTAAAGACAATACAACTGAAAAAAATCATAGCCCTATCTTTTACGCAATATTTTTCAAAATTTGCTACTTTGCTCCTTTTTTTCGTGAGGAAATGCATTTGTAGCGCCTTAATGATCTAAGTCTTTGATGATTAACGCTTGGAAGCGTTAATCTTCAAAGACTAAGGCTTACAAGACTAAGGCCCACTTTTTTATTTATAGTTCTGTGACATAAAGTTAGTACATCTTAGTACATCTTAGAATATATTCTAAGGCTATGCTGATGATGAAAGCATATATACTAACGATAACAAAGACTATGCTGCAAGAATTCTAGTATCCGAGGTCTACTGTTCGAAGAACTTAATAATAGTTCACTTATGTAGAGTATTGTCTAGCATTTAACATTTATAGTGACTTCTGATAAACTTTGTTATTTATCTCAAATTGATAATAGTTTGTTAACCTTGTGTATATCCTGGTGGCTTCGTTTTAATGTTTTGACTTTTATGAAGGTCAATATCTCTCTAATAAGTATTATATTTATTCGTACTACTGTAGGGTTAATATCTGAACTTATTTCAGATATTGACCATAATTACATTCATTACTTTTGTTACGTCATTTACAGTGATATGTCTTAATTCTAAATATAGTTCTTTAATCAGTGTTAAGAAGGGAGAAGACCCTGGGTCCCATGACACAGGCTTGCCTAGAGTGAAATCTAGCGGCAAACCAACCTACTATTTAGTTTTATCTCATTTTTATCCTAACTATAGCTGTAATATATGTAATAGCATGATGTAAAAATTAGCCTTAAGCTTATGAATCAATAAAAACACACAGTAGCTCGGCTAGCTAAGGTGATCTGACGCGATCATCGAAGCTAAGCAACGGTCGTTGCGGACGGTATTTGGATGGGTGACCAATAGTGAACATGCACAAGACTGTCGTTTTTCAAGTGGCATTTTCAACTATGCCTTTAGCCTCAAACCCGACTAATTTTTATATCTATTATAAATTGATTATAGATAGTAATTTGCTATCAGTAAAATATCACTATAAGGAAAAATTCAGGTAACAAATAATTTCATTACGTTTAAAAATAAGTAATCGATATAAAATTTTGGTGATGTCCCTCGAGCCTGCTCACCCAAAAGAGCCTCACATTAAAAAAAAAAACATTCATCACAACAATACCCAAACAGGTATAAGTAATTTTAAACCGCCATTTTTTGTGGCAAACTGATATTTAATAATGACAAACAAATTTCGCAAAAAATGCTCATTTGTGTATTTACCTGTCATGCATTAATAGTTTCACTAACTGTGCCCCGTGGTTTTACTCGTGTTGATCCGGGATAAAGAAAAGTCCCTAATGTGTTCGATTCCCGGTACGGTCAATATGTATATATATAAAAATATGTATGTATGTATATTATGTAGTATATCAGTTGTGTTAACAACCATAACACAAACTAGAAATGTTTCAGTATGGGGTTAACCAGCCGTGTGTGAAATGCGTCCTAGCATAAGCAGCCCACTATACTTTCCCACTGCTGGGACTCGGGGCCTTCTCTCACGAGGCCATAACCCATCACGCTGGCCAAATGCGGGTTGGCGGATGACACACGTCTTCGGATATTGTGGTCCTCAAACAAGTCGGTTTCCTCACGATGTTTTCCTTCACCGTAAAGCGAGTGCAAATTCACACATACATTGAAATGTGTCCTAATATTAATTTATTTTATTTATTTATTAAAATAAATTAATATAACATCACCGGTGACTCCCGCTCCGGGTCATTTTAGGTGCAAAGGTTGGCCATAGCTATTCAGCGCGGTAATGCAGCGAGCGTGATGGGTACCTTTGCATCAGGGGCGAGCAGGGGCGGGTTATTTGATAAATATTAGTATTATTAGTATTAGTTTTTAATATGTGACATCTATAAAACCAATATTGAAATAAATAAATTCATTTGTGTTTTATTTATTTAGACTCGTCAAACTTACTCTATCACATTCTAACTTTGTATGTGTGTGAGAGAATCTCTCTCTGTGTGGTGTTGTAACAGTCAAGAGTAAAAATAACTACTAATAAAGTACGTTGTAGATGCTGCTGACCATCCTGTGGGTGGCGGTGATCGCAGCCGCCCTGGTGCTGTACATCCGGCAGCACTACTCCTCGTTCTCCCGGCACGGGGTGACCACGCCGCCCTACCTGCCTCTGGTGGGCCACATGGGCCGCATCACGCTTAAGATGGAACACTTCGCAGACCAGATCGAGAGGTTCTACTTCAACTATCCGGGAGAAAGGTAACTGTTCACTTTACTACTTTATTTATAAAGACAACTGGTCACTTACGAGGCTTCCTTGCGCCTGTAGGTTCCAATCTATTCTGCCACCAAAATGAGAAAAGGCGTAATCCAAAAAAAAAATGGTTGCCACTCAACTATGATTGGTCTGCCGCGTGCTGCGCGCGCGGCAGACCGATCATAGTTGAGTGGGAGAGAGACGCAAGGCATTCGGCGGGCCTCTCTCTCGTTCGGTGACTCATCGTAACGTTACCGGGCGTTACACTTTTTCATAAGTGACTCCCAGCCGCAACCTAATTTAAGACGTTGTCACGTCAAAAGTATAATATATAAAAGTACCAGTAAATAAAAGTATACGTAACAGAAGATGCGCTTTTTTAGGTTTCCTTACCTTAAATGTAAAACCGGCACTCTATTACAGTAATAGTAACTAAGTCTGTCTATCTGTCTGTCACCAGGCTGTATCTCAATAACCGTGATAGCTAAAAAATCGAAAATTTCAAAATGTAATTAAAAGAAATACATTGTAAACTGAAGCAACGACACTGAAGGGACTGTGCATTAAATGGCGTTATAGAAAGTGGTCGTTAAATGGAGAGAATTTATCATTGTATGGAATACAAGCTAAACCAACTAAAGCCAATTTATTTCGACGCTATCGAGAGTTTGTCGTTAAGTCGAGTGACGCTACATGCAGTTTACAATGTATATCCCATATAAAAAGTTTTTTTTATTTTTATTATTTGCCATATATCAATAACGGTAAGAGAAGACGCTTAAAATTTTCACCGAGTATTTGAAATGTATATCAGTATAAATATAGAAAATAATATTTATGCGTATTTGTTTGCTATTTGTACCAATCGTCATGGCCCAGGTCGCAAAGCATTGTATACATTCATAATCTATATCAGTGATAAGATAAAAAAATAGGTATTTCGGAATGTATGTGGGTATATATTTTGGGTATTTAATTTTAAACATCAAAATAACTGCATTATATGCATAAAAATACATACTACAAATAGCACCTTTACATGCAAGCAGCGATAAACGTAAAGTATTTCTATAAGATAAAGATAAATAATTTATTGGCTATTATTATTATAGTACTATGATTACCACGCATATTCTTGAAAGCACTCGAAGTCAATCAACTAAGTTTATCTTTATAAGTACTAAGTGCATTAAAAGCAGTAATCATATTATTATTATCACGTTGGCATAGATCTATTCCTAGACTATATCTATACGCTACTTCAACAGGTAAACAACTTGCACTTCTGATTAGATATTGAAACCAAAGTCACGTGGGTATTAATGTGATATTAGCCGATGTTGTTGTCTTGATTTTTGTTTATTTTATTTTAAATCTCTGACGCTTAAAAGACTGGTTATACTGCTTTTATGTGTGTGCCTGTCTGTAGTATCGTAGTTTTCACACAAATGAACTGATTTTGTTTATTTTTATTGTTTCAAAGCTATGTTACGAGTAGTAAGAAAATTGATCTATGAGTGGATGACTTTCACAGCTGCCTCAATATAGGTTTTTTAGTAAAATACATAAAATGTGATAAATTTGAAATTCAATATGGCCGACAACACAAGATAATAAACCAGGGGTTTTCTGTAGCGCCTGTAGCTCATCGAACGCGATCATCAAAGCTAAGCAACGGTCGAAGCGGACAGTGTTTGGATGGGTGACCATACACAATACTGACGATTTTCATGTGGGAATTTCATCTGGGCGCTATCGTGGACCGGATGACATGTTAAATTGTAGGTGCTGGTCTTAGTAAAAGCAGTCGTTAAGCCAAGTCAGAGGCCTTCGGGCAGCTTGAAAATTCTCGAAACCAGAGCTTGGCCAATTAGCTTATACGATGAAGAAGAAGAGGGATTTTCTAAATTCCTTATTGTATTTGTTGCATCAGGTCAATCACTGATAACCCGTGGCTTAATTTTCTTAGATTCGTCGGAAGATTCGAGTTCCTCCGACCCATGCTGATCATCCGAGACCTCGAGCTGATCAAGAAGATCGCAGTGAAAGACTTCGACCACTTCACCGACCACAGAACCATCATCGATGAAAGCACCGACCCGCTGTTTGGAAGGAACCTCTTCTCCATGAAAGGTAAAGATATTTATTACAAACGTAAAAATCCTACTACTATTATAAAGGCGAAAGTTTGTAAGTATGGATGTATGGATGTATGTTTGTTACTCTTTCACGTAAAAACTACTGAATGGATTTGAATGAAACTTTACCACAATATAGCTTATACATCAGAATAACACATAGGCTATAGCTTATACATCAGAATAACACATAGGCTACAATTTTTGAGGTTTTTAATGTGAGGTCGTAAAAAAAAACACATTTTTTGCGCTTACATTGCAAACGCTGACTGAATCCTACAAGATAGATCAAAACAATTTACTACAGTATTGTACAACTTAAAAAGGCCTACAAAAAAGTCCGTGATGGTATATGTTTATCTCTTAGGAATAACCCACAATAACCATTTTTTATCCTTTACTTTGTACGAGTAATAATGGCTTATTTACGAAGCGATTTTAAGCAATACACTATTAATCCTTATCAAAATAAATTATTTCATCAATAAGTACAGTTTGTGTTGATAATATTTGGTCTTTGAATGATTAATTGGACGTTTGGTTTTGAAGTTATGGTGAAATTAAAATATTACGATTTCTGCTGCACGGCCCGTTGAGAAGAGGGCGTGTGCGGGGGAGGGGTGTTTAGATCTATGAGTAAGGTCGAAGTACAAGTTATTATTCTGAGGTATAAACGCGCGGCTCAGTCGCGAGGTTGGCTCCCATCGCAGCGGCCGTGCGCGAAGTCTAATAATTTGCGGGTTTTTTTTTTGATTTTGTTCTTTTAACTACACATACGCAAAAGTTCTTCTCAAAGCTAAACTGTTGTCTAATATATAATACTAGCTGACCCGGCAAACTAGGTTTTGCCTCACTTAAGGGTATGAAAAATAGATAGTGTAGCTTATACCTATGACACGTTCGTAGATTTACCATAGCAGTGCCATCTATTGATTACTTACTCAACCCAGTCGAAAGGTATCAACATCTGTTAGAATCATTTGGAGTTAACAGATAATTGTGACTGTCAAATAATAACAGACAATAATTAGCAGTAAATTAAAATTGCGACTATAATTTGAGATTTATACAATCCTATCTCTCAAGTTGGATCGAACTGCACATGGTGTGCGAATTTTATTATAATCGGTTAAGTGGTTTAGGAGTCCATTGAGGACAAACATTGTGACACGAGATTTATATAAATTAAGATGAGATTATTAATGTTATATGTATGTTTTTTATTATTCTTTATTGTACACTACGTCCTTCTTTAGTCGTTTATAAATTCCTTTCCATCCAAAGGTTGCCTGGATGAGATCGCTTTAAGCGATAAGGCAGCCAATTGTGGCGGTTTTTTTTAAGTTAATTGTTTTTTACTGTGCCTTTTTTATTCATGTGTCCAATAAAGAATTATAAAATTTCCATGACACAATGTTAGTTACCGTACTCCTCCGAAACGGCTTGACCGATTTTTACCAAATTTCATATGCGTATTTAGTAGGTCTGAGAATCAGCTACTATATATTTTTAAGGCAAAACAACGTTTGCCGGGTCAGCTAGTACATACATAAAACATTGCTAACTAACTTAACCTATAAAAAAAGGTCGGAGATAGAGGAAAATATGACCAAAATACTAGCAGTGCTTAAGCAAGGTTAATAATGTTTGAAGAAACTAAGAGATAAATAACAATAAACCAACCAGTGACATTACAAACGAATATACTGAAAAATTGTTGTTTTATGACAGCCCCCTTTTAATTTGGTATTAATTTATTTTTAAAGCTTAAGAGTCTTTACCAGTGAATATTATTAGGATTAATAACACTTTTAAAAATATTGCATACAATGTGTGTTGTTTGCCTTTCAATATTTTTTTATTCGGTTCTTAGTTTGGTATTGTTTACAGCAACAACAGAAATAAATCTGCGAATATATCAAATTTTACTTGGACTTTTTAAAATATTATTGATTTTTAAACGAAATGTCTGCTTAGACACATTACGTTCAAAACTTGTAGTTATTGTATGTTCCTAAAGAGGGTAGTTTTCGGACGGCAGTACGGGCACATAGAACTGGGACTGGATAGCGTGTAACGAATACGGAAACAATTCATACATTCAATTGACGGCAAGCAGATCTTATAATTACCATTCAGTTATAATATGATACTTAACATTGTCGAAGTAGGCAATTTGGAGTGGGGCTATGGAATAAACGGTGTGATTGTTGCTGACATGTTAGCGTATTGTACTCGTACACCAATCACACGTCGCCACCAATATCAACGCTCATTCTGAATCAAACAAACAAAGTTAAAAGTAGTACCAGACGATCGAACTTGGTGCGGAGCGCACCACGAACATGGTGTGCTCCGCACCAAAGAGATGCGCTTAAGACCAGTCCAAGCAATGCATGATCGTTGGACGACCGTCTTCGAACACAACGTCTCCGGCGGGAGCTCCCTTGCTAAATGGAGACAGATTATCATAACTCTATAAGATTAATACGAACGTATGTACTCAGAGTTCTAACAAAGACTGACAGACTTACATTATCTACACGAACTTTGGCTTTTATTATTATTAGTGGGAAGTGGTATTCATATATTATATTACTTTAGTAATTGAAAACTGGTCGTCCACCTTATGTCAGTATTTATTTAAATACCTTGGAAGTGAAGTTAGAAGCACGAAAAGGAAGAAGGGAGATCTAGAAGAATATTTGCCTAGAGAACACAAAGTCAAAGTAATTTATTCTCTGTCTACGATTGATAACAATACAGTTACAAGTCACTCAATAAAAATAAATATAATAGAATGAATTTATGTGTCAATAAAAAATCAAATATAAATGTCAAATCAATAATTAATAATTTACCTTTGTATAAATAGTTTGTAGTACTTAAGTAGAGTCAAGCCAATTTTAATTTAAAAAAATCATCAAAAAAATATAATGCCTGTTCGAAAAGCTAATTCTTTAATTATAAAGCATAACGTAAAAGGGGGCCAAAAATCAAAGGATCTGGAAAAAACTCTCAAGGTTATTAGATGGGTTAGTTACTCGTACTCATTTAATTTGTCCTCCCCAGGAGGAGAATGGCGCGACATGCGGTCGACGCTGAGCCCGGCGTTCACCAGCTCCAAGATCCGCGCCATGGTGCCCTTCATGCTCGAGGTCGGGGACCAGATGATCAAGGCGCTCAAACAGAAGATTGCAAACTCCAAAAGTAAGAAACCCAAGCTCTTATTGCTAAGAGTACGTAATAAATGAGTTTTTATATAACGCTTTTATAAGTGATATAAAGGTTACAGCAAACCGTTTTTAATGACCAAACTCGATCGGTTTAACTTGTCAACAAAATAAATTCAAGGCATCTTTCGGCCCTATAATTAGAACAGCTCCATGGAACCATGCAATTTGAATATAACTGAAGATGTTATTTATGTGCATCAAATTTGTATTTAATTGAGAACAAATGGGTCTAATTTAAACTTTGTAAACTGTTTAATCATCTTACGTGTAGAAAACGGTCACACTTACATTATTATTAAAAGTTGGAATGAGTCCATCAGATTCGATGCTCTCCGAGCACCATCATCAGGAGCGAATGTCACATAACTCCAACTTTTAATAATATACATAAGTGTGACCGTTTTCTACACGGACATTATTGGGTTTTATTTGACTTACATGATGGCAGGGTGCCATCATGTAAGTCAAACAATACATTGTGTGCAAACAATACATTGCAAATTAAATAAAATATTCTTAAACAACACGGATGTGTCAAAGGTTTAACTGCAGGTCCCGGCTGTTACTCTAACCATAAGTCTGATTGAGTCAGAGTAGCGCCTGTAGCTCGGCTAGCTAAGGTGATCTGACACGATCATCGAAGCTAAGCAACGGTCGATGCGGATGGTGTTTGGTTGGGTGACCATGCACAAGACTTTTCCAAGTGTAATTTTCATCTGGGCACTACCTCGGATGACTCGTTAGATTGTTGGCTCCGGCTGTTTGTCTTAGTACAAGCAGTTGGCCAAGTCAGAGGTGGCTTGAAAAACTCGACACCAGAACTTGGCCACTCAGCTCATACGATGAAGAAGAAGATTGAGTCAGTAGAACTCATAGCTCTTCTGAGCGTCACCTCTTAGAAGAAGACCGTATACTAAACAGAGTATGCGGTGGTATTCCAGCTGGCTACATTGAAGTGGACGTGAAGGATCTGACCACACGTTACGCCAACGACGTGATAGCTTCCTGCGCCTTCGGCCTCAAGGTGGACTCGCACGCCGACGTGGACAACCAGTTCTACGCCATGGGAAAGACTACTTCCACCTTCAACTTCCGGCAGCTCCTCATGTTCTTCGGGTTCACCAACTTCCCCCGGCTCATGAAGGTATTTATTTTTATCACAGTACAGCAAAGCTTTTGACTAACGAGCCAGTGACACTGCGGTGGAACATTCTTAGTCTGGTATTACTGGGTTTCAAGGAGGCTAGCGGAAGACACTTAAGGTTCTCGGTGATGGAAAACATTGTGAGGAAACCAACATTTTTGAGGACTGCAATATCCGAAGATGTGTGTCATCCGCCAACACTACAATACTAGCCAAGTGGCTAGCGTGGTAGATTATGGCCTATGTATCTCTCCTAGTGAGAAAAGGCTCTGAGTCCCTGCAGTGGAAATGTAAATGTTATGCTTTGCATTTCAATTAAATATGAGGGTTGTTACGTTTTAGTTGGATTTAAGCGTATTTTTTTTAATATGTATTAACAAATGCCACTATAGTGACGTTACGGTCATATAGTATGGGTCACTGACCTCTATTTGTGCGTACTAGTGGAAATAGAGGTCAGTGGTATAGGTTTATTATTTACAAACATTTAGTTGTCATATGAAAAAAATCACTCAACTTCATATAAAGTCTTTAAAAAATAACACACCTGCATAGATTCACACGTCATTCAACGTACTTATGTTATAATAGCGTTCTGTATGTCGATACAGTATAGATATATCTGCGCCATCATTGTCAAGGTTGTCCATTATGTAAATTACAATCCGGTACATTCCCGTATGTAAAATGTACACTTGTATGCAAACTGTGATTTCATTGTATATATACAGATGTGTTTGTACTTGTATTTAATTATTTAAACAGGCGCTGTTATTCATATAAGTGATGTGCAGTTAGAGTGATACTTATAGTGATAGCGGAAAGAGTGGAAGGTTAGCGTGGTATGGGCATGTGATACGTAGAAAGGAGACTCATGTCACTAGGAGATGTATGGTTTTAGTCAGTAGTGATGTCATTTAGGCATCGAGCCCGACATACCCCACTCACCTCCCTGGGTGTGGTGGGCATGCGTAATGGAAATGGTAGTGCATGGAAGAAGAGCAAGAGGCCGACCGAAGAAGATATGGATGGAGTGTGTGAATGAAAACATGAGAGAGAAAGGAGTGAGTGTAGAGATGACGGCTGATAGAAGTGAGTGGAAGAGGAAAATTTGCTGCCCACCCCTAGATAAGGCAAGGAAGAAGAAGCACTGGCATTTTCATCTGTGCTCATGGATCGGATGACACGTTACATTGTAGGTCTTGGCTGTTATTCTTAGTACTAGTACCAACGTAGTTAAACTAAGTCTCAAGTCTTTCAAAGAGGCCTTCGGGTGGCTTGAAAGCTTTCAACACTGGAGCTTGGCCACTTAGCTCATACGAAAAAGAAAAAAAAAGTAATAAAAATAAAAATACCGCCATCGTCGCTGTATTTTGTGACGTCTTACAGCAAAAAAAAAACATCCCGATGTTTTTGCGTCCAGGTTTAATAATAAATTTCATGTGCGTGTTTCAGTTTCTGGGTCTGACTCTTTTCTCGAAGGAGTCAAACGCGTTCTTCAGCGACCTGGTGATGAGGACCATGCGGAACCGAGAGGAGCAGCACATCATCCGACCTGACATGATACATCTGCTCATGGAGGCTAAGAAAGGTACCCAAGTCAAAGAAATATTCTTTTAACATTAGGACACATTTCACACACGGCTGGTTAGCCCCATACTAAACCATTACTAGTTATTGTTATGATTGCTGACACAACCGATATACTACATATTAATTTTATTATATATAAATACTCATATTTAATTTATATTATATATTTAGCATTAAGACATATCACATATCCACTGTAAATGACGTACCAAAAATAATGAATGTTATTATGCTTAATAAAACATCTGAAACTGAATCTACTTTTTTGAAATTCATATTTAACACCTAGAGCAACAGACAACAAATTAAGTTTATCTAAAAGATGTTAGCTGTACTGAGAATCGATCCTGGGATCATCTGATTGGCAGTCTTGCATGGTAACCATTACACCAACGAAGTCGTCGTTTTGCTGTACGGTTTTTAAAAATAAGAGAAAAAAAATCAGCTATTCCGTTCAAGAAGTCGCCAACGCGTGACTAATTCCATGGGGAAGCGATTTTTCTTTAGCAAATTTCCAAAACCCTTAAGTTTTTAAGGCCGCTCTTTACATAGTTTTTCATAGTTGCCAGAACTCTTAAGTAAAAGCATATATATCTTGATCTAAAATGAAAGAAATGGTTTTGACGTTTTCCAGGTCGTTTGACTCACGACGACAAAACGAAAGACGTGGATGCTGGCTTCGCCACCGTCGAGGAGTCACACGTCGGGAAGAAGACCATTGATAGATGTGAGTGTTCTTCATTCTGGAATCCTTAAAGAGTATATTTCTGGAGCTAATCCAGCTTCATGTTTCAAATAATATGTCTTTATGACAAACAAGGCTTAAGAAAGTCAGGGGATACAGCTGGTAAAGATTAATAGCTTTACCGTAGCCCTTAATGTCACTTACCACCAGTGGAATTGTTGTCAAGCGCTGACCTAGACAAGCGAGTGTGGTGTGGTGGTGAAAACATCTGTTTTTAATCATACGGCCCCTGGTTCGTTTCCAACCCTACACCAATGACTTGTTTTTCAAGTTTTGTATGGATTTGCACTCACTTTACGGTGAAGGAAAACATCGTGAGGAAACCACATGAGGACCACAATATATGAAGACGTGTGTCATCAGCCAACCCGCACTTGGCCAGTTTGTAGATTATGGCCAATGTATATCTTTCTCCTAGCGAGTGAAGTCCCAGCAGTGGGAAAGTATAGTGGGCTGTTTAAGCTTATTCAGAGTAAAAAAAAAGATTGATGACCTTGAAGCAATATAAAAAAACTAGTGGTTCTACGGAGCTTAAGCCTCGTGACAGCAATCACTGTGTGTTTTATTAAAATCTATACTAACCATGATGTTTCCTGTAGCTTGGAGCGACAACGACCTGATAGCGCAGGCGATTCTGTTCTTCATCGCCGGCTTCGAGACGGTGTCGTCAGGCATGTCGTTCCTGCTGCACGAGCTGGCCGTCAACCCCGAGGTGCAGGAGCGGCTGCTGCGGGAGATCCGGGAGCACCACGACCAGCACGGGGGGACCTTCGACTACAACTCCATACAGAACATGATCTACATGGATATGGTCATCTCAGGTGAGATAGTCTATGTATCAGCGAAACACAGGAGTCCATATCCATGATTGAAAATGTTATTTTTTCTTAAGAATGTTTTGTTCTAATGCTAGTAGAGAATAGAATATAGTAACATATGTAGCTCGGCTTAATAAGATGGATTGAAGCGATAGCCGAATGATTGATGCGAACAGTCTTTGAATTGGGTGGACTATGGTTTAGAAAGTGGTATTTAATCTGGGTGCCACCGAGGTTATATATTCTGCAATGTACAGGTAATTAGTCAAGCAAAGTCTAAGAAAAATCTGATGACCGTATTGAGTTACCCGGTTTACTGTAACAGTGTTAACAGTGTCAACACAACTTGGCACACAATACGTTTAGATCCTAATTCTTATGTTAATTGGTGGGACTAGACCTCCTTTTTATTATCACCATCATCACATCATCATCGTCTCGTTGTTACAGAGATGCTAAGGATGTGGCCCCCAGCCATTGCCCTGGACCGAGCTTGCCAGAAGGACTACAACTGTGGCAAACCTAACAGCAAGGCTACTGAAGACTACATCGTAAGTAGATCTTGCGACCCAGTTAATTTTGACATGTGTGGAATTGCGTATACGGAAAAGGAAAACATCATCATATAACTACAAAGTCCGAGGACTGGTATCTTCTCTGAAGGGCCAGGGCGCGACCCACAATGAATTTATCCAAGAGAACTTCTCCAATGACTATATACTGTGGAAGAATCACGACCCTCAGTAATGAGGAATATGAATTCCATGATTACAGATCCGCAAAGGTAGCGGCATTGGCATCCCCACGTGGGGCTTCCACCACGACCCGCAGTACTTCCCGGAGCCCTACAAGTTCGACCCGGAACGGTTCTCGGAGGAAAACAAACACAAGATCAATCCCTTCGCCTACATGCCCTTCGGCCTGGGACCGAGGAACTGCATCGGTAAGGATATGTTTTGTCTATATTTTTCAATTACCTAATGATCCATGATTATGACGCTTTCTTTATAATGTATAAAAGGTTTGTTGAGCTGCGATGGCATGTCTATAGCCTGTTACTACAAGAATTTACAAGATGATTGTTTTTTTTTATATGTTTACTAACTGACCCGGAAAAAAAATCATAAAAAAATAAGGGTGAACAACCCTTATTACTTAGGGGTATGGAAAATAGATAGTAGCCTATTCTCAAACCTACTACTTGGTAAAAGTCGATCAAGCCGTTTCGGAGGAGTACGTTGTACTCCTCCTGTGCACAATGTTTGTTACATTGTGACATGGAAATTTTATATAAAAGAAGATTGAGCCAGTATCGTTACTCGTAGTTTAAAGCTGCCCATAATATCCTGTTTTGTTTTTTCAAAGCTGCTGCCTCCCTCGTGGCTTACAGTATGATAAATATTTCAGGCTCTCGCTTCGCTCTGTGCGAGATGAAGGTGATGGCGTACCAGCTGCTGCTCCATATGGAGGTGTCTCCGGGGGAGAAGACCACCATCCCTGCGGAACTGGACCCTAGCACCTTCAACATCAGGATGAAAGGGGGACATTGGCTTAGATTCAGAGCTAGGGAGTGAGAAAAAGATCAGTAACCGAGCCTAAAAGAAATGAGTACGGTTAGCGTAGGAAAAAAAAAGTTGTGTGTATTTGTTAAGTACTATGAAGTTCTGTTTCTATAGAAATACACATTGAGTCTTTATATTGGAAATTTCAGACTCATACATACGTACAAATATGCATATTGGGGCAAAATACTGAATTTGCCGTTTTGGTTTATATATATTTTTATGTAAGTCATTTAAATGCCGATTTTAAAACGTAAAGAACAACCTTAACGATAATTAAGGGTGGTTTACCTATATCTACTTATGTTCTATGGTCTGATATTTTTATGATTAGTAAACATTCTCCTTTAAAAAAAAACAGCTTCTCTCTGCATTAAACAAAAGTGCAACACAGAAACTTTTTTAGAATTTTAAAACTAGAATTTGTTTGTACGTACTGAATCCACCCTAAATAAAAATGCATTAGTTATAACTAGCCCGGTATTGACCCTCTTTTGGCTGGTTGCTGATTAACTTTGTGTGTTGTAACTATGTAGTATGCTGTGATATTTTATAAAAAAATATATACTTAGTTAAGGGACGAGCATTAGCACCCCGTGTCTCAAAAAAAAACCATTCGCAATGGATGCTAAATATACATTTACAAATACAAATCATTTACAAATATAGTAAGAAGGACCTTCATTTTTAGTGTCATACAAAAATACCATTCTCTATAGCGAGTCTGAGGTCAGACTTTACTGGTCTGTGGTATATATTTAGTCCACAGACCAGTAAAATCAGTTCTCTGACTATTTTTGTATCAGTTGAGATTAAAAATGGTGGTCATTCTACAAGTATAAATGACATCCATTGCGAATGGCTTTTTTTAAGACTTGGGGTTCTGAAGGATTGGTCCAAAATAGCCCTAAGGATACATGGAAAGAAGGTAGGAAGGCCTTTGCCCAACAATGGGACTAAACAGGCATTTAATAATAATAATAATAGACTTAGTTGTAATAATTATGATATGAATTGATAGACTAACAATATAAATAAAGTATTAAAGTAGGTTACCTAATTATTATGGTAATAAACATTATGCAACTTATTGTAAAACCTATTTTAATCCTCTTACTTATAAGTTTTATATTTCGTATTTATTAAAAATAAAGATTCATCTTTCTACGTTTCTTTTACTCATGACAACTAGGCATTGTAGGCGCGCGTATTACCTATATGTACTTTTATCTATTATGTGGTACTGGTATAATTTTCAGATGACTTACAAACTACATGCTTTGGCTATAGCGCCATCTATGACATTCTCAACACACTATTTTCTATTGTAATCACTTCTCTGAATTTTCCTAACCGAGGAAACTGGTGTAATACGAAGTGCACGAGGTTTTATACTACACTCACAGATGGCGGTGCAACCTTAGTCAAAAGGTTTTGTGTTTTTGTACTGTTATAAAATTATCATTAAATATTAATTTGTAATAAAATCTTTTTAAAGACAATTGTGTTAAGTCTATAGCTAACTGGCTTATATACAACGGCCTTTGGAAATTACATTATTTCATACATTTATTATTATAATCACGGGGTCTTAATTATTTTATACGACAGATTTTGAAGTCATAAAAATCTACTAGGTTTTCTTTAGCCGCCCTTAAAACTCTTCGATATCGATACATGACCCATAGGTTTTGAGAACATAATATAATATACCATACTAAGTATGTATAAGTATATTATCCTGTATACTATGTAGTAATTTACATATTATTATTTTTACATATAGTATTTCGAGTAAGTTCAACGCAACAGTACTCCTCAAACAAAATCCTTACATTGCATTAGATTTGATGGTGGTACAACACTATTTGCCACTGCCCGCGATGTCTTTTTTTGTTCTACCCTCGACTCTGGATGAGAGCGGAAAAAGATAACTTTCTTCTTTCTTTCACCACTGCATTGTCATTTTTTATATACAGTCCACTAAGCTCCCATTATCTGAATGTTCATATATCGAACATACATTATCCTGTATACTATGTAGTAATTTACATATTATTATTTTTACAAATAGTTTTTCGAGTAAGTTCAACGCAACAGTACTCCTAAAACAAAACAACGAACTCAAGGAAAACCCTAAACTAAATTCATATCTCCATAATAAACAAAGAATATGCCAAAATAATTTCCCATCCGAGCAATATTGCAGATTTCCCTCTTCTCTGGCCACCGCAGCCCGCGTCCGAGCCAATTGAATGAGAATAATGGGAGAAATAAACCGTGCCTACCAATATACAGACCGCTATAATTAGGGTTGCTATAATCAAGGTTTATCTGCCATTTCGGTTGCGCCCTTTGCCTGTCGGGCTCCGAAATAACAGCACTAGGAGAGTGAATCAGTTTCTTCTAGAAAAGCGCGCTCAACCCTAGATCGCAACATCACTTAAATATTAGGACTCATTTCACACACGGCTGGCTAACCCCATACTGAACCATTTCTAGTTCGTATTATGGTTGCTAGCACAACTGATATACTACATATACAAACATATATATCACTTAACATCAGGTAAGTTGCGATCAAGCGCTTGCCTATCCATCATAAAAAAAAATCATATCTAGCTAAGAATAAGCAACAGCCGAGGTGAACAGTTACTTTATAGCTATGAATTTGACCTGGAATGTGCGTAACCACACGAGCTAGCGATACTCTAGGCTAAATAGCAGATGGAGTATACATAGTCTGGTCCAATTGGCTCACAAGAAGGCTGCCGGAACACACTGTCAGTGCTTGGCAACAGATTTCAACCTGAGAGTGGTTGCTGGCCAGGCGAGCACTAGAAAATGCCCTATTGCCATGCTATCGTTTCCTCGCAATGTTTTTTCTTTTTTCCTCACAGAAAGGTCAAGCTCTTTGGCTAGGATCGAACACACGACCTTTGGAACGTGAGACAGCCGCGTAGCTGACTGAGCTGTCATTGCTTCGAAATTGCTAGTTTGATTATGGTCTCTAATACATTTTTTGTCAAAATTAAAATACAGCTGAACTCATTACAAAAGCGCCTTAAATTACATTTATAGTCCGTATTTACCGTCCTCTCCGCCAACTTAAGGGCTCCACATATAGCGCGCTCAATCGGCTGCTAACGGCTGCTTATCGCCTTATTGGCCGCCATCTTGAATCGAGCGAAGCGAGCGCATTCCCACAATAACCAATAAAACACTCCACTAATAAGCTCCGATGAGGTTGCCGAAATAGTTTTGACCTTTATTATTTATCGGTTTTCCTATTCGATAGCTTTCTGCTTATGGTAGTTCACGTAATCTTCATTAGACAGTAATACGTTTCTTGTTCCTTCTTAGACATTAATAACATATGTGTGAACTGTGACGTTACAGTACGTTATAGTACAAGATCTGGCTGCAGAATTATTACGCACAAGCTCTAGCAAATAAAGAAATAAATTGAAAGCGCATGTAGCATCTAATGAGTCTGATCAAGTGGAAGCCAACAAAATGTAATACATTTTTCGGAATGAAATTTAATTTTTTTTTAAATGTGGTTTACTACCCGTCAAAATATAATATATGTTAAAATCAATCAATACAAACATATAATTAAATGTGAAAACTGAGTGTATAAATATTTTTCCGAAAAACTGTTGGGGGCGAATAAAGAAGAAAAAAAAATACATTTTTGTTTTTTTTTTCTGTCTGTCTGTCTGGTTACGTTATAACTTCGAAACCACTCAACGGATTTGAACGCGGTTTCAGAAGTGAACATTATTTAGGAGCGTTGTCAAAAACTTGTTTCGTCGAAAACGTCGACGAAACAAGTTTTTGACAAGGTCCTTGTTGACGCAAGTTTGATAACAAGATGGACGAACAAATGCTCGTCAAGTATTAGTATTTAAGTTTTTAGCAAATGCTAAGCCTAGCCAGATCTTAGCCTAAAAGCTTAAATTATAGACAACATCGTAAACGAAGCTGACTTAATGCAAACATCATTCAGAGTACTTAATTACTTTCGTTTACCCTCACGTCACAGTGTTCCACCACCCCCACTTTTCTCCAGAAAGTTCCACATTAAAATGCAGAAGTGTAATGAAAATTCTGGGAACCACTCTAAGCCATTACAATGCGAAATTTAAACTTGTAACTTTGGAGTTTAGAATTACACAAACACACATAAAGTGGATAATAAAACGCTAAGAAACACCTCGGGGGAAGCGGGGGGAGCGGGGGTTCCGAATACACGGGAGAGGATTCTGCTAATATTCAACTGACTGGATTTTGCATTATCATATTCTCGTACATAATCAAATCAAATCATCATTGCAGGCAAAATATAATATGGACTTACCATACAGAAAATAATAAATGATATAAAATTTTAGTCATTTGATAAAAATATTAAATGTCAAAAATAATAATAATAATAATAGCAAATAATGATGATAAATAAATTAAGTTTGTACTAACTTTTACTTATACACATTTTGAAAATTGCTCTAAAGGCAGCGTAATTGAGAGAGAGAGAGCCCTGTGTGAGAATTTGAATTCTTTATTAATTTATTTAATTACTAGCTGACCCGGCAAACGTTGTTTTGCCTTAAAAATATATAGTAGCTGATTCTCAGACCTACTAAATACGCATATGAAATTTGGTAAAAATCGGTCAAGCCGTTTCGGAGGAGTACGGTAACTAACATTGTGTCATGGAAATTTTATAATTCTTTATTGGACACATAAATAAAAAAGGCACAGTAAAAAACAATTAACTTAAAAAAAACCGCCAATTGTGCCACAATTGGCGGCCTTATCGCTTAAAGCGATCTCATCCAGGCAACCTTTGGATGGAAAGGAATTTATAAACGACTAAAGAAGGACGTAGTGTACAATAAAGAATAATAAAAACATACATATAATATTAATAATCTTCTCGTAATTTATATAAATCTCGTGTCACAATGTTTGTCCTCAATGGACTCCTAAACCACTTAACCGATTATAATAAAATTCGCACACCATGTGCAGTTCGATCCAACTTGAGAGATAGGATAGTATAAATCTCAAATTATAGTCGCAATTTTAATTTACTGCTAATTATTGTCTGTTATTATTTGACAGTCACAATTATCTGTTAACTCCAAATGATTCTAACAGATGTCGATACCTTTCGACTGGGTTGAGTAAGTAATCAATAGATGGCACTGCTATGGTAAATCTACGAACGTGTCATATAAGCTACACTATCTATTTTTCATACCCTTAAGTGAGGCAAAACCTAGTTTGCCGGGTCAGCTAGTATTATATATTAGACAACAGTTTAGCTCTGAGAAGAACTTTTGCGTATGTGTAGTTAAAAGAACAAAATTAAAAAAAAAACCCGAAAATTATTAGACTTCGCGCACGACCGCTGCGATGGGAGCCAACCTCGCGACTGAGCCGCGCGGGTACCTTACTCATAGATCTAAACACCCCTCCCCCGCACACGCCCTCTTCGCAACGGGCCGTGCAGCAGAAATCGTAATATTTTAATTTCACCATAACTTCAAAACCAAACGTCCAATTTTAATCATTCAAGGACCAAATATTATCAACACAAACTGTTCTTATTGATGAAATATTTTTTGATAAGGATTAATAGTGTATTGCTTAAAATCGCTTCGTAAATAATCCATTATTTCTCGTACAAAGTAAAGGATAAAAAATGGTTATTGTGGGTTATTCCTAAGAGATAAACATATACCATCACGGACTTTTTTGTAGACCTTTTTAAGTTGTACAATACTGTAGTAAATTGTTTTGATCTATCTTGTAGGATTCAGTCAGCGTTTGCAATGTAAGCGCAAAAAATGTGTTTTTTTTTACGACCTCACATTAAAAACCTCAAAAATTGTAGCCTATGTGTTATTCTGATGTATAAGCTATAGCCTATGTGTTATTCTGATGTATAAGCTATATTGTGGTAAAATTTCATTCAAATCCATTCAGTAGTTTTTACGTGAAAGAGTAACAAACATCCATACATCCATACTTACAAACTTTCGCCTTTATAATAGTAGTAGGATTTTTTTAACCTACGAAGCAAAAACGACGGGGTGTTTGTAAGTTTGTCGTGCCTGTATGTCCGGCTGTGGAACTACAGTTCCCAAATAGATGAACTGATTTTAATTAAGTGTTTTTTTGTTTAAAGGCAATAACTATGTTGGATGATACTTGGTCCCAAATGGCCGCCGCTTCATATTATATCAAAATATTTATTATTCCGAAAGCTAGGTATACAAACAGGTAGTTATTGAATGATATTTATACTAGACTACTAAATAAATATACCTATGGTTGCCTGGAAGAGATCGTTTTAAGCGATAAGGCTGCCAATTGTGGCACAATAATTTTAAGTTAATTGTCTTTTACTGTATCTTTTTTTTATCTATGTGTCCAATAAAGAATTTATCTATCTATCTATCTATGTTGTAGAATGTTATTCTAAAATTTTACCACCTTAGAGTTTAAACTAAACTTGTCTGTATATTCCTTATGTAAACGGATTCAAAAACAAATATTTAAAATCTCGCTTGCTCACACTGATATAGGAAGTGAAAGGACATGAAGTTTTAAATGTTTTTTTTTTTTACTTGAGTCATAAATACTGCAATTCTACTATAGTATTTCGTCCCGTATGTTTCCACTGATTTGAACTAATGTAGCGAAGCTTTTAGCCGCGCTCCTAGCCACCTGTCCTCATACTCTGGCTCGTTATAACTCCTTTATTCTCATGTACTCCTAGTACATAGCACTACCAAGTAACTTTTTTTTTTTTTTGACACATTCACACACGGCTGGTTAGCCCCATACTGAACCATTTCTAGCTCGTATTATGGTTGCTAACACAGCTGATATACTACATATACATACATACATATTATATATAAATACATATTTAACACCCAGACCCACAGCCAACAAATTTAGTTAAGCACAAAGATGTTGACCGGGCCGGGAATCGAACCCGGAACCTTCTGATTAGCAGACCGGCATGCTAACCTTTACGCCAACGAGGTCGTCATAGGTCAACTAGAACACTAAAATGTTTTTTAATTCGTATTTTCAACTCTGTGGGTGAAGCGAACGAAATCTCTGCGTCAACTGGTCAGTATTGCTTTCATATGCCTGTATGTATGTTTGTAAGTGAGCCTCGAGTAGAGGCCGTAACTTCGAATCAATACGAACAAAAATAGGAACTTCTCATTTGAAATTTCAGTCGTCGGCGATTATTAATTACGGCATGGTTTCTACAAAAAAAGGAAGAAATCTGCTAAAGCGTTATCCACTGATGGTATCTTGCATAGCGATTAAATACCAATTATTTTTCTGTTAGCTTTGACTTATATGTATTTTTAACTTCATTATTGGAACTGGTAGTACCGTTATAATAAAATTCCTTAATCGAGTTTAGAGTATGTACACGCAAATACATATAAGATTTTTTTTTAATATTAGGACACATTCCACACACGGCTGGTTAACCCCATACTGAACCATTTCTAGTTCGTGTTATGGTAGCTAACACAGCTGATATACTACATATACATACATACATATTTTATATAGATACATATTTAACACCCAGACCCACAGCCAACAAATTTAGTTAAGCACAAAGATGTTGGCCGGGCCGGGAATCGAACCCGGAACCTTCTGATTGACAGGCCGGCATGGTAACCTTTACGCCAACGAGGTCGACGTGCGATTTTTAATTAAGTATCTGTTTATTATTTGTCTCACATACCATACATACCACTCACAATGCAGATAAAAATGCATTTCAATTTTAGGCAACGTCTTTTTTTCCAGAATTTTATTCAAGTCTTCATTCGAGTCACTTCGTCACAAGCCTCAATGCATAAAGTATAATTATCTTTGACCTTGCCATTGTTTTGTCAAACCACTGAATCTTCTTCGACTTCGCATTTTCCCGCTAGGTTTTTTTACTCTTTACAAATAGGCCTTTAAACAGCGGGTCGCGTATCCACACAAGCTAGCGATCAAGTCCGTCGAGAATAACTTGCTTTTAAAAAAGACTACCGGAACACAATGTTAGGTACTTGGCGACAGGTTTAACTTGCAATAGGTTCTGGTTTCTTGCTTCCACAGTATTCTATCAGCCGTAATCTCTACATTCACTCCTTTCTCATTCACATCTTCTTCAAATCTAATCAAATTGTTTATGGGCACAACAGTAAATTTGGTACAATAATACAAAATAATGGAAAAAAAGAGAATGTATACAAAAAAAGTACATTTGTAATATTAGAACAGTTGATTTACAGCTGTCTAAGCTAGACTGTAGAGCCTGTAATATACACAGCTGTACTTCCCATAAATTACACTTATAATAATAATATGTACCTGACAAAATTTTATTTAAATCATTTTATACATTTTATTTAGAAATTAATGAAAATAAACAAAACAATACTATGCAGATAACTTCAATTGTAACAAATTAACATGTTAGTTAACCATTGAATATAATTATATAATTTTCTTGAGGAATTAGATTAATCTTTATTAATTAGATTTACAAACATTATAAACAACATTGAATTAATACCGTTTTTTTGGAAACTTCTTACACACAATTCATCCACATCTTTCTAGAAAGAGCTCTTCTTCTTTTTGAGTAGATATGTATATAGATAGTTGGTGCCTATAGTTTTGTTTACTCAATAGACGGACTAATTAGTACCAATAAGTTTGAACCCTGTTATCATAATATCCCTTACTGTAGGTATAATTACAAGATCAAAGCGCAGCAATAATGACAGTGCATAACATCTTCGAAATAGCTTAATAAGTTCAAGAGTTGATTTTCCATATCAGAAACAGTAGGTCGGTTAGTAAAAAAAGAATTATCTGTCATAAAATCTGTTTATTTTTTGTGGTTAGTCCAATAAAACCATATCAAATACAACAAAACAATTACAACATTAAGCAGACGAATGAAATATGTATATCTAAAAACAACACTACGCAAGACATAATTTGAAATAACCCAACGAATAAATAAAACATTTGAATGCTAATGTTCTCTCACTTGCATCACCAAATAGGTGTGAGCAAGAGGAGGCGAGCTTTCAAATGTTTTCTTAATGACACGAGTTATATCAATAATTGGCGGTGCTACGGATATAAATGTATTTAACGGCACATTAACATATTGAAACAAAACCTCTTTTCATTTAACTTCTTCCATAACCCCGTTCTCGACCATCCATACGGTTCCGCTCTCGGCCATTTGATATGTCTTGACTGCGCTTGCGCCGACGACATCCGGTCCTTGCATGATGTATGAAGACATGTCGAAGTTGAATTCCTCTAAAAGCATCTTCGTCATATTGGTATCAGTGTACCCTGGACACAAGCCTATTACTCGTACTCCGTGATTCTGATACGATGTCTGATGACCCAAGGATTTTGTGAAGCCGAACACACCAAACTTACTCGCTAGGTATACGGGACATTCTGGCACCACGCGGAATCCTACTATAGATGATACATTGATTATGGTCCCGCCATTCCCGTTGTTATTTGTACCAAACAACTCTACGAATTTTAAGGACCATTTTATGAGAGCAGTAAGGTTTATTTGAATACATTGGTCTGGGTCTGCTTCGTTGAATATCCCGGCACAGTTCACTAGAATGTCGAATTTCACGAATTCTTCGCAAAGAGTCTTGTATATATCTTCTAAATCATCGACTACGTTGCATTTAAAGAAAACAGCTCGTTCCGGACCGAATTCCGCGTTCAATTCTTGCACTGAGTGGTTGCCTTTTGCTTCATTAATGTCCAGTATGATGGCTAATTTAACGTCCGCTTTAAGAAAATATTTAGTTATTTCAAAACCAATACCTCCTGCTCCACCAGTTACTACTAATGTTTTAGTTTTTAGATCTCTTTCCATTTCTAATATATAGGTAGCCTTCGAAATGTTATTCTTTGTAGGTCTGAATGCAAATGCGCAGAAATTCTTCATTGCAGTCACATATATACTAATGAATGCGCCTTTATCAGTTAACGTCATAACATGAATTATTTATACTTGGATTAAAACTGATAATATTAATTAACAAAGTGAAGCGAACCGTGTGGCGTATAAGTTTAAATTTTTTTGCCGTAACTTGCTTTTGCCTATTCATCTGTTAGTAGCTCTTTATGAAAATTTGTATGCAAGTAGATAAAAAATATATTTAATTGTAATTCTAATATTCTTTAAAGAATGTAACAAATGTTTACTGCAACGCCCTAGGGTTAGTTGTCACTATTATATAATACGCTAACTTCTTCCATGACCCCGTCTTCGATCACCCATACGGTTCCGCTCTCGGCCATTTGGTATGTCTTGACTGCGTTTTCGCCGACGACATCCGGTCTTTGTATGACGCATTGACCATTCAGCATCATCGTCATATTGGTATCTGTGGACCTTGGACATAAGCCAATCACTCGCACTCCGTGATTCTGGTATGAAGTCTGGTGACCCAAGGATTTCGTGAAGCCGAACACACCAAACTTACTCGCTAGGTATACGGGACAATTCTGTGAAACGCGGGATCCAAATATAGTTGCAACATTGATTATGGTCCCGCCGTTCCCGTTGTTGTTTTTACCAAACAACTCTACGAATTTCAAGGACCATTTTATGGAGGCAGTGAGGTTTATTTGAACACATTGGTCTGGATCTGCTTCATTGAATATCCCGGCACAGTTCACTAGAATGTCAAATTTTACGAACTGTTCGCAAAGAGTCTTGTATATCTCTTCTAAATCTTCGACTACGTTGCACTTAAGGAAGACAGCTTCGGAGACAAGACCAAATTCTGCGTTCAGTTCCTGGGCTGAGTGGTTGCCTTCTACTTCATCAATGTCCAGTATGATGGCTAATTTAACGCCCGCTTTTAGAAAGTGTTTAGTTATTTCAAAACCAACACCTCCTGCTCCACCAGTCACAACTAATATCTTGTTTTGCAGATCGCTTTCCATTTTAAATATTGTATTTGTAGACGTGCCCGTCTACTTGTATAAGGGGAGTAGAGTCAATGAAAACACGGAATATCACAATTTTAGTAAGAGATCGCGTACGCCGGGCGGAGCGAATTGCGATGTGTGCTTCGCGTCGTGTTGAGTCAGTTACTGCCAAGGACGTGGCGGCGGCGCGGGAACGGGAATATGACGTGATCGAGGGCGACGCCCCTCCGCCGCGTCCCCTGCACCCGCGCCCCGCAATCTATAATGAAATAGGATGACTCCGTCCGGACGTACCTACGTTCGTCTTATTTATTTGTACTTTATAAATATACACATGGAAATGCAAATGTTATTATTACTTAAATATAGGTATTTACAAACGAAAGTTTATTAAATGTGAGTATTATAATTAAGTGTCTTTAAATATATGTACATACAATACAAACTAAAGCTTATTAAATATGAGTATTAATATTTTCTTTAAATATATGTACATACAATAGGTAAGTAGTGTAACCTAGCGGCTACATATTCTTTAACTGAGTGAAGGTCTTAATGCAAATGACCACTAACATCTTTTTTACTGTTACTTATATTTATATTACTAGTAAATGCAACTGTTATCTTTTAGTGGTAAAAATAAATAATAGCTGCATAGGTACGTGTTATCTATACTGAACATAAAAATAACTTGCCGAGTGAGCGAAGAGCGTTACTCAGTTTTGTATTTTGCTAGCTAAATGAATAAAGCTACTTAGTTTTCATGTTTGAATGTTGCCAACTCATCATTTAGAATCTATTTTGATGAAACTTTTTAAATAGATTTATTTCTGTTTTGTTTTACAATCTCTTTGTCTTTACATATACTCACTTTTTTAAAATATCTTTGTCTGTACATATATTATGTTCATTGTCCTGAATTAAAACATAAAACAAACCAATATTTTGATTATATTATTATCAAATTATTTATTTTTATTTAATACTTACCTAATGAAATCAAAATGGGGAACTAAGAAACCTTTCCTGGACTGAGACATACCTAAGATAACAAAGTAAAATTTTAAGGATTTAATAAAGTAGTAACGCAATGTGTAAATGTGGCTCAATAAATATTAATTGATAATGTCAAATAAAACACAACAACTTTACTAGCGGACCATAGTTGTAAGAATAACTTCAGCAATAGGACGTGATCCTTCAATCAGCCACGCAGATCCGCTGAGACCTTTTTCGTAAGCGTCTATTGCAGCTTTCCCGACGGCATCAACCTTCTGCCAAGCCTGAGTGTTCAAGAAGTCCTTGAAGTCAGCAGCGTTTGTATCGTCCCAGACCTTTGGCTGAGCGATCAACTTGGTTTCTGTAAATGACGGACAGATCGCTATCACTCGCACTCCAGTCTTCTTGAAGTTATACTCGTGTCCTAACGACTTGGTGAACCCCATCACTGCGAATTTCGACGCCTGGTATATTGGTAGGAACTGGTCGACCCTGTATCCATATATCGAAGCCAAGTTAACGATTGTGCCACCATTCCCTTCTTTATCTTTTCTCATGAAGTCCCAAAATGCCAGACCCCATTCGATCACGGCTGTGACGTTAATATCTATAGTTTTTTTGACGTTTTTCTCGTTCAAAATTCCAGCATTGTTGACGAGAACGTCAATTTGTCTGTAAGAGGCAAAAAGTTTCTTGGTGATGGCTTCTAAGTCAGTCGTAACATCGCATTTGTAGAAAACTGCTTTATCGTTTCCATATTTGGATGTTAGAGTCTTCACCGCTTCTGCACCTTGTTCTTCATTGATATCGAGTAAGATAACAAGCTTCGCTTCCTTCTTTAGATAGCTATCGGCTATTTCGTAGCCTATACCCTCGGCTCCTCCGGTTATCACGATAGTTTTGTGCTTTAATTGTGTCGCCATCGCGATATTATTGGTTCACTCGACGATCACAAAATGACTGTGGAATACTTTATTCGGCAGATTTAATTGATTAATTATCAGTGTTTATTCTAGAGTTACCTACCTATAGTTTATCTAAGAGTCGTGCTCCAAGATATAAAAAAGAAAACAAACATTGTATCGAAAACAAAGTAATTAAGTTATCGTTGTTTTCTTATTTTTTTATTTATCAGTGTCTTTCCGAGACACTAATAAATACTTTTTACGTTAACGAAGCTGGAAATGTGCAACATCAGAAACTCGTTAGTTGGCTTTTTGTCTTTTACATGAATAATTCATAATAAAAGACTAAAAGCCACAGTCACTAGATTATCTGCATTCAATGTCGTTATTTAGCTTCATTCTTATTTTTACCCTTCCTTTTTCAGATCAGATTTGTATAATAGGGTTTTTCAAATTATGTACAGAAAAATGCTTTGTAATAAAAGTGATCAAACCGGTTCAAAGATGCATCATTAATCGGCTTCAGAAAAACATTTTGTTTTTTTTGAGAGTTAAAAAAAGCGAAACACGACGCCGCCTCTTCGTATGTTAAATTTTCATTATTTTGTACCGATTATATTTAAAAGCTACACTTTTTTTGGTATTATCTTATAAAATTGACATTGGTTTAATAGATTTACTTTATTTATTGCTAACTGTTTCATCTACACATATTATGATAGTTTATCAATTCATGTATCTACCTAGCTATGATAGTCATAATAAATAGTTTATCGTTCATTAGTTCATTGATAGGGCACTGAATCCCGTATCAAATCAGTTGATTTGTATATATTGCTTTATATTTATGTTATTGAAGCGCCTGCAGCTCGGCTAGCTAAGGTGATCTGACGCGATCATCGAAGCTAATCAACGGACGACGCGGACGCTGTTTGGATGGGTGACCATGCACAAGACTGTCGTTTTTCAAATGGTATTTTCATCTGGACGCTACCGTGGGTTGGATGATATGTTAAATTGTAGATTCCGGGTGTTTGTCTTAGTACAAGCAGTCGAAAAGCCAAAAGCTTTCGGGCGGGTTGAAAACTCTCGACACCAGAGCTTGGCTACTTAGCTCATACAATGAAGAAGAATATATACTGCTTATGTTTCAATTGATTTCTATTTCGCAAGTATCACACAACATTATTCGAATTTTAAACGACCTGACCTGCTTTTGAAGTCACTAGAAGCGTTAATATAAATATATTTTCATATTAAAAATCTTTCACAAAATAAATACGTAGTTGCTTACGTTGTTAAGCCAAAATAACATCATTTACTTATGTTAAGAGAGATAGATAACATGTGGAACAAACAAAACAAATTAAGGAAAAAAAATACTGTAGTAATATTTTGAGCGACATGTCTCTTTAGAAATAACTAGCCAAGTGACAGTAGCAGGGTTCCGTATCTTTTATGAATATAGTAAAACATGTTAATAGTTTATTGTAATTTAATGTAAAATCACAAAACATCATCTAATACATAGAATTATAACGAATAATAAAACTAATATATAAAATTTCCATGTCACAATGTTAGTTACCGTACTCCTCCGAAACGGCTTGACCCTATTTCTACCAAACTTTATATGATGCGTATTCATAGGTCTGAGAATTCGTAGGTCTGAGAAACGGCTACCTATTTTTAAAGGCAAAACAACGTTTGCCGGGTCAGCTAGTTTAATCTTAAAACAACGGTCGGTACGGTCAAGCCACACAAGATGTAAAAAATAATAGTTAGGGATTTAATCGTAAAGATTAATTAATTATTCTTTGCTTTCTTTGGACTTTTGGTTCTTTGTTACACTTTTCTTTGGACTTTTTGGTTCTTTGGTACATTTTTCTTTGTTTTCTTTGGACTTTTTGGTTCTTTGGTACACTTTTCTTTGTTTTCTTTGGACTTTTTGTTTTTTGGTACATGAAATTTGGTACACGAATGGAGTCCTAAGCTAAGCGATAAAGGGCTACAAATAGCAATGACAATGATGGTGTCCTTAGAACAACAGCCTTCAAACACAAAGGTTTGAAGAAAAATAAATATCCAAAAAATACAGCTTTCAAAAACAAACTAAACAAGCGAGCGCTTCCTTCAAATGATATCGCGATAAAGCGAACAAAGCTCTTTACGTCTTACCGACAAACGTCAGCGGCGCGGCACGATCCCTACAAAGGCTTTCGGCGAGTCGCTCCCGAGGTGCGGAGGATGACACTACCAGATACATAACTCTTACCATATTAAGTCAACGAGAGTTTTCCATATTTTTGTATTTGTATCTAAAATACAAAAATACAACATTTCTTTATTTCACACAGTAAATAAAAAAAAAACATCAAAATTATATATAATCTAAAGGCTTCCAAACTAGTTGTATAAACTGTATATTGTAAGTCAACGTCTTCTCCCAAAAATTTGCCATTTACGAGTATACAAATGTCAGTTTTACAAACTAAAACATAATGAATTAATTAACTAGTAGTTAGGAAAGTTAGCTAATGCTATTTTTTGCACTCAGTTCTGAGTTTAATTACCAAGCATTAAAGTTAAAATTTGCGTAGCATTGATTTAGCGTGCTAGTTTTAATACATATACTAGATGTCGTGTGATAAGAAATACACGTTGACAGATCTTTATGTCTGTTGGATTTTTGTGTTTGGGTTGTGCTTATTTATAATACACCTTGTTTACTTTTGACGTAGTATATTCTTTTATTTCTATCATCCGTGCTTTTGAATAATCTTTCCTTCTGCACTGGTACATATTCTGCTCCTCGGGCTCGGTCAGCGAAGTCAAAGCGTTTCGGACACGATGTGCTCTTTCTTTTGCATTGAATTAACTTCATGTGACTTCCAGCGTGTGTTCACTCCTCTGTTCTATTCACATAGATGATTTAAGGGGCTTTGGGAGAAATATACCGCACATTGAAATTTTTATAATATCCTGCGATAATTATAAGAGTTAATTTTCTTTCATATTTATTATATTTGATCTAGTGTTAAGAATTGTTGGAGTCCTAAAACACTATTAGGTTTGCATAACTAGATGTTTGATGATGATGATGAAAATTTTGACTCCAGAGCCTGGCTAAGATGAAAGAGGTGTACGCGATGTGGAACTTTCCTGTAATATTCTTATTTAAATCATTTTTTGGGAATTCGTATCACATATTACTGAGACTCTGCGGTCTTTCTGTCACCAGGCGGTCTCTATCTCATGAAAATTTAAAGTTTCAGAAATGATGTATTTTCTAATGCTGGGTCTCTCCATAAAACAAACAATTTTTATAGGTTCTTTTTTTGGCAGTTTTTATAGATTCGTGAGTTAGGAGTGGTTTTGTAGATGGTATACAGGCTATTTTATCTAACGATATTAGATGGTTTATGATTTATAACGATGAAATAAAAAATTATAATAATAGTAAATTAATAAAAAAAAAATCATAAACGGTAAAAATATCTTAAAAATGTGTATAGGCCGTGATTTTGAAATAAAACTGGTTCAAAAAATCTAAAGTTAAATATTTTGAACTAGTTTTTTTCATATAGATAAGTGTGATTGGTACCAAAATAAGTTGGTACCAAATTAAATTAAATTAATAACCAAAATTTTTAGAGTAGTTCTTAAGGGATAGGTCCGCAGCTTCGCAGTCCTCGCAATAAAAGTAGGACATGACTCGTAGGTACGTAAGTGCCAAGTAAGGTACTGTATCAGGCGCTAGCGGTCAGTTAATTGTAGTTTGCTATTTCATTATAAGCGGCGCTAGTCCTGCCTCCTGTGGAGGGAGTGTTTATTGTACGGGAGACCGGAACTGCCGCGCCGGATGTGGCGTGTGCTCTCCAATTTAAAAGCGGCAGCGATTTTTAAGATCTTTGGAATTTATAATCGCTCATACGGTGAAGGAAAAAATGTGATAAGTTTTTGTTTGCGCGCTAAGATGCCACAGACAGATACACACAGAAACAAGTTAAAGTCAAAGTTCTTTATAAATGTTTTAGCTTTTAAATTTACTACAAGTCAAACTTTTAGATTGGTTCGGGGGTTAATAATAATAATACATTCATTTATTTCAGGCATGGTGGCCCATAAGAAAATTACATTAAATTAAATATTACAATACAAATAAGTAATAAAATGGAAAAAGTTAAAGCAATTAAATTAAGTCAAAATAAAATTAAAAAAACAATACAAATTTTTGCAGAATGAAGAGTTTACGTGATTAATAATTATAATAATTATTTATTTTATTACACTAAAAACCGCAGAGGATGCTTACTTTTGTGTTACTCCTTACAGCATTTAACCAGCAGGGCGTGTAACCACACGAGTTTGTGATACTCTGACTTAAGGAAGAGCATCCCTAGTCAGGAATTACTGGGTGTCAAGGAACCGGAACACACTTTTCGGTGACGACAGATTTTTCAAACTGAGGCTGTGTTAATAGCCACTAAAAATACCTTATGCTAAAACTAGTGAAACTAGTGCAAAGAATATCATCCTTATCTCTAAGATCGATGTCTTTCAATCGGATTGTTCAGATTTCCCGCTCCGTCTTGTATTCGAGACCACAGACAAAAGCTAAGAAAATATTTAGGGCGTGCTTCCTGTGGCCAAATATATTGCCTTTACACTACTCACAGCTTCACAACATATTGCAGTGCTGAGCTAGTACGTGCTGTGATGGTAAGCAACACGAGTGTGCGTTGTCTCAGTAAATCCTCAGGTAAGGCAAGTATTACATGAGTAATTAAAATAAGCATTTAATATTTCATGTCATCTCGCGTGCACTTGTGCGTGGAAAAAACAAAACATTCTTTCGGATTGAAAATTAAAAAAATATTATATATTAGAACACATTTCACACACGGCTGATTAGCCCCATACTGGACCCTTTTTCAAGTGATTGGTTGCTAACACAAATGATATTATACAATATATACATACATACATTCTTTATTTCTATATAAATTTATCATCCAGACCGACAGCCAACAAATTTAGTTAATCACAAAGATGTTGAACGTGCCGGGAATCGAACCCTCTGATTTGCATTCCGGTAGGTAATCATTACGCCAACAAGGTCGTCAGATTTATCTAATTGATGAATAGACTGCTTAATATGACAATGTTCAGGACTATATATTTTACAAACACAAGGGTTTACTCCTTGTTCTTTTTGTATGAGCTTAGTGGCTGAACTCTGGTGTTAAAAGTTTTCCGTTCCAAAGGCTTCTGCAAGGTTTAAAAACTTCTTTACTGAGACGAATATCAGATGCGTACGTTGTAACGTATATTTTTATACTTAAAGCAAACATAAGCAGTATAAAATAGAAAGACCAAAATAGCTATAATCCCCCGACAAAAATGCACTTAGCGTTATGCATTGAGAGTATATTTATACCTATATATGTTACTATGGTAGTGATGGGACAATGAATGTAGTCTTGATATCAAATAGAATATTTAAGAAGTTCTCCAAACTACAGGTTTTTGATGTCGAACATGAATCGTACAGAAATATAATTATCTTCATATCTCAACAATAGCGTGGCCAATTTTGTTTAAGTATAATAAGGAAATATTTAAAAAATTGTAACTGAATGCCCTGCCAAATATGGTTAAAATAAACCAGTAAACAATATTGTAGGAAAGCTCCTTCTTTTTGTGGGAACCATCCCCCATTCAAAGAAAAAAAAAATTAAATGAGTAGTAGTAATTGTGTATCATACTTATTTATCGTATCAGATTCCGGCCTCTACGCGATCAGAAATTATATGTATTATTTAACTAAAATTTTAGGTCCTTAAATACTTTAAAGCTATTTTATTGTAATTTAATAAATTCAAAAATTGTAAACTGTTCACGTAAGGCATCTTAATATTTTCGCGTAGAAAACGGTCACACTTACTTATTATTAAAAGTTGGAATGAATGAGTCCAACAGTTTCGGTGCTTTCCGAGCACTGAACTGTTGCAACTTTTAACAATAAGTAAGTGTGACCGTTTTCTACGCGAAAAATTCAAAAAGTCAGAATACGTCTTATTACGAGTATATCATTGTAAATTAATCTATAAACTATTTATGTACATATCTATGTAAGTGACTGAAGGCACTAGCCTCCAAGGCAAGGGCGCGAATGCGTCCACTTTGAGGGTAAGTGAATAAGTTTAAATGTACAATTTAAAACGATTTTTTTTTTAAATTTCAATTTGAGAACCAACAACATACATACATTAAGTCAGACGAAAGCAAAATTGGCTAGTCAGTGCAGATACTTCGTACAGTTACAAGACTAGAGCTAGAGATTACAAGACTAGATTCTTCATTTGATCAAGACGTTTTCTCATCCCTACAGCATTGTAAGTATAAATGAGACTAAGTACCATTCTCAGTGCACACACTAGCGAGTAATGACTATTGTGCTTAGATACCTCGCTTCATGTTCAAATATCGCTGAGAGAAATACTGCACAAGAGGCGAATTAAATTTATTAATTACTAGCCGAAACCGAGACGGGAACGTCTCGGTTTCGCACGGGCTCTTAAATAAAATGTAAGTTGCAAAGAGAAACAAAATATAGCCTCAAGGATAATGTAGCTTCCCAACGGTGAAAGAATTTCTCAAATCGGTCCAGCAGTTTCGGAGCTTATTCGCGTCAAACAAGCAAACAATATTTTTTTTCCTCAAAAAAATATTCTGTACAAACATCTTGAAGTATTTACAAAGTAAGATTCGATTTCGAGTAAGGTTTGGTGGGAAAAACGTCTTATTTCCAATCATTTCAGACGAAAAATCACGTTAATTGTATGGGGACCCCCCTTAGCTTTTATTATTTTTACTTTTAGTATTTGTAATAACGGCACGGGAAATAAATAAACTTGTAAAAGTTTCAGCTTTCTAGCTATTACGGTTTCTGAGATATACAGCCTGGAGACAGACAGCGGAGGCTCAGTAATAGGGTTCCGTTTAACCTTTTACTTACGGAACCCTATAAACTTACCTATAAATTTCTGTCTAGTTAAAAAATAAAACAATTTTCCAGCTATACTTCCGCCAAATTCGATGTGAACCAAATGTAAACAAACAAAAAAAATACAATTTTAGGGTTATCACTTCAAGAAAGTGCTACGGATATCAGAATTTCTATATTTTGTCATAAAAGTCGTCTAGACTTGTTGTAATTTCAATCGAAAAGTCATATTTACTGTATTTAAAGATCAATAGCAATAACAAATTGCCAAGAAGTGAGTTTTAAAAGAAATCAGAATATTCAGTGATAACTTACATTGGAATTTGCATCAACCCTAGCTATTTTGTCGTTTGAGTGCAGGAATCTCAAACCATTGGCCACTTTTCTATTATTCTTCCAAATAAAATACAACACCCTTAAAAATTCCAATTAACATGTTAATTTTTATTTAGTCGCATTTTATGGACCTGATATAATATGATGTTCCTTTTTACGCTGTATTTTAGTAAGATGCAATTTCAACAAATATTTTTATTTAAGGGAAATAGTAATTTGTAATCACTAAAAATAACAGTTTTAGTATACATTTCAATGACAAGTTTCTTATAAAATCTACGTCATACTTAAGTGTCAATAGTGTAAACGAATCGTGCTAAAAATAAATTGTAAACAAACATCTCAAACATGGCCCCCTCCTTCAACACTTGTTTGCCGACGTTCGTTTGTATTACAAGTATTTCTATATTGAACATTAGAAAAAAAAATTAACATTAGAAAAAAAGTTCTTTACCACTGCTGTCAGTGGTTGCTAGGCAACGGTTTGTTGGTAAACATTTCACATCGAATTTGGCGGAAGTATAGTTCCGTTAGCGAAAGCAGGCAAGCGTAAACATATCTTTCACTTTTTTTCAGCTTTCTTTATATATAACGCGTCTTGTACTAGTATATTAGATAAGCATATGTATATATAGACATACGCTTGTAAAAGCTGCTTTATATATAAACGAGTCTGTTGATAGCGCTTTAAAAGTTAACAAAAACTATTAACATAATGGAATCTCTGAGCTTTCGAGGGTTACTTTATAACATATACTTAGAACAAGTTGAAGTTTTAGTGCTTTTGATATATGTATGTATGCATATTTAATTTATCACTGCGTTTTTCTAGAGCTCTTAAAAGAAGAAACCTAGCTAAATATGTTTGAATTCAATTCTTATTTTTTTATATTTGGGAATTTGATTCAACACAAATTTATTGTAGGTACTTAACCTGTTATTTAAAAAAACAATTTCTCAATGTAAAAACATTTTGCTTTCATTTTTTACTTGTTTTTGCACAAAAATCTACTTGAAAAAACATGTCCAAGCATCTAACAGTGTGCTCCAAGTCTTCTTAAGAGCCAGTAATTCCACTTCTTCCTTTTTTGTATGAGTTTAGTGGCCAAGCTCTGGTGTCGAGAGTTTTCAAACCACCCGAAGGCCGGTGTTGCTACTTGCTAATCGAATAACAAGCTTTACTGTGTACAAAATAAATCTAATTGTTTATTGGCAGAAAAAATACATAATTAGTTTATTAGGCCCTAGTTACCAAAATAGGCGCTAGCCTGTCAGATAGTCTTTCCTAGAATTTATCCAATAATAAAATACACAATTAGAATAACAATAAAAATACAGTTGAATATATTAAAACTTAGTTTTATTCGCAGGAAAACGTATAAAGGAAAAATATTAAAATAGTATGTACAAACTCAAAGATAAAAAGAAGAGGACAGGAAAAATCAATCTCTCTACAATGTAAATTAAAGTAAGCTCACCATCCCAGAATCGCCTCACGTGGCTGCGCAAGGAGGAGGCCTACACCCGACTTTTGGTGCCCTAACCAAAATTAAATAAAACTACTGATTTACAATAATATGTAATAAATTCATTAACTTTATTCTTAAAAAAAGTATATTTATCTGTACAAAAGTTTGGGCAAATAAAGGCTATTTTATTTATTTATTTATTTTATTAAGCTCACCATCCAGGCTATCACTGCGTGGTAGAGTTCCCAAGATGCTGGCAGCATTGCTCCGTTGAAAAGCTAAACTTAGTCTTTGTAATCTTTCAAAACTTAGTCGCTAATTCATATAAATACATTTTTCATAAAATAGGTTACATTTCATAATTTTAGACAATATAACATTTACTAAATAACATTTCAATGCAAACATAGATAACTAATAGTCGCTTACATGCCATGAATATGGTATTACCATGTGCAACAGCGCTCAAACCCCCAGAATGTGAGGAATCCACGAGCTATCGGCGGGAAAAGTATTATCTATTTCAAATCATGGTAATGTTGCGAAGAATTTCGCGTAGGTGGCCCCGACAGGATAACGGATGACTTTTGGAAAATGTGCTTCGGAGCCCGGAACGGAATTTGCTCAGTGACACAGTGTAGAAGGCATACAGTAGGTCGCTTTGATACACAGACCCAGGAGCTTTTAGAAATGGGATTACTACCGTTCATCTAAAAAGGACCCCGAAAAGATAGCACAGATCTATGACTTAGTAGCACCACAGACTAATATAATTGTTGCCCAACCTATTGTTGAAAATCGTGCTACGTGTATCATTCGATACAAGTAGCGCCGCGCCATCTATTCGTATTTCTTGAAACGACTTTACTCGGGTCACGCAATATATTATCTTATATCACTATGCGACTGAAGCGCCGCAGAAATTAGCGGCAGCTAGAATTCATTAGTAATTATGTCAAAATTTGGCGCCATGTTTATTTTTGCAGGCCAGGCGAGCACTAGAAAATTCTCTACCGCCAAGCTTTAGTTTCTTACGATGTTTATTAACACCGAAAGCTCAAGCTTATTGGCAAAAATTAAACTCTTTAATAATCCAAACTACAACTTTTATTAATCTAACGCATACATATAACTCGTAGTTACGTAAAATATCGATGTAATTTATTTTCCACTCAGCAATTGATTTTTACACCTTGTGTTACCCTATTAAAATGCTATTCAGGGGTGTTTTTTTATCAAGTCAGTTGATTATTATTATTTTTACCTTTACCGCCAAGATACAGGCTCACGCCTAGGTTGGGGTCCAATGAACACTCACAGCGACTAACACAAGCACTGTTATATCCAAACTTGAATTTAATCTTTTAATAATTACTTTATTAAATATTGTTACCACTAAAATATATTTTATATTTATAAGAGGATATTATAAAAGACTTACAATTTTGGAAAAAAAATATTTGTGTTGCATAAGGGTTTTGGTACCTAAATAATAATAATATTATTATTATTTTCTTTTTATAATATTGCTATAGACTAAACAAGAATATTTAGTATTAAATAAATAAATAAATAAATAAATTTCTTGTCCATCTCTGTAGATGGCTTACTTGTTTGTAGTATTTGTACCGTCGCTCCAATCTGTCGAGTTCGCGCCGCATGTCCGCGATGCCATTATTCGTGCGTTAGCAGGCGTGTGATAAAGGTCCCGCGCCGCGCCATCTTGGATTCTTGTTCGCCACCCTGTTTACGATGTTACGAAAATGTGTTTCATACACTTGCACTGATTTATTAGCTTATAAAGGTTGTGTATTGTTTATTCGTTCATTTACAGCTTTATTTTCATGTTTAGGTTCATCTTCTTCTGCGGAATAATTTGTTAGGTATATTATTTGTTCTTCTTCTTATTTATGACCTTTGTAGTGGTGATTTTCATTTTAACGTACATCTCATCTTCTTCTGCGGAGTAAATTATTAGGAATATTATTTTTATCTCTTCTTATTTTAAGACCTTTGTTAATGGAAATTTGCTGTTAAAGGAACATCTCCTTGTTCAGGGTATTTTTTTGTAATATGTATTATTTTGTAATATGTCTTCTTATTTATGAACTTTGTTAATGGAGTTTAATATACTGCCTGCGGCTCTTGATTTTGGCTGAGGATATAACTGTATACAACAAGTATTTTTTATTTTTAATCTTAATTTGATTAATTCAATATCCTCTATCTCAGTATGTAACATGTGTCCGCCGTCTTTAATTAAATATGTTTTATAATGTTACGTTTTAGCTTTCTTAAACGTAAGGCTCTAAAAAGTTTAAAATATTAATATTTTTCTTGTTTTTTTTTTGTTATTTACGGCTCGCAATGGAGCACATCAGCTGCGCTGTAAGGATTTTAATTTCCAGCTATTAAGACGTTAATTTCCAGAATGAAAACAGCCCGCTCCCTCCCGCGGCATAATGCCGGTACACACAGACCCCGATATCTTGATTAAACGCCTGTCACTCTTCCCTGCCAAGTCTTGTGCAAAAATTGTCGGAGGCATATTTTTTTCGCCACAAGGGTGGATCGAAAATATTCAGCGATAAGATTGATGTAGCGGGCCACGGCTGAGCTGAAGGCTTGTACAGGGTAGTTGGTAACTGTAGTACCTCTAGGTTAGCTATCTAAAGTGATCTGACGCGATCACCGAAGTCGAGCAAATTTTTTTTTGTTTTTTCGTCTACTGCCGATGCTACTTCGGAACCAATTTAGATGTGAAGAGTCTTTGGATGGGTGATCAAGCAAAAGACTGTCATTAATAAAGTAGCATTCTCCTCTGTTTGCTACCGTGGGTCGGAAGGCACGTTAAATTGTAGGCCCTAGCTGTTACTCTTACTAGAAGCAGTCGATAATCCCAGTCAGATAGCTTTGGGTTACTCAAAACACTGGACACCAGAGCCTGGGCGTAGTAAAGAAGAAGACAGCCAACTAACGCACAACCAAATTTTTTTTATCTTTAAATTATCTTGCGCTTTATCACAATTCATCAGTTGGTAAGCAATATTTTGATCTATGGTAGAGCGCGCTTACCTAGAATAAACGTGTTCACTCTTGCTTTGAAAAACGGCAGATTATAGCTTTCAAGGAACAAGGCATTAGGTATAGATTTCCACTATAAATACCTACTGACGCGCGGCAGGCACTTCGCTCAAATATTTTTGGTTAGGCAAATCTCGGTTTAATCATTGTAGCTTTTGTAGCTAGCGTTCTAGATGGAGTGGCACCAGTAGGTTGCGGATTCTCGCTCCGAGGGGGTTAAGCAACCGGGTTCCGGAGAGCCAGTTATTCCATACTAGGCATGCTACACCCTTGACCAGAGTGTCGCTAACTCATTTGTGGTTTTACGCCCTGCTGGTAATATGCCTAGATATAAGAAGAAAAGAATATGATGAAATACATAATTGTATGTACAAATGAAAAGGACTCTATTTACATAATTGGTAATAATTGTCCTTAACAATGAACAGTAATTGAAAAGAAATAAACAGGAAAAATAACAGAGACATCATTACATTCAGAATAAAAGTCTATGATTATTTGATGTTCCAAGTATAATTTGGGGATTGAATTCGTTTTGGAAAGGGAAAGCGCCGTGACTTTACAAGGAATCCCCTTTCAAGCGATCGCAATATATCCGACTTTCCAAATTAAAGAAATCCTACTTCTGTCAAAGGTTACACTGCACTGCGACATTTTTATTGCCTTCAACATAATTATTCGATTATACTGTATGCCACTAGGAGACGTATGGATATGGGAAGGAAGAAGAGCAAGCGGCCAATCGAAAAAGGCATGGTTGGAGTGTGTGAATGAGGACATGAGAGAGAAAGGATGGAGTGTGGAGATGACGTCTGATAGAGGAGAGTGGAAGAAGAAGATATGCTCAGCCGACCCCAACTATATTGTATTAAGAGCTTAGTGGCCAAGCTCTGGTATCGTAAACCTTCAAGCCGCCCAAAGACTTAGCTAATCAATTGCTTGTTAGGAGTTAACTGGGGCCTATAATTTAACGTATCATCCGATCTAGCCCTCAGAGCCCAGATGGTTATGCCATTTTCTTACTGACAGTGCATAAAGAAACAATATTTTTTTGTAGGGCTTATGTTACAAGTTTTCAAGCGAAGAAGTTATTTTTTTTTAAGACATTATGTAAAGTTTATTTTGTTTTTTATTATTAGTAATCAATTTATGTAGTCATATTTAACTGCGCTTGTTCATGTGTTTTGATTTAGTGCGCTTCCACCCTAAGTCGGTTCTTCCGTTTCGCAACGATTTGCACAAATATTCTGATTGTATCTGAGAAATGAGAATTCTTTGGGATTTCTGAGGATCGCCGACCGACCGGGAATATACTGACTACACTCGTATACAGGGCTACTCATAACTAGCACTAAACCTTTAATACCGACTTTACTAGACCGAAACTAGACAAACAACTTTTGTTACAAGACCTTTGGAAATTCATAAAAAAAAGCTGTTCCATACTCTAATGACCTATGACAACTGATGTTGGTAGAACCCATATTGCTTTTAAATATAATGTAGACTTACTGACGTAGAATACACACATAGACATTAACGATGGGGCGCAGCCAGGTTATGAGGGATTTGTACCCTCTAAACCCTCACGGTGAAAAAACGAGAGTGGCTCGGTGATATACACGCTTGCTTTTCGATCAGACGGCCTCTGGTTCGATCCTGGCCTCGCTTTACGGTGAAGAAAAACATCGTGAGGAAACCGACACGTTTGAGGACTGTCATTCTGAGTCTGTCTATGTGTCATTCACTTCACTCTTAGCCAGCGTGGTGGATTATGGCCTATATATCTCTTCTAGTGAGAGAAAGCTCCGAGTCCTAGCAGTGGCAATGTACAGTGGGCTGCTTATGCTAAGCTTCCCCCGGTGACCTACATCTGTGCATAACGGAGAACTCCGGGTTCTTCCGGGAAACACCCCGGAGACCTCCTTACACTGCGCTGTGGCTTTTCCCGGGTGTTCTAAAGGTACTGAAGCCAGCGTTAATCCTTACTAACCCTGTATACGTAGTTATTTGAAACTAAGCCTACAAAGGGAATAATAGAATGAATAGGGTTGTTTCCAAAACGTTCGTTGACGTAACTTTTAATTATTATACGTCAAATAGATACGTTCTAAACATTACGTAGAATGCTAGTCTGTAAAGTGCTACGGTGTTTCGTAACATACTAAGCTATCTCGTAGCATGGTCAATAAACCTTAAAGGAGACTACACATTTGGCATGATATTGTATTGTAACACTGATGTTGATGATAGTTTTAGAGGTCTCTAATGTAATAAACTGTTTTTTTATGCGCTAGCTGATGAAAGATAGAATAGAATAGAATATGAAAAAGTTTGTCAAAAAAGTCCTTGATAGCATATTTCTGTATCTGAATAACACGCTAGACTAAGCAGACATTGTTTAAAAAATTACACTTTTCGGTTACCCATCCAAAGAGAGACCGCATTGACCTATGCTTAATTTCGGTTTAATATCCTTTGAGGTTTCGCAAGTTGGTAACCAGTACCACGTACAACTAGTTATAACTTGAACTGTAGTTGAGGGGGCTACCATGATTTCGACGCCGAATATAAGCTAAACTAACCCACCACCCGTAATATGTCGACGACTGTGCTTGTTAATGTAATACGAGTGGAATACGTCCGGAATATGTACTGAATAAGGGTTATATTAGTTTCATTCTGGTAAACTAGGTAACAAAGAAGGCGCAGTCTCTAATTAGCAATGACTGAAATTACTATAGTTTGTGTCTACGACATATTATTTTTTAACTTGATACGTATTTGCGCTTGATATACTATCGACTTTATATGATATATACGATGATAACATATGTCACCTGGTAATATAGCTGGAAAATAAATAAATCTAGAATTAAAATTACTGTCTAGCTGTCAAGGTTCATGTGATACATCCAAGTGATAGTTGGACAGCGGTTCCTACTTTTTAGGAACGGAAATTAAAAAAATATGGTGAAATACTAGGTAAATATATTGTGAATAAAAACAATATTTTACATTAGATAATTAATAAATAAATGTTTTATTTTAAATAAATAAAATGAATTTATTTATTTACATTAAAAACCGTTTTGACTTCGCTTGGCATATACGAGTACCAATATAAGTTACTCGTACTAAAGAACATTACAAAAGTCATTTTTGAAATCGGCCTCGCAGTTCTATTTTATTTGTTATAAACTGTCGAAATTATAACAAATAATAAGATTTATATCGTCCTGATTATTATTTCTTTTGTAATGTCAACAATTGCCAATCAACAAAAGTCTATTATCAGTGGTATCATAATGTTTGTTATCTAGGAGACTCGAGGTGCAGTATGCTGGTGTCCAGTTAGCAATGCCATAAATCGCGCCGTCCCGCGACCACAGATAACGTATAATTTATACAGCCAGTGTGCTCACCGCGCTCATACCGCATTTGGCGAGTTTCTGATAATAGGTTAGATGTGTGATAACACTATCTCATTATCCTACTAATTCCTACTAATATTTATAAATGCCAAAGTAAGGTGATCCGACGCGATCATCGAAGCTAAGCATCAGTCGATGCGAATGGTGTTTGGATGGGTGACCATAAACAAGAATGTCGTTTTAATAGTGGCATTTTTATACGCTGCCTTGATTCGGATGACACGTTAAATTGTAGGTCCGGATTAGTCTTGTACAAGCAGTTGTTAAGCCATGACAGATGCCTTCATTATAAATCTCTCATTATGATACATTTGAATCCTGATTAATTTTATTTTCACCATTGTAGTATATGCAAAAACACAAATAACTTGTTATTTTCTTAAGTGGAAACCAAGGACGTAAAACTACTTAATTTAAAAAAATATTATTCTACAGTATCAAAATACATTACTTTATACTGATTTTTTAGCCGGTCTTCACAGTTAATTTTTCACTTACTTTTATTCTTATTGTAATCGCAAATAACAAGAGAATGAGGAAAATGTATATTGAAAATATCAAGATTATATTAAATACCCTTTTGTAAGAATACTTCTCAACTACGTTAAGAAGACATTTCCAAATAAGAGGGTAAAGAGTTAAGTACCCTCAGCCACGTATAAACATTAACCCTTTATTCTCTTACCGAGAAACGAAGACAGATATCGTTTGAACATTTGCCATGTAACCTGAACCTTACCACATTGAAATAAGGTTCATTTTCACGTAGTCATCCCAATGGAACGCCCATAAAGGTATTCCTTTAATGATATACTCGAAATTCCCTTTTCAAGTCAGTGAACTCATTTACTAGGGTCTATGTACACAGAATAGTTAGGAGTCACTGTGTAGTTTGCTAGTAGTTCTGCGAACAGTACACCTTTTTACTTCTTGAGCTGAAGTATTTGCTAGGAATAAGGGTGATATATTGCTATTTCTTTTAAATGGTACGGAACCATTCGAGCGCGAGTTTGACTTGCTTTTGACCAGTTTTTTATATATGAAGATATTTTTAGTCATATTAACGACTGTCTAAAATACAGAAATCTTTCCTTACGATTTAAATTAACATTACGTATTTTTAACAAACATACCTTTATAATATGTTTGTTACTCATTTACGCTCAAATAGTTGAACTGATAAGATGATAATTATTTTGTTAGGTGATTGCTTATGTTTTGACGACCTGATTGGCGTGTTGGTTACCTTCACGGACTGCCGGCCAGAGGGCCCCGATTTCGATTCCCGGGACTGTCAACATACATAATTGTGACGAACTAAATTTGTTGGTTGTCGGTCTGGGTGTTAAACATCGATATAAAGTATTTACGTATGTATATGTAGTATATTAGTGGTGTTAGCAAACATAATACAAACTAGAAATGGCTTACTATGGGGCTTACCAGCTTTTTTTACATTGGGCTTGCAAGCGCAAGGCCCTCAATCACACCAAGCGATTGCATGATGGTAAGCGATATTGTGATCTAAGGTGGAGCGCGCTTGCCCAGAAGAAACCAGTCAGCTATGTGTGAAATGTTTTTTATGTATAACTTATTTTGGATTAAAACAGGTTAATATTATGCCAGGCGCGGCTAATTTATTGGTAAACTAGCGACCCGCCCCGGTTTCGCACGGGTGCACAGCCGATACTAAATATCTCATAACCTCTATTAGAACTAACTAAAGGATCGCCCGCAAAGCGCTAATGCTCCCGGCATAAGTGTTCACTTCTGCCTGCAGTCCCACAGTGAAAACTGATCGTAATATTTTAATTTCACCACAACTTCAAAACCAAACGTCCAATTTTAATCATTCAAAGACCAAATATTATCAACATAAACTGTACTTATTGATGAAATAATTTATTTTGATAAGGATTAATATTATTATAGTGTAGATTGAATTTGATTACAAAAATATATTTTAACGTAGTAGCTTCCCTTACTTCGCTCGCTCGTCCATTATCTCAGCTAGTTAGTATAGGTGGTATTAGCTGTGGTGGCCGGACCGGAAGTCATATCGCTGCGAGCTGGGTGACACTACACCGGAAGTAGAGTTAGCAACGGCTACTCGCATTAAACATCATCCGGGGGCCTTCAAAAGAGTTAATAGGTATCTTCTAGGTAAGCGTGCCACACCCTAGACTGCAGTGCAGCTTAACATCAGGCTAGCTGTAGTCAAACGCTAACCTATCAAGGATAAAAAAACAAACCTAGCATCCCTTCCCGCCTTCTCACGGGCTCTAAATTAATCTGGGTACCAAAGAGAAACAAAATACAGCCCGTGTTTTTGAGAGATAATGCAGCTTCTAACGGTGAAAGAATTTTTCAAATCGGTCCAGCAGTTTCGGAGCCTATTCGCGTCAAACAAACAAACAATCAAACATTTCCTCTTAACTGCTTAGACAGAACTTATTTTATACCATGGCAATTTGGCGTGGTAACCATTACAATAACAAAATCGTCATTATGTTATAGCGTATTTTTTTGCGGGCTGTACTAAACGCAACTAGTGACGTCTATCCCTGGTAGCTTAGCTTTTGAATCGGATTGTACATTGTGTAATGAAACGAAATTGAAATATGTATTCCAAAAGCAAAACTGGTCAAGTGCGAGTTGGTGGAGTCATACACGAAGGGTTCCGTATCATGGCTTTGTCCGTTCCTTGTTCGTACTATGTTCGTATAAAAAAGGCTAAAATAAACCAAGTGCAAGATAGACTTACGTGGGAAGGGTTCTGTACTATTAATTACTACGTCCGTAATTTAACTGCTTTAGTGTAAAATAGTATATGTACATATAGTAGGATTCAAGTTTAGATGTAAATCTACCGGTACCCACTCACGTAGTTTCATATCAGTGGAATATGGTAATGGAGCGATAAATACTGCCTACAGGGGGTAACTACAGATGAAACGGTATCTATAGTGTTCTTTTACCTATAAGGCGAAGATAAGGACAAACATCGATTGTACAGTTTTTTGCTAAAAATCTAAGTAAGTGGAAAAAAATATCGAAAAAATAGCTTAAAGACCACTCTAAGAATATTTATACTTATTTTGGTACCAATCGGAAGGTAAGTATTATTAGTGGTAAGAATTAGAAGTAAGACTGGTAAAAAAAGGAAAATTAGATTTTTGGAATCAGTTTTTTTTAATCTTTCTTCTGAATAAGCGAAACTTTCGAAGCAATTTTTTTGACCTGGTTAAACGCAGGTTACACCGTGGGGCGCAACGAGCATTTTTTTATTGTTTTTTTTTTTTCTTTATACGTTAGCGTTTGACTACAGCTAGCCTGATGTTCAGCTGCGCTGCAGTCTACAATGTGGCACACTTACCTGGAATATACTTATTAACTCTACTTTTGAAGGCCCGCGGATGATTGACATATTTTAATTGAATATCTTGCGAATTGCCATCTTTATTTTTATAATTTTTCACTATATTATTTAATATTTAATAATTATTATTATTAAAATAAGATGCCAGATTTAGTACTTGTATGTACTAATTGTATTATATAATTTCAGACCTGTAATATTTTTATTATGAATATATGAACTATGATCTATGATACCTCTCAGAAAACAGAGACTCAGGTAGTGATTTCCAAAGCTTCGCAGTCTTCACAATAAAGGTCGACGCAAAGCGTTTTGTACGAAAGTTTGAAACTTCAACTCTGCATCGGTGTCTCTTCACTGACTCTCTGCTCGATCTGTAGTAGAACGAAGATGAATAAATGAATCTAGTTAATCATTATTTACGCACGAAAAACCCTTTAAAACCTTTTCTAATAAGCGAATCTGCTGTCAAAACAATCCTTCAGTCGTCCACTAACTAGCATATAGGTAATATCTATCATCATCATCATCATCAGCCTATATCTACCCACTGCTGGGTATAGGCCTCCTCCCTCTTATGCCAGTATCTGCGATCTTGTGCTCCACGACCCCAGAGCGTGCTCTCAATGGATCGGATGTCGTTGATCCATCGGGTTGGTGGTCTGCCTATAGGTCGCTTTCTATCCCGTGGAAGCCATTCAGTGGTTATCTATGTTACAACCTAAATACGTCTGTATGGATAAGCCGTCCCTTCCTAAAGCAGTCCCACGCTCAAAGTAAGATTGTGCGTACTTTTTGCTCGCCGCGGGTAATCGCTCCTCCGAGCTTAGCATAACATGGCTTTATCACCCAAATGTTGCATATAACGCCAGTATGGGACGTCTCGACTAGAAGACCTGTTACAAATCTTCTGCTTCTTCGTATGAGTTGGCCAAGCCGCGTAGAATTATAGCTCTGGTGTCGAGAGTTTTGAAGCCACCCGAAGGTCTCTGACTTAGCTTAACGACTGCTTGTACTAAGACTAACAGCAGGGACCTACTACTTATACTACATATATATCTATACCTATACTGCATATATATCTTTCTTTGAACGGCTGTTTTTTATTCCCCAACGTAAAAACGGGATGATATAAGTTTGAGGTGTCTGTCTGTGGCATCTAAGCTCCCGTACGACTGGATTGACGGACGGTAAAGGAAACATTGTGAGGAAACCGACACGTTTGAGAACTGCAATATCCGAAGACGTGTGTCATCCGCCAACCAGCACTTGGTCAGTGTGGTATAATCTATATCTCTCTCCTTATGAGAGAAAGTCCCGAGTCTTAGCAGTAATAACGTATAGTGGGCTGCTTATCCTGACGGTAAAATCAGTCCATTATGTCTGCCGCTTCAAAATGGCGGATTACATATTTGCTTACATCTTCCTCAAAATGGGTTTCAAATGAAATAGTTTGATTAGTATAATATATGAACACTGTTAAATGTAAAATCCCAGATGACCACTATCAAGATATTTTTTTTTAATTTACACATGTCACTGTCATAACTTCCCATACTGTCGTTACCTGTAAGTTTATCTAGATCTAGGCAATTTACAAGTGGTGTTGTTTTTGTGAGATCTTGTTACCGTACCTCCCCTCTCCCAGCCCCCTCCCCCCGGTCGAGCTCGTTATTCTGTTTACATACCTCCTTTTGTAGGCTTTCCAGGCGATACTTGGGTTCTCATTTAATTAAAATGAGTATTTCTTTTTTCGTTTCGGTTTCTGTGGGGATCGGAATGATTTGGATATTTTTAATTCGATTCACTAGTTTTTGAGTTGATTCGTTAAAATAAATAATAAATATCTCTTTTCATAGCTCTGCGCTAAAAAAAAAAAAAAATTGTTACACTGGATTTCATCGCATATTTCAAATGCCTAGAGTACGATTCATTAAAGTTCTCCATTATAGCGGGGCGTCGATGAACTACAAGAAAAAGACACCGGGTCCCACTACAAAAATATTTATTTACGGAAGCGTCTTAGTATTTAGTATACAGTACAGTATAGTCCAGTGTTACATAAAAAAAAATACATAATATTAGTGTGAACCGCGGAGCGCGCAGGCGGCGCGCTCGCTAGTGATCGTGCGACTGACTCTTAATTCTTTCAGAGCGTCGCATGCGCGCTATAGCGGGGAACGGGGTGCGAGAGCTAACATTAGGGATGCGCGCTATAACCTCCCCCTCCAAGTCACAAGATCGACCCGACTGGGACTTGGCTGGACGTCCACGACGGCGAGGATGTCTGACGGTAACAGCATCTCCAATGTAAGGAGTTAGGGCGCTGGCATGGTACTTCCCTCGGATAACCCCAGTTGCATCGACAACCTCAAAAGACGTGGGAGAGATGACCCTGGCAACTTGATAGGGTCCCTCTCTCTTTGGCGCGAACTTCTTGGTGAATCCTTTGGCTGCATTACTGTGCAAGTGTGTATCCACTAGAACCAAATCCCCAACGTTGAATGGTACAAAGTCTCTACGCCGCTGATCTCCATCCGCCTTCCTTCTATCTTGGTGGTCTTCGATATGGCGTTTGACATCAACGAGAATACGCCCAAACTCGTTCAGATACGGCGTAATTTGTGGCACAAAATTTTCTTCTGAAACTATTGCCCGAATGTCATTGTTGACATCTAGAGGAGTACGCATTTCGCGGGCAAACGTCAAATACGACGCAGAATGACCCGTGGTCATGTTGATTGCATTATTCAATGAAAACCTTACTGAAGGTAGAACCTTCGGCCAATTACGATGCTCAGAACCTACCAATATCGCCAGAAGTTGTTTTAATTCGCGATTCTTCCGCTCAGCGGGATTAGCTTCCGGGTGGTAAACTGGAGTAAGGGCTTGTTCCACTCCCATAACATACATTACTTTTTTTGCATTACTGCCGAAACAAACTGCGTACCATTATCCGAAATGACACGCCGAGGTAAGCCGTAACGGAGGAAAACCTCTTCGACAAGAACCTTGGCACAGGTCTCCGCTGTGGTATCCTGAAGCGCAAACAGCTCTACCCAACGACTGGCAGTGTCCTCAACGAGAAAAATCCACTTCTCTGCGTTGTCGCCTTCAGGTAGTGGGCCAAAAAGGTCCATAGCCAACACCTCAAATCGCTGATTCATTATCGGTGTCTGGAGTAGTCCTGCCGGTTTCATGTTAGTTGGTTTGTATTTCTGACATGCATCACATGCTTTTAAATACTGGGCTACATAAGTCCTCATATTTTCAAAGAAGTAACGTTCTTTTATCTTTTTTAGTGTCCTCTCCAAGCCTAGATGACCAGCAGTCGGCGCATCATGAATTTGTTTCATGAGATCTTCGCGAAGAGATTCTGGTACAACTAGTTGAGGTTCCTCAGATTCATTATCTTGGTCGCATCTATATAAGACTCCTTGTGACATGTAATAACCTCTATCAGACCATCGGTCTGCTGTACTGGTCTGGTCTTCAAATTCGGAGATGATTTTGCTGACTTCCGGATCAGCAAGCTGAGCACTACGGATATCCAATGGGCTACGATGTGGTAAGTCTACTACAACCGGACAAAGTTCAGTAGCCGGCTCCTCTACTTCTTCAATGACGGGGCGGCTCAGCGTATCAGCAACCAGGTTAACTCGTCCCGGAGTATACTCGACATCCAAATTATGCGCTTGTAACTTCATAGCCCAACGTGCTAGTCTTCCACTTGGCGTCTTTAGAGTCAGCAGCCACTTCAAGGGCTGATGGTCGGTTGCCACTAAGATTTGGGCTCCTTCTACATAGTCACGAAACTTTTCTAAAGCCCATACAACCGCTAGAGCTTCTCGCTCGGTAGTATGATAATTGCGCTCAGCCGAGTTAAGCAGTCGGCTAGCGTACACAATTGGTCTCTCCTCTGTCGGACACGAACCTTGTAGAAGTACGGCTCCTAGTGCGTACGAACTGGCATCAGTTCGCAATATAAAAGGTTCGTCGAAATCTGGCTGGCGCAGAATCGGGCTGGAGGAGAGTCGCTTCTTGAGTCCTTCAAACGCGATGTTCTGCTCCTCCCCCCACTGCCAGCGTCTGTCCTTCTTCGTTAAATCAGTCAAGGGCCGTGCGATCTCTGAAAATTGCATGATGAACTTGCGAAACCATGAGCAAGTCTGGAGAAAAGTTTTCAGCTCCTTCTTCGCAGGAGAACAGCGATATGGTGGACTAGCTATAGGTGTAGCGTGTCCGGTGTCAATATGATGCACTGCAAATTCTGTCGGTTCCCCCCCCTGCAGCAAAAATGTCCTCGTTGACATTCAGGACTTGGGATAATCGCTCACGATCCTCGACATTAAGATGAGTGCCTTCACCTTCCCTAAGCTCCACCAAAGCGCAGGTCAGAGCTTGAACGTCCATAGCTTCATAACGCATCAATATGGTGCACTGCAAATTCTGTCGGTTTCCCCCCTGCAGCAAAAATGTCTTCGTTGACATTCAGGACTTGGGATAATCGCTCACGATCCTCGACATTAAGATGAGTGCCTTCATCTTCTCTAAGCTCCACCGAAGCGCAGGTCAGAGCTTGAACATCCATAGCTTCATAACGCATAGGTTGAGGTGTCCTATCATGTCGCATGTACCATACGCCAACATCAAAGTCAAGTACCACACCAGCTGCACGAATGAAATTCATACCTAACAGACTCTCGGTTGCATCCGGGAGCATTATGAATTTAACGACAAATGTTAACCCTCGCACGACAATTTTGACCCGTGCTACATCAACATTTTGGACGCACACTCGCCCATCAGCATATTTCAATTTTACAAACTTTTGTGAGAGGACATGACCATTATTAACTAAGTGTTCACGAAGGCTTTTACTACCTACACAATGCTTAGCGCCACAATCTAGCAATAAATCGCCTACAGAATCACAGATACGCACTTCAATAATCGGTCTAGGTCGCGAGTCGAAATCATCACTGATCATAGACATTACGGAAATGCCTGAAAGGCCACTTTTACCGCGTCACTTTTCGCTTTTTTACACGTTTCACATTTAGACCGTATAACACCTGGTGCTCCGCACCCAAAACACGTGATACTAGGACGATTCTCCGACTGGATAACATCATTGTTTTCTGCAGGTTTCTTTTCCTTCAGCCGTCTACAGGCGTCCTTCAAATGACCAAACTGTTTACAATAACTGCATTGAGGTCGTGACTTAGGAGCGCGTGTCACGCTGGATCTGGCAGCATCATTAGACGACGAAGACGACGGCGAGATAACTGGCTGACCACTTTCGCTCAGAAGATCCTCAACTCGCCGGGCGCGCCGTATCAGTTCGTCAAAAGTATCGAAAGACGAACGCGGAATTTTCTCTCTAATTCGAAGATGCAGCAATCCGTACAGCATATCCAGCTGGGTCACTTGTGACAACGACGACGGAGGAAGCTGGGCATACAGGGCACGCACGTGGCATATGAAAAGGTCAGTGGCCTCGTGCTGACCCTGCTCACGTTCAAATATTTTCCTATAGATGAGATGCGGTGGCAGTCGGGGTCCAAAAGTGTTCCTCAACGCTTCGACTGCGTCCTTCCAGGTGTCCGTGGTAGCTTTAACTCCTTGCCACCACGTTGCTGCCATATCCGTAAGCAGCATAGAGAGCCCCCGGAGGGCAACGTCATCACTGACGGCAGCGCATTCCTTATAGGTTTGTACGGCGTCCAAAAATGCCATTACATCGGACGCTTTGTCACCACTAAATCGAGCGGTGCATTTCAATAAGTTATTAGAAGGCATGTTCGTACCTTGTGGTCCGTGACTTAGCTGATTTAGTAGACTCATAAGTTGGTCGGCGCTTAACACGATGTTAGGAGCGGCGGCCGCACCCACCGGGACCGGGGTGCCAGCCGACGCAGGTGCAGGAGGCGGCGCGCCCGCGGGCGCAACCGCGGGTGGCGGCGGCGGCGACGCAGCGCACGCCTCGGCCGTTAGGGCCGGCGCAGCCACAGGCGTAGCCGTGTCATCAACACAGCCAACGCTCGGACCCAGTCCCAGCGGCACCTGGTGCACCCGATGCTCGCGCGGCGGTTCGGCCTCCAGGCCGTCCAGAACAGCCGGCGCGGGCGGCGGCGCCGAGTCCTCGGACGAGGCACCGGCACGCGTTAACACCATTGTCCGCAAAAGTCCACAAACACAGTACACGATATACCTAAACGTTGATTAACTCGTACACGGGAGTTTAACTAACATTCACCGTTCATCGTAGGTATAAAACGTCTAATAAATAGCAATCACAGTCCATCATAGGTATAACGAAAACGAAACGTTCGTTTATTTTCTAAACACACACGCGTAAACTGGGTTCATAAAAATCTAGGTAACCTAACAACATAGGTACCAATGTGCATAGAAAACCAAAATAAAACACTGTATAGTCACATAAAACACGAAACAATAGGTCCCAATCCAAGTCTAGGATACCTACGTGTTCATCAAAGTTCACTTGTTACGCACTAACACTGTCCATTAGACAAAAAAAACCGACTTTATTCTCATATAAACACGAAACAATAGGTCCCCAATAACCTACGTGTTTACTACCGATACGATTACGCTGAGAGTTCAACACCTGGTAATAAATAACTAACAACACAAGTCAGTACACAGATACTTCAACGTAATTTCGCGGCGAGAGAATCTTATTGTTTTTCTTTAGAACTGCACGGACGCCATTTGACTGAGTTCGCACAACACTTATCTCGATTTTCAAGAATTTTGAGTGAATGTCTGAACGAACGAACTTTTCGAATGTATTTTGGATTCGCGGTAAGTATAGGTGGCGCTCGCCGGACGATACACGGGGCCGGTGACAAATATACTTCTCGAACTTTTTGCAATTATCGCGCCACGTGCGTTTGTCCCTATACTTATACACACATATTAAGTACACAACACAGTTCACTGCGGTAAAATACGCAATAGGTATACACGCTCACTTTCGCGAATAATTTTAACACTGATCTTATTTGAATTTGAGTTCGAGTTCGGCCCCACGTTGGGCGCCATTATAGCGGGGCGTCGATGAACTACAAGAAAAAGACACCGGGTCCCACTACAAAAATATTTATTTACGGAAGCGTCTTAGTATTTAGTATACAGTACAGTATAGTCCAGTGTTACATAAAAAAAAATACATAATATTAGTGTGAACCGCGGAGCGCGCAGGCGGCGCGCTCGCTAGTGATCGTGCGACTGACTCTTAATTCTTTCAGAGCGTCGCATGCGCGCTATAGCGGGGAACGGGGTGCGAGAGCTAACATTAGGGATGCGCGCTATAACATGTGTTCGTTTGTTCATGATTTTATCATACATCATCTTATACTTGAAATATAGTTATACATAGTTAAAAAAAACGTCATTTTGCAACCATTTTATGACCAAAAAAAATTTGGCCTGTCTTACAAAATCATTGATATCGAATCGCAAACATAAATAGACCCAAAACCAAAAACATATCCAAGGCAACAAAACCACTGTAGACCAGTGTGATTTTTTTTTAATCTAAGTAGGTCATTTTTTGACCACCATTCACCTGATGGCAAGTGATATTAGTTAATTCGGCACGTGGTTTGTACAATAGCGTGGGTTGTAGCACGTCGCCCAGGTAGTATATAATATATATATTTTTTTAATTTATAATATTAGTTAATTCGGCTCTCTCTCTCTCTGGTAGTAGGCTAGAGCTTTTGGATGAGGTTTAATTAATAAATTTAATTATTGATCTAGTTAGCTTTGTACAAGCAGTCGTTAAGCCAAGATAGAAACCCTTCGAGCAGCTTCAAAACTCTCGACACCAGAGCTTGTTCACTTAGCTCCTAAAAAGAATGATAAATACACAAAAAAATCTTAAAAATAAGTCAATTAAAAATAATTTGTATACAAAACAAGGCACTTTCCTGGTTTTTAGGGACACTCTGACTGAAGGGGGAGCATGCCAAGTTTGGAATTATATATGTAAGAAAAAAGTGTAGATATAAAACACATCAATATTAAAACAAAAACTTACATACGTCTTTTTACTTAAATATTCGTTTCAAATAGACTGTGTAACCTGATTTATATTTATTACCCGGATTTATTCAGCAAGCTTTTCGAAGAAGTTAAAGACAAAATCAAGGTTAAAAATTGCTGGAATTACTAGTCTAAAATAATCTTAAGAGACAAAGTCTTCGTAGAAAATGAGTGAAACAATCCTCTTAACATGAAAAAATTACCTCCACCTTATTGCGGACTGTTCCTGGCATAATGTATTTAGCGCGGAGTACTTTGCGAGACTCAGATTGTTTCACTCGCAAAAAGGGTAGAATTAAGAAAAATATAAAAATGTTACTTAGTCACTTAGTTCACTTAGTCAGCGGGGCGAGCACGGGACGAGGACTTATGTCTTTCCACCATTAGTTCCATTAATGGTGGAAAGACGCCACGCCATGCCATGCCACGCCATGCCACTTAAGATCGGGTAAACTGCGGTCAAACTTACAAATACTATACTTAGTCTAGTCCAGTCTTAGTCCAGGATGGCCAAACTTAAACATTAACCAAGAAAATTCTACCTTTAATATTTCGTGATTGCCTTTCCGAGTGCAAAACTCAGTTTGAAAATTAATGAAAACATAAGAATACCTATAACATTACTAACTAAAACTTAACCTAAACCAGGACCAGGGGTAGAGGAAAAGGTGCCCAAAATGCTAGCAGCATTACCACGTTGGTTGCTTAGTTTCTGAAAGAAATAAAAGCATTCTGGACACCCGAAACCTCTACCAGCCGCTTGGCGAGTTTTAAAATTGGTGTATATCGGTTTTTACATAAAAAATAGTAAGTTGATTTGATTCAAATAAGTATAAAGAGTTTGGATTCCAGTTATACCTAAAAACTTATTAACTGTAGACTATCAGCATTCTCTTTGCTCGATCTGTCATTTGATATAAACAAAAAACCATCGCCGTATTCCAAATTCGAAAATTTCAAAACGTTCACAGCGCAATAAATTCAGCGATCCAACTTCAATCAGAACGAGCAATTCGAATTTGGAATCGAGCGTTGAGAGCACTTATTTACTTTGTCCGCCGCTCGATGGGCGGTCAACCGTTAGTTTTACTGCCGACAGCAGTAAAGGCGGTCGGAACATTCCGCATCACTGTTACGACGCCGGGAATTATTTAGTGCACTCTAGTCTTACACTGACAGTGGAATGATGTTCCTAGTGCCTAGGAATACAAAATCTAAAGTTTTTGTCTTTACTTATGTATTTATTACATTTATGATACGATGCAACAAAACGGGATACTAAAAGGTGACTAGAAATTAGGATATTTTTTTCCAAGCAATTACTCATTTATTTATTCAAAATGTTATTTCAGAAAATAAATACTAAATGACAATGTATCCAAAAATAAGTATTGAATGCATATTTTAAATTAAATATATTATTTAAATAGTAGGACACATTTCATACACGGCTGTTTAGCCTCATACTAAACATTTTCTAGATTGTATTATGGTTGCTAACACAACATAATTATATAGTAAAAATTCATACATAAATACTTTATATCGATATATATTTAACAACAAGAGCGAGAACCAATAAATTTAGTTCACAAAGATTTTTCTTCTCTGGCCTGTTGGCCATGCCGAGAATCGAACCCGGGACTTTGGTTGCCAGTCCAGCATGCTAAACTATTACGCCATTACGCCAACGAAGTCGTTATAGTTTTTAATACATGATATATTTATGGCCACTATCTACACTTGAATTAAGTCAAAAAAATTATATCATTAAACTGAGCATCTGTGTCAAGTTTATAACAAACATTGACGAAGCCAGCGAAAATTCCAGTCATTCTACCATTTATTTTGTATACTTGTCAATGGCTAGGAAAATAACTAGTCATGTGTTTTTAAATTACTTGTCAATGACAGTCTGTTTTTATGATGGATATTTTTTCATTGTACTCAAACTACTGCTTGTATTTTTCTAGACTGTGCCGCTATTGTTTTAGCGCGCCTTTCGTAGCGTCCAAAGTAGATTACAGGCATTCTTCGAGGAGCATTACATTTTATTTGCGCCTCACAACACTTTTCTTTGTCGTTGTTTTATTAGCGCTGTCTGAGTCAACTTAATTGAATTTTTATACCTTCTTACAAATATATGGATGCTAGTGAATAAGGCATATTATCTACTAGATTCAGTGAAAAAACATTAGAATGCTTGATTCCTCTTGCTTCCTCTTCTTCTTCGAGTGGTTGAGTTCAGGTGTTGAATGTTTTCAAGGCGTTCGGACGCCTCTGACATGGCTTATCGACTGCTTGCACTAATACAAACAGTGTCCTACAATTTAACGTGTCTTCCGACCCACGCTTCGCTCAATCTCATTTAGTTATGTATAGTATACTAGCAGATCGCTCCGGCTTCGCACGGGCTATAAAATAATATAAGTTGCAAAGAGAAACAAAATATAGACTATATTACTCGGGGATAATGTAGCTTCCCAACGATGAAAGAATTTTTCAAATCGGTCCAGTAGTTTCGGTGTCTGTTTGCGTCAAACAAACAAAAAATCAAACTTTCCTCTTTATATATTGGTATACATACATGTATATATGCGAGAAGACACCAATTTTTGAAATATTTTCTTTATTATTATCTTTATATTTATATTTTGAAGGCGGGTTTAGCGCATAATGTTACAACACACTATTGTTTTTTAATTTCGGTTTTTTATCAGTTTTTATATTTAAAAAAACTTGCCACCTTAACCACCCTTCAAAAACCGATACTAATTGTAACTTAGATTTGTTATCGTTCATTAATAACAGTTTGTATTATCATGTCTCTCATATTGTTCAAAAGCATATAATTTTCACGGGAACCTAAATTATTGATATTTGCAATCAATGATTCCAAAAATGGCTTATATGGATTATTTTTCATAAAAATTATGTTGTCAAATCATTTTTTACAATTATGAAAGCCAATGCTCAATTTCAAGTAACAAAACTGTTGTAAAATTTCAGCTTGATGCGGCTGTCCAATGATTTTTCTCCTATCGATAATTCGATTTTTCGTACATCCATGTGTATTTTGTATCAGATTGTTACTTCAACGAACAGACACAGAGTTACAAACGACTTTATAATAATACATGTATAGAGAGATAGATTCGAGATGTATAGATTTAGAGATGTATAGATTCATATCTTTATAATTTGCTAAGAACGTCTTAGTTTCTGAACCAAAGCTAAGATGTTATGAATTCAACAGAAACTGAACTAACCCGATGGTCGGTTTGATTATGCATTGCATTTAGATGCTTCATTCCGACTCCGTCAGAGAATACATATTTGTTTCAAACTATAGCATTCCAACAGACTAGCAGAGCTGGGGAAAGATATTTTTATCCTTCAAATAAGGAAGGAGTCATGCCATTATATACAAGAAAGGGTCTTTAATATTATTTTTTAACGCAGTACAGCTAGGTAATTGACCAGGAGGGTGCGTGACACTAAAAACTAGCGACACGCTGGCCTGAAATGGAGCATGCCTAGTCTGGAAACACTGGTTCGTTACACACTCTTAGGTGTTTGGCATCAGATTTATTAACTTGAGGGTTGTTGAAAATGTCCCACCACCATGAAAAAACTATTCGTATTTTTCAGTATTTTGATAGGAAGCGCCTGTAGCTCAGCTAGCTAAGTCGATCTGACGCGATCGAAGCTAAGCAACGGTCGATGGAGACGGTGTTTAACAAGTGAAAATATCTAAAAACTAGTTCTAGCTAGTGAAAATATCTAAAAACTAGTTCTAGCTAGTGAAAATATCTAAAAACTTGTTCTAACAAGTGAAAATATCTAAAAACTAGTTCTAGCTAGTGAAAATATCTAAAAACTAGATTAAGCTCGTGAAAATATCTAAAAACTAGTTCTAGCTAGTGAAAATATCTAAAAACTAGTTCTAGCTAGTGAAAATATCTAAAACTAGTTCTAGCTAGTGAAAATATCTAAATACTAGTTCTAGCTAGTGAAAATATCTAAAAACTAGTTCTAACTAGTGAAACTATCTAAAAATGGGTCTTAACTGTAACATATACACGTGTATAGGCTAGGTATGTAGGCATAGGTTAGGTTCAGTATTTATTCATGCCCACGTTTGCTCACATAGAATACCAAATCCGCTCAAGTTCTCAGAGATAGTTTATTGCTTTCTATCCGAATTCTAGATCCACGTTATAGCTAATATTGAATTTTGTTACAAATATTCATGATTTAATTATAATACGTTGAACTCAGTACGGAGTATTTAATTACTTTAGTTCTTTAAAGTCTTAGTTTGAAGCTTGTTATGTTGATATATTTTTTTTGGCCCTAAACTTACCTAAATATTATGAGAATATATCAAGCATGTTCCAGTTGTTGTTAGTATTATCATTATTAAGAATGAGAAAAAAATCACGTTTGTTGCTATTCCCCCACGCTTATTCTTAACCGACTTCAAAAAAGGAGGAGGTTATATATTCGTCTGTATGTATTTTTTTTATGTATGTTCATCGATTTCTCAGCCATTGTGGATCGATTCTCAAAATTCTTTTTTTAATTGAAAGAATATGGTCCTGAATTGGTCCCATTGTCACCAAGTTAGGATCTGATCGTGGATTCTTAGGAAAATCGAAGGAAAACCTAAAAAGTTAGGTTATTTTTACGCTCGAACGAGATTCACGCTCGTACGGTTGTACTGATATTCATGAAATTTGAGATGAAAATAGGTAAGACTATGTGTTACACATACGCTACTTTTTAAAAGTTTTATTTCTTGTTGTAATAGTGGCAATATAAATACATCATCTGTTAAAAAATATTTTTCTATCTATGACGGTTAATGAGATATAGCTTGGTGAAAGACGAACATAATATAGATGGACAGCGAAAGCTTTTTCGACATCCACATCACAATAACATCACATCACATCACAATCGATATATTTCAAATCAAATGCGAATATGGTTCTCTGGAAAAAGTTTTTTAATTAGACTGCCCCTGGTTAAAAATAACTTTTACACCAATGACTTGTTTTTCATGTTATTTGCACTCGCTTTACGGCGAAGGAAAGCATCGTGAGGAAACCGACGTCATGTTTGAGGACTACAATTTCCGAAAACATGTGTCATGCGCCAACCGCACTTGGCCAGCGAGTCAAATTATGGTCTACATCTTTTTCCTAGTGAGAGAAGACCCCGAGTCCCAGCATAGGAAATGGGAAAGTATAGTGGACTGCATATACTGTACGTAAACGCTGTTACCGTAGATTTAGGAATAATAGGTTCTTTCTATCACACACACAATGGTTGCCTTTATATGTGTTCTTCTAAATTATTTTTCATACAAAAGAAACCCTATTTGTTCGTAATAATATTGTTAAGGAATAAACCTGTTTGACGCAGCACCTGTCGCTTCGCATTATTTACCTCTAAGATATGACCTCTTCCCCTCGTCAAGGATCAAGATTTCTAGAAGTGACACAAATGGACTACAAGATTAAGCAGTTAACATTAAAATTGGATAATTGATATTATAATTATAAATTATCCATTAAATTAGATAATTGACTATAGGTATATCATAATATATATATTATCAAATTTTTTATGTATAATTGATATACGAGTATTATGAAATAGGTACTGAACCGATTAAAAAAAATATTATTAGAGAAAGTAGACTTTTTCAATCAAATACCAGTATTTACTTTAAATCTTTTTAAACGAGTATTTTTAAATAAACAAAACTTTTTCTAACATATTATCGCGAGTCTTTGAAGTATTTGTGACTTTCGAAGCTCTGTCTTTTTTCCAAAAACAAAAAATCATACCGGATTTTACGCTAACTTCCATTAATATTTTTTGTACCAAATGTGGAATTGATTTACATATCGTTATATTCGGATCACTTACTTTTGTCGCGCAAGCAGCCAAGATAAAAAAGATAAAAATAGATTTATGTAAAACCAGCAGTAAAGATAAAAATAGATTTATGTAAAACTAAGCAATTGTACGTCTTGACAGCAGGCATTCGATTCCATAAAACAGCGTTAATAACTGTTAAAAAAGCAACTAGAAAGTCTCGTCCTAATTCTTGGCCTATTACAAAAACTAGGACTAGTCTTGCAAAACGCGGATATTACTCTTTAGCGCCAAGACTATATAAACAGCTTGACAGTAAGCTACATATCTTATATACGTCACGATACGTATGTAAGAAAAAAATTACCACATGGCTGCAAACCCTGGATTACGACGAAACTGAATACTTATTTAATATGTGACAATAGGGGGCCTGCATTCTAAAAGTGCTTAGTAGATACATACATAACAATTATTTAACCAATATAACCTTAATTACTGAAACACGTGTTATATGTATGTCAATAATATATGTATGTCATAACAATACAAAAATAAATTTCATAATATATAATTACTCGCTACCGCTTGTCGCTTATGTCTTATCGCGAGCACTCAACCGAGTACTACGTCACTGCATTGCCGCGACGCTCGAGTCGACCGAGTGCGAGCGCCAGTCGGCCGCCGGCCAGCGCGCGTGCGGCCACGCGCACGCGCTGCGCCTTCTGATGCCGTGCATGTTGATCACTAAACTCGAGTTTTTTTTTACCACTGTTTTTGTATACATAGTACTGAATGCAGGCCCCTAATCACTCTAATATTAACGTTTCCGTAACTTTCACAGAATCAACTTATTATTAAGTACCTATTTCTTCGGACTACCTGTCTTTAATCACCTTCTGTTGTTGTTGACTGTTGGCGCACTAACCAACAAAACACTTCTGTAAAAATAATTGTCAGACTGCAGATATATTTTTAATCTTATATCTATTTGCTGATTGTAGCTTTTTATTTTTAATTGTATGTACGAGCACAGAATAATAACTTGTACTTCGGTACGAGTCAAATAATGCATTGCCTTTTTGTATAGTTGTAGGCGTATTCAATTACTTACTACCTTGTATACATATGAGAATTGAATTACTTCCTTAACAATAATTTGTTACCTTTAAGCTGGTATAAATGGTATAGTTTAGTAGCTTTTATATGTACCTATATTAATTAACTTTTGTATGTTTATATGTATATTTATTACCTCTGTATGTAAGGAAGAGCCTGTCCTCCACGACCCAGGTGAAACCTAGTGTGGAGCACAGAGTCCCCCGAGCTTACCAAACAATAAAATTCTATGCTTATGTTATAATTTCTAAACTCGGTGTAACCTAGATTTAAGTTTTTGTGGCAAATAAATGATTATTATTATTATTATTATTATTATTAAGTACCACATCTAGTTAAAGCTGTACCTCCGTGCTCTTTACCACGTAACATCTGCCTAACAAATACAGCTACTCGTAACTCGGAAGATACGAAATTACATGAATTGTGTGACAAATTATTTGGACCTACTTTCTTATAACATAATATTATATTTTATATGAATTGTACTTATTCTTAAAAGCGAGCGTGGCTCGGTGGTAATAACGACTGTTTTTCCATACGGCCCCTGGTTCGATCCCGGCCCTACACCAATGGCTGGTTTTTCAAGTTATGTGTGGATTTGCACTCTCTTTACGGTGACGGAAAACATCGTGAAGAAACCGGCATGTTTGAGGAACACAATATCCGAAAACGCGTGTCATGCGCCAACCCGCACTTGGCCAGCGTGTTGGATTATGGCCTATATCTCTCTCCTCGTGAAGGAAGGCCCCGAGTCTTAGCAGGGGCTAACGTACAGTGGGCTGCTTATGCTATGCTATACTTATTTTTATATGGTTCTGAGATAGCTGCATAACAATAAATTCCTTTAAAGGATTATGTGCTAATTTCTGAAACAAGTATTTAAAACATTTGTTCTTTACGAGTCCTAAATAAAACAAATAAAAAAATCAAATCTATTTTTAAATTAAAGTAATGAAGAGGTGCATAAACCATTTCTAGTTTGTATTATGGATGCTAACACAACTACTACATATATGTACGAGTACATACATAAATACTTTATGTCGATCAATACACATTGAAGACCCAGACCAACAGCCATCACAAAGATTTTGGCTGTGCCGGGAATTGAACCCGGGACCCTATGGTTGGCAGTCCAGCACGGAACCATTACGCCAACGAGGTCGCCGATATAAGTCAGATTAGTACCAACATTGGTGTTAATATTTTAATGTTAACTTTTCGATGGTCTATGGTTTTTTTTCGTAAATCAACTATACTATTCGGGTTCGATTCCCGCCAACATCTTTATGCTTAACAAAATTTGTTGGCTGTGGATCTGGGTATTAAATATGTATCTATATAAAATATATATGTAAATAATACGACTAGAAATGGTTCAGTATGGGGTTAACCTGCCATGTGTGAAATGAGTCCTAATATTTTTTATTAATACTAAAACAATAAAAGCCACTAAGTTCTTAGTCTTACCCCTGAGTCTTCCGTAACATCTAAAGCAATTTCCATCCCACTACTAAAGACGTCACAATCCAAGTCACAGAGCGTAGTCAAGTCAAACATACAGAATGTCACAATTACTTACCCACTACAATAAAAAAAAAACCTTTCATCTTTACACAATATTATAAAAGCTTTTTCCTCCGGCAACTTGAGGCACGTTCTTTGTAGAGATTTGATTTAACTTTGGCACAAAGGGAACGTTATGCCAACTATTATAAGAAGGGGTTAGAGACGCGATGTTCCGCTACCTTATTACTAGTAACGCTTTTATAACTGAATATTTTCTTTTATAACCGTTATTTTTTACTATTTCTTACATTAGTTAACAAAAAACTCTTGTAAGCCACGCACTATCGTTAATTTCACTTAAAAGTATACTAAATATATAGACGTTTTCAAATTTAAATATAATCTGTTATATTGAAAAAATTTATTATAAGAAAGGGTTAGAGAAGTCATGTTCCGCTACCTTAATACTTGTAACGCTTTTATAACTGAATATTTTCTTTTACGTTATTTTCTACTTTTTCATACATTAGTTAACAAAAAAACACTTAAATGCCACGCGATATAGCTAATTTCAATTGAAAGCTCACTAAATATATAGATATTTTAACCCTTTCTTATAATAAATGAATCAAATATAATATTATAATGTTTTATGTTTAAAATATTTATTGTAAGAAGAGGTTAGGGAGACGCGATGTTCCGCTACCTTATTACTTGTAACGCTTTTATAACTGAATATTTTCTTTTATAACCGTTATTTTTAACTTTTTCTTACATTAGTTAACAAAAAACTCTTGTAAGCCACGCACTATTGCTAATTTCACAAAAAAGTATACTAAATACATTTACATTACATCTTAGACCACAGTCAAGCTTAACATCAGGCTAGCTGCGGTCAAACGTAAGCCTATTCATCAATAAAAAAAAAATTATATATAAAGAAATTTTCAACCCCTTCCTATAATATGTGTATCAAATATAATATTATAATGTATTATATTTAAAATGACGTGATGTTCCGCTACCTTATTACTTGTGTCGCTGTTATAACTGAATATTTTCTTTTATGAACGTTATTTTTTACTTTTTCTTATGTTAGTATCTTTTCTTCTTCTTCTTCAATCTTTTCCCACTAGGTGGACACAGCAAGTTTTCCTCTTCCACACGATCAGCTGTCATATCCACATTCACTCCCATTATATAATATTATTTTTTTCTTTCATTTCCTCATTTACACAATTCAGCCACGTCAAGCCAAGGCATGTGAATTGTGTAAATGAGGATATGAAAGAAAAAAATAATATTATATTAAATTAATATTATATTTGACAAAAGTATTTTTTTTAATTACAGATACTAATTATCTGTAATTTAAAAAAAACCGAGTGCAAAACAGAGAGTTGATCGAAATACTGTCGGCTGCCACAGAAAAGTAGTAAATACCGCTCGAATGATTTGTTTCAAACAAGTATACAGATTTTGGGTTCCACTTATACCTGTATATTTATTTGCCACAGACAACTAATATTACTTTTTATTGCATGGTTGTGATGGTTCTAGTGCTCATCTGACTAGCAATCACCGTCAAGCTTAAAAATCTGTCGCCTAGCATCTAGCGGTGTGAACTGGTAGCCTCCTTGAGAGCAAGTTAGGCATACTGAACACTTTAGGCCAGAGTATCGCAGACTTGTTCATATATGCGGCCTGCTGGTGAAATGCCCAGTAGTACAGTGTAAAAAGAAAACATTAAATTCGCCAAGAAAATAAAAAAAATATAATATAATAATTGAATCGTATGCATTCCGAACGCTGTGCCGGGATCATCACACAGTGGATTCCTCAAGGTAGTAGAGGGAGACCGAGGACCTGCTGGCGTGACGATCTTGACCAGTTTCCGAATGCCTGGCGATAAGAGGCTATTGACCGGGATGTGTGGAGGGAATTGGGGGAGACAGCATAGGGAAAAAAAAAAATAATAATTATCCCAGCTAATTCGCTCCATCAAACTTACCCCTTTGTTCGCACAAAGACACCAACGCAAAATAAATTTCATCTGGTAATTTATTCGCGTATCTACTTTGTTCGGATCACACGATTTAAACAAAGATAAACTTACAGTCTATTAATATTCATGAAGTACATTTATTTGTCAATAAATAAGATACTCTGTGAATATTAATATACTCGTACTTAATATTAAACCTTACGAGGATAAGCTTAATAATTCTTAAAAAAAGGTGTTCTGTTTTGTATCACAAAATATTGTTCATATTATCATCTTGAACAAATATGAATTCTGCTGAGGATGATGATGATATTTTTATGTTTAGTTTTGGTGGCCAAAATACTATCAAAAAAATAATAAAATTATTATTTACTGGCTATGCTTCGCAATTTTACCTGGTCTAATCTGAGGTGAAAAAATACTTATAAGTAATCTAGTCATCCTATTTCCCTATCAAATTTTATTATTACCAGTACATCCGTTAGGAAAAAAACATAAGCAGACATTTTCACCTTTATAATATTACTAGCAGATCGTCCCGGCTTCGTACGGGCTATAAAATAATCTAAGTTGCAAAGAGAAACAAAATATAACCTATGTTACTTAGGGATAATGTAGCTTCCCAACGGTGAAAGAATTTTTCAAATCAGTCCAGTAGTTTCAGTTTTTTACAAACAAATAATAAAAAAAAAACTTTTCTTCTTTATATATTAGTATAGAGAAACTAATATTATTGAGGCAAACAAATAGACAAACATTAAACATAAAAAGTAATTAAAATAAAATAGACACGCTTGCCTCAACACAGACGCAACTCACCAAATGTATTTCTACGATTATATTTACTGCAGTAACCTCTGGTAGTTTGACACCGTAAAACCTATAGAAGAACATACACCAATCAAATATGATCAACCTTCACTGAAAACCGCATCAAAATCGGACAAGCAGTTTTGGAAATAAATTAAGTTACTCAAACACACACACTCACAAACAACCTCTGATTCAAACCGGTCTCTTTTCTGTCCCGGGGAAAAATAAATAAAATACATTAAACACATTCAGATATTCAATTTATTCTGTACACCATATCATTTTATCATTACTCGTAGCTTTGTATTTTATACACTCAATATATTCAACAAAAATAACAATAAATATATTCAACAATGAAGCTTTTATATCAAATACAATTATTGTACATTTAAGCTATCTCATTCACGAAGCATTGTATTCGGAAAAAACGGTTTTCGACTTGCCAGGTCCCGTTATGTCGTGTGATAAAATGTGAGTCAAATAATTTCGTTAGCCGTTTAACCAAATAATAATATTTGACTAATCATAATAAAACACTTTTTTTGCCCTAGATACAATTTTTTACGTTTTTAAGTGACCAGATTACGAATATATTCATGAAAGTTCTCATGTAATAATATATTCTTATCAATGTGCTCGAATTTTCATGATTTTTGCATATCTTACACTTAAATTATCGGATTGTAAAAAAATAAATAAAGTTTTACAATCTCACACTTAAAAGTAATATTCTGACCATGAATTAAATAAAAGTAAAATTTGTATATATTGTATAAAAAAAAAAAATACAAACTGACTCTGACTGATATAATAATTTGATTCAGTTAAATTTTATGACCTAATATAATAATCAATCGGTTTCTTAGAAACAAACTTTAAAGCTGCTTAATCATTGATACAGTGCAATTTAAAATTGACAATAAATTTGTTTTTACTTAATTTAATTTTTACGTGTGTAACTAAACATAACGAAAATATGTTTTTTGAATAAAATAATGAATACGTTGGCACATCCACTTACTTATATTTACAAAGGGATATACAAATTTCATTTATATCACATATGGATTCGTATATGTATATTATGTTTTTTCATATGTAAGGATACGCTACGTACTTGGAAGGTTGAACTGATTTTGCCGCTGATATGCCTAAACAAAACTGTGTACTAGTCTGTTATGTTGACACCACAACAAACAGCCGTCAGTTTTTTCGTAAGTTTAAATTTGCAAGGGCATCAGATATTCGGATTTTTATTAAGAAAATCCAAAACTTGTTTGTAACAGCAAATACGCTAAAACACCTGGATTCCACTATCGGCCGAGCAGGGAAAACCAAGGCGGCATCGTTATACCGTGGAGGTTCCAAATGCGCGTACTAAGCGGTTTGCCTCCACCTTCATAGTGCGAACCGCGAAGGTGTGGAATTCTTTGCCAAGCTCCCTGTTCCCCGAAAGCTACAATCTGGCGGTTTTTAAAGCAAGAGTGAATCGGTTTTTTTTCTGGGTAAGCGCACTGCACCTTAGATCATAATGTCGCTTACCATCAGACGAATTGTGATTAAGCGCAAGCTCATTTATTGTTAAAAAAAATGTGCAACAGTTATAAGGTTTTACATTACTTACTAATTACCTTTTGAAATAACATCAAATCTTGAGATTGAATGAATCTTCATCAAATCATCAAATCTTGATTGAGATATTGATTATATTTTTTAACATTACAGCTAGGCATTTGACCAGGAGAGTTCGTACGACCACACGAGCAGAGATTCTCTAATCAAAGGCGGAGCAAGTCTAGCCTGGAATTACTGTATACAGGATTACTGGTACTTGACATTTTGAGGGATTTTCTACGTCTAGATAAACAATTTTTTTTCTCCGGCTTTTGGAAATTCGCAATAAAACAAGTCAGATTATCCATACAAAAAGATCGCTGATGCGCGGCAAAGTGTATGGGGATGATAATTTTGAGATTTTCGCGATTTCTCAAAAGCCGAAAAGTTGTTTACGACTTACCAAAGGCCGCCCCAAAGTTTTTTTAAGTGTTTATATTACGTTTTCGGTACTATAACATATCCTTACAAATGAAACCCTGCTAGGTTGTTAAACAACCAAATATAACCAGTTTTCAATGCTGTACAACTTTTATTTTTTATGTTTACTAATTACTTATATTTATGTATTTTGTAACGTAACCACGATATTTTACATTCCATTATAACCTAAGCAATATTATTTACATCATGGTTTTGTAAAGCGAATCATCTTATTTATACAATAATTAATTATAATCTAAAGGATCGCAAAGGGGGTTTTTTAGACATTTACAATAGTTTTAAACACTTATATTGAGCAAAAATACTTTCTCGTGAATTCCTTCTTAGCCGTGCTTCTTAGAAATTTGAAAATAATTGTCATAACACACATTCTTAACAATAGTGCAATAGTGAATTTAGTATTTACATAAAAACGCAATTATAATTACATACTTTGCTAATTGAAAAATAAATCAACTGCTCATCGAGTTTAAGCGGAAAAACAATATTTGTTTTCGACACATTTATATTTTCTTTAAAATATGTAGACTAGTAGTTCTATGAACAATATACCTCGTTGAAAAAAAATCGTTTATAATTACAAAATCTGTATGATTTCACATCTCAACAACTCCTTTATCAATTCTATACATACTCAATTTTTTTTTAGTTAGATAAATTGACAATCATTTTATTATTATTATTATGTCGAATTTTAAGCCAGTTTACATACAATTATAATACAATATTTAAAAAATCAAGTTTCAATAAAAATCAATCAATCACTTAAGTTTGTTTGTTTTTAGGCATTTAATCTTTCTATCAAAACACCTTTAAAATCGACCAATAAAAAGCACTGCAAACAAATTTACTACCCATTACCCAATCAAAAACCACTAATGATAAAAACATCTATTAAGTTCCCTTCCACTATCGGACGAGCAGGGAAACGCCAAGGCGGCATCGGTTTACGGTTGAGGTGCCTAAGGCACGCACTAAGCGTTTTGCCTCCACCTTTGTTGTCCGAACCGCCAAACTTTGGAATTCCTTGCCGATTTCTCTGTTTCCAATAACTATAATCTAGCGATTTTCAAGGCGAGAGTGAACCGGACCTCAATGTCACTTACCATCAGGTGAATTGTGGTCAAGCACTGACCTATTTAGAGTAAAAAAAAATAGTATTTACCTATACTAAGGTACTTCAAGATTGGTTAAACATTTAGGTCTCTTCGCAAGAACCAATGACAATCATATTTATATGTATAACAGAAAGACGAAAGTAATATTGGTTAAAACTCCAAACTTTGCCCGTTTGGAGAATAAAAACATAATTTCTACTTTTTCTCGAATAAACTAATTTAATAGATTGGAAATAATAAATTCATGGACTTGTTAAGTGTACGCATTTTGTAATTAAACTGGAAAATAGAGCTTTGCGATGATTATCAAGATATTAAATTTCTGTTGTAGCTATATTCAGTTTGTAATAAATTTGATAGCTTTGTTCAAACTTTGAAGTTATTATTTAAATTTGAATATAAATTAGCATTGCAAACTAAATTATTTTACTGAGACGACTGTGCCTGGACTTAACAAACATAATAAGCAAAAAATAATTTATGAAGTAACATCAAATTATTCACAAATAGTAGGTACATTCAAATATGATCATACAATAATGATAAAGAAAGTATTTCTATTTTACCTCTTAAGTTGTGTACGTACATGTAATAATTATATCCAAAGAGTGAAACCTAGTCTGGAATTTATTACAAACAAATATCTTAAATTAATTAATGTAAAACTAATCTAAAATCAAAACCACAAATAAAATTAATTTAATAGGCCACTCCGGATAGAACCTGACGGAAAGGTACCCATAACGCTCGTGTCATTGCCGCGTTGTAAGGCTATGGATAGCCTTTGCGCCAGGTACGATCCTTATCTAAAATTAATTAAAATAAAACTAACTAAGTATACAAAAGATAAAAAACTAAATAAAAGATAAAACAATGCCATTGATTTTAAGATATAGTGAAACTTGGTTAAGTAAAACCAGATGATAGTTAAAAGAGACACCAAAGGACTTCCAAACTGGTGTCACTTATAGAAGTACTCCACTTACCCAGTTTATATATCTAGCTATAAATACATATACATAGTTTCAGAGTCAATATAACAAAATAATAAGCAGCTTACTATAAGTATGATCCAAAATGTGGGAATCAGGATCTCTTAAAATTATATTTAGAATATTTTTTACCATAACCGATACGCAGTTGATTCATTTTCCAAAAACCTGCCGTAAAACGGCGCATTTTCATTTAAATGCGAGTTTGTATGATTTAAGTCCGCCTTTTTCATACAAACAGAGTAATCGGAGCTGTCTGCTGCCACTAGCTAGTTTTTTTATATTACAGGCATAATAGAGCAAGAGCCCATGAGTTTCTGACCTTCCTTATGTAATACTTTTGCCAATTTGGTCTTACTCCAGGCTGTACTGCGAACATTTTTCTTGACGATGCTTGCTGGGGTGTGTAGGCACCAAATGTATGAGAAGTGAAGGCTGTATATTTGCTCCAAATCTAAATAGAACCGTCGAAACTGTCCGGCTTTTATGTAAACATAGATTAATAGGCCCCTAAAAGATGATATATAAAATTTAGGTTTTATAATATAACGTAAGTATACTCATAAATTATAATAGTTTAAGGGTGTCTGGCAGAAGGTTGCTGATATTATTATAAATCAAATATAAAAAAAAAACAAGTTTTATACTATGACGAATTTGAGATGGAATTTTATACACCTTTGTTACCAGTTATCTGCCAAAGCCACTACTACCTCAGCCTCATGGTTGGAGATCATTCTTACCTCTATTGGGGACACACATAGAACAATTTTCAGCTTTTATTAATTAAGGAAGGTCAGAAACATAGGGGCTCTTGGGCTATAAGACTTCTGTAAATCCAATATTCTTACTTAACTATTTTACATTGGAGCTAGTCATTTGACCAGAAAGTCGCGTAACCACATGAGTAAGCGACACTTTGGCCAAAGGTGTAGCTTGTCTAGTATGGAAGTACTGTCTCTTCAGTAGGCAACCGGAACACCGCTAGGTATGTGGCGACAAATACAAATCTTGTCCATTATGTGAGTAGTAGAGGCACTTGTGTGAGGAGCAGGACAGTCCAGCCGGTGTGGAACCCTGGGGAACTGCTGCTGGCTACTGCATCTGGAAGATAAATACTCTGTAAGATCTTTCTGACTACAATGCCCTTTGCATTTTGTATCAGAGCTAAAGCTAAATGCCTGTCCGAAAACAAAAAATATTTTTTTACTTCAAGCAAATTGGGCCTGCGGTGTTACCCTCGTCCATTCGGCATAAAAAGTAGACTATGTGTCAATTCAGTGTATAAGCTATGTAAATTTTATCTAAATCGGTTCAGCCGTTAGAGCGTGAAGAAGTAACAAACATACACAAGCACTTACTTATTTATAGTATTAGTAAGATTCAAATTCATTTATTCGTGTCATCATCATGGGCCTTTTACATCTTTATCAGATGATTTAAGCAGCGTCCGTCGGTGAGCACCTTCGCTGGTGGCTGAACAACCCTATCCGGGAGCCGCAGCCGCGACCACACCGGTTGCATAAAAATGTGGGCGAGTTAGCGGCATCTATACTATTTTTGTGTCTATGTGCTCGCTTTTGAGCCAAAGCCCCCAACCAAGCTTTATCGTGGACCGCTATGCCGTCGGCGGTGACTTTTCTCCACTTGTCGCGTTCTTCAGCGAGGTCTTCCCAGTGGCAATAGTCGATGTCGAAGGAGGTCAAATCGCGCTTCAAGCAATCTTTGAACCTCAACTTCGGACGGCCTACTGGACGCTTAGCGTGAGCGATTTGACCAAGGAAAGTTAGTCTAGGCAAACGAGAGGATGGCATGCGAACAACGTGGCCTGCCCATCGTAACCGTTTCTGTTTTAATAGAGAAGTCAAGCTTGGCTGCCCCGTAAGTTCGAGCACCCTCTCGTTTGTCACTTTGTCTTTCCAGGAGATGCCTAAAATGCTTCGAAGACAGCGCATGTGGAAGGAGTTAACTCGTCTCTCTTGCTTAGCATACGATGTCCAGGTCTCAGCCCCGTACAAGAGCACACTCAAGACACATGTTTGGTACACAATCACCTTGGTGTTGGTGGTTAGATGTTTGTTATTCCAAACTCTTGTACTGAGCCTCCCGAACATCGTAGCTGCTTTGCCCATACGGGTGCTAATCTCTGCGTCAAGCGAGAGATTACTCGATACGGTGGAACCTAGATAAGAGAACGTATCAACTACCTCCAGTGGTGTGTTATCCAACAATATTGTCGGTTTTTCTTCACAACCCTGCGTCATTATAACGGTCTTCTTAGCATTAATTGACATAGAAAACATCTTACACGTTTCGGAAAACTTGGTCAGCATAGATTGAAGCTCTTCAGGGGAGTCGGAGATAAAAGCTGCGTCATCAGCAAAAAGAAGACTATCAGTGAATAGATCGGTGCGTTGTCGTTTAGATTTAAGGAGTGAAATATTAAATAATTTACCATCAGTACGAGTGTGAAGGTGTATTCCCTGAGAAATGTCGCCAAAAGCTACTTTGAAAATTACTGAAAAGAATATTCCGAATAAGGTAGGTGCTAGAACACAGCCCTGTCGCACGCCTCTATTCATAGCAAATGAGTCTGAAGTGTTGCCGTTGTATACAACAGACCTTTTCATATCAGTGTGAAAAGATTTAATGAGCGTGAGAAGCTTAGGTGGACATCCAATCTTTTCCAGAACCAAGAAGAGACCTTCCCTGCTAACGGTGTCGAATGCTTTGTTCAAGTCGACAAAAGCAATGAATAAAGCTCTTTGTTGTTCCCGGCATTTTTCTTGGATCTGGCGAAGCGTGAAAATCATATCAGTTGTCGAGCGCTGAGCCCGGAATCCACACTGGGACTCGGGATAAACGCGATCTGCGAGTTGCTGAAGTTTGGTTAAGATAATGCGGCCAAACAGTTTACCAACAATACTTAGAAGAGAGATACCACGGTAACAATTACAATCACCGCGGTCGCCTTTACCTTTATACAAGGTGATAATGTTCGCGTCACGCATTTCCTGAGGAACAGTGCTTTCAGCCCAGCACTTTGCAAACAGGTTGTATAATATTGGCGCTACACATTTTAGTTTAACTAACTCAGCTGAGATACCATCGCTACCAGGGCTTTTTCCACGCTTTAGTTGATTAACTGCGGCGTGGAAGTCGGCCACTGAAGGAACTTCGTCCAGTTCGTGATCTGTTGGGAACTTTGGGAGCTTGTCTATTGCGTCTTGATGAATGTCAACTGGGTCAGAATACAGATTGGAGTAGTGTTCTATCCAACGGTTAAGTTGTCGGGTGGAGTCAGTGATAGGAGAGCCATCTAGTTCTTTCAGTGGGGCTGTCTTTTTCGGAGTCGGACCAATACAATAACAAATAATTCGTGTAGAGACAACTTATATCGTGGGTTAACATATACTGTATTATAAGTAATGTGTATACGTTTTATCCTGAATTAACGCTGGTGAAAACATAAATACTACCTTCTGCTAAGTGAATAAGTATAACTCAAGACAATAAAGAAAAAGTTTCACAGTTCATGTCTTCTCGCTTGGTCTAAATGAGTGTGAGCAAGAAGAAGCGAATTTTCATATTTTTTCTTTATAGACGCGATTTATACAACAATGTTGCCAGAAATCTGCCTAAAACTTTGTGAATAGGTAGAACTAACACAAAACCTAACTGCCTTCTATATTAAACCCCCCGGGGCTCGCAGGACGTACAAAATGTAACATTTTGCATAATATTCTTAAAAAGAAAAAGTCCGGCGACTCATTTGCATAACAAATTTGGAATTTCCGCACATTATATACCGCTTAGGTGAGATTTAAAAAGTTGATTACAAATGTCTGCTGTAGAGAACTTCGCTTTCATCTTTGCTTTGTTTTTGAGGGAATTTTAATTGAGCAGTTTTTATCTGACTTGTGTTATCTTTGTTCTTTACTTTGTACGAAAACACAGTGCTACTTATTTGTTTTAATATGCTTTTAATAAAAAACGGCCAAGTACCCGTCGGACTCGCGCGTGAAGAGTTCTGTACTATCATCCATAAAACGCGGGAAAATAACACGTTTATTATAAGAGAATGGATACCTTCTTATATGTAAGCCGTGTGTGAAATGTGTCCTTATATATATGTTTTGTTTCTATTATTTGTTGCTATAGCAGCAACACCATTTCCACCATCAGACGAACAGAGAAACACCAAGGCGACATCGTTTTACTGTGGAAATACCAAAGATACGCACTAAACTGGAAGCAAAACGTTGCTTCCATTTTTATTATGCGAACTGCCAAGGTGATGAATTCCTAGCTAGACAACTTGTTGCTAAAACTTAAATCTAGCGGTTTCCAAGTCACGAAGCGCTCTTATATCACAATATCAATTACCATCGGGAGAATTGTGATCAAACTCAAGCCCATTTTGTGTAAAAAAAACTGTGATATATCTCATCTTTCTAGCCAATATGGTTCATTAGATACAGCCTCGCTACTTCGGACAGATGAACGTAAAGACGGAGCTTTTGTAATAGGGCTCCTTAATTTGTATCTAGTGATACGGAGCCCTAAAAACTAGGCAAAATAAATCTTTCATAAGTCAGCTTTTTTGAAAGGCAAAATATTCGCCCCAGACCGTTCTGTCGTTCTGAGGAGAAGGCTCAAAGGGCACGATAAAGAAATATGACAAAAGCGTCTCCACCAATGATAACATCCCACTTGAAGGCACATAGCTTATCCCCTCTTCCGAAACAAGTAAGTGGTTCATTAAAGGAAAAATGAACACATTTATTTCAGACACAGAAAACTCATTATCATACATTATTACAAATTACATAAAACGAAAATGAAAAAAAAGAAGAAAGACAGCATGTATGTAGCGTCCGAAAAAAAGTTAGCCCTCAGTATAAACGTTACAGATTACTTTTTCCACGCAGTGTTTTGAGCACTTGTTGTGTCAAAATAAATATTAAACCAATCCAATGCGTGAAAGTTTGAATGTATTTCTACTAGATAAGCTTATTTTTATAGTAATTCGTAAATTACTTAATCAGGAGTTATAGAAATGACCAACACGCGAAAGATATTGATATCGATAAGACATCGATCACTAGTACCATCACTAACATTGTGTGCATTAACGCTTTTAATCTTTAGATCTAGAACAGTTAGGGCTTTAATGTAATAATTATTGTAGCTATTTTACTCAATAAATGAATTATGAAAATTAAAAACCCACGTTGAACTCTTTAGTCCGTCCTGCTCTACCGTACAGTAACTGTAGTAGTGAGACAATGGTGGCGATTCAGCGGCACACACGACTAAACTAAATTTAAAGAAGCCCCGTCTCTTTTCATCTTAGGTGGCCAGAAAGAGACGGCACGCCCTGCACCATAGTCAAACCAACTTAAATCACGTCAAATGTTGGAAATATAGGCGACTTTAGTCCGCACTCACTTGTGTCACCTCTAAAACTGCCTTCACGTTCCATATTTGACGTGATTTTAGTTGTTTTGTCTGTGGTTCAGAACGTGCCGTCTCTTTCTGGCCACCTAAGATGAAAAGAGCCCGGGCGCTTCTTTAAATTTAGTTTAGTCGTGTGTGCCGCTGAATCGCCACCAATATAAACTGTTACTCTGTCCTTTGCTAGCACATCGCCCGCGAGCGCAGAGGTGAACAGCGCTAATATGAGACATTAGACATCGGCTATCAAGCGGTATATTATCATTGGTCAACATTGAGCATTCAGGCATCTCATTCCAGGCGTTCTAGTCTCGAAGCTTGCCTGAATATTGTATTCTATTTGATACTCCGTGCCGCACATGAGTTTGTTAAATATTGACTCATGTCTGACGTAAAGAGATGTGCTACCTGACTTTAGATGTAGAATTCGGAACAAGGCTCTTAATAAGAATAGAATAGATAGAATCAACTATGTTTTTTATCGAGCGAAATCTATGCGTTAATTGGCAAATTTTTCATCTAAATTTAGATTTAGAAGAAAAATTATAAATAAATCTTGACTCGTTTGTTTGTATTTCTAATTCATTAAATAATATTTAAAAATTAGAAATACAAATATTATAAAGGGGAAAAATTTGTTTGATTATTTGTTTGACGCAAATAGGCTTCGAAACTACTGGACGATTTGAAAAATTCTTTCACAGTGGGAAGCTACATAATCTAGGCTATATTTTGTTTCTCTTTGCTACTCAGATTATTTTAAGAGCCCGTGTGAAGCTGAGGCGGGATGCTAGTTAGAAATAAAACTGGTTCAAAAAATCTAAAATTACGTTTTTTGAACCAGTTTTTTTTCGTATTGATAACTCTGATTGGTACCAAAATAAATATAAATAATCTTAGAGTGTTTCTTTGGAAGGCCTTTAATCTTTTTTTTTTTGTTTACGATTTATAGCGAAAAAACTATAAAATAAAGATTTTACCCTTAACTTTACCTTAAAAAAGTTCGTTAACTCTTAAACCTAAAATAATATTCCATTAAAGTTAATTTTATTCCATAAATATGTTCGCAAGTCTTGTTTAAAACATGTTTAAAGTATAAAGAGATTCCATCCAGCACTCAGAACACATTTCCATCTTAATAACGCGTTAAATTTCAAAGAAAGCGTTTGTATGAAGGAATTTTCTTTAGCAGATTACGAAGATGTTTCAGCACATTTTTTTTAATAATACATTTTAATTTTCGAGCAAGCAAAAGTCTGTTTATCTTCATTCATCACTTTTAAACTCCCCACGCAAAAGCGACGGCCTGATATAAGTTTAACTTGTTTATGCGTGTGTGTGTGTGTGTTTTTTTTACACATTTCACACAAGGCTGGCTAACCCCAGACTGAACCATTTCTAGTTCGTATTATGGTTGCTAACACAACTGATAAACTACATAAAATATACATACATACATATTTTATATAAGTAGATACATATTTAACACCCAGACCGACAGCCAGCAATTTTAATTCAGCACAAAGATGTTGGCCGTGCCGGGAATCGAACCCGGAACCTTTTGTTTGGCAGTTCGGCATGGTAACTATTACGCCAACGAGGTTGTTTCTGTCTGTTATACTGTGATTACTAAACAAATGACCCGAGTATTTGTTTGAATCCCGTGTTTTTCTGTTATAAGCCATGTTTAGTGAAAATCAGTACAAAATAACTGACGTATCAGAATGGCGGATTACATATTTTTTCGCTATAAATTTGGATATTAAATGAAAGTGCTTAAGAAGCAAAATACCATACACCTGTACGACTAAATTTCAAATTAAAGATGGCCGCCACCACAAAATGGTGGAACACATAGTTTAAACAACTCCTTCAATATGAGCATCATATGAAATGGCTTGATTAGGTTAACATATAATAACTTATTTAACGTTAACTTTGTACATACTCAGCTATAAAATAAATAAATAAAATACATGTTTATAATGTTCGCTATCACAAGAAATGGCAACGCTATTATTAAAATATTAAATTTATACTTGTTTTTATTTATTTACTTTGAATTATTACATTGGCTTGAAATATATTTCACCAGATTGCCTATTTTGTATTCTGTGAAAGCTGTATTAGATTTTCTTGGATTTTAGTTTTACGTAAGTTAACAAAGATTTCTGTTGGTTACTTTGGTCGGTTATTACATTTTCTGGGAAGATGAACTGAAATAAACTTTTTTTGCTTTCTTTGTACTAGCATCGAACAGTTTTTTTACTTATATAAAGAAAGTCGTGTCAGTTACACTATGTCAGCGAACTAGAATAAACGGAAAAGTACTTCAAACAATTTCCGCTTAGAATTTGGATCCATCTACGCACATAATTATACCGCTATCCCAACGAAACACATACACAAAGCTCGCACGCGATTGGTCGCTGTCACACCATGTGACGCCACGCAGGCGCGCGCTGTTTATTGTACGCGTGGACTGTGGTATTTATTGTAGTTCACTGCACTATGTATGTAACTAAAGAACGTCTGATCTGATTTGGCTGAAACTGGTAGTTTAGTACTAGAAGACGGTCATAGATAAAAAAATAATAATTTTTATTATTATTACCTATAATAGCCTAGTATAGGCCTGTAGCCAAGCTACAGGCGCTACATATTATATAGGGTCTATGAATATATATTGAAGTATTTATATACAAATTTACAACTTAAAACCAAATTATAAAAATACATTTAATCAAAACATAAGAATAATATAGTGAAAATTATTTACAAAGGATAGAAAAAACGAAAATTTGTAAACTTAATAAAATAACAAAACAAAAATTTTAAAGACAGATTTAAGCCACCCGCCCAAACGTGCCCATTTAGCTTGCCGCATTGCCTCTTTGGATGGCAGGGGAAATACGAGTATGTTGTACAAGGTATTCCCCGACCCACGGGATAGAGTTACTTGTATATGATATACGAGTACTTACTATTTTTACTAAACATATATGAGGATATATGTGGTCGCGCGGCGACGTAGAGGCGCACAGACATGGAGCGCACGTGCGGGGGCTCGGTGGGCACAGTGGCCCGGCAGCGCAGCGCGAGGTACCCGCGCGGGGCGGGGTAGTCGTCCGGGAACACGTGCAGGGTGCGCCACGACGCGCGCAGCCCCTCGCTGTCCGCGCCCGACACCTGCGTCTGCTGCGTTATCACCGGGTCCTGCCAAGTATAATAACGCGGTGATAAGGGCAAAATCTTAAATATACAGTGTGACACCTAGGTCTGCTGCGTTATCTTGAATATACAGTTTGACACCTGCCTCTGGTGCGTTATCACCGGGTCCTGCCAAGTATAATAACGCGGTGATAAGGACAAAATCTTGTATGTATATACAGTGTGACACCTAGGTCTGCTGCGTTATCTTGAATATACAGTTTGACACCTGCCTCTGGTGCGTTATCACCGGGTCCTGCCAAGTATAATAACGCGGTAATAAGGACAAAATCTTGTATGTATATACAGTGTGACACCTAGGTCTGCTGCGTTATCTTGAATATACAGTTTGACACCTGCCTCTGGTGCGTTATCACCGGGTCCTGCCAAGTATATTGAGGAGATGATAAGGGTCTTGAATATACAGTTTGACACCTAGGTCTGCTGCTTTATCTTGAATATACAGTTTGACACCTGCCTCTGGTGCGTTATCACCGGGTCCTGCCAAGTATAATAACGCGGTGATAAGGACAAAATCTTGTATGTATATACAGTGTGACACCTAGGTCTGCTGCGTTATCTTGAATATACAGTTTGACACCTGCCTCTGGTGCGTTATCACCGGGTCCTGCCAAGTATATTGAGGAGATGATAAGCGAAAAGTCTTGAATATACAGTTTGACACCTAGGTCTGGTGCGTTATCACCGGGTCCTGCCAAGTAGATTGAAGAGATGATAAGGAAAAAGTCTTGAATATACAGTTTGACACCTAAGTCTGGTGCGTTATCACCGGGTCCTGCTAAGTAGATTGAAGAGATGATAAGGAAAACGTCTTGAATATACAGTTTGACACCTAGGTCTGGTGCGTTATCACCGGGTCCTGCCAAGTAGATTGAAGAGATGATAAGGAAAAAGTCTTGAATATACAGTTTGACACCTGCCTCTGGTGCGTTATCACCGGGTCCTGCCAAGTATATTGAGGAGTTGATAAGGGTAAAGTCTTAAATATATTGTATGACACCTAGGTCTGGTGCGTTATCACCGGGTCCTGCCAAGTATATTGAGAAGATGATAAGGGTAAAGTCTTGAATATACAGTTTGACACCTAGATCTGCTGCTAACCTGCGAGACTCCTCCTCCGCAACCACCTCGGGAACCGTGAGTGCAATGGACGCCGGACAACCCCAGTCCGACGTCCTAAGTCCCCCGTGACGGGTCAGGTCTGTGACCCCGTCACATGCCACTACGGCCGCAGAGAATAGGGACAGTTGTAGTTGCTGGTTACCACTCCCTTCTCCCTGCGGCCCCACCGCGTCCGCCATCAACGGTGGCGACCCCGTCGAGGCCGCGACAGGTAGGAAGAGCGGCGCACCGTAATACCGACACTTCTCTCCTGCCGCGTTCCCCCTTTGGCAAAATCTTGATTTGACAGTTTTTTTCTATAAATTGTAAGCGGTAATAAATATCGAAAAAATAGCAGGCCGTCTAAAGAACCACTCTAAGATAAGATCTCATAGTGATATATTGATAGTAAATTGCGTGACCCGAGTGAAGTCGTTGCAAGAAAATATGAATAGATGGCGCTACGTGTATCAAATATTTTTTAATAAGTTTTTTGTAGTATGTGTAGCAGCCATAACAAAAATTGAATCATTATGTAGAGAAAATATTCAGAAGTTTTTAGAAAATCTCAAAAAATAATATCGCATTTCGTTAAAACGAAATCATTTTGTTCTTAGAAAATAATAATATATTTACATATATATCTGTAAAATGTATGATTTGAGATCTTATAACATCATAGAAAAATAATATGGAGTAGATTTTTTCCACTATATAGTCAAATATTTAAGCGCAGGAGGGTGCGTAACGGTGACCAAAGGTGGAGTACGCCTAGTCTGAAATGATTAGACTCTCAAGGATACACTCGAAACATCGTTAGGAGCTTGGCAAAAGATTTTCAACTGATTCCCGAAAATTTTACCAATGTATGCCAATACGAACGCTTCGCTCGCTCGGCCGATAAAAATGAGCATAAAAATATATCGTGGAATATGAAATACAGCAAATAATCTAGAAATCTGGCAATATCTGATTTCAAATGTACATCGTGAAGACGGCTTTATGTGTTCCAATCTGATTTTATGAATTTCACGATTTGCAATAAAAATACATACAGAGTTACTGGGAAATAACGCTAATTCATCATAATCAATTAAAAAAAAAGTTAGAATAGTTGTTACACCAAAGCTTTAACTATTTTAGATGTAAAAACTAAAAGTGTGAATGCGCTCACAATATTAGTGATGACACTACAGAAGTAATCGATATCTTGTATTTTGGATACAGTATTAAGATAAGTTATAGCTCGTTGATTTGGAGCCGATTAAGGGTGTATTTAGTACGGCTAGATAAACAACTATTGTCTTAAAAAATGTTAAAATAACAAAAATCTCTTTTAATTCATTTGGTTACAATTCTTTGTACTTATTGTATGAGACGCTTAAATTAATTCTAAAGAAATGATACTGATACAGCCATATGAGCTATTCATATGGTTCTGCCTAAAGGACCGCACACCGAACGCGTCGAACAAATCAAAGTTTAAGTTAAGCAGATAGCAGATTCAAAAGATTCGACACGGGCAAATGCGAGAAAAGCAAGCTATCATAAAAAAAACTGATTTCTTTAACTAACAGCTAGGACTATCAAGGCAAATAATTACGTGAGTTAGCGACACTATGGGCTAAAATGGCATGCCTAGTCTGGAATAACTAGCTCTTATGCAGGCTGAATCGGAACGGCCGGGACACACAGAAAGATGCTTGACAATAGATTTTCAACTTTTACTTGGTTGCTACTCACTAGAAAATGTTTTGGTTTCTTCACGATATTTTCACGATACGTTCATTGAAGACGGCCTTACGCCTAACAGAGCTGCCATCGCTTTCTTCGCTTCAATATAAATAAAAAGAGCAGGCAGCGCATTTACGAGATTTCACGCGAACTGATGCTAACGCTAACCGGATGCTAAAAGTCAAAAAAAAATTTGAAATAAAATCTCATAATAAGTATTCTAAAATTCCCGTCGTTCGATACGTTTGCCTCCGACCACTGTGCGCTGACCTTTAACTGTGAAAGCTTGTAAGATTATTTACGAACCCTGTATACGGCCTCCACCCCGCATGTCTCGCATGCGTTATAATATACGAGACAAACACACCGACAGCCCCTACATAGTAATGTGTATGTTTATGTTAAACAGATCTCGAGTCTGATGGACCGAACTGAACTTGTGTAGGGCGATTATAGTTATTACTAGCTGACCCGGCAAACGTTGTTTTACCTTAAGTAAAAATATAAGGGTAAACAACCCTTAACACTTAGGGGTATTAGGGGTGCAAAACACATAACTTGAAAAACAAGTCAATAGGCCAGGATCGAACCAGGGGCCGTCTGGTTGAAAGCAAACATAAAACATTTTTCTTTATTTCCAAAAAAGTTGTACATTTTTGTATATCAACACAAACTATGACTAAATAAGTACCTAATAGGCCTAAAAGTATAAAATATGTGTTGATGTACACTTTGTTGCTCCCTGAATCCCACACGAGGCAAATCCTTTGTTGTGGGATTCAGTCCTTCCCTTAGCCTCTAATAACTTAGTATTACAATTACTTTAATAATTAAACATATAATATAAATATAAATATCCATCCATTTGCAAGCGGGTAGGGTAGGTAGCACAGGTGATTAGGCGCGAACGTTATTAAACTAAGTAGCAAAGGCAGAGAACTCAAGAAGGCTAATTTAACAAACATTTCAAGTAGAGTTAATTTAAGCATGTTGTACATAACAACATAATAACAATACATATAACAACACGAGTATAATCTCGCCAGCGGCGCGTTTGATCCCGCCGCTTGAAGAGGCCCAGTATGTAGTACCTCATTACAGCTGGTTCATTACCAAGTGCCTGCTATGTACTACTTGTCATGAAAACGACGCCTACTCACGTAGAGCAGCTCTTTATTTGATAAACTGGCTTTTTTTACTTTAGGTCTAGTCTACTTAGTGGCATGGTGTCTAAAAACATAGTCTGCGAAACTTTTATTAGTACAAGTAATCGTATTCTTTTTTTTACTCCTAACGGGCTTGCGCTTGTTCACAATTCACCTGATGGTAAGCGATATTGCATCTAACGTGGAGCGTGCTTGCCTAGAAGATACCGGTTCACTCTACCGTGGGTTGGATGACATGTTAAATTGTAGGTCCCAGCTGTTAGTCTTAGTATAAGCAGTTGTTAAACCAAGTCAGAGGCCTTCGGGTGGCTTGAAAGCTCTCAACATCTGAGGTTGGCCACATAGCTCATACGAATAAGAAGATGTAGCAAAACGTTGGCTGAAGGTATCGCATGCCTAGTCTGAAATTACAAGCTCTCAAAGATGTTGCAGGAACGTAACTTTAGATCTTGGCGATGTATTTTCAACTTGAGATTGGTAGAAAGCCAGGTGAGAACTAGAAAATAAATACTCTACAAATAAATAAATTATGGTAAGAACGTAACGAAATTTTTCTTTTATATTCACAACTTATGTTAAACCTGCGCTTTTTATGCACAAAAAATTGGTTGAATAAATAAATAAGTTGTATAGCTTTTAATAAGAAGCTCTGGAGCGGCTAGAAAGCTCTCCACACCAGAGCTTAGTTACTTAGCTCAGCTGAAAGTTAAGTAAGTAATTTAAGAAGAAATCTGTCGCCAAGCACCAAACAGTTTTTTTTCCGGCAGCTTCCTTGAGAGCCAGTTCTACCAGACTAGGCAGGCTCCACCTTAGACCAGTGTCGCTAGCTCATGTGGCTATACGCACTGCTAGTCAAAAGCCTAGTTGTAAGAAGTAAAAAAACTTACTTACCCGGCAAACGTTGTTTTGCCTCACTTAGGGGTACAGCGCCATCTATTGATTACTTACTCAACCCAGTCGAAAGGTATCGACTAATCTGTTAGAATCATTTGGCGTTAACAGATAATTGTGACTGTCAAATAATAACAGACAATAATTACCAATAAATTAAAATTGCGACTATATTTGAGATTTAAACTATCTTATCTCTCAAGTTGGATTGAACTGCACATGGTGTGCGAATTTTATTATAATCGGTTAAGTGGTTTAGGAGTCCATTGAGGATAAACATTGTGACACGAGATTTATATAATATATCAAGAAAGATAAATAGGTTGTACATATTTCTTTTTCTTTCTTTCTTTCTTGCTTCCAAAAAATCGTAGCCCTGATATTTTTTTTGTCCTGCCGGTTGAAAGAAAGGCAGCTGCGTGTAGTGAAAGAAAGCTGCGTCACGATCAAATAGGAGCTCGAGTAACCACATATTTGACATTACACTCGGGCCTAATTTCTCGAATCATTGCCCTCCTCCTGGCTTCCGCCGCGCGTGGAGTACTCCTCAAACGAGATCGACATTTTATGTTTCATTTTTGTACTTAGTTAAAGTATGTTGTACCACGTTTGAGGTATGTTTGTTAAGGGCTGTATTATTTAAGTACTTACAAATTCTTTTGTAAGGATTAAGGTTTAATGATATTTATTTTCTACAAAAATTAATTGATCACGTAGGAGGACATTTTTACAGTAAAATTTTACAAACATTCGTCGACACTACAAGATTTAACAATTGAAATTTACACGTTAAAAAAATAGAACGATATGTTAATTAGTAGCTAAGCACAATTGGAGTTTAATAAATCTATTTATTTATCACTAGCTGCGTCTCGCGGGTATTTCATGTCCGTCTCCTGTTTCTTAGCTACCTCCCCACCAATATTCAGCTAAATCCGTTCAGCTGTTCTTGAGTTACAAGCACCACTTTCTATTATACTTTCTCTATACATTTATACAGATTCGTTAGGTGGGCGATAGCCTTGCGTCCTGGCAGAACGTGGGTTCGATCCCCGCTAGTGAGTGAACATCGTGAGAAAACCAAAGCAAGAGCATTTTCTAGTAGTCTCCTGGCTAGCAACCTCCTTCAATTAAAAATCTGTCGCCAAACACCTAACAGTGTATTCCGGGAGCTTCCCCGTAAAAATCCTCCTTAATAGTCGATTATAAGAGTTTCAGTATTTTAGTTTAGTTTCAGTGAAATTTAGAGTTTTTTTTAGAGACATTCCATTCACCTCCATCGGCTAGAGTATCGCTGTCTTGTTTGATGACGCTCCCTGCTCAAACAGTAGTAGAAAATAGTTTTTGTGTTGAGGGTTAATACTAAAGTGGTGACTGTATAAATTAATCACTTCACTGTTATCTATCGGTTTACCATCCCCTGCCGAACAGCCCGCACTGATTTATCGGCAAATTAATATTCTCGCCGGTTTAGAAATTCCGATACCGCCAAACTCCGTCCCAATTAGTGAATTAACGAGTATTAGTGAAGACGACCTCCGACTCCCGAGTCTCGTGAACAATGCCCCAACTTGACTGCTAACTACCCTCAACTCATCCATCTTAGCTTCAGGCGCCTCGCAACTATTTGTGAAGTTTTGCATACAAACAGTAGGCTTGGGCTGCGAGGTATCAAGTTCTAATAGATGAGACATTAACGAACATTAAAAACAACAGCAGTTTCACGGAAAGAGAAGGGTTTGAAGAACCCTGGGCTTGGTTCAGAAGTATAGATTTAAATAGTCCATGAAGTCGGTTCAATAAGAAAACTAACTGGTTCAAAAAATCTAATGCTTAAAGTTTTTTGAAACAGTTTGTTTTCATATTGACAAGTCTGATTTGTACCCAAATAAAAAAAAAAACTATAAATATAATATTAGAAAAAACTACTTCCTTAGACGGCCGTTTACGACTTAAAAAAAACTTACTTACGATTTATAGAAAAAGTGTGATATCAAGATTTTGTCTTTATCTTTGTCCTAAAGCAAAACTTATAAGTGTTTACTGTCATTTATTTTTGTAAGTCTATAATACCAATATTATAAAAAAGATAAATTTGTTTGACACGAATAGGATTCGAAACTACTGGACCGATTTGAAAAAATCTTTCACCGTTGGGAAGCTATATTATCTCTGAGTAACATAGGCTATATTTTGTTTCTATTTGCGACTTGGATTATTTTAGAGCCCATGCGAAGCCGGGACGGGATGCTAGTGTTTCAACAAAGTGTTTATCTATCTATCCATTTATTTATTGACCCCTTGCCCTCTCCAAGGTCCTGTCCCCGCGGAAGGCAGTGTCCGGCGAGATATAGTCCACCATCCATCATTGTAATCCGCCTGCCGCTGACACCCTCATTAACATAAACTGGATACCTCCCACTCACCGTTCTGATGCTCGGACATTACTTGGTTACAGGACAATTGCTGTATTAAATCTTTCATAAGGCATATTTGAATAAGTTCAGGCGCAACCGTCATCGCGGGCGTACGTTGGCTGTGTTCCTGCCCTAGAGAATGGCACACTGATTGTGCTGAAACATGTCCCGCTAATACCGACAAAATAAACGTAAGTGATAGCCGGTTATACAAACATTATACAAGACTATTGTTAGATATTATCTTTACTCTCGTCAGCAAAGAATAGTAGCGCCTGTAGCTCGGCTCGCTAAGGTGATCTGGCGCGATCGTCGAAGTTAAGCAACGGTCAATGTGGACGGTGTTTGGATGGGTGACCGATTACAAGACTGTCGTTTTAAAAGTGACATTTTCATCTGGACGATTTTGTGGATCGGATGACACGTTAAATTGTAAGTTCCGGCTGTTAATCTTAGTACAAAGCAGTCGTTAAGCCAAGTCAAAGGTCTTCGGGCGGCTTGAAAACTCTTAAAAAAAATACTTAGCGAATTTAGTTCATACGAACAAAACAAATAAATATTTAAGAGGTGCTCCCATACAACAAAGTGGTTTTTTGCATTTTTTTTTAGTTATTTACAAAAAACCTTATGTGTGCGAGCCCGTCACGCAATTGGCCTTGGTTTTAAAATAATTTTACTAATTAAAATAATAAAACTCTTAATATAAAAATTCCTTTTTATTACATAGCTTTGAGAACGATCAAAAGTTTAGGGAACTTAATAAAAAAAAACCTAGTCAAAATCAAACAAAGGTTATTTAATTAATTCTTTAGGTGATGATCGTTGAACGAAACATTGAAAAGGACTTGAAACTTTGGGTCCTGGTTGGTAAAACGCTTTTAAATCATAGAAATATAGAAGACTCCAAACAAATTAAAACCTTAGAGCTAAAACCATCTGGTTCATATGAAAAGAAAGAAGTTGTAACTGTCTCCGTTCTTAATCGTAAGAAGGAAGTTTTGGTCAAGCATTATCCTGTCCTCTGTCTACACAAATAAGGTCCACCTGAAATTACGACCGTGCGACTTAGGAGATGAATATACCATAGACATGCTATCATGACTAAAGTAATTATTCGTTTTTTCTTTCTTTTAATGTGATTCAACAAAAACTATCATTTTCTTTTTCTCTAAAATAACGTTTTTTATTTAATAGTCCACAACAATGTTTACAAAACGGATATAACTAACTTGAACCTTAATTAATTACCTATAACTTAGGAATATTAGACTAGTGTTCTAGAATCTAGGTTTTATAGAAAAAAAAACGCGGTTGATTTGTGCTGCAAATGCTGTACCGGTTTAAATAAATAATCGAGATATATTTTGTTTTACAAATTAGTAAAATCTGTCATTGTCACAAATTTATACATATCTGAGTAAACAATACTATAGAATAGAAAAATATTTAAATGACGGAACACTGAAAAATCAAATTCATTAACACGGTTGCTTATCTCCAGTAAATTAATGCAACGCCTTAAGGGTAATTATGTAACTATAAAGTGACATAATATTGCAATAAATTGTTTGTCTTTGAAGATAAAAAAGCGCAAGTTTTCGTTTCTTGATCTTACCTAATTTAGTTTTTATAGTAGAAGGGTTATATCTAGAATTTAATTGAAGATAACTATGTATCTATATAAAATATGTATGTATGTGTATGTAGTATATCAGTTGTGTTAGCAACCATGATACGAACTAGAAATGGTTCAGTATGGGGTTAACCAGCCGTGTGTGAAATGTGTCCTAAAAGACGTCACAAGCCAAACAGAACAAAGAGAACACGCCGTATGGCAAGTCCCCATATTTATTGGTCACAGTGCCTCGCTAGAATAAAGCTTGAAATATATTGCTCTACAAAGAAGAAAACTTTATGCAAAAGACGTGGACATTTTCTTTTATTTTACTATTTTCCTACGTGAGGCTTCTATTGTGTAAGGTATGTGAAACTATAAATTCAATACAATGTTTGTCTGTCCGTATGTCCATATGTATGTATGTCTGGTACGTTATAACTTAGAAATTACAATTTGATTACATATATAATTAGGAGGTTTTTTTCTATCGGTTAAGGGGAAAGGAAATAAAGGTCAGTTGAAAATTTACTTAACGTACTGCTTCAAAACTTTCAAACAGAGTTGAATACGGTTTACGTAAACGTTTTTAGAATACATAACTCATATTATAAGTTCGGAAATTTGTGTGTGCGCGCGAATATGTATGTTTGTTACTTCTTCACGCTCAAACGGCTGAGCTGATTTGCCTACCTGGAAGAGATCGCTTTAAGCGATAAGGCCGCCAATTGTGGCACACTTATTTGTAAGCTCTTTCTTTTTCTTTTTTGTATGTAAGAATTAATGTGTCCAATAAAGAATTTTCTATCTATATATCTTTAAGGAAATTTGGTAGGTACAAACACAGCTTAGGTTCTAGAATAACGCATAGGCTTCTTTTTACCTCGGAGTAACGCAGGCGACACCGCGGGGTCTAGCTAGTGTTTAATATGAGTAGACAATCTTGGTTGTTATAAATGTTTACCCGTGACAAGTTTAGAACGGTATATTCGATGTTTGTGTGTTTGTACAAAGTAATTTATTAATTACTACTTACTCGATTTTGATGCGGCTTTTAGTGGTTTGAGATTTCTACATACTTTCATAAGTTTTATATAGGTTTAAAATTCCATGAACCACCAACCTTTGTTATTTTATAGAAGCTGCTATACATTTTTTTTACCTTGTTTGACCTTCTTACATCAAGAACGGTGAACAAGTATGGAGTTTGGGTTGCCCTGCTTTTGGCAGATAAACGGTATTAAAGATGGGTGAAATATCGATCTAACCAAAAAATATTGTGAAATATCACGTACATTATTATAATATTATTTTTAACTGACGCGAGTTGTCAATTTAAAGTTTGGTTAAAGGTAAAGGTTGCAGAGAGCGCTTGGCAAAATTTTGATTTCACACTTTTTTATTCTGAATCTAAATGGGAAATAAGTATTGAAAAATTAGCTTAAAGACCGTCAAAATACACCAATACATATGATGAATTAAAAAAAACTGATTAAAATAATCTAAAATATTTTTTTAACTAGTTTTTATTTATTTACATTGATGAATCTGTAAAAAAAGGGTACCAAATAATACCAATTTGAAGATGGTTCTTTAGATGGTCTTTAAGATATTTTTTCAATATTTTTCTCCTTTTAAGACTTAAAAAAATACAGTTTCAAGATTTCGCCCATATCACAGCCTTAGTGCGGTTTTCAGTGGCGAGTAAGGAAACGGATTTTTGTGGTTTTCTCAGCATAAGGGTTATCTCGCGACGACTCTCTTAAACAGTGAAAATCCACACATAGCTTGCAAATAAGTCACCATATACATTTACATAAAAGTATTTACTACAAACTTAGAAACATAATATTATAACATTATCAAGTTACAACCGATAGTTTCGCAGAATCAGACACTCTTTGCATAACTTTAGAACTTTAGCATTAGTCCCGAAGTTGTAATAATACCTTTAGCATTATAAAACAAAAAGTTAAGTGAGCCCCGAAATTGGTTCCTCAACGAAAGTACAGGCTGTATTATATTTGCGCCAAACAATCAAATTATATTTGACTTTGAAGCGCTGAGAACTTGACAGATTTTATTTATTCAACAAATTGTGTGTAAATAGCTGAGTTATACAGGTTTGACGTTGTATATATCTACATACCTAGCTTTCTATATACCTTTCATATTTTATTTACTACCTCCATGATATTTTTGTAATAAGTATTCTTATTATTCTTCTACTTATGAGCTTTTTCAAATCAAATTATTTATTAGCCTTATGGCATCACTATGCAAGTAAATTTACAATAAATTATTCAAACTTATATGCCTTTAATACACTCTTATTACAAAAATTAAAAAGCATTATAAATAAGAGACTGCTACATGAATTATAATGTTATCATTGTTTGTGACATGAATTCATTGAGAGATTAAAAAGGGTTCTATGGCTTAGTAGCTAAGCACTGGTGTCGAGAGTTTTCACTTAGCTCATACGAAGCAGTACGTTTTGCCATATCCACTGAGTTTATTTGAGGTATTTCTGATGGTTTCCGCATCGTCTCCCGCCTGATGCTCCGTCACTGATCGGGGTCACATTGTGAGTTATTGTGTTACTGTGTTTGCACTTTATTTTGGTGGGAAACTGTTATTTTCTATTGCCTCCAATAGATTACGTAATAGAGATAGCGAGATAGATTGAGCATAAAACATAAACCACGCTGAATTGAAATCCGTCATATCAGTAAACTGATAAATCAATTTATCAGTTTACTGATATAAATTTAATATAAATTAAATTATAAATTAAATTAATTATAAATTCAATATACGATGATTAGGTTATATAATTTTTACAATATATTATATTAACAATAATTGATTGATTTGACTATATTTAAAGTAAAAAATAAATTGTATATAATAAATGCGAAAGTACGCATTTATTACTTACGCTCGGACGAGATTCACGCTCGTTCGGCTGTACTGATATTCATTAAATTTGGTATGAAAATAGGTAAGACTATGTGGTATGGTAATAGATTACAGATATGCTACTTTTTATCCCGAAAATAAATACTTTTCCTGTGGAATGCACCAAATAACACATAAAACTTTTTTTTAGAGTGTGATTACGCATCAGCCCAGTTGTTAAAATAATATTACTATAAAAAAATTAAGTAATTGTTAAGAGATTCTCCATAATTAATTTACTGCCACTACATGCTATTGAATTTTATAAAAGAGTAAATTAGTTAGTAGGTAATAGGCATTTCGGTTATAAGCCTTTTTTAATCCCACTGGATTGCTAGTTTGATGATGATGATGAATATATGTAGATGTACATGGATCTGGGTTCCAGCAACTCCATTTGAACCAGTTATTCCAAACAAGGCATGCTCTACTTACGCCAGATCGTGTGTTTACGTGCCTTTTTTTTTTTTTTTTTTTTTTTTCGTGAGGAAATGCATTTACGCATCTCCCGCTACAAACCTGGGGGAGGCGAGCGGGGTATGTCGGACTCGACGGCCAGAAGGGCCGTCACTACCGACTAAAACCTCACGGTGTCCCATCTCACGACGGGGGCAGGGAAGCAGGACCGCTTCGCGCATTGCCGCTGCTCTCCCCGCCCAGGCCGCTGTCCGCAGTCCGAGCGGACCCACCTCAAGGGGGGCGACGCCCCTCTCAACGGCGCGAGCGATGCCCTGGGACAACCAAAGGCATCGTCTCCTCGGGAGGCCCTTATCCCTGGTGTGAAGCACCGGACACCCCCGCGTCCAATGCCCCAGGGCCTCCAAGTGGGGACGGAGTCCGAGCCTGAACGGCTCGCCTCCGTGCCCGTCTCCTGCGGAGCGGGTGAGAGTGAGGGTCTAACTCCCGCTCCCGCTCCTCGGCCTCTCTTCTGGACATAACTGTCTCACAGAAGGAGGCCATCGCGTCCCATGACCTCTCGTCGTCGACCATTCTCCTGAGAATGGTCGGTAAGGAGAGGTCCGTCCCAATCACCGCGACCAGGGATTGTCGCGGCCCGGCTTCTCCCGGACATACCTCCAGGGCATGCTGCGCGGTATCCTCCGCACAGCCGCACCTGTGGCACTCCGGGGTTGGCTCCCTTCTGGCGACGTTGTGCAGGTACCTCCCGAAGCAACCGTGCCCCGAGAGAACCTGCGTCATCCGGAAGGAGAGCACTCCGTGCCCACGTTCCACCCATTCCCTCAAGAGAGGCCGGAGGGCCTCGAGGAGACGGGTGGCTCCCGTGCCCCGCACCGCGGGCGTGTGTTTACGTGCCTAGTAGATCACATGCCTAGATGTTCTGTCTCAAAAAAATATAAAGATTTCGCTTGCGTAATAAATATCAAAAGCTTATCAAATAAAAGCCTCTTAAAAATAAGGAGGTTTCCTTTAAAAGTAGATAAATAATAAGTATAATAATTTGCAGCCAAGCGGGCCGGCGAGGCGTTACGTAAAACAGCTAATAATCAAAATGCCTATTAATAAGGAATTGACCCTTTTATAAGATTCAGTAGCAATAATAACAGTAACTCAATTTTATTGATACTTTTAAACTTTTAATTTTTTTTACGCAGTACAGCTAGGTATTGTATCAGCAGGGCATGTAATATTTTCGCGTAGAAAACGGTCACACTTACTTATTATTAAAAGTTGGAATGAGTCCAACAGTTTCGGTGCTTTCCGAGCACCATCTTCAGGGGCGTGTCTACAAACGTCGGAACATATACGCAGCGTTAAGAATGCGGATTTCACAAAATCCGCAGTAGCTGAACACGCAGCCGGACATGGCCATTTTCTACGTTTTGACAAAGTGTCTGTCCTAGCTAAAGAAAAGTTTATGGTTCCGCGTAAAGTGCGTGAGGCGATTGAAATTGATCGCCATCCCAATTTCAATCGAGATCGTGGTTGGACTTTGGCGCCTTCTTGGAAACCTGTCCTGAACTCTGTGAGCCACTCCAATGTAACAGATCCAATGCAGGACACAGTCAGCGTGGTGTGTGCGGATCCGAGCATACTCTCATCATCGTCATCATCATCCAGCGAAGAGGAAGAATTTACATCCATCCAGCCGGCGGTATCTGCGCGTGAGCAGAGAGCTATAGCGCGCGCGGCGCGGGCTGAGGCGCGGGCGCGGGGTTCGACTTCGACGACCGGCAGTGCACGCGTCGATCTCGCCGGCGGCGGTCCGTGTAACACTCGCCCCTGAAGATGGTGCTCGGAAAGCACCGAAACTGTTGGACTCATTCCAACTTTTAATAATAAGTAAGTGTGACCGTTTTCTACGCGAAAATATTAAGATGCCTTACGTGAACAGTTTAAAATGTTTAATAGAGAACCGTTACGGCGCGGTATATCGTAATAAAATAAAAGAATTTACACGGTTACGGACTAAGCGAAAGAAACTGGAGTGCGGTTTAAAATACGTAGTGAGGTGTCGTGACAATGGTGTGATACCAAAGTTTGCACGTATTAAACCAGTGAAGTGTTTTCGTGATTACGTTAATTTCTTCAGTGTCGCGAATGAGAAATTACTGCGACGGATTATCGCGGATTACCACCGTCAACTGACGTTTATAAACAGAAAGGTGTACGATTTACATTTAGAGCTAGCTAGCGTACTCAGTAGTGATTTGTGGGAATTAGTGGATACTATGTCTTTTAATAGAACCGATAAGGTTATAGCTCAGGTATTAAACAGACACGATCATAAATTTTATAACTTAATAAAGCAACATAAGGGAGCGGGGTCAAAGTCCGTTTTGCATAACATAAATGGCCAGTCACTGCTCACCGATAATGTGGTTAACTTGTCGTCGCACTCAATAAGTGAACAGGCAAAGAAAGAGTTGTCTCGAGGTTTAAATTTCGCTCTTGTTCCGAATAAAATACCTGTTGAGACCATTATTACCAATATTGAGGACGTCGTGGTGAGAAACAAGATACCACATAGGGAAGCGGAGTGTTTGAGGCAGGATATAGCAACATGGCTGAGAAAGGCTAAACCGCCGCGTAGCAATATTAATAGAGAGGAGACCAGGGCGCTTAAGGAACTGCGTGATAATAAAGATATTTTAGTTCTACCCGCAGATAAAGGGAATGCCACAGTTATTGTTGATACGGCTGATTATGAGCAGAAAATTGCAAATCTATTAAGTGATAGCTCTACGTACAGAAAAGTCAGCTATAATCCAACTACCCGTATAACAAAAAGAGTAATGGATCTCTTGCAATCGAGTGGCGATACTGATCTATTAATGAAACTACGCCCTTATAACCCTACTTCCCCGAAAATCTATGGCCTTCCTAAGATCCATAAGCCCAACTGGCCGTTGCGTCCTATAGTAAGTCAGATTGATGCGCCGACTTACAAAATGTCAAGACATTTATCCGCAGTTTTGCAGCGGTTTATTGGAAAAACTGATAGTTTTGTAAAGGACTCTAGGCATTTCATTAATCTGTTATCGGACCTAAAGATCGCCACCTCGGAAATTATGGTGAGTTTTGATGTTACGTCTCTTTTCACTAATGTCCCGGTTGATGATACCATTGATATAATAAAACGTCTTATTCGAAGTACCGACTTACCTTATGAGTACGTAGAATGGACCGAGTGCTGTCTCAAGAGTGGATACCTGGTGTGGAAAGGAGACCACTATCTTCAAGTAGACGGCGTAGCAATGGGTTCGCCGGTGGCGCCAGTGGCGGCGAACATATTTATGGAATGGTTGGAAGGAGTAGCGCTGCAGAGTGCCTTATGTAAACCCCGCTGTTGGTGGCGTTATGTGGATGACGTTTTTGCTGTACTAGCACAAGATTCGCTTGCCCAATTTACTACACACCTAAATAATGTTCATCCAAAAATACAGTTCACTGTGGAAACGGAGCAGAATGGTGTTCTACCGTTCTTAGATGTGCGGGTGGCTCGGAACTCAGATGGTTCAGTGTCACACACGGTTTACCGCAAGCCTACTCACACCGATCGGTACCTGAGAGCTGATTCACACCATCATCCGTCGCAGTTAGCAGCTGTACCTAGGTCACTCATTAATCGAGCTCTGAGTTTATGCGATCCGCAGCATCTGCCTCAGGAGTTAGATCATGTGAGGTCAGTGTTGGAGAGTAATGGGTACAAGTGGAGTCAGTGTTGGCGATGGGCGACTAATTCCGGCCATAAACGAATTAAAGTGGACCGTGCGCCGATATATTTGCCTTATATAAAGGGAGTGACTGACAAAATCGGTTCTTACCTGCAGCGAAAATATGGAATACGCGCCTTTTACCGTCCACCGGGTCAACTTCGTCAATGGTTACGGTCGCCAAAAGATCACGAACCACTAAACGTACCAGGAGTATACCGGATTCCCTGTGATTGTGGGAAATGTTACATTGGAGAAACACGGCGTAATGTCTCTACACGTTTGTCGGAACATATACGCAGCGTTAAGAATGCGGATTTCACAAAATCCGCAGTAGCTGAACACGCAGCCGGACATGGCCATTTTCTACGTTTTGACAAAGTGTCTGTCCTAGCTAAAGAAAAGTTTATGGTTCCGCGTAAAGTGCGTGAGGCGATTGAAATTGATCGCCATCCCAATTTCAATCGAGATCGTGGTTGGACTTTGGCGCCTTCTTGGAAACCTGTCCTGAACTCTGTGAGCCACTCCAATGTAACAGATCCAATGCAGGACACAGTCAGCGTGGTGTGTGCGGATCCGAGCATACTCTCATCATCGTCATCATCATCCAGCGAAGAGGAAGAATTTACATCCATCCAGCCGGCGGTATCTGCGCGTGAGCAGAGAGCTATAGCGCGCGCGGCGCGGGCTGAGGCGCGGGCGCGGGGTTCGACTTCGACGACCGGCAGTGCACGCGTCGATCTCGCCGGCGGCGGTCCGTGTAACACTCGCCCCTGAAGATGGTGCTCGGAAAGCACCGAAACTGTTGGACTCATTCCAACTTTTAATAATAAGTAAGTGTGACCGTTTTCTACGCGAAAATATTAAGATGCCTTACGTGAACAGTTTACAATGTTTAATAGAGAACCGTTACGGCGCGGTATATCGTAATAAAATAAAAGAATTTACACGGTTACGGACTAAGCGAAAGAAACTGGAGTGCGGTTTAAAATACGTAGTGAGGTGTCGTGACAATGGTGTGATACCAAAGTTTGCACGTATTAAACCAGTGAAGTGTTTTCGTGATTACGTTAATTTCTTCAGTGTCGCGAATGAGAAATTACTGCGACGGATTATCGCGGATTACCACCGTCAACTGACGTTTATAAACAGAAAGGTGTACGATTTACATTTAGAGCTAGCTAGCGTACTCAGTAGTGATTTGTGGGAATTAGTGGATACTATGTCTTTTAATAGAACCGATAAGGTTATAGCTCAGGTATTAAACAGACACGATCATAAATTTTATAACTTAATAAAGCAACATAAGGGAGCGGGGTCAAAGTCCGTTTTGCATAACATAAATGGCCAGTCACTGCTCACCGATAATGTGGTTAACTTGTCGTCGCACTCAATAAGTGAACAGGCAAAGAAAGGGTTGTCTCGAGGTTTAAATTTCGCTCTTGTTCCGAATAAAATACCTGTTGAGACCATTATTACCAATATTGAGGACGTCGTGGTGAGAAACAAGATACCACATAGGGAAGCGGAGTGTTTGAGGCAGGATATAGCAACATGGCTGAGAAAGGCTAAACCGCCGCGTAGCAATATTAATAGAGAGGAGACCAGGGCGCTTAAGGAACTGCGTGATAATAAAGATATTTTAGTTCTACCCGCAGATAAAGGGAATGCCACAGTTATTGTTGATACGGCTGATTATGAGCAGAAAATTGCAAATCTATTAAGTGATAGCTCTACGTACAGAAAAGTCAGCTATAATCCAACTACCCGTATAACAAAAAGAGTAATGGATCTCTTGCAATCGAGTGGCGATACTGATCTATTAATGAAACTACGCCCTTATAACCCTACTTCCCCGAAAATCTATGGCCTTCCTAAGATCCATAAGCCCAACTGGCCGTTGCGTCCTATAGTAAGTCAGATTGATGCGCCGACTTACAAAATGTCAAGACATTTATCCGCAGTTTTGCAGCGGTTTATTGGAAAAACTGATAGTTTTGTAAAGGACTCTAGGCATTTCATTAATCTGTTATCGGACCTAAAGATCGCCACCTCGGAAATTATGGTGAGTTTTGATGTTACGTCTCTTTTCACTAATGTCCCGGTTGATGATACCATTGATATAATAAAACGTCTTATTCGAAGTACCGACTTACCTTATGAGTACGTAGAATGGACCGAGTGCTGTCTCAAGAGTGGATACCTGGTGTGGAAAGGAGACCACTATCTTCAAGTAGACGGCGTAGCAATGGGTTCGCCGGTGGCGCCAGTGGCGGCGAACATATTTATGGAATGGTTGGAAGGAGTAGCGCTGCAGAGTGCCTTATGTAAACCCCGCTGTTGGTGGCGTTATGTGGATGACGTTTTTGCTGTACTAGCACAAGATTCGCTTGCCCAATTTACTACACACCTAAATAATGTTCATCCAAAAATACAGTTCACTGTGGAAACGGAGCAGAATGGTGTTCTACCGTTCTTAGATGTGCGGGTGGCTCGGAACTCAGATGGTTCAGTGTCACACACGGTTTACCGCAAGCCTACTCACACCGATCGGTACCTGAGAGCTGATTCACACCATCATCCGTCGCAGTTAGCAGCTGTACCTAGGTCACTCATTAATCGAGCTCTGAGTTTATGCGATCCGCAGCATCTGCCTCAGGAGTTAGATCATGTGAGGTCAGTGTTGGAGAGTAATGGGTACAAGTGGAGTCAGTGTTGGCGATGGGCGACTAATTCCGGCCATAAACGAATTAAAGTGGACCGTGCGCCGATATATTTGCCTTATATAAAGGGAGTGACTGACAAAATCGGTTCTTACCTGCAGCGAAAATATGGAATACGCGCCTTTTACCGTCCACCGGGTCAACTTCGTCAATGGTTACGGTCGCCAAAAGATCACGAACCACTAAACGTACCAGGAGTATACCGGATTCCCTGTGATTGTGGGAAATGTTACATTGGAGAAACACGGCGTAATGTCTCTACACGTTTGTCGGAACATATACGCAGCGTTAAGAATGCGGATTTCACAAAATCCGCAGTAGCTGAACACGCAGCCGGACATGGCCATTTTCTACGTTTTGACAAAGTGTCTGTCCTAGCTAAAGAAAAGTTTATGGTTCCGCGTAAAGTGCGTGAGGCGATTGAAATTGATCGCCATCCCAATTTCAATCGAGATCGTGGTTGGACTTTGGCGCCTTCTTGGAAACCTGTCCTGAACTCTGTGAGCCACTCCAATGTAACAGATCCAATGCAGGACACAGTCAGCGTGGTGTGTGCGGATCCGAGCATACTCTCATCATCGTCATCATCATCCAGCGAAGAGGAAGAATTTACATCCATCCAGCCGGCGGTATCTGCGCGTGAGCAGAGAGCTATAGCGCGCGCGGCGCGGGCTGAGGCGCGGGCGCGGGGTTCGACTTCGACGACCGGCAGTGCACGCGTCGATCTCGCCGGCGGCGGTCCGTGTAACACTCGCCCCTGAAGATGGTGCTCGGAAAGCACCGAAACTGTTGGACTCATTCCAACTTTTAATAATAAGTAAGTGTGACCGTTTTCTACGCGAAAATATTAAGATGCCTTACGTGAACAGTTTACAATGTTTAATAGAGAACCGTTACGGCGCGGTATATCGTAATAAAATAAAAGAATTTACACGGTTACGGACTAAGCGAAAGAAACTGGAGTGCGGTTTAAAATACGTAGTGAGGTGTCGTGACAATGGTGTGATACCAAAGTTTGCACGTATTAAACCAGTGAAGTGTTTTCGTGATTACGTTAATTTCTTCAGTGTCGCGAATGAGAAATTACTGCGACGGATTATCGCGGATTACCACCGTCAACTGACGTTTATAAACAGAAAGGTGTACGATTTACATTTAGAGCTAGCTAGCGTACTCAGTAGTGATTTGTGGGAATTAGTGGATACTATGTCTTTTAATAGAACCGATAAGGTTATAGCTCAGGTATTAAACAGACACGATCATAAATTTTATAACTTAATAAAGCAACATAAGGGAGCGGGGTCAAAGTCCGTTTTGCATAACATAAATGGCCAGTCACTGCTCACCGATAATGTGGTTAACTTGTCGTCGCACTCAATAAGTGAACAGGCAAAGAAAGGGTTGTCTCGAGGTTTAAATTTCGCTCTTGTTCCGAATAAAATACCTGTTGAGACCATTATTACCAATATTGAGGACGTCGTGGTGAGAAACAAGATACCACATAGGGAAGCGGAGTGTTTGAGGCAGGATATAGCAACATGGCTGAGAAAGGCTAAACCGCCGCGTAGCAATATTAATAGAGAGGAGACCAGGGCGCTTAAGGAACTGCGTGATAATAAAGATATTTTAGTTCTACCCGCAGATAAAGGGAATGCCACAGTTATTGTTGATACGGCTGATTATGAGCAGAAAATTGCAAATCTATTAAGTGATAGCTCTACGTACAGAAAAGTCAGCTATAATCCAACTACCCGTATAACAAAAAGAGTAATGGATCTCTTGCAATCGAGTGGCGATACTGATCTATTAATGAAACTACGCCCTTATAACCCTACTTCCCCGAAAATCTATGGCCTTCCTAAGATCCATAAGCCCAACTGGCCGTTGCGTCCTATAGTAAGTCAGATTGATGCGCCGACTTACAAAATGTCAAGACATTTATCCGCAGTTTTGCAGCGGTTTATTGGAAAAACTGATAGTTTTGTAAAGGACTCTAGGCATTTCATTAATCTGTTATCGGACCTAAAGATCGCCACCTCGGAAATTATGGTGAGTTTTGATGTTACGTCTCTTTTCACTAATGTCCCGGTTGATGATACCATTGATATAATAAAACGTCTTATTCGAAGTACCGACTTACCTTATGAGTACGTAGAATGGACCGAGTGCTGTCTCAAGAGTGGATACCTGGTGTGGAAAGGAGACCACTATCTTCAAGTAGACGGCGTAGCAATGGGTTCGCCGGTGGCGCCAGTGGCGGCGAACATATTTATGGAATGGTTGGAAGGAGTAGCGCTGCAGAGTGCCTTATGTAAACCCCGCTGTTGGTGGCGTTATGTGGATGACGTTTTTGCTGTACTAGCACAAGATTCGCTTGCCCAATTTACTACACACCTAAATAATGTTCATCCAAAAATACAGTTCACTGTGGAAACGGAGCAGAATGGTGTTCTACCGTTCTTAGATGTGCGGGTGGCTCGGAACTCAGATGGTTCAGTTTCACACACGGTTTACCGCAAGCCTACTCACACCGATCGGTACCTGAGAGCTGATTCACACCATCATCCGTCGCAGTTAGCAGCTGTACCTAGGTCACTCATTAATCGAGCTCTGAGTTTATGCGATCCGCAGCATCTGCCTCAGGAGTTAGATCATGTGAGGTCAGTGTTGGAGAGTAATGGGTACAAGTGGAGTCAGTGTTGGCGATGGGCGACTAATTCCGGCCATAAACGAATTAAAGTGGACCGTGCGCCGATATATTTGCCTTATATAAAGGGAGTGACTGACAAAATCGGTTCTTACCTGCAGCGAAAATATGGAATACGCGCCTTTTACCGTCCACCGGGTCAACTTCGTCAATGGTTACGGTCGCCAAAAGATCACGAACCACTAAACGTACCAGGAGTATACCGGATTCCCTGTGATTGTGGGAAATGTTACATTGGAGAAACACGGCGTAATGTCTCTACACGTTTGTCGGAACATATACGCAGCGTTAAGAATGCGGATTTCACAAAATCCGCAGTAGCTGAACACGCAGCCGGACATGGCCATTTTCTACGTTTTGACAAAGTGTCTGTCCTAGCTAAAGAAAAGTTTATGGTTCCGCGTAAAGTGCGTGAGGCGATTGAAATTGATCGCCATCCCAATTTCAATCGAGATCGTGGTTGGACTTTGGCGCCTTCTTGGAAACCTGTCCTGAACTCTGTGAGCCACTCCAATGTAACAGATCCAATGCAGGACACAGTCAGCGTGGTGTGTGCGGATCCGAGCATACTCTCATCATCGTCATCATCATCCAGCGAAGAGGAAGAATTTACATCCATCCAGCCGGCGGTATCTGCGCGTGAGCAGAGAGCTATAGCGCGCGCGGCGCGGGCTGAGGCGCGGGCGCGGGGTTCGACTTCGACGACCGGCAGTGCACGCGTCGATCTCGCCGGCGGCGGTCCGTGTAACACTCGCCCCTGAAGATGGTGCTCGGAAAGCACCGAAACTGTTGGACTCATTCCAACTTTTAATAATAAGTAAGTGTGACCGTTTTCTACGCGAAAATATTAAGATGCCTTACGTGAACAGTTTACAATGTTTAATAGAGAACCGTTACGGCGCGGTATATCGTAATAAAATAAAAGAATTTACACGGTTACGGACTAAGCGAAAGAAACTGGAGTGCGGTTTAAAATACGTAGTGAGGTGTCGTGACAATGGTGTGATACCAAAGTTTGCACGTATTAAACCAGTGAAGTGTTTTCGTGATTACGTTAATTTCTTCAGTGTCGCGAATGAGAAATTACTGCGACGGATTATCGCGGATTACCACCGTCAACTGACGTTTATAAACAGAAAGGTGTACGATTTACATTTAGAGCTAGCTAGCGTACTCAGTAGTGATTTGTGGGAATTAGTGGATACTATGTCTTTTAATAGAACCGATAAGGTTATAGCTCAGGTATTAAACAGACACGATCATAAATTTTATAACTTAATAAAGCAACATAAGGGAGCGGGGTCAAAGTCCGTTTTGCATAACATAAATGGCCAGTCACTGCTCACCGATAATGTGGTTAACTTGTCGTCGCACTCAATAAGTGAACAGGCAAAGAAAGGGTTGTCTCGAGGTTTAAATTTCGCTCTTGTTCCGAATAAAATACCTGTTGAGACCATTATTACCAATATTGAGGACGTCGTGGTGAGAAACAAGATACCACATAGGGAAGCGGAGTGTTTGAGGCAGGATATAGCAACATGGCTGAGAAAGGCTAAACCGCCGCGTAGCAATATTAATAGAGAGGAGACCAGGGCGCTTAAGGAACTGCGTGATAATAAAGATATTTTAGTTCTACCCGCAGATAAAGGGAATGCCACAGTTATTGTTGATACGGCTGATTATGAGCAGAAAATTGCAAATCTATTAAGTGATAGCTCTACGTACAGAAAAGTCAGCTATAATCCAACTACCCGTATAACAAAAAGAGTAATGGATCTCTTGCAATCGAGTGGCGATACTGATCTATTAATGAAACTACGCCCTTATAACCCTACTTCCCCGAAAATCTATGGCCTTCCTAAGATCCATAAGCCCAACTGGCCGTTGCGTCCTATAGTAAGTCAGATTGATGCGCCGACTTACAAAATGTCAAGACATTTATCCGCAGTTTTGCAGCGGTTTATTGGAAAAACTGATAGTTTTGTAAAGGACTCTAGGCATTTCATTAATCTGTTATCGGACCTAAAGATCGCCACCTCGGAAATTATGGTGAGTTTTGATGTTACGTCTCTTTTCACTAATGTCCCGGTTGATGATACCATTGATATAATAAAACGTCTTATTCGAAGTACCGACTTACCTTATGAGTACGTAGAATGGACCGAGTGCTGTCTCAAGAGTGGATACCTGGTGTGGAAAGGAGACCACTATCTTCAAGTAGACGGCGTAGCAATGGGTTCGCCGGTGGCGCCAGTGGCGGCGAACATATTTATGGAATGGTTGGAAGGAGTAGCGCTGCAGAGTGCCTTATGTAAACCCCGCTGTTGGTGGCGTTATGTGGATGACGTTTTTGCTGTACTAGCACAAGATTCGCTTGCCCAATTTACTACACACCTAAATAATGTTCATCCAAAAATACAGTTCACTGTGGAAACGGAGCAGAATGGTGTTCTACCGTTCTTAGATGTGCGGGTGGCTCGGAACTCAGATGGTTCAGTGTCACACACGGTTTACCGCAAGCCTACTCACACCGATCGGTACCTGAGAGCTGATTCACACCATCATCCGTCGCAGTTAGCAGCTGTACCTAGGTCACTCATTAATCGAGCTCTGAGTTTATGCGATCCGCAGCATCTGCCTCAGGAGTTAGATCATGTGAGGTCAGTGTTGGAGAGTAATGGGTACAAGTGGAGTCAGTGTTGGCGATGGGCGACTAATTCCGGCCATAAACGAATTAAAGTGGACCGTGCGCCGATATATTTGCCTTATATAAAGGGAGTGACTGACAAAATCGGTTCTTACCTGCAGCGAAAATATGGAATACGCGCCTTTTACCGTCCACCGGGTCAACTTCGTCAATGGTTACGGTCGCCAAAAGATCACGAACCACTAAACGTACCAGGAGTATACCGGATTCCCTGTGATTGTGGGAAATGTTACATTGGAGAAACACGGCGTAATGTCTCTACACGTTTGTCGGAACATATACGCAGCGTTAAGAATGCGGATTTCACAAAATCCGCAGTAGCTGAACACGCAGCCGGACATGGCCATTTTCTACGTTTTGACAAAGTGTCTGTCCTAGCTAAAGAAAAGTTTATGGTTCCGCGTAAAGTGCGTGAGGCGATTGAAATTGATCGCCATCCCAATTTCAATCGAGATCGTGGTTGGACTTTGGCGCCTTCTTGGAAACCTGTCCTGAACTCTGTGAGCCACTCCAATGTAACAGATCCAATGCAGGACACAGTCAGCGTGGTGTGTGCGGATCCGAGCATACTCTCATCATCGTCATCATCATCCAGCGAAGAGGAAGAATTTACATCCATCCAGCCGGCGGTATCTGCGCGTGAGCAGAGAGCTATAGCGCGCGCGGCGCGGGCTGAGGCGCGGGCGCGGGGTTCGACTTCGACGACCGGCAGTGCACGCGTCGATCTCGCCGGCGGCGGTCCGTGTAACACTCGCCCCTGAAGATGGTGCTCGGAAAGCACCGAAACTGTTGGACTCATTCCAACTTTTAATAATAAGTAAGTGTGACCGTTTTCTACGCGAAAATATTAAGATGCCTTACGTGGACCCGGCTAATGACTTGTTTTTGAAGTTATGTGTGGATTTGCACTCGCTTTACGGTGAAGGAAAACATCGTGAGGAAATCGACATGTTTGTGGACCACAATATACGATGACGTGTGTGCCAGTGTGGATTATGGGCTATTGGCTCGTGAGGGAAGGTCCCGAGTCTCAGCAGTGGGAACGTATAGTGGGCTGCTTATGCTTATACAATATGTTAACAAACAACTAAAATACAGAGTGTTCCATTACAAGGCATATCATTTTCTCTGATTTTCACAGGTACAGTATTATACTTTTTTTAATTAAAATCTGAAGCGTTTTTTATGGATTGTCGACATTTGTTTGTTTTATAAAAGACTCAATTCCGAGATGGCAAATAGAAACTATAGCTAGTTTATCTCTTCTGTACTAGCCATATGTATTCCAAGGATTTTTTATAAAAATTAAATACAGCCTGGTGAATGACAAACAGACAGCAGAGGTTTAGTTCTCGGAATAAGGTTCCGTTTTAATCTTTTAGGTACGGAAATATTAAAATGAAAAAACAGTGTACCTATTTATTGTAAAACCTAATTAAATTAAACGAAAACGTTCTGAGTCGTAAGGCAAGAATGATGACCTAATAAAAGTCGATAAAGATAACAAGGCGGACCATTTACAACTGAAATTCCACTTCAATATTCAAGACAATAAGAGGGTATTTAATAAAAATTAAAGACTACCCCAACATCGTTTAATATAAACAAGCATGAAATTAAAATTCTATGTTAACGCTACAACGCCGTCGGTGGATATTCTAACATGCCTCTTCTCTGAATTAACAAGTTGGAAGATATATATTTTTAATCTATAGCAATAACATAAAGACTTTGTTTGACGCAAATAGACTCCGAAACTACTGGACCGATTTGAAAAATTCTTTCACCGTTGGGAAGCTACATTATTCCTGAGTAACATATGTAATATTTTGTTTCTCTTTGCAACTCAGATTATATTATAGCCCGTGCTATGTATATAGATATACTAGCTGACCCGGCAAACGTTGTTTTGCCTCACTTAGGGGTATGAAAAATAGATAGTGTAGCTTATATGACACGTTCGTAGATTACCATAGCAGCGCCATCTATTGATTACTTACTCAACCTAGTCGAAAGGTATCGACATCTGTTAGAACCATTTGGAGATAACAGATAATTGTGACTGTCAAATAATAACAGACAAAAATTAGCAATAAATTACCCTATCTCTCAAGTTGGATCGAACTGCACATGGTGTGCGAATTTTGTTATAATCGGTTAAGTGGTTTAGGAGTCCATTGAGGACAAACATTGTGACACGAGATTTATATAAATTAAGATTATCAATTGCTTACGGATTTTAAAAATGTATTTTGTGAAATAGATACCTACTGTCGCGCTTGAAGCGCTTCGCTCAAATATGCACGACACGGTTGAACCTCAGAATACAGAAAGAACCAGAAGCCGCGTTCATCTGTATTTGCGAGCTACACGCTGTGTCCAAAAATCAAAACAATGCCCCCCGCCCGCGTCACTTCCCACCCGCGTAATGTTCTAGCTCAGGCATTATGTGCCCGTTTTTAGGGTAAAATTTGGGAGTCCAGGAGGTGAGATACTAATAGAATAAAAATTGTCCTAATCTTTATTATAATTATGTACCTACCTAATTGTCTCAAGAAATTTATAGATTTATTGAATTTAATAAAACGCTTTAGAAAAAAATACATTTAATTTCCTTATTGCTTAGTAAGCTTTTTATATTAATGTCTCTTAGAATTTGAACTAAGTAACAAAAATTTAAATTTAGATAAATGATGAAATCTTATGTCTAGGTATTTTTCATAGATACATACTAACATACTATTTAATAGGACTATTTGGTTATGTACACACAGGCTGCTCTGATGTTTTATACTTTCTTTTTTCAAGTCGGTTATTTTATATTAAATTAATTATTAATATTCTACAATGAATAAAAGCCCTCAAGAGGTAATAAAAAGAAGGGTAAATCAAAACTCTTATACTGGCAACACTAACAAGATGGATGCCTCATTATCTATGACAATTGAAAACATAGAAATTTATTCAAAGTTGATACCTAAATACGATACTTACACGTGAAATGTGATCCCATCCTGTTTCTTTTATAGACCCGCTGCATTTTATAGGTAGGAACGACATAAGACGGCATAATTTAATTAAATTGGTACAGCGTCGTACGTCCCGACGGTCACAGAGTGACTGATCGGTCGCGCGTCAAACTACTCCAATTTGGAGTAGTTTTAGTAGCCTCAGTTTTAGGCGCGCTCACGGTTTCTGGTTCTTTCTGTATTCTGAGGGTTGAACTCGGTAAAACATCGCTTTAACGACTTTATTTCCATTTAAAGCGTCACCTCATAAAGAAGTCTGTCGCCTCACAATTTAATAATCTCGCGGCGCGAATAATAAATATCATAACACAATAAGGTCCCAATCAGAGGGACCGGAAGTCGGTCCGACCGGAAACCGGATTACGTCACCGTCCGGCACTTTAGGCGGAAGCTGGGGTTTTTATTTTGGCGCGTGAGGCCGTGAGAAATCTGTTTAATTGTTAAAATTGTTGTTACCATTTTTTGTAGAATTTATTGAACTAGCAGCCAGTCCTCGGCTTCGGATGGGCTGTAAAATAATCTAAAATGCATAGTGGAACAAAATAAAATCTATATTACTCGGGAATAATATAGCTTTCCAACGGTGAAAGAATTTTTCAAATCGGCTAGTAGGTTCGGAGGTTTTACGCGTCAAACAAACATAAAAAACATACCATCAAACTCTTCCTTTTTATAATTCTGTACAGTATACTCTCTATTGATCATGATATAGACAAAAAAACATATTTTTGAATAGCGGAGTAATTCAGCCAAAATTGAGACGCGACACAGTGCATAAGCTCTGATATATATAAATAAACTAGCTGACCCGGCAAACGTTGTTTTGACTTAGTAAAAAAAAAATCTAAATATACAGTAGCCGATTCTCAGGCCTACTGAATACGCATATAAAATTTGGTAAAAATCGGTCAAGCCGTTTCGGAGGAGTACGGTAACAAACACTGTGACACGGAAATTTTATATATAAGAAGATAAACAACAGGTTCCCATTACTAAGACTTCGCTGTCCCTACGTCTATCACCAGTCTGTATCTTCGAACCATCATAGCCAGTATGTTGAAATTTTCACATTTGATGTATTTTTAGCCGCTAAAACAGCAATATAGCAAGAACAATGAAATGCCTACTTAAAGACCCTTATAATGGAGTATAACATTTAATTAAATTTAGAAGTTTAATTTATCTAACTAGACACTTTAATCACAGATTGTCGTGTGAGTTGCTTGTATTTTGTGTATCATATTTGTGGCCAGTAAAGTTCTGTGATTAAACAAACGTGATATTTTCATGTTTTTCGTGAGATATGATTTGAAATATTTATATGTCATGGTTTGGAACCCTTCATGTGCGAACCTGATTTGCACTTGGCTAATTAACATTAAGTCTCGCAGTAATAATAATGAAAACCAATAATTTAAACATCTATAAGTGAATGTATGATTATTTACGTTATTAAATTAACTAGCTGCACCCGCAGTGTTATCTGCTTTCATTCGTGACAAAAGAAGTTTATTCGAAACGAAAATTAGTCTATTTGTTAATCCAAGGTCTATCTAATATTTTTATTTTTTTTATGATATATGGGCTTACGTTTGACCGCAGCTTGCCTGATGTTAAGCTTGACTGTGGTCTAAGATGTATCACGCTTGCCCAGAAGTAACCTATTTACTCTAGATTTGAAGATCCCCAAATTGTACTATCTCCATTGTTTACCTCATCACAATCAGTTCAGGTGTTTGATCGTGAAGAAGTAACAAATAAACACACTTATACACAAACTATCGCATTTATAATATTAGTAGGATGAGTGATATTTTAATTTATTCACGTCAAAAAAGGACATTACCAAAATCATTTTATAAGAAAATTAACCTATTTTCCCCAAACTCTTTTTCCTTCACCACAAGAGGCGAAATTGAACGCATAAATTACTAAATTAATTTCGTGGCCCCTTGCTGTTTAATCACTTCGAGACATCAAAAATATTAAACAATTTGTTAAACAAAAATGGCCGCTGTTTTTGTTCCTTTCTTTGTGTCCACAAGTGACGTGAAAATGATTGTAATGACAGTGGAATTTATTCGCACAATGGTGCCTAGAACGACCTGACACAATACACGTTTGTGTTAATATTTTGCCAGGTATTAATATTTTCCGAGGCTTCGATATCACGCGTCATGTTTCTGAGTGTGTTTGTTGTTATTTCTATTGTTAGCCGCTGAGGCATAAACTATGGTGTGATGTAAGTTTGAAATGTGTATAACTAACTCTGTGTGTGATCTGTGTGTATGTGAGAGGCATCGTAGCTCTCGAACGGATGAACGGATGATGAACTTAGACCGATTTTTTTCCCTAATGACACTTTAACTGATTTTTAATGCGAGAATAAACTTCTAGGTAAGCGAGCTCCACCGTAGACCTCAATGTCACTTACTATCAGATGAATTGTGGTTAACCGCTGACCTATTTGAAGTAAAAAAATACCGTATTCAACATAGTTTATATTTGTTTGAAAGGTATATTATTAGTTGGGAATAAATAAATAAAAATTAATTAATAAACCAGTATATTACACATTTCACTCACAGCTGGTAAACCTCATATTAAACCATATCGAATTTCATCAAACAGCAAAAAACAATAGTGTTAGCAACCATAATACAAACTGCACATGGTTATGTATGGGGCTAATCAGCAGTGTGTGAAATATGTCCTAATATTTATTTATTTACTATGGCGTCTTCGATATAGGAAAAAACGATATAACTTATTAAATTGTAATTTTTATCGTTGTTTATTTGTTTGTACATTTGCGGGCATTTATAAAGGATGTTTTAATAAAGGCTCTCGTTTTAAAACCAGCTGTATGTCGATTAAAATAAGTGCAATTTAGCAAATTGCAATAACAGTTGTAAAACCGCGCGGTTTTGGTTGATTTTTCGCATAAAGCGGACCATTCGCGTAATTTGCGGCGTTTGTACTCAGCGGCGGGAATAATGAGCGAGAGAGAGATAATATATAGTGTTTTCATTCGCCTACTTGATATACTGCTTTCAAAGGAATTTAAAACGTTACAGGGTTTCTGATAACTGAGATGGATCTTTTTGCTAAATCGGGATTACTGGCGTGCAACAAGCGTGGCCTATGCTCAGCAGTGGAAGATTATAAGCTGCCAATCATAATTATGAAGACGGAGCTTTTTAAAATAAACGTAAGGAGGCTTAGTAAAGGAGAGGCTGTGATCTATGGTGTCTTTGAAACAAAATGTGCCAACGTTTGGAACAATTTTGTACCAGTTGTATGTAATGTCATTTAACACAACAAACAATTAAGCGACCCCACAAACTTGATTTTAGCTTTACACTTACCCCACCTACACATTGCTACCTAAAATTGCGTCCTCTAAGAAACGCAAGGTTAGGCCTAAAAAATTTTCCAAAACGTGGAACGGTTTGTTTTTTTTTATTGGTTATTTTATACCAAATTCACAAAAGTATTATGAGCTATATTAATGTTACTTCTTAAAGTCTTTGATTTTGTATTCCTTTATGTAGTTTGAGTAATGTTTACTCAAAATAAGCAAAAGCTATCAGGAAATCTATATCAAAATTATATTGCTAATTTAGTAACCAAACATTAACGATGTTTCGCTCAAATTAACTGGCTTGTTTTAGCTTAATTACAACTAACAGAGTTAATACTAAATATGTATATTTTGTTAATTGCTTAATTTGGTAGAAAATTAACGATAAAATTGCTCTTAGTGGTTATTTATTACATATCGATTTACATTGGCATGATGGTTACCATGCTGGACGGCCAACCAGACGGTCCCGGGTTCGATTCCCAGCATGGTCTACATCTTTGTGATGATCTTAATTTGCTGTGTCGGCTGTCGGTCTGGGTGTTAAATAAGAATCTATAAAGTATTTATTTATGTATATGTAGTATATCAGTTGTGTAAGCGACCATAATACTAACTAGAAATGGTTTAGTATGTTTTTTTTTTTTTTTTTTTTTATATTAAATGGGCTTGCGCTTGATCACAATTCACCTGATGGCAAGCGACATTATGATCTAAGGTGGAACGCGCTTACCCAGAAAAAACCGGTTCACTCTTGCTTTGAAAACCGCCAGATTGTAGCTCTCAGGGAACAGGGAACTAGGCAAAGAGTTCCACACCTTCGCAGTTCGCACTATGAAGGTGGAGGCAAACCGCTTAGTACGCGCCTTTGGAACCTCCACGGTATAACGATGCCGCTTTGGAGTTTCCCTGCTCGTCCGGTAGTGGAATGGGGCGGGGGGAATCAACTCATGCAATTCCGTCGCACACTCACCGAAATGTAACCTATAAAAAACTGAGAGGCAGGCTACCAGGCGGCGATGCTCAAGACTCTGCAAATTTCCCTTGCAAAGAAAGCTAACATAACGAAAATGGAGCTAACAAGCCGTGTGTGAAATGTGTCCTAATTTTTATTGTGTACTTGTAAGTACAGCGACTTTGACTAAGGCGCAAAAGGTAAGGCGCGCGCCCCTTAATGTTAAGGTTGACTCGAATTGATTTTTTTTATGATGTAGTGTATTTATTTATTTATTAGGCACTCAGACAGATTACAAACATTCATTTTAACATTACTTAACTACAAAGAACAAAAACAAGTCTGCAATCCAAAAAAGAGTACACAGCATGCTAGTGTAAATTTAATAAGAAGGAAGGTTCAGATATACATTGTCATGTAAAAAAGGGGTAATCTTAAGTACTAAGCAATTAACAATTTAACCTATAACTTATATTATTTCTAAATTGACTGAGGCTGTTACTAAATACATCCAGTTCAGTAATATGAGTCTTATTACATTGGTTGTTATCTGGTATATTGTAATAGTAAACTCATGCCTCATTCTGTGCTGTGTTTGTATGCAAGACTAAATTTGGTACATATTTGATCGAAGGGTACGATTCATAAACTCGTCTTCAAAGTTGCAAGAAATTCGCGAGGACTACTATTCAGAGAACTACTAGTTTAGTTGAAACATGTCGGGTTCCGCGGGGCGCGCTAGTATGTTTAATTTAGCAAATATGTTGCAACATAGTTAACTATGTGTTCTGTGGCTCGCATGAGGGATGTTATCTGACAACGCGATCTGTGTTGTGCGGGATTTACTCTATGCTGATTTAATCAGACTAATTCACCCACCAAATTTTATTCGCTAGGACCAGCCGTTTGGGCTCTGCGTTGCCTATAATTGGTGAATGAATGAGTTAGGACAAAGATTCTTATAGTTTAGTAGATAGATCGTAGAACGTAATACCTTAGTATTATTTAAGTCGAGTCAATAAAAAAAATTGTTATCTTCTTACATACGTGGTACAAGCGTGAGCGAGGGGAAGCGATTTCTTCTTTACGGAATCGAGATATAAAAGTAAGAGTAACATATAATTTTTATTGGGTACATCATGTAAGTACTGCGACTTTAACTAAGGCGCAAAAGGTAAGGTTGGCCATCCCAAGGTTGCCTGGAAGAGATCGCTTTAATATTTTTTTCATCTGGGCGCAACCATTGCTCGGGTCACACGTTAAGTGTAGGCACTGGCTGTTAGTCTAAATACAAGAAGACATTCGTGCAAAAAAATAATAATTTTATAAACACTTTGCAAAAGGGTTTATAATTTTAATAAACACTTTGAATCAGTCAATTTTAAGAATTAGAATTAGAATTAAAACTAGACATTTTATTAGAGTGCTTCTTTAGTCGGCCTTTAAGCAATTTTTCGATATTTTTGCCGTTTACGATTTATAGCGTAAAAAAACTATTAAATAGAGATTTTGCTTTTATCTTTGCCTTAATAGAAGAGGCATTATATTGAGGTAAAAAAAAAACTCTTACTTTTACTTGAGTTATGTATATGCATATGGGTTATTAAGATTATAATCATAAATCATAATCATATCATAACTATGATTACCTCCTGCGGTTCATTATCGACGAACCAGTCGAGTGTAGCCGCGGGTAGCGAGTAGTCAGACGTGCAGTTGACCATGGCTTGCTCGCCCGCCTGCACCAGCGTGGGCAGACCCGTGATCAGCGGGTCGTACTCAGGGAGCACTGCAAGCGGACACAGCTCTACGTTAACTGGTTACCTTGGTGAGCAGAGAACAAGTGGATATGGTTACGTTAGGAACAAGTCTAAATCAAATTTGGAATACAGCTGATACGGTTTTTTTTTGTTGGTGGCCATTTTGGATTTTAAAAGTATCAAAGTGTTTGTATTCTTCAACCACCATTTCGTTTGATTCCCTTATTGTTTTCATTTCATTTGATACACTGTTGTGAAAAATATGTAATATGCCATTTTTTTGGTTATTTTTCACTTTACAGCTTGACTAGCAAGGCGCGTTGCCTGCCTTACGAGCTGGGGTCCTCTAGTTTTAAGGTGGACCATGATTAGTCTGGTATAACTGGATCTGAAAGGCGCTACCGGAATACAGTGCTAAGTGGTTGGCGACACTTTTTCAACTTGAAAGAGGTTGCAAGCCAGGTGAATATTAGATAATTCGTTGCCACTATGCTATGGTTTCCTCGCGATGTTTTCCTTCATCAAGGTTGAGCCACGATATTTGAAACAAAAATTGATTATTGTGCACAAAATAAGATAAGATCTATTTTTACTATTTATAATATCTATAATATAAAAATAAGTGGGGTTTTCCTTTCTGTCGCTATAACTCTAGAACGCACGAACCGATTTCCACGGTTTTGCATTCGTTGGAAACAAAATTCAGGGAAAATTTCAACTTTGTGGCGAAACTGAGTTTGCCAGGTTTGCTAGTACCTATGTTATATAATATACTCTATGCCACTAAAAGTGTTATTTGGAATTTTTAACCCCCTTTTGTAACCATAAACTAATGACAACTACTATATTACTCGTAACTTTATAACTCGTTCTAAAGTAAGCTGTATTGGCAGCTAGAATGTTTGCTGGGATAGATCTATATTCAAGACTAGCAGTTGTCCGCGGCTCCCATGCTTAGGTCGCTTTTCGCGTAACCTGTGTATTTATTTTTATTGTAACCTGTCCGCGTGCCAATTTATAAAGAATTTTCTATGCCAACTTTCACCCCATTACAAACTCTTATTTCACCCCTGGCAAAAAAACTTGATACCATTATTTTTAATTTTACATAAACTATACATATTCTAAATTTCATTGCTAGAAGTTCAAAAACTAAGAAGTTTGATACAAACTAATTTACCCCTTTTCCCCCTTTAGGAGTGGAATTTCCAAAATCCTTTCTTAGTACGCGTCTACGTACTAAAACAAATACACCCTACATAACAATAATTGTACCCTAATCAGGGTCTACTGGTTTGAAGCGAGCCGATTAGAATTTCTTCTAGTAAATAGTTTACATACGAGTATGTGTCATTAAAATTTTTATCATTTAAGAATACTTCAGCGGGATACAACATATCTATAGTAGTAATATCTCTTTCAGGGGTTTTACGAATGTATATTATATCACCTTTATAACACTTTAGGTTCTAAAGTAAGCTGTATTGGCAGCTAGAATGTTTATTGGGATAGATGTATATTAAAGATGTACGAGTAGATATGTTAGGGGTGTGACCTGCTAGCGTCATGTCGGCAGCCCGGCGGTCGAGCGCGAACCGCGGCGCCTCGCTAGACACCTCGCACGTGTAGCGCGCTGTGCCGCGCTCGCCGCGCACCGTGATGTTGCACGACGCCGCGTCGCACGAACTGTTCGTGATCGACACGCCGCTGCTGTTGAACGCGCGCCTCTCCAACTGGAAAATATTAAAAAACCTTTCAGTTAAATGTCGTGCGGTTGTTTTGTTCATATGTGAAATTACTATGTAAGTTTAATATACGCGGTATACAACCGCATACCCACTACCGTCCGAGAGGCAGCTGGATTTCCTTCTTAATTATTGCTACTAATCATTTTGTTAAAAATATTAATTTACAAACATTCATTTCATAGTAAAAAGTATATTTTTCTTCTTCTTCTTTGCCTTATCCCACTAGATGGGGTCAGCACCGCAAATGTTCTTCTTCCACTCTCCTCTATCAGCCGTCGTCTCTGCACTCACTTCTTTCACTCTCATGTCCTCATTCGCACATCCATGTCTTCTTCGGTCGGCCTCTTGCCCTTCTTATAGTAAAAAGTATAAACATCAAAATAAAAAAATAATATCAAAGACATATAGCAGGTCTACAACAAAATGTATGATGTGGTTTAGGCTTGTATATCATGAACTGTGATAGCTATAGAGTTGAAATTTTCTAGGATTTAGTATTTCTGTTGTATCAATATAACAAATGAAAGTTTAATAAAAAATATACACATTATAGAGGCTTCCATACACATATGTATAAGAGCGCCTATAAAGTGTTTTTTTTTATGATGTATAGGCAAGCGCTTGATCGCAACTCACCTGAAGTTAAGTGATGTTGCGATCTAGGATGGAGCGCGCTTGCCTAGAAAAAACCGATTCCCCCTCGCCTTAAAGACAGCGAGGTTATAGTTCAGAGAGAACAGGGATTCCGGCAAAGTGGTCCACAGTTTAATAGTCCGCACAATATAAATGTGGAAGCGAAACGCTTCGTGCGGATTTCGCTTATCGTAAAGGATAACATTATATGATTATATGCGATTTTATAAACAGTTAAAGAACCCTAAGTGCACGAATTTTACTCGCACTTGTCTGAATAAAAACCAATTATAGTAAAACCGAATCCCTAGTTACAAAAGTAGGTACGTTTATTGAATCAGAAATAGAAATATTAACTCTTCAAGATCAATCTGTAACAATTCAATAAAGTCGAGTCATATTACGTTACTGATTCTTTGGAAAGCCGCAAGAAAGTAATAATATTAAATTTAACGAGATTTGATATTTACATTACTGGCAAGACACATTCTTCAACGTGGTTGAACATTTTATTTTGTTTTTAAAAATAATAATTCTAATTTTTATTTATTTAAATTCTAATAATTCTAGATTGTATTATGGTTGCTAACATAACTGTTATACTACATACATATTACTTACTTTATACCAGCTGACCCGGTAAACTTTTTTTGCCTTATAAATTATTCCTAATTAGATAGTAGCCGAATCTCAGACCTATTGAATACACATATAAAATTTGGTAAAGATTAGTCAAGCCGTTTCGGAGGAGTACGGTAACAAACACTGTGAGACGGAAATTTTATATATAAGAAGATATATCTCTTTAAGTAATCATTATTTAAATTAAAGATTTAATGGCTTAGATTTTTAGTTCCAAAATAGGGGAAGGGCTATTATAAAATTGAAAGAGGTGTAAATTATTAATACACGAAATTATAAAATTACTATTTCCTAATAAAATAACAGATTATTTGGCATAATAATTTTAATTTTTTCACTCAACAATAGCTAATAGAAAATGGCGCGCAATCTGTAAAATGAAATTAGTATTTTCAAATTCATTTCCCAAAATCCCGAAACCTTGAAAGCTTCGAGAAGCTTTATGAATTCTTGATTGCGGAGGCTTTGTTTTGTGAGCCAAGTATAGATCGACACCAAAACAATCTCAGCGTTTGTAGAATGATTATTTTGGGCTCAAAGTATCTATATTTTTATTCTTCGTAAGAGCCAACTGGCCATACTCTGGTGTCGAGAGTTTTTGAAGCCGCCCGAAGGCCTCTGACTTGGCTTAACGACTGCTTGTACTAAGACTAACAGCCGAGATCTACAATTTAATGTATAATTTGACCCACGGTAGCATCCAGATGAAAATGCCAGTTGAAAAACGCCAGTCTTGTCCATGGTCACCCATCCAAACACAGTCCGCATCGACCGTAGCTTCGATGATCGTGTCAGATCACCTTAGCTAGCTGAGCTACAGGCATTAAAATCGGTTATCGCCGGTTGCAACAAATGTTTAATCAGATACTTATTTCTTGTATTCTTTACCAATATCATAAAGAAAAAACGTTTGATTGTATGTTTGTTTGACGCACATACGAGTACGAGTATGGTTGACCATGCACAAGACAGGTCGTTTTTCAAGTAGCATTTTGACCTGGGCACTACCGTGAGTCGGATGACACGTTAAATTGTAGGTCCCCGCTGTTAGTCTTAGTATAAACAGTCGTTAAGCCAAGTCAGAGACCTTCGGGTGGATTGAAAACTCTCGACACCAGAGCTTGGCCACGTAGCTTATACGAAGAAGAAGAACTATTAGAAAATGTTTCAAATAGAAGACAAACAACCCTCGCCGAGTGAGGGTCGATCGCGGCCTACGTTATAAAACTGGCTAAATATTTAACCAGCCAAGTTTGGGAATCGAGCCTTTGAAATTTCGCTCGCGGAATTAAAAATTCGTGGAAACCGCGCGTTGTTTGGGTCAACTCTTTTAAACGAACGTAAATACTTAATTTTGTGTTTGAAATTGTTTGCCGGCATGAGCGGAGAGAGATTAATTTAACTTTTTTTACCTTGCTTCGTTATTATCTGGAACTAATTTACAGTTATAGTGTAAACTCCATGTGACGTCATTCGATTTAACCGACAAACTCTCTGAAGTGTCGAAATCAATTGGCTTTAGTTGGTTAAGCTTGCATTCCATACAATGATACATTCTCTGCATTTAACGACCACTCTCTATATCGCCATAAAATGCACAGTCCCTTCAGTGTGATATAGAGTTTACACTGTATTTTAATTTAGTAGTTTTTTTTTTTACTTTAGGCTGTGTATAGGCCCCTCTCCAACACACCATGCAAGCCGGTCTTCTGCATAAGCAGAAGACTGGCTGCTTCTGTTTGGCATAACAATGTCACTGGCCATATTTTTTCCACTTTTTTATGAGTTGGTTTTTGTTGTCATTTCTTATATTTTTAATTTTTTATTTAGTAAAAGGTTTTTTTAATGTTTTAGGTTTACGTTTGAGCCTGCCTAAGGCCACAGCACTGATTAACATCATGATGTTAATCAGCGCTGTGGCCTACGTTATAGCACGCTTACCTAGTAGGAAACTATTCACTCTCGATATGAATATCACAGGATATCATATAGTGACAATGTCATATATTATTTTTATATTGTCTTCGCTAACTAATTACTTTAATGCCTTAAATTTATAATTGTGACAGTTTATTAATATGAGTTTGTACTTTTGTTACTTCTTTATGTTTGAGCTCATTTTTAACCTGTTTTTAATAACTAGCTTATCAGAATATTTAATTGACATTTGATTAATATCATATACAAATAAAAACACACACACACAAAAACCTTACAAATAGTAAATTAAATGTAAGTCAGAGTCCGCGGGTAAGGTGCCCAAAAATATGTATTTATCTATATATAATATGTATGTATGTATATGTAGTATATCACCTATGTTAGCAACCATAATACGAGCTAGAAATGGTTCAGTATGGGGCTAACCAGCCGTGTGTGAATGTGTCAAAAATGCAAATACGCAATACCTGTTTTTTTTGTATTGGCAAATTAGATTTCTACCTAAATAAGTAAAAATATCCTAAGAGTTGTTCTTTAGTCGGTTTTTAATGTGATTTTTCAAAAATTTTTACTGTTTACGATTTATAACGGCAAAACTGTAAATCCAAGATTTTGTCCATATTATTATCGTCTTTATAAATATAATATTAAAATGATAAATGACTGGCGTAGATTGTAATGTTATATTAACCCTGAATCTTGGCACGTGTATCATCCTACCGATGAAGGACAAAAATAAACACATTAACGGATAACCCGACGCATATCCCACTCGAAAAACAAACTCCTGGAAAGCTATACATCAAATAAACACGTGGCCAACCGAGGCCGCATCAGATTTCTGGGGCATGGGCCATCCATCATATCATCTTACTTAACTTTATTATTATAAAGGTTAATGTTTGAAAGTATACCTACTAGTTGTTCTCCGAATAGTACAACTCGAGAAGAAATTTTCTTGGAACATTATTAACTAAACTTCATAAGTTCATATCTCAATAACGACTTGACTTTTTTTATACAAGCTGGGTTCACGCTTGACTACATTAATTGTGGTGTGTGGTTACATACCCCCTTGGTGTCTAGACACCGAGGGGGGTTTTAGTGGGTAAAATCCAAAGTAACGGGTAAAAAGTGGGTATCTTAATGACGATTTCCTCCACGTATAAAAAAATCCCTCGAGAGTTGAGAACCAGTAATTCCACTAGGCGTGCTCTCGCTTCAGTCACGGTGTCGCGTGCGTGAAATGAAATGAAATAATTTATTTGCGTAGCCACAGGTAATACAAAAACATGGAATATATTATAAAATGTCCCTTGTAGGCTACCGCAAGCGGTGTGTTAAATGTCAATTAATTAATAGATTTATAAATTAATTTCCCACTATGATTTACAGCTAGGCAATACTATTTAAAAGAAATGTCTAAAGATTACAAGAATACAATATCAAAAAATTTCAATAATAATAATAATATGTAAAGGTATCCTAAAGTGTCAAAGTTTTTAGTATTTACTAAAAAATATCAATTGTTTTATAAAATGTTGTAATTGTGAAACATGTTCTCGGGCCTAGCTGTGTCATGAAAAACCTGGCTCCCTTTCAAAAATCACGCGACAATAATATAATCCCGATCCCACTCAATAATAGCCAGCAAAATACTTCCTCAAAAGCCTACATTTTCTCGTGCGTATTTTTCATAAGTAATGGGCAATTTGCGCCGGCGAATGGGCCCGTATATTGCCATCTAATATGTAAACACAATTACCGAACCACGCGCATACTTCCCGAGCGTTTTGCGCGTTCTTTGCGTTCTCTGGCTTTGTACAGGGTTAATGATTGTATAACCGGCTGTCACTTACGTTTATTAGTGTATTAGTTATGTTAGCGACAATAATACATGCTAGAAATGGTTTAGTATGGGGCTAACTAGCTAGTGTGAGATGTGTTCTGATATTTATTTATTTATCAAGAATAAAAAAAAAAACACGTTGGTAGTATGAGAACTACTTTCAATATTTATTTTAAAACTTTCGAACCACATAAAAATCATGTTTATTGTGCCTTAAATATCATAGCAGCAACAGAAACACTCGTTTCAAGATATAAAGCCTGGTGACGAACGGACAGTGAAGTCTCAGTAATTAGTTCCTAATTCCATTAGTTCCTATTAACTAGTTCCCCTTGCGTAACAAACCCTAAACAGGGCAAAAAATATTTAGTATAACTTGACTTACTAAGTCTTACTAAGTCTTAATTAAGACTTACTAAGTCAAGTTATACTACATTTGCCCATAAAAAGGTTTGTCTCTGTTTCCCAGTAGCCTTGTACACCTAATTATATAAACATACGTATATAAACTAGATGTACACGCAATGTAACGTATACAGTATTGTAAATTAATGTGTCAAATTATGATGACATGAATTCAATGGTTGACAAAATAGAAATCCAAATATTTGCCCCAGTAGCTTAGATCCCGGAATAACACAATGTAAGGATCTTAGCAACTAACCCTGCAATCTAAGGATAGGGATCAAATAAAACTGGGAACGTACATTTGTAAATATTTAATAGGGTTGTCTTTTTATTGTCATAATATTGTACGTGTTTACTGATCAAATAAAATCATTATTATTATTAATCTGAGTCAAAGAATAAGGCTGTGGAACTGCCCCTGCCTGTCGTAAGAGGCGACTTAAAGGGGCATCAGACTCGAGGGTGTTCGGAGATGGGGTTCCGACACCCGCTCCATCGAGTCCGGGGTGAACGACGGTGGCGTGTGACCGTCGCCGTCATTGGCGGATTGGATAGCAATCCGGGAAGGCTAGTGCAGTGTATGGAGGTCTCCGGGGTTTTTCACGGAAGAACCCGGAGACTTCCGTTAAGCACAGAGGCAGGTCACCGGGGGGGCTTTAGTGGGTACAAATGACACATAACCTGGCTGCGCCCATTGTAGGCATCTGGTTGAAATCTCCCCCTCGTCAAAATAAGACAGATTTATTTACATTTCAATATAACAATAGATTGGTCCGCAATAGCGCTAGATAAGGACAAATGGAAAGAGGGTAGGGAGGCCTTTGCTCAACAATGGAATCAGATAGGTTTATAAAAAAAAAACTTATTTGTTTATTTAAACCTTTGTTTTTGCGTGAAGGGTCAAAAAAAAGATGGTCAAAAAAACAAATTGACTTTCCACTCCAGCATAACATCAAAATTCTTGATAAACCATTTATATTAATTAATGTCGCAACGAATTAATATTCAGATTGTAATTACAGGGGCTTTATGTCAAAGGAAAGTTTGTTTGGAACATTTTCGGAACAACTGTTAGGGTGCGGCTACATTACACTGCATAGCGCGTGTGTCTCGGCTGACTAAGGTGATTTGACGAGATCATCGAGGTTAAGTAACGGTTAATGTGGACAGTCTTAGGATGGGCGAACATAGACAAAACTTTCTTTTAAAAACTAGAATTTTTATCTGGATGATACCGTGGGTCGGATGACACGTTAAACTGTAGGTCCCGGCTGTTAGTCATAGTGCAAGCAGTCGTTAAGCCAAATTAGAGGCTTTCGTTTCAGTAAAAATACCCACCATCTTACAACGCATAGTTGCCTCATCGCGGCATCCTAATTGAAGATACCTCAAAACATTTTCATACATTTTGAATTTTGATATCACAGCGGAAATAAGAATAAGAATAAGAATAGTTTATTTATCTAAAACACATGTAAATTTACAATTAGTTTTACAAAAATCCGTCGTCTTATTAATCTTATTAATTTACACTATAACATTTTTCATGTGGCTTCTGCACTAGGAGAACCCTGTTTCGCAAAAGCCACTTCCAAATCATTATAAAAGAATTTGTTTTCCCAAACCGGTGCGGATTTTAACCAGGTACAGTAAATATTTAATTTTGTCTTCTATTTTCAATGGATTTCCTTAAAGTAACGCCTGAGTCAATATGTGTTTTTGGTGCATATATATTGCCTCAGCAATGCTAATATTGTCGCTATTGTGCGTCGCATCGTATCGCAACCTCGTGTGGACGCGGCCTAAGCCGTCCCCAACTCCGGAAGACATCTTTACGTATTTACTTAGAAACAAATTTGATATTTTAATTTTATAATTTTGCTACATATAAGGATAACAAACTTAAAAAAATATTATTTAAGTACGAGTAAAATTTAAACTTGGTGTTTAGGGTTCCGTACTCACAGGTAGGGTCAGTATTCAGGTCCATTTAATACCCATCAAAGGGACCCTGTTACTGAGACCTTGCAGTCCGTCTGTCTGTCTGTAATTGATGATAGCTAGAGACTTGAAATTTTCACTAATTTTTTATATCTGTGGTTCCCATAACGATAGTTATTGAAAACAAAAAAAAAAAGCGCAAAAAATATTTAAGGGGGGAATAAAGCGTTTCGCTTCCACATATATTGTGCGGACAATTAAACTGTGGAACCCATTGCTGGAATCCTGTTCCCTCTGAACTACAACCTCACTGTCTTCAAGGCGAAAGTGAATCAGTTTTTCTAACTCTTCTAGGCAAGCGCGCTCCATCCTAGATCGCAACATTGCTAACTTCAGATGAGTTGCGATCAAGCGCAAGCCATCAATAAAAAAAATATATATAAAAATTTACGAAATTGTTCCAAATCGTGACTAATCACATCGTGATATGTTTTAAGAAGGAAGCAGTGTCTCCCTTTACCATCTATACCATCATATAGCGTGGCGACGATCCGCCACGGCATGCGTCGCCACGCCAGGAATCGCTTTAATGTGCGGCTATAGATGTTTCGCATAAAAAAAAACTAAAATACTATTCAAATTCAAGATGGCTACCACAACAAAAAATGTCTACCGGAAACTCTTTCATTTAAAATCAGTACTTCTACAATGAGTAGATGAGAAACAAGTCCGTTACTACAGATTGAGGGTAAAAATGTTAAAAGTTTAATCGTTGTACCTCTCAGTAACAGACAGTTGCTACGACACAACCTAAAACGGAATTATCTCTAAAACATAGATTACATATTTATAGATGCATCAAACGGCATCTGCTCTCTAGGTCGTACAGAGTTACTCGTAAGTAACGCAGACGTTTTTATGCATAACCTAAATATTAGGTCCTCACATATGATACCTAATATTTTAGTCCTTATATGTAAGGACCTAATATAATATCTAAAGGTTATACAAAGAAGTTATACAAAGACTTTTGGAAAATGGCGAAAAAAATTTTTCTTTCCTCATTGAACATTTTGCCAAGAACAGCGAATCCACCAATATTCAAAAGTTCAATTACTAAAATAAAGTATTAAAATAACTTTCTTGACAAAAAAAAATTAAAAAATATTCCTAATTCTACTTAATTCAATTGCTTTCAGTACCTACGTTCACATGCGCATTTCAATTGAGAATCTATACGAGAGTAATCAGCGATAACAAGCCAAGAAAATCCAAAGTTTTCCAATTGTAATTCTAAGTGAAACAGTTATGAATAAAAACCCCATTATAAAGTAAGAACGGTCCAAGTTAGGTTAAGGGCTGTAAGGATTTAATTCTATTACGTACCGTAATGTACGAGACTTTCAGCTTACTTCTTGGGATAAATTAGACGCGCAGAATTTATTTTGGTATTTTAGTAAAAAGATACAGTTAAAGTAACATCGACTCCTATCGAAAATGAAATTAGACGCTGTAAAAGTGTTTTTCCTTCATCTTAAATAAGAACGAATAATTTTTTATTCGCAAATTTAGAAAAGACAAAGGAAAAATTATTGATAAATTTGGATTAAACTTATTTATTTTTGGGCGTAACCGCTTGAGTAAGCAAAATTCTGGCCAAAAGCAGAGCACGCCTTTTATGAAATGACTGGCCCTCGAGGAGCCTGATGAAACTTTATGTGCTTTGTGACAAATGATTTAAATTGAAGTTAGTAGCTGACCAGGCAAGCTCTACAAAACACTCTCACACCGTGCTATTTATACCTCAAGATGTTTTCCTTCGTGTAAAGCGCAAGCTCATTGAAGGATATCAAACCTGCGCCATACGGGATGAAAGGCAACCGTACGTTTAATTCAACTAACATAACTTCAAAAATGTATGCAATGAGATAGAATACCCCATGTTTTATATGTACATATGTATGTATATGTAGTAATAACAAACTGTGTTGACGTAGTTTCCACTAAGCGCACAAAGTACTCGCAAAAAATACACAAGCTTCACCATAAACGTATCAAAAGATAGTGAAACACATAAAACATATATCCGTAAACATCCCTCCGCCGAAAATAAACGACCTTTTTGAAGAAATCGCGCGAATTCGCGTGATATCGCGCATTCCGCGGAAAGAGAAAGATTTTATTGCCCACAAAAAAGCGTGGGAGCCTTCTCACCAAGCGAAGATATGACACCGATAGTACTCGCTACAGAAAAAATGAATAGTTGTTTTAATTTTCATTTTATTGTTAGCAAATGCACTAGCAGGTAGGGTAGTTTTATCTTTAAATGTATAATCGCGTCATCAGACACTCTGGCACGAGTGCTTGAGCCGAGCAGACGTCTTTTGAGTTTATGTAAGCCAGTCTTTGCCATTCTTAGTCGTTGAAACCAATCTGGTTCGACGCAAAGTACAAAAATACATGCATCACAAGCCTAAACACTAAAGACTGTTACTTGCACTTCGAGTTAGATAGAAGGTACAATAATTGTTTTTTTCTCGGCGATAAAAATGAAAAAATTGTGTGTCAGACAAATGTAAATGAAAAGTATATAATTTATTATTTATAAAGTGAAGGAGAAAAAAGCATTAGGTTATATCCTACTTCCCACGAATCCCACATATATTATAATAGCGAAAACTTTGAGTGTAAGCGTATGCATGTTCTGTATAAAACGCTTTCGGGCGGCTTGAATACTCTCGACACCAGAGATTGGCCACTTATCTAATACGAAGAAGAAGAAGAAGTGTAATAGAATATCATTTGATATTTATTAATCCTATTTGATACTTTGCATTTACACACAAGCTTCTCTCTACCCGAATGAATGCGGGTAAAGCTATGTAGTTTAAAAGTATAGCGTACCGAGGAGGTAGCAGACAGACTCGCTTCAAGTTTACGAGGTGGCTTGCACGCCCCTGCACGTGTGAGCTTGCCGTAACCCGGGTATACTCCTGAGATTTCAGATTGATGCGTTCATCACACTTCGCGATGAAGGTCGGGGAATATTTTTGGAGCTCTGTACCTAAAATAATTGGCCAAGTGCGAGTTGGGTTCCGTAGCATTGAAGTATGGGAGCCCCCCCCCCCCCCCCCCCCTTAAATATTTATTTTTACTAAATTTCATCATTAAATTTGATAGTTAATATTATAACTAAAAATTTACTCAAAATATATAAATGTTTATATAAATAATGTTTGTATAACCGGCTATCACTTACGTTTATTTTGTCGGAATTAGACGTAAGTGATAGCCGGTTATACAAACATTATTCAAATATGCCTTACGAAAGTTTTAATACAGTAATGTTTTTATATTTTGAGTTATTTTGATTTATATTTATTATTTATATCGGCACAGTAAATACATATCTTTTGAAAGTTTCAGCTTTCTAGCTATCACAGTTTCTGAAATACATCCTGGAGACAGACAGACAGCAGAGTCTTAGTAATGGGGTCCCGTTTTTACCTTCTACGTACAGAACCCTAACAATAAACGTGATTTTACCATTTTGTTATATAATAGTGCGGAACCCTTCTTGTGTGAGCCAGACTTGCACTTGGCAATTTATTTTGTACAGTCTTTTACGAATAGATGGATCAAAAAGACTTTATCGCTTTTTCTTTCCGTCTACTAAGGGTTATACCCTCTAATTCTGAATTAATGTACATCTCCTTTCATCTGTAGGTTCTCGTTTTTCTAGAAAGTAATCATTGCAAAGGGATACGGCTAGTCAAAATGTTACCCGAACCCTCAACCCGGCGGGGTAGACAAATAAATCTCGATTTGGTTTAAATTCTTACCCTTCGTCCAAATTTCCATTTTACTTGTGTGAAGAATTTACGGTTGTATGTTGATGTAATCTAAATAATATTGTAAAGGCAAAAGTTTGTGTGTGTTACTTGTTACTCCTTCACGACTAAACTGCTGTGCCGATTTGGATGACATTTGGTATGGAAATCGCTTATACGTTAGATTAAAACAATAACGCTACAACACTTACGAGTACATTATAAAACGCGGGTAGCACCGCAGGACGCTGCTAGTTTTAGATAAATGCTGATTAAAACATAGCTTACACTTGTTGTGTAACCCCCCCGGTGTTAGGCAGTGGTCCCACCAACGGCGAGTAAACGGTTAACTATCGACTATTTTCTCGCTCAAGAAACGTTCAATAGATATAACATTCCGTTTAAATAAAAGAGATGCACATACAAATAATTGATCGCTGACTGTTAACACTGCCGGCAACGACTCGCTTTACTAGTTTTATTGCTTAAGCGACGAGCTTTCAAAAGTAAACTCGTTCAGCGATATTCGCCCGCTTCATCATTTCTATACAGTGCGGCATTAGCCGGGTCCACACAGAGCGAGCAGCCTCGCGCGGCAAATGCCTCGCGAGGCTGCTCGCCCGCGGCAGAGAGCGCGCTTGCCTCGTCCGAGGCACGTCCACACAGAGCGAGCAGCCTCGCAAGGCATTTGCCGCGCGAGGCATTTGCTTCGCGAGGCTGCTCGCTCTGTGTGGACGCGCCTATTGAATGGCGCACGAGGCGAGTGGCGCGAGTAATCGCTCGTCGCACTTACACTCTCGCTTATAGCCCGGCGACTAAACTATCGAAACTATACTCGCTTCCCGCTGATCGCCAACTCGTTTATAGTTTCAAGTTCTACTCGTTTCTTGTTCATCGTGGGACCACTGCCTTACACAATTTAATTTGGGATTGAATATTGCTTATGTGTAATAAAAGATGTTAGCTATCTTCATACAAAATTTTATGAAAATCAGTTCAACCCGTCGCGGAACGTGTAGTCAGCTGCTTATGCTAAGGCAGTGTTGTGACTAATTAAAGTTTATTTACTATGTGTACTATTTTATAATTATTTTTTGTAGTGTGTAGATTAATTTGTCACAATAAATGAATAAATAATGAATGAATAAATTTTTCTTTCTTTCTTTCTAAAATCAAGCCGAAAATTTTCTTTCCAATATATTTCACGGTTCAAGTTCATGAAAAATTCACTGAGAAGGAAAAAATCAGAGCGAATAAGATGGTTCCTACATCCCCACTGTATCAGGGTTGGATCAGCCGGGGTCTGCAGGTCAGCGGTTCCCTCTTCGAGCTGATACGCATTTGATAGGTATTTTACGTAATCGAAACGAACGGAAACTCTAGGAGATGGGAAATTAGATAAAGAGCGCGTAGGCTGTGAAAATGAAGCCATATTAAAGCATTTTTTTTTTGCATGAGCTCAAAGTAGCTTTTTTTGGTTCAACAAGATAAACCATTTATTGATGATTTTTTAACTTTACGTCAAATATTTAAAAAAAATACCAAGTGTTCCGTACCGTTGTTGTATGGGACCCTCCGAATAGTTTTTTTTTTCACACGCGGCTGGTTAACCCCATACTAAACAACTTCTAGTTTTGTGTTATGGTAGCTAACACAATTGATATATTACATATAAATACATAACTATTATATATATACATAATTAACACCCAGACAGACAGCCAACAAATTTAATTAAGCACAAAGATTTTGGCCGGGCCCGCAATCGAACCCAGAACCTTCTGATTGGCAATCCGGCATGGTAGCCTTTACACAAGTTAGGTCGTCAAATATTTATTTTATTAAAAATAATAATAATTTTAAAGGTTAAAATTAAAACATATATGAGTACAAAGGTGGCCTTATATGATGATCTCTACAGGAATAGCGATGTGAAGTGCCACCGTTACTCATATAACGTATTATGTATGATAATACATTTTAGTTTTGACTATTGTGTCTGCATTTTATTTACTCCGCGGCCTGAACCTACGCCGGCTTCCATGTTGATTTATAATCCATTCGTCGGAAAATGAATGTCCTTTGCGTGGCGTATTTAATAAAAAGTCCTTTTAAATTCGGGACTAAGTTAATTGGATGACTTTTTATTCAAGTCCCGATCAATTTTATGACAGATGGGGCTGAACTGGACGGAAATATTAATGTATGGAGAATTCAGAATTCCATTAAAGGGATTTCATTAAATATTTAATACTAACGCGCTGCGTGGTGTTTCCTGCATTAATCTGGCATAAATGTAAATAATGAATTAATTCAAGGTCTAACCTATCTTCCCACAAAATTTCATCAAAATCGGTTTAGTCGTTTGAACGCCAAGAAGTAACAAACACACACACAAACTTTCGCGTTTATTATATTAGAAGGATTTGTAAATTTTAAGACTTATTTATTTTTTAATTTATTAGCTATGCGATATACATTTTACCCATATTCTAAGTACGAGCGAAATGTTTTCCTTAGTAATAACGGTTTGAAAACATATAAACATACATACATTATGCTACCTACACATTAAAAAGATTTTTTAATAGCTTCTTCTTCTTCTTGTTTTTTGTATGAGCTAAGTGGCCAAGCTCTGGTGTCGAGAGTTTTCAAGCCGCCCGAAGACCTCTGACTTGGCTTAACGACTGCTTGTACTAAGACTAACAGCCTGGACCTATAATTTAACGTGTCATCTGACCCACTGTAGCAACCAGATGAAATTCCATTTGAAAAACGACAGTCTTGTGCACGGTCACCCATCCAAACACCGTCCGCATCGACCGTTGCTTAGCTTCGACGATCGTGTCATATGACCTTAGCTAGCCGAGCTACATGCGCTACTTTTAATAACGATATCATCACAAAACCTTTTTGACGTGACAACGTCTTAAATTAGGTTGCGGCTGGGAGTCACTTATGAAAAAGTGTAACGCCCGGTAACGTTACGATGAGTCACCGAACGAGAGAGAGGCCCGCCGAATGCCTTGCGTCTCTCTCCCACTCAACTATGATCGGTCTGCCGCGCGCGCAGCACGCGGCAGACGTTGTCACGTAAAATCTTCGCCCGTAAAACCGACTTTACAGGCAACCATTTTTTTTTATACATATATAAATAGACATTATTCCCCTAACATAATTAGGGACATTTTGCATCTTAATAATATATAAAATTTAACATACTAATTGCGTTAGATATTCTTACATTTTTAAATGTTTCTGGAACAAACTTATAATTTAATATATGTTTTCCAGAATATTTATATATCTAAAGTCTTGTTGCTCACAAAACCTTTTAGAGTAACTGAAGTTTTTTGGCGTAATTTATGACTCTTGTTTAATCTAGAATACGTCCCAAAGCGATAATTTAATTCAGTTTTAACGTAATAAAACCATTTTAAGTCTAAGAGCTGTGAAAAAGTTACAAAGTTAGGTGTCAGAGTACACTTTTTTATATCTTTAATTAATTGAATTGATTGATGCCATTAGGCAAAGATTTAAGTAACGAAAACCGAGTATGGCTCAGTGGTAAAACGTCTACTTTTCAATCAAACAGCTCCTAGTTCGATCCCAGCTCTACACTAATGACTTGTTTTTGGGGTTCCATACCTAAGTGGTAAAAACGGGACCCTATTACTAAGCCTCCGCTGTCTGTCTGTTTGTCTCCAGGCTGTATCTCAGAAACCGTAATAGCTAGAAAACTTAAGCTTTTACTAGATATGTATTTTCCGTGCTTCTATAACAACAAATACTAAAAATAACAAAATAAAATATAAGGGGTGTCCCCATACAATAAACGTGTCTGTTCGTATCTTTTGCTATATATCAATAATGACAGCTGCTATACTCTTAAATTTTTCACAAAATATATTAATAACAATTAAATTACTAAATTTAAATAAATAAATATTTGAAGGGCTCCCATACAAGAAACGTAATTTTTAAGTCGTTTTTTACTCGATCTTAATAACAATATTTCGTAGACCCTCTACACATTCACAAAATATTGATTTATGTATTAAAATATAAAATAATATTTAAGGGGAGCTCCCATACAACAATGTACGGAACCCTTCATGCGCGAGCCCAACTTTCACTTGGCATTTTTTTTGTATTTTATTGACTAAAAACTCTTTATTATGTATTATCTATACCCAGCTTCAAGCTGTATCATATTCCCTATCTGAATTATATGTTCCTATATTAAACTGTAATTTTGGAAAGCCGTAGTTTGATATGAAGCTTTCACTTTGTTAGTGCGACGAAGTGTTTTGTTAACGGAAAAGCTTTCAAGCTTAGCATAGCTTAGTGGTCATTCTAGTGGTCTTGCGCTACTTTTGAGGCCCTAGAAAGCTTTTACCTAAATTAGCTACAGTGCGAAAAATAATATTGATCTCACGTTAAACATTTATAATATAAAAAATATGTCAGGTTTTCCTTCCTGACGCTATAACTCCAGAACGCACGAACCGATTTCCACGGTACAGCATTCGTTGGAAAGGTCTCGGGCTCCGTGAGGTTTGTAGCAATTAAAGTTCAGGGAAAAATCGATTCAAATCAGACAAAAAAAATACCTACACGCGGGCAGAGCCGCGGGCAACAGTAAGTGATTTCTTAAAGTAAATACAAATAAGTACCTACCTAATGCGAAACAGAAGATGGGAAGATTTGTTTACGGAAAGATATGGCTAGAAAGGTCGACGACTAGCAAGATATTGAACACTTTGGCTAAGACTGGAGGAGGCCTAAGCCAAGGAGGCGACATTTACACAAGGAATGGAAAAATAAACTAAGAAAGATACGACAACACATACACTAAAAACATAATGATCATCTTAATCATATTTTATACGGTTTAATACGAGTACATGCAGAATGACTTGTCATTGGTTTAAAAATCACATGAAATAAAAAATCCATGTTAGTATTTTGACGACCTCTTTGGCGTGATGCCAATCAGAAGGTTCCGGGTTCGATTCCCGGCACAGCCAACATCTTTGTGCTGAACTAAATTTGTTGGATGTTGGTCTGGGTGTTAAATATGTATCTATATGAAATATGTATGTAAGTATATGTAGTATATATAGGTATTCGGTGGGTCTAGGTGTTAAATGTGTATGTATCTATATAAAAATATATATATGTATGTATATATTATATGTAGTATATCAGTTGTGTTAGCAACCATAATACGAGCTAGAAACGGTTCAGTATGGGGTTAACCAGCCGTTCGTGAAATGTGTCCTAAAATGGATTATTATTATTTATTATTATTGACATTAAGTGCTTACATTTTTTTTTATTAAAGTTAAAAATAAATTTAAACATAGTTTAAGAATTTACAAAGCATAGTTAAAACGAAAATTTTGTAAACTAAGAAAAAAGTATGTATGATTATTATTTTTATTTGACATATCAAGAGGAAGTAAATAAATTTAAAATATAAAGCTATCGTCAGTCGGAACTAATTTCCGCTCACAAAGAAAGAAAGAGACCTCGAACAAAGAGATCGGACTTTTAATTTTTAATTTGAAGCCGTCGCCACCAAGTTTATTTAATTAGGCCCACCAATTAATTTTCAAGTAAGTTTTTCCACTTCCCTTAGGCTTAAGGGGCGCAGTTTTCTCAGCCATCAATTATTTTGATGACTTAAATTGATTTTAATTGGTGAACTAAGTGATAATTAAATTTATTTTATCATATTTCTTTTTCGCATTTCTAAAAAGATTAATGAGAAAAGAAGTATACATTATTAATCAATTAGTTTTTTTTTTTAATATCGCTTTTTTCTTTTATATGTATATACATAATTATAAAGATATGTAGCTGCGATACACCATATAAACAATCTTGTTATAAACTGGGGAACAAGAACTTGACTCTTATTTTATTTCGCCGCCATTTTAATACTTGACGAAACTTCACCGATAAGTGCGATATAAAATGCTTTGAAATTATTTTTGCCGATTAAAAAGTTTGTTTTAGTTTTTATTTGTGGTCTGCAAAAGTTTTTCTCACTTGAGAAGTTTTTACAAGTGCCATAGTTAACGAGAAATTATAAATTCGTCTGGTTTTGAAGATGATCATTTGAATAATATGCTCTGGGATTTTTCAATGCTACCAATTAAGTAGAAAATACATAATTTGTTGTTGAAAATACGCCAAAAACCTAACGGTTTGTTTCGCCAGCCTACTTGAGGGCTCGGGTTTCAAACTAGGTTCAAAGTTCTGACCTTCGTTAAGAGTATAGCCGGATTGTGTGGTCTATAATTCATAATTCGTTTGCTCAATTAAATAGTCAGAACAGTCATTACACCAAATCGTTAACTATTTTAAATCTAAAAACTAAAAACGTGAATACGCACATAATGATAAAAATGATGGCACAATCTTCTTCTCCTTTGAATAAGCTAAGTGGCCAAGATCTGGTGTCGAGAGTTTTCAAGCCGCCCGAAAGCCTCTGACTTGGCTTAACGACTGCCCGAACAAAGTCTAACAGCCGGGACCTACAATTTAGCGTGCCATCCGACCATGGTAAAGCCCAGATGAAAATGTCACTTGAAAAACAACATTCTTGTGCATGGTCATCCATCTAAAGACTGTACGCATTGGCCGTTGCTTAGCTTCGATGATCGCGTCAGATTAGCTTAGCTACCCGATCTACAATGTGACTTAACAATGTGATGGCACAATGAAAAATGAACATCGAGTTCAAATAGTATTGTGCAAAAAAAATGTGTTTAAAGTTAAAACAATGAAGTCCCATTAAAATGAAGTGTAACAGGTAAATCGCAGTGTCAAATTGTGATAATGAAATATCGCGCGCGACGCGGTGTCGCGCGTGGACACCCTCCGACGTGTGACGTAAGGAACCGTGACTTCGCCATGCTATAGAAGATATAATTACAAAGTAGAAGGGACATTTTTAACTTTAGGGAGTTTGAAAATAGGGAGAAGATTTGGTTGTTTTTTTTATGTTTGTTACCTCAGACTTACGTTATATATTAACTGATTTAAAAAATATATCATAACCACTTTATAAAAGGGCATGTTTTTTCTCTTAACTCCGTAACTTACAAAGGCAGAAGCCTTTTTATTCTATGTTTAAATATTTTATTTTTTGAATATAAGATGTTTTTATGTGGTTCTACAATAAAGTAATAAATATTCTTTTCTATTCTAATCTTTTTGTCCTATTTAGAAAATACTTCTCTCCATGTCCAAATGGTCCTACGTAAATAATATCGAAACGCGTTCAGTATTTATTTAAAATGAAGGGGATTTTTTTTACTTGTTAGATAAATACTTGCACAATGTTAGTTACCGTACTCCTCCGAAACTGCTTGAGCGATTTTTATCAAATTTTATATGCGTATTGAGTAGGTCTGAGAATCGGCTACTATCTATTTTTCATACCCCTAAGTGAGGCAAACCAACGTTTGCCGGATCAGCTAGTTATTTAATAAAAGAGCAAAATGCTATTTTATAATTTGATGCCAGTTTTCTATTATTCACTTTTGGCATTCTGTCGTGCTATTAAATAAAGTACTAACGTAACAATTTGACTAAGATAACCGCATTTTAATCAGGACACGGTAGCATTCAAAGTTCATCTTTTACCTACGCCCTGTTTAACCAAAACCTCCGAGACCAGAGTACACCATATTTGCAAATTAATAATTACCCTTCTGTTTAATTAATTATGTATTAGCTCTACGGCAGAACCCCCGAGTTCACGCTTGACCTGGCTTGAGCTGTTATTAGGGACCAGACAGACGATTAATTGTGGTTTTGAGGGTAGACACACAATCTCAGTAAAGATGTTAAAATGAGAGGCAAGATAATTTGAAATAGCTTGTAAAATATGAGCGTGGAAACCAGAGGGGTGGTCGGGGTTACTTGATTTATGGTTAGCTTTTAAATATTAATACACTAACTGCGTTATCTTGTTTTTAATATGAATGTTGTTGTTTTTAAATTTATGGTAAAACTTGTGTGAAGAAAATTTATCATAGTTGAAAATGGACGTTAGGTAATTTTTGTGTTTTATATCTGGGATACAGTAAAGCTGTTATTTTAGTAGCAACATTTTTTTTGATTGACACGTATGACAGTATTAACACGGACAGGCTTTACAAAACACTCGATTTAAAAGAAAAAAGTACTGAGGGTTTACCTCTGTACTTTTACAGTTCAAGTGAGTGTCTGCTATAAACGATTTTTACTAACTACAGACATCTTTATTTCAGTTTTATACTCTATGGATAAGAACTTTTTACAACAAACACGTGGGACATTATGGCGTACTTTTCTTGGAGTTTTGACAGCGCAAAGTATACAAAATTCTGGCACACTTTACTGACGCAAAAAATTGATTAAATATTAATTTATGAAAAAAAAGTGTCTTTTCTTTCGCCGAAAGCTATCATTAACGGGAATGAACCCTCTGGCACGTTTCTAGAATTTTCATAAATGAAATACTAGTTTACGTTTTGGATATTTTATCGACTCTCTAAAGGATATTTCGAACCGCGTCGATAAAACAGTACCGCACGATATTCAATATTCTCATAGACAAAAGAAAAAACTCTGTCTACGAATATTCTGCATGTGACATTGACAGCTCAATCGCGTGACGAGTACAGATACTGTACTGGGTTTATAGGAAAGACACGACTTTACTCTCTCTTTGGTTTTAATTATAAGCGGCATAAGCAGCTCACTCATACGATCCTAGTGCTAGGACTCGGGGCTTTCCCTCACAGGAGAGAGATTTAGGCCATAATTCACCACGCTGGCTAAAGATAAATAGAGATAAAAATAAATAATTTTTGCGCCTTACAACATCTCATCACATTTGGCAAGTCATTCATTACATTCAGATTTACATTGGATATTAATTACATTGGCTAAGTGCGGGTTTGCGGATGACACACGTCTTCGGATATTGTGATTCTCAAACGTGTCGATTTCCTCACGATGTTTTCCGTCACCGTAAAGCGAGTGCAAATCCACACATAACTTGAAAAACAAGTCTGGTGTAGGGATGGAATCAATAATAGTGATTTTGTCTAGAACAATATTTTTTTTTACTGTGAATAGGTCAGCGCTTGACCACAATTCACCTGATGGTAAGTGATATTGAGGTCTACGGTGGATCGCGCTTACCTAGAAGGTACCGGTTCACTCTCGCCTTGAAAATCGCTAGATTGTAGTCATTGGGGAACAGGGAATTCGGCAAGGAATTCCAAAGAGCAAGGAGTTTTATTGTGTATGCGAACTAAACACGGCATTTCCTTTTATTTGCTTCCTCTATGGTGTCACGTGACCGCGGTGTCACGTCTGCCGTGACATGTGTCAGTAAACACGCGGAAACGTCACGTGTCACGAGCGATAGTAACTTTTCTTACAACAGAAGCAGAAGCAATTTTTTTTTACTTTGACTTTCTTTTTCTTTTTCTTCATATGAGCTAAGTGGCCAAGCTCTGATGTCGAGAGTTTTAAGCCACCCGAAGACCTTGATTTGGTTTAACGACTGCTTGTACTATGACTAACCTTAGCCTTAGCCGGGATCTACTATTTAAAGTGTCAACCGACCCACAGTAGCGCCGAGATGAAAATTCCACTGGAAAAATGACAGTCGTGTGCATGGTCACCCATCCAAACACAGTCCGCACCGACCGTTGCTTAGAGCTAAGTGGCCAAGCTCTGATGTCGAGAGTTTTCAAACCGCCCGATGGCCACTAACTTGGCTCATCGAGTGTTGTACAATTTAACGTGTCAACCGTGCCACGGTAGCGCCCAGATGAAAATTCCACTGAAAAAATGACAGTCTTGTTCATGGTCACCCATCCAAACACAGTCCGCATCGACCGTTGCTTAGAGCTAAGTAGCCAAGCTCTGGTGTCGAGAGTTTTCAAACCGCCCGATGGCCACTAACTTGGCTCAACGACTGTTGTACAATTTAACGTGTCAACCGACCCACAGTAGCGCCCAGATGAAAATGCCACTGGAAATATTGCAGTCTTGTGCATGGTCACCCATCCAAACACAGTCCGCAGCGACCGTTGCTTAACTTCGATGATCGCGTCAGATCACCTTATCTTGCTGAGCTACAGGCGCTACTACTTTAAAATTAAAAACAACGCACGTTTTACACCGTTATAAGTTTGAAATGGAGTCCAGCGAGTCCCCGAGGCACGGAGCTCTAACTTCCCCCGACGTCTTCATACAAAGTCGAGTCTAAAGTGAACTGTAAATTGAATTTAAGTGCCAGTACAGTTTGCAGACGTTTCCAAATATATTTGGTTGGTGCATGCGACGTGTTTGGGTGTACTTAAGGCGAGGATATGGGACGAAATGTTGAATTTACGGTTTTTTCGTCATAAATTATAAACGATAAAAATATTGAAAAAAAAACCTAAAAGACGTCTATGGAACAACTCTAGGAATATTTATACTTATTTTGGCAACTATCAGACTTATGAATCCTACTAATATAACAAATGCGAATGTTTGTGTGTGTATGTTTGTTACTTCTCCACGCTCAAACGGTTGAACCGATTATGATGAAATGTTAGACCTTTGACTAACATAGGCTGCTTTTTAACCCAAAAACAATTGTGGTTCCCGTGGGATACGCAAATACTTTAAATTCTATGTGACTTTGTCACACTCCAACGGCTGGACCGATTTTGATGAGATTTACTATGAAGATCGATGAGACCTTGAAATAACACGTAGGCTAGTTTTTTATCCCGGATTAACTTCATTTGTCCCGGATTAACGCAGGTATTACTGCGGGGCGCAACTAGTAAACGGTAAAAATATTGTAAAAACAGCTTAAAACTTAGGTCTTTATTTTTCAAGTCTAAAGTTAGTACGTATTCTCTAGGTAAGCGTGTAACATCGTAGGCAATAGTATTGTAACACCAGTCAAGCTGTGGTCAAACGCAAACCTATTAGTTATAAAAAAGACCGTCTAAAGAACCACTCTAAGAATATTTATACTTATTTTGGCAACTATCAGACTTATGAATCATAGAAAAAAGTGGTTTAAAAAATCTAAAACTTTTTTTTTTCTAGTTTCATATTAATAGGGTTGTTCTTTAGACAGCCGTCAAGCTATTTGTTGATAATTTCAACCGTTAATGATTCATGACCAGCGAACTGAAATAAATAGAACAGTAAACTTCTTAAAAACTTTATTTTTAAACTTCTTGGCCGATAAAATGGTTCCACAGCCCTTGCGGCAAAATAGCTACCCGTGCGGCTAGTATCGGTGGCGTGATCTTGATGCGACCGATCGCGTGCGAGCTTTGTGTGTGTGTGTTTCTTTGGGATAGCAGTATAATTGTGTGCGTAGATGGGTTTAAATTCTAATTGTATGGAGTTACTCTTCCGTTTATTTTAGATCACTGTTCATAACGAAAAAACTATACATTTTAGATTTTGCCCTTAATTTCCCCTTAAGGCGCAGGTGGAGTGAACTGGTTCGCACAGAGGTTGAATCAGATCTCGAATGAATTTATTTTATGAAATATTTTCAAGGTTTATGTGCTTCGCTCAACACCGCTACATTTAAAACATTTAGTTTTTGATGTGAAACATCTATAACCGCACGAAAAATCGATTTCTGGCATGGCGACGCGTCGCCACGCTATATGTAGTAGTGTATACGGTGTGGTGACGCGTCGCCACGCGCAAACGACGGTGACAAATTAAGTAGTCACGATTTGGAATAAATTCATAATATTTTGTATTTCATGAAAATAAATGTTTATTCAGTAACTAGTCATCGTTATCTGGATTGAATGAGGACATGAGTGAGAAAGGAGTGAGTGTAGAGACGACGGCTGATAGAGGAGAGTGAAAGAAGAAAATTTGCTGCCGACCCCACCTAGTAGGATAAGGCAAGGAAGAAGAAAAAGACTAAGTCTTCGCTTTAAAACAAGTTAACGTTTCTGTACGAAAAATGATAGATAGATAAATTCTTTATTGGACACTAAATAAAAACACACAGTAAAATACAATTGAATTAAAATAAGTGTGCCACAATTGGTGGCCTTATCGCTTAAAGCGATCTCTTCCAGGCAACCTTTGGATGGAAAGCAATTTATAAACAACTAAAGAAGGACTAAGCGTACAATAAAGAATAATAAAAAACATACAAATAATATTAATAATACAAGATATATCCTAAAAATGACCCAACAACCAACCCTTCCTTCTGGTCAAGCGTGATACATCTTAGACCACAGTCAAGCTTAACATCAGGCAAGCTGCGGTCAAACGTAAGCCCATTTATCTTAAAAAAAAAAAACTAATAATCCTTGCCAGGTTTATTCGTACATAGTTTAGGTCTCTGGAAGCGACCCGGGACACCCCATTCCAGAAATCCAACAAACGAAGCGAACAATAAAAACTGACTAAGTTTGATTATCCGTATAAATCCCCCGCGTCCCGAATTCCGGAACTTTCATAATAAGTTTAATATCGCCTTATTAAAGTTGGTGCCACAATTCATTTCCGGCCGCTGTTTGTTGTACTTTTCTAAAAATTGTTTTGCATGGACCCGAGTGTGTTGGAAAATAATTATTAGATTTCTTTTAGACAGGAAATTGTGATAATATTTCATATATTCTATAAAGAAAATGTTAAATTTAATTCTCAGCCGTGCTGAGACAGGGCAATATTACTATGATCATAATATAAGATTTTTATTTATCTGCTATTTCTTACTTTGACTGGGACTTCCTTGCACAAAAATACATTTTCATCATAATAATTATTATTTTAAATAATTTGTTAATATTAAATAATTTGTTACCAAAATTTGTAGTAATCAATAGATTTATGGACGTCACACTAATATTAAAAAGCTAACGTTTGTATGTTTGTGTGTGTCGATCGAATGGGTTCCCAATTCGGATGAAATTGTGTATCCAAGTAGTTTATAATATGTGCTTTACGAGTAATTTAACACGTTAGCTTAATTTTTTTTCTATGATAAACTCGGCTTACACAGCGAGACCCAGTTTTTAATATATGTATATTTTGATTTACTAAGAAATCGTGTGGTGCAATATTATCTCTTTCACTCTGAACTTGATTAAAACTTTTACTATTCTTTGATAAAATAAAGCGAAAAAAAACCAACAACTGTGGATATATGAAACGAGCATAACATCGCACTCCAAACACAATACACTCTCCTCCAAACTTTCGTGTACCCAAATTCGTAGGACAAAAAGTCCTTGTACGAAAGGTCGCTATGAAAAAAACTCACTCTGTAATTTAGCATTATCGCGTCATCGCTTACGTCTTTATGGCCCTGAAGCGCCCTCCAGCGGTGGAGACGTCTTGCCATTCAGACGGTATCATTAAAAACGCGCGCGGAGTTAAACTACCCGCTTTTTTCGCTCACTTTTTACGCTCCCCTTTGTAAACTACCCGCTTTTTTCGCTCCACGTCTGTTTTGATTTTGTTTACGTCGTCGTGTTGCCTCTAACTAGATAGCATTGTGGAGCGAAGCCTGAATTTTTGAGAGACTTTTGGAATGTTGTAAAATGTAAGGTTGGTAAGAATTTCAAGAGACGTCCAATTTGGGGAGATTGTGAGTGGTTTGTGAGAGCTTGTTTGGGATGGTGTACTGTGACAACTCTGGCATGATTTTGACACGTGTTGTTTAATTTTTATAAAAAAAAAAGAAAAATAATATTACTTTTGGGCCCTTTCAAATTCATGAGCTAGCATAATATATCCTTTCTTGATAGATCTGCCTCCAGAGTCGTATAACATTACAAATTGTTGTGACTCCCCCAACAAAAATGTAAATTTTGTAAATTCTCTTGGACATCGTGGTGAGTTCTGTCTTCTTTCCACGGAAGACACGACATGTCCTCAGATTTTGTGGTCCTCAAACCAGTTCCTTACGATTTTTTCCTTAATCGTAAAGCCATGTAAATTCAGACTGACATGGAAGACGAGTAATTTTTTGACTACATACCACAAAATTCGAAGACGTATTATTTGCCAGCCTGCATTAGTAGATTATGGCCTATATGTTTCTCGAAGTGAGAGAAAGCTCAAAGAAAGCGTAAAGAAGAATTTTTTTTTTGGTTCATAGATATAAATATAATTATTGTATAATTATTATATTCATATTCAAACTATTCTTAAATTTTATTACTTGATAATTTTGGATTAATTAATTCTACAGGTAAGTATCCAAGGCAAATTAACAACACCTAAAAACAAATAACGTGACGAGACATTGATTTTGAATAGTTTCGATTTCGACTTAAGTGCTGTAAGCAGTATAATAAACTTTTTTATTTGGTACAAAAAGAAGTGCCAACAATGAGAAAAAATGTATTTTAATAAATATGCTTTTACTTTCAAATCCTACTCATTTATTTGTCGTAAAATTTATAAGAAATAGCAAACATATAAACTGAATATAATTTGTTTACAATTTTTTTTGCACACCATACACTTTGGTAATGACGTTAGCGCGTATTATTGAGCAAGATGGCGGTTTGACAGTCCTATTCTTAGTTGGCACGCATAGTACTAGATCTTATAGTTGAGAGCCGTTGAGGCTGGCTGTGCGTGACGTCACAGCCAGCCTCAACGGAAGACCAGCGTTGGTTGCTCTCCAGCAACCAGCATTATGCTGAGTTGAGGCTATGTTGTGACAAATTAATGTTTATTATGTGTACTATTTTATATATTATATTTTGTCTTGTGTTAATTTGTCATAATAAATAATTTTCTTTCTTCTTTCTTTCTTTCTTATATACGGTAGAGTGACCTCTTGCGGCGTGTAGCGGAAGATCTCGTGCGCGCCGCGGTACCACTTGACGGAGTGGAGCGGCGGGTCCCCGGGCCGGCGAGCGTACGCGCAGCGCAGGGCTGCCTCGCGCCGCCCGTCCGCCCACCGCGGCACTTCTAGGGACGTGATGCTGTGCGACACGCACACACCTGTAACAAACATTCATACATGTAGCAATGCGTGAGTCAGCGGAAAACCTGCGTTACGTGTTGGGGCCCGCGATCTACAACCGCGTACCCGCGACTGTCCGGGATGCACCTTCCACCGCCAGCTTTAACACTACACTCAGGGTTTTGTTATTTGATAAAACTTTTTATAATATAAATTGAAAATTGACATTTGATTCATATCATGTACTATTGTAATGATATTATATTATTAGAATTAGAATTGAAAATCGACATGGATACATATCATATACTTTTGTATTGATATCATATTATTTGACTTGTAACTTTGGTGTTATCAATAAATGATTAGTATTTGTATTTGTTACTAAAAATACAACCGATTGTGACTATTATTTTGTATATGTGCAAATATATTATGTCATTCGATAACAGCTTGCAGAATGCAGTGCACTCTAAAAAAATTGTTTTTGCATTTTACCTTTGCTTTAGAGTTCGCTTTAAGGTGGAGCATGTCTAGTCTGCAATAACTGTCTCTCAATGAGGTCAAAATATCTGTCTGACAGATTTTTCAACTTGTGTGCTGTATAAAACTAGGTATCTATCTAACTAGCAACCACCCGCAACTTGAGGGAGGTTGTTAGATGGAGTTAGATGAGATCTAGAAAATAAAAAAAAAAACAGAGAATGTGTAAATTCTCTAAATTCAAATTCAAATAAAAGTGCTTTCATTAATCAGTGTATAGATTCTACTTTAAAGATTTATTTAAACGCTGTTCCCTCGGGTGTGACAGTTAAATGTCTCACACATGTTTCTCTCTCTAAATATTCTCATTCCCGGCTATAAAACCAGTTTCCTTCTGGAGCAAACGTAACCAAGCTTGTGTAAGGGAATAAACTTAACTACGTCAACATTTACGTGGGTAAATCTCAGCGCGTCAACTACTGCGGGACTGACGTAAGGGACTGACGCGCGGGACTTATGTATTGACTAAACCGGTTAAGGTAAAAAAGATACCATATTTTAATAAATAACGTTATAGCTAGATAGATATTTAAACACTTTATCAAAGCTCACAAAAAAGACTTACTTAGAAGCTAATGTCTTAACTGGCGACCTTTAATTAGTATTTTTTTAACGACTTTTGTTTGATAAAGACATTTTGAATTTGAATTAAATTTTTAACTGCCACTAGCTGACCTTGGATTTATAACACTAATAGTTAGTTATCTATAATATTTTATACATACTTCAAATGGTCGCTTTGAATGCAATACAGAATTATTTTATGAAGATTACATAGTTTACCATATATAGGTTGTTTTTATAGAAAAAAAATAACTGACACAAGCTAAACTGTGTGAAAACAAAATAATATATAAATAAATATTAGGACACATTTCACACACGGCATTTTATAATATGTATTAATATGCTATTTTATTGAGTGACTTAGACAAGTTTCATACCTATAACGTAAAGGAAGAAATAATTGCAAAAAAAAATTGTGAAGTTATCTTTAACCGCTTTCAGTCCCTAGCCGTGACATAAAGTTCACATTTCCACACTTAGATTTTCCAGCGCAGCGTTTCGACAGTTTCCGAAGCAAACACGAGCATTGGAGGGTTAAACGGGCCTGCTAGACCCCGGCGCTGTTTGCTTTTGATTCCAACCCTGTTTGTTCTTAGCTGAAGGGCACGTTTTTACCCCGTTCCACGATATGGGTAAAAGTAAACGAAAAAAATTTTTTTTAGGAATAATAATGCAGGATATGGGATAAAAATAAAGATACCAGCGATAAATTGATTACGCGGATACGCGAGAATGTGTGCGAAATTTCGCGAAATTTTTGGGATTTGAGATAGGAGAGGGTTTGGGATCAGTTGTTATTATGAGATACAATGCAAAATACAAAAAAAAAAGTTATGAAAGAAAAGCAAAAAGAAGTAATTGTAGATTTAGGGTAATTTGGTGGAAAAGCAAATGTATTTTTGTTTAATAATTCTTCTTGTAATTCATACTAAAATTAAGCATTAAGTTTGTTTTTGATTAAGTGTCTAAACGATTATAATGCAACTATTGCAGTTATTTCTAACGGGGAGTATGCATCTTCTGATATACAAGCTCCATTTCCTGCTTACATGCTTCCAGATTCCATGCTAAGTTTGGAGATGCAGACTCATTAACTGTAGCTATTTATACCAAATATAAATGCGCTTGATCGAAACTCATCTGAGCTATGCTACCTATGTTATAATCTATAAGTATATAAGAAACATTTGATAATAATACTGCTGAAATTTCGAGTCAATACAGAAATCATTTGAAAAAAAAAATCTTTACATATACTATTCCTAGAAATCATTTTTAACAATACATACATATACTATTCTTTCCTATCCTATCCTACTCCTATCACTTATAACCAAAAAGGTAAGAAGAAGTGAACTTAAATTAATCTCCAAATTGAATCGAGTTATAAATCTAAATTTTCTCATCTCTGCCTCTGTAACATTAGCCAACTTCTAAAAGTTTCAAACAATATTCTCGAGGCAATCATAAACAAAGTGTATCTCGCGTGGTCCCAAACTAACTCATCGCAATAAGCTGAATCGTGGCAAAAACAACATATTTTGTAACAACGCTTGAAAACTGTTCAACTCAGTGTGGAAAGCTATAAATTTAAACAGAATAGACCCTTCCAGGCCAGCCTTACTTAACCCGGGAAACTATTTTACATTATTTATCGCGTTTAATTGCAAGCGCTGGCAGGTGAGACAGCACATCTGTGGTAATTGTCTGTAATAATGTTTTTTTTACGTTAAAAGATTCTGCACATCTTAACCCTTCTAATCTTAATATATATAAATCTCGTGTCACAATGTTTGTCCTCAATGGACTCCTAAACCACTTAACCGATTATAATAAAATTCGCAGTTCAATCCAACTTGAGAGATGGGATAGTTTAAATCTCAAATTATAGTCGCAATTTTAATTTATTGCTAATTATTGTCTGTTATTATTTGACAGTCACAATTATCTGTTAACTTCAAATGATTCTAACAGATGTCGATACCTTTCGACTGGGTTGAGTAAGTAATCAATAGATGGCGCTGCTATGGTAAATCTACGAACGTGTCATATAAGCTACACTATCTATTTTTCATACCCCTAAGTGAGGCAAAACAACGTTTGCCGAGTCAGCTAGTATTTTATACGGAAAAGTTTTTGCGCATGTTTCAGAACTGATTTTGATAAAGCTTGAATATAGCTACTAGCCAGGCGAGTACTAGTATGCCCCCGTGAGGCCCCGCATTGTCGAGGCGGGGGGGCTCAGGGACCATGGCCGTGAAACAACAAGGCGGCATCGTTATACTGTGGAGGTGCCTAAGTCGCGTACTAAGCGGTTTGCTTCCACTTTCATTGTGCGTACCGCCAAAGTGTGGAATTCTTTGCCAAATTCTCTGTTCCCCGATAACTATAATCAAGTGGTTTTCAAGGCAAGAGTGAACCGGTTTCTTCTGGGTAAGCGCGCTCCACCTTAGATTGCAAAATCGCTTACCATTAGGTGAGTTGCGGTAAAGCGCAAGCCCAGTAAAAAAAAATCCACGGTGAAGCGAAGAGGGTCCCTGAAGCGGGCCACTCCCTAGATGTGTACTCCTACATGTTATTCATACAAATTTGCATGGAGGAGTACAAATCGGTATCGAAGTGCCATTTCGTCACCCGGCTAGTGTAATTCACGTGGTGTCAGACTCCCCGCTGATTGCGTCGTGACGCGACGCCGCATGTAAAGTAGGGTTAAGCGGCTAGTGCTGCCCTCAGCTCCTTGTACTTTCGGTTTTCGGGATTCGGCCTAATGAATAACAAATTGCGGACTCTTTTGATTTTGCGCTCGAATGGCCTAAATATATATTTCATTTTATATGTAACTAGCTGACCCGGCAAACGTTGTTTTGCCTCACTTAGGGGTATGAAAAATAGATGGTAGCCGATTCTCAGACCTACTAAAAACGCATATAAAATTTGGTAAAAATCGGTCAAGCCGTTTTGGAAGAGTACGGTAACTAACACTGTGACATGGAAATTATATATATAAGACTAGCAAAAAATTCATCATTGATGTCAAGAAATGAAATAAGCGTTATGCATATAAGTATTTTAGAATTGAAGCGCCCTTGGCTTAGCTTGCTAAGGTGATCTGACGCGATCATCGAAGCTTAGCAACGGTCGATGCGGACGGTGTTTGGATGGCTGACCATGCACAAGACGTTTTTAAGTGGCAATTTCTTCGCTACCGTAGGTCAGATGACAAGTTAAATTGTAGGTCCAAGCTGATAGTTTTTTCCCCGGATCAACTTGTTTTTGTCCCGGATTAACACGGGTAACACCGTGGGGCGCAGCTAGTTTAATTGATAATATAAATAAATACAAATATTTACCTTGTGCAACAAATTTCCCTTGCAATCCAAAGAGGTAATGCGGCAAGCCTGATGGGCACGTTTGGGCGGGTGGCTTAATTTTTATTTTTCTATTATTATTTATTTATTTTACTAAATTTTCGTCTTTTCTATGCTTTGTAAATATTATTAAGTCCTGTAAAATACATTACTACATAAATTTATTGAATATTTACATTCAAACCTAATAGTAAGAGCTGTAAATGTACTAATCGATAAAACGCCAATTTGAAAAAGAATTAACAAAATAGAGTTTCCTGAATACGTAACACACACGAGCAACTTTTGCTGCGACGAAAAGTTGTGGAGTTAATTTTGGTATTGGCTGAAGTTTTGTTTACTTCCCGATTATTTAACTACTTGTTTTTCTTGTTCACGGGATATTTTATTTCATGTAGGTATATTTATTTAATGTGTACAAACATTTTTACTTTGAAGTTAGTTGTTGTGTGTAGATAATATTGACATGTTTAAAACATTTCCTCAACATTTGATACAGCATACAGAACTTTATTAGCCATAAATAACACACGTTAAAGGCAAGTCCTAGCAATAAAAAGGAGTGTGGTGCGGTGGTACAAACGTCTGCTTTTCAATCAGACAGCCCCTGGTTCGATCCCAGCCCTACACCAATGACTTGTTTTTCGAGTTATGTGTGGATTTGCACTCGCTTTACGGTGAAGGAAAACATCGCGAGGAAACCGACACGTTTGAGTACCGTAATATCCGAAGACGTGTGTCATCCGCCAACCCGCACTTGGCCAGCGTGGTGGATTATGGCCTCTCTCTCCTCGTGAGAGAAGGCCCCGAGTCCCAGCAGTGGGAACGTGTAGTCCTACTACAATCATTACTTAACCCATTTAAACCTAAACCAAACTAAGCCGTAAAAAAACTTTTTTTTTGTATTAATTGGTAGAATCTGACATAATGAAGTAAAAAAAGTAAAAATATTTATTTTTTTTATTTTTATTTGATACCTGAAAATACTAGTTAGATTATATAAACTTTTAAATTTCATTAAATAAATTATTCTTCACACTTAAATACTACACACTATAGAACTTGTTTTTCATATCTATTAAATTAAAATACCTATTACCTACTACTTTTTACACATGATTAATGATTCTGCAAGCTCCATATTCATATAAATCTCCATGTTCATAAAGTGTACTATGTAATACATGATGTAAAAAACACTTTTTAGGATTCCGTTTTTATCTTTTAGGTAAAAAGATAAAAACGGGATCCTATTACTAAGTCTCCGCTGTCTGTCTGTAGGCTATTATATCTTAGAAATTGTGATAGCTAGAAAGTAGAAACCGGCATGTTTGAGGACTACAATATACGACAAGATGTGTCATCTGCCAACCCGCACTTGGTCAGAAGGTGTTTTATTAAATTGTTGACAAGTTTGCGTTTGACTACAGCTAGCCTGATGTTAAGCTGCGCTACAGTCTACGGTGTGGAACGCTTATCTAGAAGATGCCTTTTAACTATACCTATTATGGCCTATATCTCTCTCCTCGTGACGGAAGGCCCCGAGTCTCAGCAGTAGGAACGTAATGTTATGCTGCTTATGCTTTATTTATTTAATACTCCGACATACCGTAACATACGCCATAAATGAAATTGAGTAACACAAATAACGTATAACCTCAAAACCGCGAAAATTGAACAACATTTTCGGCGAACCAGATCCTAAGCCGAAAATGTAATTACAATTTCAATCTCTAATTTAAGTGGGTGCTAGATAATTATTTTAATATGATGGAGATATTATAGTCAGAACGGCTCCAAATAATGCAGCAGATTATAAATAATGGCCAGATGTATAACTTTTTTCTTAAGTTTTGAAGAGACTTTTATTATATTTGCTATTTTATTATTTATTCAATGCCGTTTAATGTTAGACGTGTCCATTTAATTAGTCTTTACATCATCTTATAAATATCACATTAAAAATATTACATAATTTAACATAGAGAGAAAACTTACAATTTAAAATAAATTAAAAAATTAATGAACTAAAACACTAACTGAAAGCTACCACTAACCTAACGGAAAGGTACCCATAACGCTGGTGGCATTGTCGCGCTGTATAGCGATGGATAGTCTTTGCACCAGGTACGATCCGGAGCGGTATTCACCCGATCTCTCTCTAAGTCTTTGCCTAATTTCATTAGTAAAAAGTAAGGCCTCAGCACCACAACCCATGGTTTTAAAAGCAACGGGTACAAAAAGATACTGAGGCAACAAAAATAGTCAATACTGATTTATGACTTGACTAGCTGACCCGGCAAACGTTGTTTTGCCTTAAAAATATATAGTAGCTGATTCTCAGACCTACTAAATACGCATATGAAATTTGGTAGAAATTTCGGAGGAGTACGGTAACTAACATTGTGTCATGGAAATTTTATAATTCTTTATTGGACACATAAATAAAAAAGGCACAGTAAAAAACAATTAACTTAAAAAAAAAACCGCCAATTGTGCCACAATTGGCGGCCTTAGTGCTTAAAGCGATCTCATCCAGGCAACCTTTGGATGGAAAGGAATTTATAAACGACTAAAGAAGGACGTAGTGTACAATAAAGAATAATAAAAAACATACATATAATATTAATAATCTTATCTTAATTTATATAAATCTCGTGCCACATTGTTTGTCCTCAATGGACTCCTAAAACACTTAACCAATTATAATAAAATTCGCATACCATGTGCAGTTCGATCCAACTTGAGAGATAGGACAGTTTAAATCTCAAATTATAGTCGCAATTTTAATTTATTGCTAATTATTTTCTGTTATTATTTGACAGTCACAATTATCTGTTAACTCCAAATGATTCTAACAGATGTCGATACCTTCCGACTGGGTTGAGTAAGTAATCAATAGATAGCACTGCTATGGTAAATCTACGAACGTGTCATATAAGCTACACTATCTATTTTTCATACCCTTAAGTGAGGCAAAACCTAGTTTGCCGGGTCAGCTAGTATTATATATTAGACAACAGTTTAGCTCTGAGAAGAACTTTTGCGTATGTGTAGTTAAAAGAACAAAATCAAAAAAAAAACCCGAAAATTATTAGACTTCGCGCACGACTGCTGCGATGGGAGCCAACCTCGCGACTGAGTGGCGCGGGTACCTTACTCATAGATCTAAACACCCCTCCCCCGTACACGCCCTCTTCGCAACGGGCCGTGCAGCAGATATCGTAATATTTTAATTTCACCATAACTTCAAAACCAAACGTCCAATTTTAATCATTCAAAGACCAAATATTATCAACACAAACTGTTCTTATTGATGAAATAATTTATTTTGATAAGGATTAATAGTGTATTGCTTAAAATTGCTTCGTAAATAAGCCATTATTACTCGTACAAAGTAAAGGATAAAAAATGGTTATTGTGGGTTATTCCTAAGAGATAAACATATACCATCACGGACTTTTTTGTAGACCTTTTTAAGTTGTACAATACTGTAGTAAATTGTTTTGATCTATCTTGTAGGATTCAGTCAGCGTTTGCAATGTAAGCGCAAAAAATGTGTTTTTTTTTACGACCTCACATTAAAAACCTCAAAAATTGTAGCCTATGTGTTATTCTGATGTATAAGCTATAGCCTATGTGTTATTCTGATGTATAAGCTATATTGTGGTAAAGTTTCATTCAAATCCATTCAGTAGTTTTTACGTGAAAGAGTAACAAACATACATCCATACACACAAACTTTCGCCTTTATAATAGTAGTAGGATGTAAGACTATTATGACTATTTTGCACGTGATTCAACGGTGATTGATTTTGGGGTGAGAAAAGTTTGTGTGTGTGTATTTGTGTAAATAAATCTTGTCCAACAAAATAAGTGACAGCTCAAAACAAGCTATAGGGAGTTGCAGCCATCCACACAAATATTTTTTATATCTCTATATTTTTTGACATTAAAGAAACTTTACAAGACAACTATAATTACATTCTTTTGAAAATCTGAAAAACTAATTGGCCACACAAAACAAACGTTTAATTAGTAAACTACATAGTATTTTTTTAACTACTTGTGTTTCTGTCTCCACATTATCTGCAAAGTAAGTGCTCAAACGATCCAAACTGAATTGGTTTCCGATAGCTGGCAGGCAGCGGGCCGCTGTTTGCTCAGCCGTTTTAGACCTCCTAGTGTTATCAAACTGCGACACTGATATCTATATTACCTTATATATACACTAGCTGACCCGGCAAACATTGTTTTGCCTTAAGTACAGTTAAATACACTACAATTGACCAGTTATCGAGCGGGATGGAAAATGATCAAAATACTAAAATGACCATAAAAATATATTGGTTAGTGATAAAATGTAAACATTTTGGGTTGTATGTTATTTTTTAATGCCACACAATAAAACATTAAAAACAAAAAAATCGACGAAAAATAAAAAAAATAAAAGGGGGGAACAACCCTTATCACTTAAGAATATGGAAAATAGATAGTAGCCGATTCTCAGAGTTACTGAATACGCATATAAAATTTGGTAAAAATCGGTCAAGCCGTTTCGAAGGAGTATGGTAACTAACATTGTGATATGGAAATTTTATATACAATAGAAGATATGTATATCAATACTATCCGCGTCTCGTACCTGTGTAATTCCGGGGTTCTTCTTCTTCTTCGTATGTGGCTAAGCTCTGGTGTCCAGAGTTTTCAAGCCACCCGAAAGCTTCTGACTTGGCTCGTAACGACTGTTTGTACTAAGACTAACAGCCGGGCCCTACAATTTAACGTGTCAACCGATCCATGGTAGCGCCCATAAAAATGTCACTTTTAAAACAGTCATGTGCATGGTTACCCATCCAAACACCGTTCGCATCGAACGTTGCGTAAAGCGAGTACAAAACCACACATAACTTGAAAAACAATTCATCAGTGTTGGCCCGGATTTGAACCTGGGGCCGTCTGATTGAAAAGCAGACGTTTTAACTACCGAGCCACTCTCGCTTTTTGTGTGGCTCGGTGGTATGTTTTACATATTAATACGCAAAGCGCTACAATTTTTAAGGAAAATCTCCCAACCTATGAATAACATTAGTTAAGGATCCCTTCCCAAGTTCATGAACTAAGTAAAACCTTTTTTTCATCCCTTTAAACCAACGTAGGTTCCTTAATAAAACATTCACTCGGCACAGGGGTGGATTAAGGCATGGAGACAAATGTTTGTAAATAATTGGTCAAGTGCGAGTTGGACTCGCGCATGAAGGGTTCCGTTCCGTTCTATAGCCCCCGGTCAAAAATGTATTTATTTAAATTTTATAATTTAATTTGATACTGATATCATAAATTTTATGAAAATTTTAAGTGTCTAGCAGCTACCGTTATTGATATATATCAAATAAATACGAAAAAACACGTTTATTGTATGGGGACCCCCTTCATACTTTTTTTTTTTTTAGTATTTGCTGTTATAGCGGTACAAGAAATACATATCTTATATCAAATTTCAGATTTCTAGCTGTTACAGTTTCTGAGATACAGCCTGAAGACAGACAGACAGACAGCGGAGGCTTAGTAATAGGGTCCCGTTTTTACCTTTTAGGTACGGAACCGTAAAAAATGTTTATTTATAATCATGGCTTCGCTTGGTAGAGCATTTTTAGTGCTTGGCTGGCTAGCTACCTTCCTCAAATTGAAAATCTATCACCAAGCATCTCACAGTGTGTTTCAGAAGCATCTTTATGAGCCACTTTGGTAAGCCGTCTTGTTGTATTGTGTAAAAAAATAGGAGAAATAAATAAAAAAAATGAATCAAGAATAATGTTTGTATAACCGGCTATCATTTACGTTTATTTTGTCGGAATTAGCCCGACATGTTTCAGCACAATCAGTGTGCCATTCTCAAGGGCAGGAACACAGCCAAACTGTGCTGAAACATGTTGGGCTAATTCCGACAAAATAAACGTAAGTGATAGCCGGTTATACAAACATTATTCAAATATGCCTTACGAAAGTTTTAATACAGTGTATCAAGAACTGTAGTATCAAGATTTTGCCCCCATCTTCCCCTTAATACGGCCGCGTCCCTCCCTCCTTATGCTCGCGATATAAATTTTAATTCCGCGCGGAGGCACCGTGGAAACACGTTGTCGGTGCGAGCCGGATTTACATAAATAACGGTATTTATTACCGGCCGCTTACTTTACTAATGGACGACGCAAACATATCCGGTATTCCAGCCTCCAGTTGGTGATTTTTGTACAAAAACTCGTTGCAATAACGAAATGTCCAGTTTGTTAAAAATTTTTGGTACAAAATTCACTATCCTTTTGATTGATAGTCAAATTTGAAAAATCGGTCTATATTGGTAAACAATAAGCTACCTTGTAGTATAAGAAATGCCGGTTTTGTCACTATATTTAAATTATTATTATTATTAAAAGACCGTTGTGTCCCACTGCTGGGCAAGGCCTCCCTTCTCTCCTTCCAGTCAGCCCGGTCTTCGGCTTTGGTGACCCAGTCCTTATCAAATTTATACAGATCGTCGCGCCACCGTTTCCTGGGTCTTCCTCGAGGTCTAGTAGTGTTTGGTATATTTAAAGCTAAACTAAAACCATGTATAGTAGGGAAATCATATTATTCCTTTAGATAAATGAAGCGAGTGTGGCGCGGCGGCAAAAACGTCTGCTTTTCAATCAGACGGCCTCTGCTTCAATTCCAGCCCTACACCAATGACATGTTTTTCAAGTTATGTGTGGATTACACTGCACTCGATTTACGGTGAAAGAAAACATCGTGAGTAAACCGACATGTTTGAGGACAACAGTATCCGAAGAGATGTGTCATCCGCCAACCCGCACTTGGCCAGCGTGGTGGATTATGGCCTATATCTCTCTCCTTTTGAGAGAAGGGTCCGAGTCCCAGCAGTGGGAACGTATAGTGCGCTGCTTATGCTTATGGCAAATTAAAGTTTATTATGTGTACTATTTTAAATATTATACTTTGTCTTGTGTCGATTAATTTGTCACAATAAATATTTTTCTTTCTTTCTAGCCTTTTGATTGATAGCCAAATTCGAAAAATCGGTCTATATTGGTGACCCTAAGCTATAGAATAATCATGTTGTATAAGAAATACAGCTTCTGACTCTATATTTAAAGCTAAAGTCAAACAATATTTCGTAGGTTAATCATTTTGTTTCATTAGGTAATACAATAACTGTATATCTGTCAGTCTGTTTGTATTTCATACAATTAAAAGAAACTTGTTCTTTTTCGTATGAGCTAAGTGGCCAAGCTCTGGTGTTGAGAGTTTTCAAGCCACCCGAAGGCGTTGACTTGGTTTAACGACTGCTGGTACTAAGACTAGCAGCCGGGACCTACAATTTGTTGTGTCATCCGACCCACGGTAGCGCCCAGATGAAAATTCCACTTGAAAAACGACAGTATTGTGCATGGTCACCCATCCGCACTTGTACACTGTCCGCATCGACCGTTGCTTGGCTTCGATGATCGCGTCAGATCATTTAGCTAGTCGAGCTACGGGCGCAAAGAAATAAACTAAAACTTTCTATAACAATAAATAAGTTTAAGACTACTGATTGATCTATCAACGGGCATCCCAAATCCTAATAAAGCAAATCACGATAAAATTTGACATGTTTTAGTATGATTAAGAATACATTTTTTTTTTAATTCTTCTCACACTCTAAGGACGTCAATTGTAGGTCTAAAGTAAGTCTAAAGTAAGCATAGAGAAACAAAATAACGCTAGCAAAACCACAGAAAAACAAGCAGTACTAAACATACTTGTCTTTATTAACTCTGTGACACAGTTCCTGGAAACTTCCCGCAGAGAATGTCACCCAAGTTTATACAAAATTGGGTTAAAACTTAAACTATTCTGTCGAGCTCACATTTTGGAGAAAACTTTTGATGTGGAACAAAAGTTCAAAATATTAAAACAACTGAGACATTTTGGGCCTCTATAATGCATTTAGTTGGAAGTTTAATGTTTATTTTTCTACTCAAGGGCCTCTGACATAAAAAAAACATGGATTAACACTTTATCGAAACACTCGCAATGATATGAATAAATAAACTAGAAAAACTCAATAACTAGTGACTTAGTTTTTGGTGAACCTAACGAAAAGAAATTAATCATTACGGTCGATTTACATTTATAAAATGTAATTTAAGTTAAAAAAAGCTTCTTCATATTAAATGTACTCAATGCCACATTTGGTGGCGGATATATTAAAAGAGTTGTGTCGAGTAAAGTCGCCATTTTTGTAGCAACGGACATCTTAGACTGACTTTTTTCACACATAACTAAGAACACTCGCGACTTATTTTTCCTACTAATTCACTTTTAGAGAAAAAAAACCGATTTATATTAATCAATTTTAGAACGATGCTAATATTCCACTGATACATACACTCACAAACACACACACGCATACTAACTAAGAACACTCTCGATTTATTCTTCTTATTAATTCACTCGTAGATAAAATTAAAAATTAGATCGATATTGGTCCATCTTAGAACGATGCAAATATTTCACACACACACACACATACACACACAGACATCAAACTTATAAGTACCCCGTTGCTATTGCATCGAGGTTTAATAGAGTGCCTTCCACTTAAAACAATGTAGTTTGGTAGGAAGTGTATAAACGAAACAGATAAGTAATAAGGACGATAACAGCGGGGCGTTAACAATGTCAACAATATGCCCCCGCGGGCACCGCCTGCCCCGGCGGGGCCTTTCCGGGAAACAAGGGCCACGGCACACTGAGAGGTTGAGGCTCTATTAAATTCATTTATTTACTTAGAAATATAGTAGGTAAAAAATATACAAAATAAAATTTTAAAATGCTAATTGCTATTATCGAGACTGATTTATTACCTCTTATCTCAACGATCTATTCATACTTACAAAATATTAAAATTCAAATTACATTTTTTACCATACAAAAAATCGAAGTTATTATTAATTGAATTAAATTGTAGATAAATTATTTTTTATTTAATACGTGCAATCTAATAGGCAGTAAGCAATGATTTGTTAGGGCTGCCATAAAATCAAATTAATCAAATCAAAAATAAACATTTTTATTTTTATTTTTCAGATCGCACGCACATAAGCAGGCGTATACGCCTCCAGTCAACGCCATTGTTCAATGATGAGCTGTAGGGTTGACACTCAGTTAAAACCTTTTTTTTTACACAGACGGCTGTATAACCACATACCGAACCATTTCTAGTTTGTAGTATGGATGCTAACACAACTGATATACTACATATACATATTATATACACATTAAAGTTTAACTTGCGAATACTTAAAATCTATGATACCTACTTGTGAACTAAATTCTAAATATATCCACGAGTATGTGTAGTATAATTAGAAAAAAAGTATAATCACATCAGAAACACCTTATAGTTATATCTTTGCTCTCAGTGTGCTTCGTGCCTTACTCGGCAGTTTCCTTATTGTTTCCCCGCTCTTTCCCGGGATTGTGTCCTGGTCGTAGTTAGATACGCTTCACTGTTGACTACCGTTTGCATTCACACCACTATTATACTAGCCCTTCAAACCTTTACAGAAATTGTTTACATAAAATTTTGGGATAAAAAAATATACTCGTACTTTGATAGTAATAAATCCCTTACTATCTCACCGGATGTTAAGTGACATTGCAGTCTAAGATGAAGCGCGCTTGCCTAGAAGAAACCGCTTCACTCAAGCCTTGAAGACAGTAAGATTGTAGTTCAGTGGGAACAGGGATCCCGGCAAAAAGTTCCATAGTTTGGCCAAAAAAAAAACTTTTCACCAAGTTTCAAAATTTCACTCCTTGATTTGACGCGCCAAATCCGTAGAGCGAGCGTCAAAAACCTCAAAACGTATAAAAAGCAATCGTTTGAGCTTTCCAAAGCACGAACTAAAAAATCTAGTTGCACAAGTTTTTCAAACGCATCAAAGGCGAGTAGGAAAATTTCACCCTCGAGGGTGCCAGAGGCGTTTGCTCAGAGACATAATGAAAAGAGTTATGAAAATTACTAGAACGTCAATACTGCAGTCAAAGGACTTGTTCCCAAGATCTTTGTGACTTCAGTGATTTATTTTAAAGCACTTTTTTACGAGGGGGAAATCTTTATTAAGATGCAATGAAGTGCAGCTGGGTTATTTGGGATTTTTATATTTGCCTTTTAATAGTACGGTTGATAAAATTGATCTATTTCATAAATTTATATATTTAAAAATGACATACAGTCAATTTTATATTTTATTTTATTAATAATAAGAATGAATTCAAATTTTCAATCAAATAGATATGTAAATCAAATGCTATTGTGTGTAGTATTCTATGGTTCAGAAAATTTAGTAAATGAATTTTGTAAGTTAAATTAATTTAACTAATCTCTTAAATATTTCATTTATGATTGTAGTGTGACTTGCCTTAAACGTATGCATTATGTTTGTAATGTGTGTTCGACGAGAACATATTGTATCTTTTTATTAATGAACCTTAATTTGTTACAAGTAGGATAAGTTATGACAAATAAAGGATATTCTATTCTTTTCTTTTTATGGCTAATAAAGTTCTTTGTTCCTGTGTTTCCAAGTAGAGCAAAGTGACTTTGTAACTCCGTGGCGATAGGCTGTGTAGGTAGAACCAAATGGCACAGGCTGGAGCAGTGGCGATGTTTTCCAATCAGGTAGCGCGTCTGCAATTTTTCATCTGACTGCTTTTTGAAACGCCGTGAAAATGGACTTTGCTTTTCTTTCTCGTTAAGCTGGTAACTGGGGTATATGAAAAAGGCGTGATTTGCCGTTTACTTCTTTGCTTGTTTGTGTCGTTTAGTGTGGATTTAGAGTACTTGTTCTACACGAACATATATAAGCAGCCCACTATACGTTCCCACTGATGAGACTCGGCGCCTTTTCTCACGAGGAGAGAGATATAGGCCATAATCCACTACGCTGGCCAAGTGCGGGTTGGCGGATGACACACGTCTTCGGGTATTGCGGTCCTTAAACATGCCGGTTTCCTCACGATGTTTTCTTTCACCGTAAAGCGAGTGCAAATCCACACATAACTTGAAAAACGAGTGTAGGGCTGGGATGGAACCAGCAGACGTTAATACCACCAAGCCACACTCGCTTTTACACGAACAGGTTGTTTGAAAACTCTTGACACAAGAGCCTTTTTTTACGAGGGGGAAATTATGCTGCAATGGGGTGCAGCCGGGTTATGTGAGATCTTTACCCACTAAAACCCCCTTGGAGCCCAGACTCGATGCCTGATGGAGGGATCCGGGTTCTCTGGTGGAAACACCCGAAGCCGACACCAGAGAATGACCACTTAAGAATATTTTATGTTTATTTTATTTATTTGATTTATAGGCGAGCAGCATTATGCTGATGTGCCTATATCACACTGAGTTGAAATTATTTTTTTAATAGTTCAAATAATGTCCACTGTTCAATGCCAATGTTTAAAGTTCACTAGTTCACTAGATCACAGGTTAGCAAGAGATTTTTTTGTGTTTAAATTTCGAAAAAGAGAAGAAATGAGGAGTGTGGTTTTGTTTTACTGAGAGGTCAGCGAACTAGAATAAACGGAAGAGTAACTCCATACATTGGCGCTAGGAATTTGAATCCATCTACGCACACAAGTATATTGTTATCCCAACGAAACACACACACAAAGCTCGCACGCGATTGGTGCAATGCCACACCATGTGACGCCACGCGGGCGCGCGGGAAGCTGTTTTGCCCCGCCCACCGCGGTATTTTACGATTACGCGTGGAACCATTTTATCGGCCAAGTTACTCTTCTAATTCGCTGTGATAGGTGTATAAGACGATACTGTTCTAAGATATATTTCATGAAAATAGATATAATAAATGGCCGCCGCTCCAAAAAAGCGGATGGTATTTTTTCAAAATAAAACTGCCTCAATACGTGTATCCAATGAAAAAACTAAAAAATATTAAAATATACACAAATTGTGATAGCTTTCAAATTCAAAATGGCTGCCACTACAAACATTATCATTAATGCTTTTAACTGTTTTATAATATAATTAAAGTTTGCTTTTAAATAGTTCATTAAACAGTTCTTTTGTGTCTAATACAGAATTATCCATCTACCTAATTTTGCACCTAGTACGTCATCATACATTCATTTAATGTAAAATTTGGTAGCTAAGCATAAATTTTACGTAAACATTTATAAATAAGCATTATCTTTATTTAGCTTTTGCTATGTATCTAAATCTGATCCAAAAATTGCATGCTTCTGGGAATTGTTAGTCGGTTTTATTGTAATAAAGTTACACACATAACGCTTTAAAACAAAATGCTCAGAGCTTAAATAGAGTTGTCTGAAATGCAGTTTAAACTAAAATGCTTCTCTTAGCTTAACGACAATTAGTTAAATTAAATTTAACGTTGGGAGTGAATTCCCACTAATATCATAAAGGAGAAAGTTTGTTTAGTTATTGTGTTTGTCTCTAATTAACGCTCAAACGGCTGTACTGGTCTTGATTAAATTTGATATAGAGGTCCTTTGTGCTTTGGATTACAAGATTTATAGAGTTATATTCCTAATCATTCGGTTAATTCTTTACTGTCAATAACAAAAGAAAATCTTGATAAGGTTTTCACATAATATAAGAAGAGGCGGCCTTATGCTAAAAGTATTTTTTTCAGGCGTTTTTTAATATCATAAATCTAGACATTTAAACAGCACACGATTGAGCAACACTCCGAAGGTGAAACATGCCTAGTCCGGAATTACTGGCTGGCAGGCCTTATTTTTTTTTTTTTTTTTTTTTTTTTTTTTACGTGAGGAAATGCATTTACGCATGCCCACCACACCCGGGGAGGTGGGTGGGGTATGTCGGGCTCGATGCCAGAAGAGCATCACTACCTCACGATGGCCTTCTCTCCGGAAAGGGCGGGATGAGGTTCCGCTTCTCGCATTAACGCACCACCCCGCCCACCTCGGCTAGCCTGCGAGACTCCGCCTCTGGGGATGACTCCCCTTGCAGTGCACCAGATGCACTGCAACCACCTCGGGGACCGTGAGTGCAATGGACGCCGGACAACCCCGGTCCGACGTCCTAGGTCCCCCGTGACGGGTCAGGTCTGTGGCCCCGTCACATGCCACTACGGCCGCAGAGAATAGGGAAAGTGGTAGTTGCTGGTTACCACTCCCTTCTCCCTGCGGCCCCACCGCGTCCGCCATCAACGGTGGCGACCCCGTCGAGGCCGCGGCAGGTAGGAAGAGCGGCGCATCGACATAATACCGACACTTCTCTCCTGCCGCGGCCCCACACCTTCAGCTGCGGTGCCTCCCTATCCACACCGCAAGCCCGCCTCAGTTGCGAAACCTCCCCGAAAACCCCCGGAGCGAGGTCCCGCAACCTACTGGTGCCACTCCATCTAGAACTTGCGTACAGGGATTACAAGTCTAGGGAGTGGCCCGCCTCAGGGACCCTCTTCGCTTCACCGTGGGTGACCAGGCCACGGTTACTGAGCCCCCCCGCCTCGACAATGCGGGGCCCCACGGGGGGGTGGCTGGCAGGCCTGGTGAAACAAACCGTTACGTGTTTGGTGACAGATTTTATTACAAATAAATAACAATAATAGTTTTAAAAAACTTAAAAACACGCTTATCTGGCCGTTTTAATTGGGTCAAAATCGCGCCCAAAGAAGTCGGTTACAAACAAACATACAAACAAAAATACAAAAAAATGTAATACTTTTATCAAATTAGTGTGTTGTCATCGGTCCTCAATAAATCTACAAAGTTTCAACGAAATCTGGCCGTTTAAAGTGAGTTAAAATCGCGCCCAAAGAAGTCGGTTACAAACAAACATACAAACCAACAGGTTTTTATTTTTGTTTTTTTTTACAGGTGAAGCTAAAATAAAGCTTGTAAAAACTATTCTTAAAGCAATTTTGCGAAAACCATTATTTTCTGTTGTAAAGAAAAGGACAAAATGACAGTACTCTAAATTCGAGTTTGATTGCGCAAATAACGAAAGAATATCAGTAAAATTGAAGCGCATGAATACATTTAATAGTAACGCCCCTAGAGACACAGCGCCGAGTCATTTGCTACGTGACTTTTGTGTTTCGCTTCTCTTCTCGGTACGTTTTGGACGAAATTTTAAAACGAAAATGTTTTTTAGCTCATTCAAGTCTGAGTGTTTAATTTTGATTAAGAGTATTGAAAATTTAAAACACTTTATCAGGATACGTAATTTTCATTATAGGAGCCGTTATTAAAAATAATTGTTGGAAATTTATGTTTTAACCAGTATATAAATAACAAGTTGATGCACACGACTTTGCCCGCATAATTAAAGTGTTTTGAATAAGAGTGTGTGAATCGAACCCGGAACCTTCTGATTAGCAGACCGGCATGGTAACCTTAACGCCAACAAGGTCGTCATTATTTGTACAACGTAAAAAACTTAGCTGACTTTTAGGCTTACAAAAGTTTTATACTGAAATCTTTTTCTGAATAAATTATTATCTTTTTGGTAAAACAAATTACCATCACGATTATCTATTAATTAATCCTCTTTTTATGTTTTTGAAATAAAAAAATAAAATACCATAAACAGATATCTTCTAGGTAAGTGTGCAACTTTGTAGACCACAGCGTAGCTTTCCATCAGGCAAGCCGTAGCCAAACGCAAATCGTTTAACAGTGAAAAATAGTCCTACAAATACCAACTTATCTTTCTCCAGAAACAACCTTCACTGTGTCTTATAACAAGGCACGTATTGACTCAGTCAAGTTTGGATTGAAAATAAATTTAGTTTTGCACATCCGTAGAATCATCTTGGAATACCACTGTGTACCTTGCTGATGAACTTCTTTGTACCTCAAATATACCAAGGAGATTAAAATAGAAAAAAGTATTTATTAATTAATATTAGTAATTACAAAAAAGCGAGTGTGGCTCGGTGGACCATGTGTGGATTTGTAAGAAAAGCATCTGCTTTAAAATTTGTCGGCCCCTGGTTCAATCCCTGTTTAATATTTGTTGGGCATCAAAAATTTAATTTGAGTTTTGATTTGTCTGAACCAATTTTGATTAATTCGTATAGTAGGTACTTTTTGAGAAATACATAATGTTTATAAATTGCATGTGTTTTTTTATCAGTTTACAAATGATGGAGTCATCAGGCAATCAAAACTAAAAAGAGTCAAACTGAGCGTTTCTGATTTTTTTAAGTCAGCTAGACAAATAAAATAAATAAATATTAGGTAGGACAAATTTCACAAACGGCTGGTTAGCTTCATACTTACCTTTTTCTAGTTTGTCATATAGTTGCTTACACAACTGATATACTACATATACAAACATACATACTTTTAATAGACACACATTTAACACCCAGACTGACATCCAACAAGTTAAGTTCAGCACAAAAAAGTTGACCGTGCCAGGAATCGTACCCGACACCTTCTGATTAGCAGTCCGGCATGGTAACCTTTACGCCAACGATGTTGTCAAAAAATAACATAATATATTGAAATTTCATAACCAAACATTCCTTACTACATAGTTGACATGAAACATACTGAAATATCGGGCAACATAAAGCGAATGGTACAAATTGAAATATTTCATCGAATTCTTCGAAAGTTGGCGTTACTCGCTACCTGGTCACGTAATGGTGGCGATTCAGCGGCACACACGACTAAAATAAATTTAAAGAAGCTCCGTCTCTTTTCATCTTATATGGCCAGAAAGAGACGGCACGTTCTGAACCACAGACAAAACAACGAAAATCACGTCAAATATGGAATGTGCAGGCAGTTTTAGAGTTGATACAAGTGAGTGCAGTCTAAAGCCGCCTATATTTTCTACATTTGACATGATTTTAGCTGTTTTGACTATGGTGCGAACAAGCCGTCTCTTTCTGGCCGCTTAAGATGAAAAGAGACAGGGCTTCTTTAAATTTAGTTTAGTCGTGTGTGCCGCTGAATCGCCACCAATGGCTGCTTTACACGTCTAAACCTATATTATAAGGAGGATAAGTATAATGTTTTGTTGGTTTGTTTGAAGAAAACATGCTTCAAAACTACTGGACCGATTTGAAAAATACTTTCACCGTTGGGAAGCTACATTATTCCAAAGTAACATAGGCTATATTTTGTTTCTCTTTACAACCCACATTATTTAATAGCCCGTGCGAAGCCGGGACGACCTGCTAGTCGCTAATATTATTTGTTACGACATGCTACGTGTGAATGGTGAATTTTTAAAATGCACATATTTGTTTTATTTATTATTTTTTTACTCCTTACAGCTACATATTTGACAGTTGGGCCTGTAACCACGTTAGATACACTCCGACCATACCCATGTAGAGCGTGCCTAGTCTGGAATATCTAGCACTCAAGGAGGCTTTCATAAACAAGAACAACTGACATACCATCTACATAATACATGTCGTGGCCAAATCGCTGAATTGATCATTTCATGATATGGTTGAGCATTTCGTGAAGTGTTCACGTTTCATGAAGTGGCCAACTAATGGTGACCGAATCATTAAACGATAAACGTTTAGCGATTTGGTCACCCACGTTTGACCATATCGTGAAAATGGGGTAACCATAAAATATTTAATGAAAACCCAGAACAGTTGTGTTACGTACTTGTTTATTTTAGTTTTTAATTTAGATATTAGAATTAAAACGTAATTAGTGTAGTTTTTTTAAACTGTAAGTTAAAATTATACTATTGTAGTAATTATGCTTATCATGCCTATTCAACGTTCTTTATTGTTATGAAAACTAAAATGAATAATTACAAAAGTCATTTCAATTTACATCGAGACGCCAAACTAATCTAAAAGTTTATAATTGTGCAAGTTTATAACCACGCTTCGCCTTCGAATGTTATTTGCTAAATAACTCTCAAAAACCTAAATATTCAGAAATGCAAATGAACCAACCTTCTGAATACTTATTAATACTATTTCTTTGCGGGTCTTTAATGGCAACCTTTTTTCTCTTTTATACTCGCTTCGATCGCTTTAAGCGATAAGGCTGCCAATTCTGGCACAACATTTTTTTTGTTCTTAGTTTTATCTTTAGTTTTCAGTTTGTGTCCAATAAAGTATTATCTATCTATCTATCTACTCTGAATAGGTCAGCGCTTGACCAAAATTCACCGCGCGCTTATCTAGAAGGAAGCAGTTCACTCCTTAAAATACTTGAAAAGTTTTTTTAGGTGATTACATACTAACATACAAAACAACCAGATATTTTGATAGTGATACGAAACTCTTCATGTACGAGACCGACCGCACGCATATTATTTTACTTGAGTTAATGCTTACTGTTCTTTGTAATTAACAATTCGTTAACTGGAAATGGTAATTAGCTCTTCTTCTTCTTCTTCACATTATCCCACTTCATGTGGAGTCGGTAGTGAGGTCAGTATGTACGCTTCTTTCATACATCTCTGTCATTCGTCATATCTGTATTCACACCCCTCCTGGTCATATCGTCATTCACACAATCCATCCATACTTTCTTAGGCCGCCCCCTTCCTATCTGTCCGTCCACTCTCATACTCATTATTTTCCTTGTGATATGGTCTTCCTCACGTCGCATAATATGACCATACGAGAACCTATTGCTCATTAGTTTGTCAGTAATAGGTGCTACTTTTAGGTTTCCTCTTACATTCTCATTCCTAATTTTATCCATTCGCGTCACACTACACATCCATCTTAACATTCGCATTTCCGCTACATGCAATCTTCTTTCATCCGACCCTTTTATTGATCAACACTCTAAACCATGCTTATTATTAGCTAGATTAGATTTATAAATTAGATTTTTAGTAGAGCCGAAATAACGTAGAGGCTCTACGGCGTAGTGATTCTACGGCGTAGCTGTGAGCTACGACAAAAACGTTTAAGGCCTAGACAAGCTGCCAAAGCTTTAGGTATTGTTTCTTATTTATTATATGGATCTTTGTTTACTGTAATAAATAACAATATAATACTATTATTTACGTATTCATTCATGTATCATATATTGGAACGAAGTTCCTTATCGCGCGTTGTGAAAGGGGGCTAGACGAAAACAATTCTTACGAAAAGTTGTCACGACACTTTTTGCTATAGTAAGCTTTTGTAAGCTGTGCGGCGTGCGCATGTTTCTCTCTCTCTCTCTCTCTCTCTCTTATAGAAAGCAAGCCAGATATTTCCATTTCTGTTTTGCATTGAGCAGAGTGTTGGTCGCGACGATTATTTTTGTTGAGTGTAAACAGGTTTTTTGTAAATAATAATAATAATAATGAATCCTGACAGTGAAGGAACTTTGTTTCATCCGAGTGTGACAGTGACACCTCTCAAGTTTTTTTATTACTATTATTCACTTATTCATTCAAATTCAAATTCAAATCATTTATTGCAGAATGGGTAAGGTTAGGTTATTACATGTTAACATTTTATGTCCCTCACACTCTTCGCCCTTAGGCATGCAATATTAGCAAAATATATATATACAAAAATGTCATCTAAAATTAATGAATACTCACCTAAATTCTAATCTATAATCCATTACAAAATTATTTTCATTCACACATTTTCATTCATGTATTATTTATTATTTTTACGTTAACAACCGTAAGTGTTCCGGTAGTGATATATGTGTGAAGTAAAGTACAAAAACGACGTGCCAAAAACGAGTAGCTCATCTACATTCATACTCCCGCGTGTCTCGCGTGCTCGTGTAGAAATAGGGCATACTCAGCTATTGGTGGGATTGGAGACGAGAGTACAAGGGTGCTTGTCCACCGGTGTGGAGCGAGCCAGCCGAGTGGAGAAACTGAGAAATTTACTTATTTACCAAGGGGATTGGAAAATACATTAGGAAGAAATTACTTACTTATGTTTTTATCTACTTCTCATATTGCTATAACATAACTAATATAATTGCTATAAAAATACATTTTAGCTGGAAAATATGTAGGAGCCTGTACAAAATATTACTCAAACCACATCTTTATATACATAAAGATCTACTTACTAGAGATACATATATATTACAAAGATTTGCTTCAATTTTACTTGTAGAGACGCTCCCATTTTTCACAATTCATAAATTGTTAATAAATTTTTGTGTTTTCATCTGATATTTTTACATTGTTTTATTACCTCAGAACTCGTTATTTATAAACCATTTCAAGCCGTGTGAAGCTCGTCCCTGATGATGACGCTCGGTTGGACGTATATCCTACGTTTTTTTAAGTAAGTGTGACCGTTTGTTTCGTGCAAATATATAATATGCCTTACGATAATAATTCATTTATTCTTAATTTATTTTAGCAATTTTTTTATAAAAATAATATATTTTATCTCATACTTGTTCAAATTTTATCGAAATCGGTTCTCTGATTTTGTTGAATTTAAGTCGATTTTCCAAACCTTTGATTGTCACTTGTTTTTTTTTCTGTCACCGCTCTGCTCCGGTGGGCAAGTACCCTAATTCGCCAGTGATCGAGGCGCGCGTAAAAACGACATCGCGGGAATTGATGGCCGCCAGAGAATGGGAGGATTAAATATAGTCGCGCGCCGCGGTGTTACTCGCGGATCTCATTGTCTGTTCCCTTCTGGCTTAGCTCTGCTTTCTGAATATTACGTAGAAAGATTTTAATTTTCACCAATGACAACTCAGTTAGGTCATGTATATAATTAATTTTTATTATAAATTATGACTGTAAAATATTTTTTGATGTGTAAACTTGTGTTTACGAATAAATGACTTATGACTTAGGTGAAGTGTGTGAATGAGGACATGAGAGTGAAAGGAGTGAGTGTAGAGACGACGGCTGATAGAGGAGAGTGGAAGAGAAAAATTTGCTGCCGACCCCCCACCTAGTGGGATAACGGAAGGAAGAAAAAGACAGCTTAGTTAGGCTTATGACCGCTTTTTTTTTCATCCTTGATAGGTTGGCGTTTGATTACAGCTAGCCTGATGTTTAGCTGCATTGCAGTCTACGGTGTGGCACGCTTACCTAGAAGATACCTATTAACTCTACTTTTGAAGGCCCCCGGATGATACCTCTCAGGAAACAGAGACTCAGGTAGTGAGTTCCAAAGCTTCGCGACCTAACAATAAAGGTCGACACAAAGCGTTTACGTGTCGATCAGTGGCGACCTTTCTCAAGGAAGAGTGTTGTCCGCAAGGTGTGCTGTATCGGCGATTCCGAGGCTACGCGACACCTCGCAGCGTAACGCGACGCCGGCACTTCGTGTGCAATAGTTTTTTAGTTTCTTGTTTTAAAATATGTATTAGTGTATAGTCATTGTTTTATATTTATATGTGTATTGTATTTCATGTGCCTCTAGTTGGCTAAAATAAAGGAATAAATAAATAAAAAATAAGTCTGCCAGGGCGTGGATTTGATCTCCGCTAACAACCTTAAGGTATTGTTATTTTTTGTGCTCGCCTGGCTAGCTACTACCCTTAAGTTGAAATTCTACCACCAAGCAACTAATGGTGTGTTCAAGCAGCTTCCTTAAAAGCTAGTAATTTCAGACTAAGCATGCTCCGCCCTCAGTCAGAGTATTGCTAATTGATGAGATTGCTAGTAAAATGCTCGTACAAGGTAAAACAAATATGATGGGATTTTTATTTCGTATAAGATGAATATTGACGCTCAGGTATCAAAAATTTCCAAGCCACCCGAGGACTGATCTGATTTGGCTTATCAACTCTTTAGATTAAGATTATGTAAAGGATTACAGATATTATTATTATTACAGAGATTACAGAGTAACTACCAAGTATAAGAATAATCCATCTTAAAACAGAATGTTTTATTTTTATGAAATATATCGATTTTCGATTATAATAAATTAATCGTACCAACTAATCTCGTGACTGACATACAAACAAACTTATTCAATACCAAAGAAATATTTGGTAAATTTTACAGCTTTCCCAATACCATGGCATTCATGATGGGATTTTTATGATTCACTGCCAATCGGTTACCCAGTTTGACTTATATAAAATCCATTTGGACCTTTTTTATTTTTTTGCTTTTCTGGTAAACATTATACTATAAACTAGTAAATGGATATTTTCTTGTACATATATGTTGTAAAATATATAATTATATTACAAAAGGTTGCAAAATGAGTACCGCCAATGTGTGGAGTTATTTGCCAAATTCCCTGTTCCCTGTATAACTATAATGAAGCTCGTTGAATAGATGAATGCTTTGTAGGTGAACAAAGCAATGAAAGTGAGTGTGCCTCGGTCGTGAAATCTTCCGCTTTACAATCAAACGGCTCCTGGTTCGATCCCAGCCATACACTAATGACTTGTTTTCAAGTTATGTGTGTATTTGCACTCGCTCGTCTTTTTTTCGTTTGCACAACATCGTGACGAAACCAACACGTTTGAGGACCACATAGGAACGTATGGTGGGCTGCTTATGCTTGAAAATTTGTAGGTAAAACATTGTTTATATGCAACACATAGATTGTAACGCCGACGTACGATTGGCTACAAAAGCTGTTAGAAAAATGAGGAAGTACTACACGAATGAATAAAATAATAGGTCAACCAAAGACTTGGTTTCTCATAATACGTTTTTAACTGCTTCTATCAATCTGGACTAAGTAAAATCGCTATGCCGTTTTACTATACCAGTCGCAAAAAAATCAGAACCTAAAGAATGGTTACAAAAGCCAGAAGCAAGCAAGCTAAAATGTAGCTCATGTCGTTAGTAATAGGGGCTAAATTACGGATGTCAGTCTTGGAATAGCTATTTGGTCCAAGGAATGCTTGTTCCGCTGCGATTAGCTTTGTTCTGACGTGAGTATAAAAATTACTGGATAAGGCTTTTTCGGAGAAAAATTGCAAATTGCATAGCTTTTCAAATAGTACCGCTTTTGACCCACCACACCTCTAGTAGGTATTTTTTTCTAGGATACCTCCTTAGTACAGAGAAACGGGTTACGATTATATTAGATTTTTTATTATTTTATTTTAGTTTTTTTATACTTTGTCAATGAAAATATAAATGGCTAGCAAAGTGCGAGCTAGACTCACGTAAAAAGGTTTCCGTACTATTCCGTTTCGATAAAAACGGCAAGAAAATGTTTTACGATTTTTGTTTCAAGAAAATGCGAATAGATGGCGCTACGAGTATCAAATGATATACGTGGTACGATTTTCAATAAGAAGTTGAGCATCTATTATAATAATTATATACATTTATTTATATCAAGCATGGTGGCCCATAGGAAAACACATTACATTCAATATTACAATAAAAATTACAGTACAATTAAATTCAAACACGCGCTGCTAAAAATAATAAAATGCAACCAGTTACAAAAATTAAAACATGTCAAAATAAAATTCAGGAATAAAAGTTTTTTTTATTCGTCTTTTTTTTAAATTTTATAATTGACTTGTATTAAATTTAGTATTGAAAATTGCAATAATATAAATTAATTTTGATATTTATTTAGATAAGAAAGTAATTTAAAATAATAATAATACGAACCAAAATGATTTTAACATTTAGACCCTGAGTCTAAATGTTAAAATCATTTTGGTTCGTAGAATTAGAGATTAGTCTATAATTAATCTATTATGCACGTTGTTATATTGCATATATATGAATTATTTTCCTTATATTTTTCTCTTATTCTTACGATAAAAAATCCACATTATTTTCTCTAATAACTTATTACCAACAAATACACACAAAGACATTAACCTTAACAATTCCAGTCGCTAAATAACTCCATTGTTCGCGGTAGAGGTAATTTATCAAATGCATAAAGGCTCCCGCTTCACCATACCATTACGCATTTTAATGTTATAACGGAGAAGTACATTAACTGCTCCACACTTTGAACTTCAGGAGGTTCTAGTATACTGCATTGCTCATTATATACATACATTAACGGAAGTTTAAAGCTGGCCTGAACTTTGTGTGTTCGATCTTCACTAATGAGCTCAAGCTTGCAGTGAAGGTAAACATTGTAAGGAAACCATAGCAGTGGTAAGGCATTTTTACACGCTTTCTATTAGCTTCACCTGTATGTTTGTTTGTAACCGACTTCTTTGGGCGCGATTTAGACCCACTTTAAACGGCCAGATTTCGTTCAAACTTTGTAGATTTATTGAGGACCGATGACAATACACTAATTTGATAAAATTACGGTTTTCTATAAAAAGCGTCTTTTTTAGTTTTTTTTTACTATTATTTTTTAAAGAAGAATAAACTAACACTTGACCGCAACTTGCCTGATGTTAAGCTTTACATGCAATGGGCTTGCGCTTGATCGCAATTCACCTGATGGTAAGCGATATTGTGATCTAAGGTGAAGCGCAATGCCTAGCAGAAACCGGTTCACTCTTGTCTTGAAAACCGCTAGATTATGGGTTATTGGAGAGCAGGGCCAGTGCTTGCTTTCCTAGTGCTCGCCTGGCTAGTAACCACACTTCAGGAGAAAAATCTGTCGCTTAGCACCTAGCAATCTCCTTAGACCCAGATGTTCCAGACAAGGCATGCTCCATCTTAAGCCAGAGTATCGCTAACACTTCAAAACAGAGTGTTATCAATAGGGGTCTATCACCATTTAAAACACCAATTATTTTATTTTTTTGGTTCCGTACCTAAAAGGTAAAAATAGGACCCTATTACTAAGCCTCCTTTGTTTTTATTAAGCGGGTGTGGTTTGGTGGAATAAACGTCTGCTCTTCAATCAGATGGCCCCTGGTTCAATCCCAGACTTATTTTTCAACTTATGTGTGGATTTGTACTCGCTTTACGGTAAAGGAAAACATCGTGAGAAAACCGACATGTTTGAGGACCACAATATCCGAAAATATGTGTCATCCACCAATCCGCACCACCCCACAGACCAGCTTTATTGCCTATCACTCTCCTTGTGAGAGAAGGCTCCGAGTCCCAGTAGTGGGAACGTATAGTGGTCGTATAGTGGGCTGCTTATGCTTATTGTACCACCATTTAAATAACCATCTCATTAGAATATGTAATCTTAGCATCGATGTAACTTTGGGTTCTACTCTTGAACTTTTTAAGTAGCCGTCCTGGTTTCCGACATGTATTTGCATAATTTTGATCAGCGGAAAGATGTGACATGGCAAGTTTGGGAACTTTGGTAATCTCATTAAACATCGCCATACTTCGTTCGTCTCACTTCCCCACACTTCGGTACTTCTTCACATACTCTGTGACTGTTCACGGTTTGACTTTAAGCGATTAAGGTTCACCCGCACCAATCAATATATTTGAGCGAAGCGCGGCATTTGTTTTGCCATTTTGTACTTTTTTTTTGATCTACGATCAAAAATGTACTAGATATAAGGTGATGTCTCTAAAAGCGGCAAGGAAAATAAGAGTGTGGTCTTATTTGAGATTGAGGAATATTCTAGACATTCCAGACTAGGCATTTCCACTTTAAGCTGGGTGTGTCTCTGACTCGTACGGTGACGCGCCTTACCAATTAACTTACAGTAGTAAAATAATGCAGATATCGGATTTGGATGGGTGACCATGTTGTACAATAAAGTTAAATTTAGGCAACGCCAAGGGTTAAATCGTGTGTCTCGTTTTTTTTTTTTTTTTTTTACATTAAATGGGTTTGCGCTTGATCACAATTCACCTGATGGCAAGCGACATTATGATCTAAGGTGGAACGCGCTTACCCAGAAAAAACCGGTTCACTCTTGCTTTGAAAACCGCCAGATTGTAGCTCTCAGGGAACAGAGAACTAGGCAATGAGTTCCACACCTTCGCAGTTCGCACTATGAAGGTGGAGGCAAACCGCTTAGTACGCGCCTTTGGAACCTCCACGGTATAACGATGCCTCTTTGGAGTTTCCCTGCTCGTCCGGTAGTGGAATGGGGCGGGGGGAATCAACTCATGCAATTCCGTCGCACACTCACCGAAATGCAACCTATAAAAAACCGAAAGGCTGGCCACCAGGCGGCGATGCTCAAGGCTCTGCAGCTTTGCCTTGCACAGAGCATTATTGCCAACTAGCCTCTTCGCTCGCCGCTCTATTGCCTCCAACGCCTCAAGCTGGTATTTAGCCGATCCATCCCAAAGGTGCGAGCAGTACTCCATGCACCACCGAACTTGTGCTTGATACAATGTAAGCAACTGTTCCGGCTTGAAGTACCGGCGCACCTTCGAGAGGATACCCAGCTTCTTGGCTGCCAATTGAGCCTTAGACTCAATATATGGGCCAAAGTTGAGGGTTGAAGACAAAGAGACTCCAAGAAGCTCGAGATGGTCAGTGATCGGCAAGGCTACATTTCGGAAAGTAGGGGCCAGATTAAAGGGCCTCTTTTTTGCGGAGAAAAGACACGCCTGGGTTTTGACAGCATTAAACCTGACCAGATTGGCATCGCCCCAATCGGAGACTGCCTGAAGAGACAGGTTTAAGCGCCTTACCATAGCCTCTCTATGAGACTGGATGTCAACCGCACTAGCTCGCGCAGAAGATATGTAGCTCTCTACGACGGTGCTGTCATCTGCGTACCCAATAATACCAGGACTAAGCAGATCATTGATGTGCAGCAGAAAAAGCGTCGCAGAGAGCACCGACCCCTGGGGGACACCGGCATTAATAGCCATAAGATCAGACGAGCAGCCGTCGACGACTACCCGAATAAATCTATCCCTCAGGAAGTCCGATATCCATGCAATAAAACTAGCGGGCAGGCCGTATGTAGAAAGCTTACTAATAAGGCCGTCGTGCCAGACCCTGTCAAAGGCTTTGGAAATATCGAGGGAAACCGCTAGGGCTTCTCCGTATTTCTCAATAGCCTCACTCCATAAGTGCGTGGCATACGCTAGAAGATCCCCAGTAGACCGATTCCGGCGAAAGCCATATTGTCGGTCACTGATGAGGTCGTTAAATTCTAGGTACGCCAGGAGCCTGCGGTTCAAGACACGTTCCAAACTCTTACAGAGTATGGACGTGACTGAAATGGGCCGGTAGTTAGCAGGGTCGGCGCGACTACCTTTTTTGGGCACGGGCAGCACATTAGCAAGCTTCCAAGAACTCGGCACTACTCCAGTCTCTAAAGAAAGCCGAAAGAGGCGTGTCAACACAGGAGACAACTCAGGCGCACATGTCCTCAAAACTATTGCCGGTATACCGTCGGGACCACTAGCTTTATTCACGTCTAGATTGCGTAGCGTCTTTCGAACCTCAGTTTGGCGAATATTTATGTCGGACATTTTTGTCGAACAGCCAAGAGGTGCAAGAGGTGAGGCGCCACCAGAATCTAGACGCGAATTCTCCGCAAACAAAGAAGCAAACAAGTTTGCTTTCTCGTCCGCAGTGTGGGCCAGTGTTCCGTCAGGCTTAACCAAAGGAGGAAGAGAGGGGCGGCAGAAGTTCCCTTCGATCGATTTAGCCAGGGACCAAAAAGCTTTACTGCCCGCGGGGTAGGAAGCCAGTTTGTTCCCTACTCGGCCAATGTGATCGAAACGAGCCCTCTGAAGAACCTTTTTGCAGGACTTGGCAGCCTTGTTAAAGTCCTTTTTCCTCCGGCTGACATCCCCGGTCTTGCGGTCTCGAGCATCAACCCATGCCAGGTATGCCTCATGTTTCAGTGCTTCCGCACGTACACACTGAGGACCGAACCAAGGGCGAGCTTTGCCGGACTGAGACACATCGGAGTATGGGATAAAGTATTCCATACCCAGACGCAGTACATCAGTCACGGCATCCGCACAAACCGAAGCATCACCGGAGGAGAAGCAAACTGACTGCCAAGGATAAGACGCAAAGAAAGACCGCATCTCATCCCAATCTGCTGACCTGTATCGCCACATCCGCCGGGTGCCAATTGGGCTCGGGTCGGACGGGGAATACACGGATACAGATTTCACCAGACAGTGATCGGATTTACCTAAAGGTGACGATATCGCCACGGAGTACCGGTCTGGATCAGTCGTCAGCAGAAGGTCCAGACAATAAGGTGTGTGCGACTCAACATCGGGAACTCGAGTTGCCCCTTGGACCAGCTGAGAGAGATTTAACGCCAAGGCAAGCTTACGCGTCTCTCTGCCAGCATGGTCAGTGTCTCGGTGTGGGTAAAGCCACTCCTGATGGTGTGCATTAAAATCCCCCAAAAACACTAATTGGGCTGTCGGGTACCTTTGCTGAGCCGCATCCGCCGCCTCACTGAGATATTCCATTAGCCTGGTCGTCTCCTGGTCTCCAGTGTGTGAACGGTAGACACAGGCATAGAGAATTTTCTCAATGCCTGTGTCCACCAGCGCCCAGAGCACCGAAAAATTGCGGTTTTCAAGGTTACGGAGACGCTGACAACAAATGTCATCCCGGACGTACAAGCATACCCCAGCCCGAGCCTTAAAATTATGCTCAAGGGTGTACCCGGGGTATAGCAAGTACGCCGTGTCAGACGGACATTTGATCTGCGTCTCCGTAAGAATCATGAGGGCGGGTTTGTCGGTCTCGAGATGGTGGTGGACCGCAACGAGATTGGAGTGCAGGCCTCTGATATTAGTGAGGTGCACTTTCAATGAAAGGGCGTGCATCCGCTGTTGAACCCTTTTCTTAAAACTTTTACTTCTCATGATGAGCATTAAGTGAAATCGGTGGAGAGATGGCAGTGGGACTAGACTTCTAGCAGCTAACCCAGACTCACGGAGCAGACAAGACATCGTTGGACAGCTAGTTTGGAGACTGCGGGGACGCCCGTGCCCCCCCAGGGATGTCCATCGGGCCCTTTCATCCGGTCGCTAACCGGCACGATGGCGCATCCCCGGGATTTTTCGCTAGTTGGCGGGACAGCCTTTCGTGAGTAGCTAGCTCACTACTTGGGTCCCCTACTACCTGCGGTCGGCCAGCGGAGAACCGTGCCACGGATCCCGCTACCCTCCAAAACTAGATGTCCGATGCCTGATTGCCGATGAGTCTGATACCGGTACTTGCAACGAAAAAGTAACTGTCCCGACCCATCTCCCCAAACGTTTGCTATATAAATCATTTATGGATGTTTAAATGTCTTGGCAAAGTTAGTTGGCATGACATGAATACAGAGTGTAATCTTCTTACCGCATTGTCACAAATTTATTAGGTGTTATTTCGACAGCTACAGTGAAAACACCGGTTTCTAGGGTTCCTTGCCTAACAAGCAGGGCAATATTACTAAAACTTCGCAGCACGTTTGTCACCAGGCTGTACTCGTATCTTACATATATTTGTAAATTGAACCGTAATAGCTGACAGCTGAAGTTTTCGCTTTAAATTACACTTTTTTCACCTTATTGCTTACAAACTCTTGCGTGCGTCTATTAAAGACTTCCTCGATGGCATAAAGGCTACCATGCCGGACTGCCAATCAGAAGGTTCCAGGTTAAATTTTCGGCACGGCCAACATTTTTGTGACTTAACTAAATTTGTTGACTGTCAGTCTGGGTGGCAAATATGAATCTATATATAAATTTGTATGTACATGTGTGTGTATATCAGTCAGTCAGTTATATCAGTTGTGTTAGCAACCATAATACTAATTAGAAATGGTTCAGTATGAGGTTAACCAGCCGTGTGTGAAAAAAAGTCACGGGTTAATGCTAGTAGAGGTGTAACAATGGTTAAAAAGTAAATACAAGGATTAACACTTGTAAAAATAAGCCAGAGAAATACAGCGGCTGCGTATCTGACTCGCGCAGAGACAATAATTATTATAATGAAGAGCCGCGCTGTTGTTTCACATTACGGACGTTATAAAGTATCTGAAATGCCGCGATACGGGCCGATGAATATTTTAAACCACTGCACAAGTAGCCTAGTATTATGAATGCGAAAGTTTGTGGGTATGGGTTTTTTTTTTTTTTTTTTTTTATAAATATTAGGACACTTTCACACACGGCTGGTTAGCCCCATACTGAACCATTTCTAGCTCGTATTATGGTTGCTAACACAACTGATATACTACATATACATACATATTATACATAAATACATATTTAACACCCAGACCCACAGCCAACAAATTTAGTTAAGCACAAAGATGTTGACCGGGCCGGGAATCGAACCCGGAACCTTCTGATTAGCAGACCGGCATGGTAACCTTTACGCCAACGAGGTCGTTTAGGTTTAATACTTCTTCACGCTCAAACGGTTGAACCGATTTTAGATAAAATTTGTTATGATGATACTTGGATTAATACATAAGCTACTTTTTATTCCCGAAAACAATTGTGGTTTCCGTGGGATACGCAAATAACTTATGTTACTCCTTCACGCTTCCACGGCTGGACAGATTTTGTTTAAATTTGGTGTCTAGATAAGTTAGATCTTGGATCAAAACAATACTTTTTTACTCGAAAACAATTGTGGTTTCCGTGGGATACGCAAATAACTTAAAATCTATGTTACTTCTTCACGTTCCAACGGCTAGACCAATTTTTAATTAAAAAAAATATTTATTTGAGATTTACTATACTGTGAAGATAGGTCATGTTTTGGATTACAGATAGCCACTTTATCCCGGATTAGTTTTCTTACTATCCTGGATTAACGCGAGAGGCAGCTAGTAAAGTATAAATTAAAAATTAACTACCGACATAAGTTTGTTTTGCCATCTTGGATTTGATTTTATGTATTGTACTAATCAAGGTCTTTGATTTAATACCTATATTGCGACAGTTGTGAAAAAATATTAAATCAGTAATTTTTTTTTTCGTAACTGATATTTTTTTTATTTATACTTGTCAGAATCAGCATAAACCACTATTAACACACTCTATTAAATTATAACTTAGACCAGGGGCTTTCTTATGCAAGGTCGACGGTCTTACAAAGGCGAACCTACAATTTAACGGATCACCTGACCCACGGTAGCGCCTAGATGAAAATGACAATTTAAAAACGTCAGTCTTGTCGGTCGCTCATCCAAAACATGGTCCGCATCGAACGTTGCTTAACTTCGATGCTCGCGTCAGATCGCTTTAAATAAACTAGCTCAGCTCTTAGCTAGCTGTATATATTAAGGTATAATTATTAATCTTGTGTTTGTTCAAAAATATCCTACAACATAGCATTATGTCCTTTTGTATTTATTATCAGTCCGCGAGGTTAGCTCGCATTGTGAATTTGAAATTTATGGTCCGCTGCAGAAATGTTTCATTTCTGGTTTCAGTTATTTATTTTGGAAATTAAAACGGACCAGATTTTAAGTTTAATTTGTGCTTTGTTTACGCGAAGCATTTTGATAATGAATTTTGAATTCAACTTTAAGGATCAATTTTTTTTATTTTTTTCGTAAACTGTAAGCTTTACAAATTCATTTAAACTTTCTTAATATTTATGTAGTTTAGATACTTTTATAGATCTAGTTACAAGATAGATAAACATAACTAGAAGGAAAAAATCGTGAGGAAACAAAAATATTTAGGTAATAAAAGGACCGCAATATCCTAAAACGTGTGACATCCGCCAACACGGACTTTTTTTTATACACTTGGCCAACGTGGTGGGTTATGTCCTATATTTATGTCTTCTCGAGAGAAGGCTCTAAGTTCCAGCAGTGGGAATGTAGAAGGCTGGTTATGCTTATAGAGACGTGTGTCATCTGCCAACAAGCACTTGACCTGAGTGGTGGGCTATGGCCTATATTTCTCTCCTTTTGAGAGAAGGCCCGAAGTTCCAGCAGTGCAGGGAACGTAGGTATAATAGGCTACTTATGCTTATGCAGACGTGTGTCAACCGCTAACCCGCTCTTTGCCAGCGTGGTGGATTATGACCTATATTTCTCTTCTCATGAAAGAAGGTCCCGAGTCCCAGCAGTAGGAATGTATCTTCTTCTTTTTCGTGACGCTCTTGTCAGAGCGGTCATGATCGTCATGGAGGGTCACTAGAGGAGGCGGATATAATTTGCCTCACGACATCTCGCCATCTCTGCCTGCTGGATGTCATCCGGCTACAGTCATTCAAGGTGCCTCCATCTGCTGCCTTGATTTGGTCAGTCCATCTCGTGGGTGACCTTCCGCGCGGTCTGGTGCCTTCTACTTTCCCTACAAGGAATGTATACGAGTATATAATCCCAAATTCCATTAAGGGTAAAAAGCTTGACTTTTCCCATGCAAGCAAGTTAAGGGGTAAACGCGTGTCATTAATATTCAAAACTCACCGGAAACTTTTAATTACAAAGTCGATTAATTTTGGTAGCCGGCCCTTTTTGAATATTCGTGGCGAAAAATAAATACGATACAGAAAGTTGTTTGAGTTGGGTGCTCCTAAACATACAAACAAACACATATGCAGCTGCATACAGGTGTACTTAACTAAGCACCAAAATATTAATAGATAGATAATACTTTATTGGATACAAACATAAAACTAAAACTAAAGATAAAATAATAACTAAGAAGGCTGACTTAAAGCGATCTCTTCCAGGCATCCTTTGGATGGGAGCTAAAAAAGGACGTAGTGTACAATAAAGAGAAAAGAAAAAATTATAAATAATTTATGTCTTGTCTTGTATTTTAAAAGCCTTAATTCTCTTCTTCTTTCTTACCTTATCTCACTAAGGTAGGGACGGCATAGCAAATCTTCTTCTTCCACTCTCTTCTATCAGATGTCATCTCTACACTCAATCCTATCTCTCTCATGTTTTCATTCGAAATCAAGAGGAATTAGATTAGAAGAAGATTGATTAGAAGAAAGATTAACATTAAGGCATTAAGGCGCACACCATTTCTGGTTTATAATAATAATAATAAGACCTTGGATCCTGGATTAACGCAAGTATAACCGTGGGGCGCAACTAGTAAAGTAATAAAACTGTAAATTGAACTTTGAATTGACTTTGCCTATCTTATCACCATAAGATATTTTACGTTAGCCCTGTATACTTTGTGTTTTTGTTTAACCAAATTCATATTTGGGTTTGGAAAGGTTTCTATGAAAGATAATATTACGTTAAGGCGTTAAGGTAGCAAAATAGCATATTCTTGAAGCGATGACGGCTCAGTCAGGTGGACAGCTGCCTCACGTACCGATGATTGTGGGTTCGACCCCCGCCTATAAGTTCGAACTTCCGGTGAAGGAAAGCATCGTGAGGAAACAATAGCATGGTGGTAGAGGATTTTCAAATGTTTGCCTGGCTAACAACCATCCTCAAGCTAAAACATCTAGCAGCCTCCTTAAGAGCTAGTTATTCCAGACTAGAGATGCTACACCTTAGGCCAGAGTGTCGTTAATTACGTAATTAGGTAAAATACGCTCGTTACTTTTATTATTTATTTAAAAAAAAAACCGAATGTAAAAAAATGTTCTGTATTGCTTCTCTAACTATTTAACAAAGAAATAAAAACACATCTTATTTGTTGTAGATAATTATATTATTTAGAATCGTAATAATCTTCGTCTTTCTAATATATAAAATTTCCGTGTCACAGTGTTAGTTACCGTAATCCTCCGAAACGGCGTAACCGATTTTTACCAAATTTTATATGCGTATTCAGTAGGTCTTAGAATCGGCTAATATCTATTTTCCAAACCCCTAAGTGACAAGGGTCGTTCACCCTATTTTATTTTTTTATAATGTTGCATTATAAAATACATACAACCCTAAATGTTTACTTATTCATCACCAACCCTAATTTTTTATGACCATTTTAGTAATTTAATAATTTTTCATCCCGCTTGATATCTGATCAATTATAGTGTTTTTCTGTACTTAAGGGAAAACAACGTTTGCTGGCTCAGTTAGTTTCAATATAACTAATGGTTGAATTTATACAAATTAATTTCGTGAAATACCTTCTGGTGTGTTTTAAGCATTTCGCAGAACTCGGCACAACCTAGTCTTAAAATAAAAATAAATAAATAAAATATTCCTTTATTGACATTAGTAAGATATTATTATACAGTATTAAAATGAAACTTTTGGTGTTGATTTAGTCATAGACTGTGTTTCAACACCAATGGCCTCTCCCACAGAGTTATTAGTTGTTAAACATTCCCTTTCGGATAGATGTGTACCTACAATATTTACGTTTATTACGTCATACACTTTCGTCATTTAGTTCCAAGGTAAGTTGTTAGCTGTACAAGTTGTGCTATAATTGTATCGTAGTGTGAGATCTCTGCTGCTCTGCATTACAGGCCCCTTGAGGTACCTAGCACAAAGCACAGCGACTTTCTCAGGTACGACACAGCCCTCCACTCACATAGCTATAATATACAATTTGACATTTGATTCATATCATATACTTTTGTATTGATATTATATTAGATACTAGAATTAGTAGTGAAAATTGACATATGATTAATATCATTATGATTAATATACATTATGATTAATATCATATACTATTGTAATGATATTATAGTACTAGAATATAATTGAAAATTGACATGGATACATATCATATACTTTTGTAATGATATCATATTATTTGACTTGTAACTTTGGTGTTATCAATAAATGATTTGTATTTGTATTTGTATTTGTATTGGTACAAACATTACTTTATGTACCTAACTCTAAGATGTATACACAATAAACGAATTTGAATTTTGAATTTGAATTGAATTTGAATATTACAAGTCTAATGAAAATTTCATATTATTAGGTAAGGCAAATCAGGTAACTGATAATGTCAAAGTTAGTTAAGAAAGAGCCGCGTGTGAATCGGAAACTCTTGATATCAGAGTTGGCCACTTGACTCACACCGAGCGAGTTTAAATTATTGACTTGAAAGCTTTTAGTTTAATGATACCATTATTAGTACTGTACCGCCTGTAGCTCGGCAAATTTAGGCGATCTGAGGCGATCTTTGAGGTTAAGCAACGGTCTAAGCATGATCAAGATATGTTAGAGAGAGACATCAAGAGAAATCTGTTGGGTTTATACTGAGGGCTGACCTTTTTCGGACGCTAGGGGACACATACTATGCTGTCTTTCTTCTTTTGACGTGACAACGTCTTAAATTAGGTTGCGGCTGGGAGTCACTTATGAAAAAGTGTAACGCCCGGTAACGTTACGATGAGTCACCGAACGAGAGAGAGGCCCGCCGAATGCCTTGCGTCTCTCTCCCACTCAACTATGATCGGTCTGCCGCGCGCGCAGCACGCGGCAGACGTTGTCACATAAAATCTTCGTCCGTAAAACCGACTTTACAGGCAACAATTTTTTTGCATGTTCATTTTATGAAACTTAAAATAATGCATATGTATGTGTCTTCTGCGTCTGAAATAAATGTGTTCTTTCTTTCTTTCTTTCTTTCATACGTACGACCATAATTACTCAGACCATTTAAAACGATACTTTTTACAAGAGCTTTGTACATTGTAAGTAATACGTCATACAATATTCTAGTCGAGGACCTAAAATTTAACGTGTTCTCCAACCCACGGTAACGCGCTGATGAAAATTGGTGACCCGTGCACAAGACGGTCTTTTAAAAAGTGGTATTTTCATCTGAGCGTTAGTTACCGTGGGTCGGGTGACACGTTAAATTGTAGGATTTCCGTCTGTTAGTCTTACAAGTACAAGTAGTCGTTAAGCGAAGGCAACCTACAATTGAAAATATAATTGCTTTTTAAATGACAGACTTTTGCATGATCACCCATCCTAAGACTATCCAAATCGGCCGTTGCTTATCTCTGATAATCGTTTCAGTTTTTTTTTACAAATCAACTCATTTTCATTTGGAAACCTCCATACTGAACCATTTCTAGTTTGTGTTATGGTTGCTAACACAACTGATATACTACATAAACATACATATATATTTTATATAGATACATATTTAACACCATTTAACACCCAGCCCGACAGCCAACAAATTTAGTTCAGCACAAAGATGTTGGCCGTGCCGGGAATCGACCCCGAAACCTTTTGATTGGCAGTCCGGCATGGTAACCATTACGTAAACGAGGTCGTCTAAATTTATTTTTACTACTGACTACCTTAGTAACCGAGCTACAGGCACTACGTAACCTGGTTTCAATAAAAGAGTTTTTCGATTATATTATAATTTAAAAGTTTTGATTGGGCGCGCCGTCCGGCCCGTTAAACTTTTAGGTCCGTGGTTCTGTTTAACCGTAATCAATATTTTCACCATAATTTATCTAAAATAATGAAAGTTTCCCACTATGAGCCAATGGGATTTAAAATTAAATGATTAACCAATTGACGACCTCGTTAGCGTAGTTTACCATGCCGGATTGCCAATCAGAAGGTTCCGGTTTCGATTCCCATCACGGCTAAAAACCTTAATTTGTTGGCTGTCGGTCTGGGTGTTAAATGTGTGTCGATTTAAAGTATGAATATATACATATGTACATCAGTTGTGTTAGCAACCATAATACAAACCAGAGATGGTTTAGAATGGGGCCAACCAGCCGTGTGTGTAATGTATTCTAATATTTATATTAAAAAAATTTGGTTCCACTGGTGGAACATAGAGCCTGGTTTCAAGGAACAATGGTATAATCTACCACGCAAGACAATTGCGGGCTGGCGGATGAATTATCTTTGGAAAATTTGGACCTCGGAGCATTTGGTTTATTTTGCCAATTGCGTGTTTTTTTATGTAACCTAATTAATTCTAATTCATCATCATTATCATCAGCTTGTGTCTTCCCACTGCTGAGTTATAAATACTGGAGAATTATTAAATTAAATTAAAAAAGCCTAAATTATTTATAGCCTTATTTTTTTCTGTCCTAATTCTAATTAGTTGAAAGCATATCTTGTAAACTGTCCTAATAGTCCCAAATAAATATTATCAAAATCGAATCACTATTTCTAATTGGAGAAGGTTTTCTGTTTTTTAATTACTATTTCTACTTAGACAGATAGATAACTTTTATTTATTTATTGACCTATTAGTTATAGAGTGATTTAAATAATCTCCATAAATAGTTTGAAAGGGTTTAACTAGTAAAACACATGCATTATGACACTTTTCAAATCCAAGATGGCGTGCCTACAAAAGGGGGTTTTCTAAAAAAAATTGCTTTATTCGATACACTTTTGTTTACGCTCGAAAATCAACCCTTTTCCACAATCAAGTAGAAAATACAGTATTTTTTTGAAAGCTTCATTGAGCACGTGATTTACTAAATTTGCAATTGGATTATTTCCCACCATAATGAATTGGCTGTCGGTACATTATTTGCGCGGTGAAATTGCGGTCATTTTATTGCATTTCGTATAATTTTAACGATAGCCAGCCAATATGCTCTGACTTGTATATACATACTTAGTTTTTTATTGAATTAACGCTCGCTCGTACCCAGCCCTGCACCAATGACTTGTTTTTCAAGTTATGTGTGGATTTACGCTTGCTTTACGGTGAAGGAAAACATCACACCGCAACTTGGGTCGGACTGCAGTAGACTCGTGTGGTAACGCGCTATGCTGGTCTACTTTTTCGTGAGGAAATGCATTTACGCATCTCCCGCCACAAGCCTGGGGGAGGCGAGCGGTGTATGTCGGACTCGAGGGCCAGAGGGGCCGTCACTACCGACTACAACCTCACGGTGTCCCATCTCACGACGGGGGCAGGGATGCAGGACTATGTAGCGCAAGCTGGTCAAATACAATTACGTACGTACCGTGTAATCTTAATATATATAAATGTCGTGTCAAAATGTTTGTCCTCAATGGACTCCTAAACCACTTAACCGATTATAATAAAATTCGCACACCATGTGCAGTTCAATCCAACTTGAGAGATATAATAGTTTAAATCTCAAATTATAGTCACAATTTTAATTTTTTGCTCATTATTGTCTGTTATTATTTGACAGATACAATTATCTGTTAACTCCAAATGATTCTAACAGATGTTTAGACCTTTCGACTAGGTTGTGTAAATAATCAATAGATGGCGCTGCTATGGTAAATCTACGAACGTGTCATATAAGCTACACTATCTATTTTTCATACCCCTAAGTGAGGCAAAACAACGTTTGCCGGATCAGCTAGTATATTGTAAAATTTAATAAAAAAAATGTACTTTTATTTTATTGCTCTTTCTAAAACGAACATTTTTATGCTCATAAATGCCTTTTCTAGGATTCCGTACCCAATAGTTACCAAAGGGACCCCGTTACTAAGACTTCGATATCCTTCTCACACCCGGCTATTTTATTTCATTAGCCATGATAGCAATTTTCAAACGTGGAACTTTTTGAGGACTGAGTCGCCCTCGTCCGTGGGAGTATACTCCGATCCTGTCACCCCACACGTGGTCCTCGGGTGGTGCAAATCAAGCGACACTCACACTGGTGGTAGGCTTCGGCCGGGGCTAGTGACCACCCACCGGACTAAGTCGCGCCGCCAAGCGGCCTGGCCGTGTTCCGGTGCTTTGTCCGGTGACGCCGTTTGGGGAGATGGGTCGGGACAGTTACTTTTTTTTCGTTGCAAGTACCGATATCAGACTCATCGGCAATCAGGCATCGGACATCTAGTTTTGGAGGGTAGCGGGATCCGTGGCACGGTTCTCCGCTGGCCGACCGCAGGTAGTAGGGGACCCAAGTAGTGAGCTAGCTACTCACGAAAGGCTGTCCCGCCAACTAGCGAAAAATCCCGGGGATGCGCCATCGTGCCGGTTAGCGACCGGATGAAAGGGCCCGATGGACATCCCTGGGGGGGCACGGGCGTCCCCGCAGTCTCCAAACTAGCTGTCCAACGATGTCTTGTCTGCTCCGTGAGTCTGGGTTAGCCACTAGAAGTCTCGTCCCACTGCCATCTCTCCACCGTTTTTTCACAAAATGCGTATCATGAGGAGAATAACAAAGAAAAGGGCTCAACAGCGGATGCACGCCCTTTCATTGAAAGTGCACCTCGCTAATATCAGAGGCTTGCACTCCAATCTCGTTGCGGTCCACCACCATCTCGAGACCGACAAACCCGCCCTCATGATCCTTACGGAGACGCAGATCAAATGTCCGTCTGACACGGCGTACCTGCTATACCCCGGGTATACCCTTGAGCATAATTTTAAGGCTCGGGCTGGGGTGTGCATGTACGTCCGGGATGACATTTGTTGTCAGCGTCTCCGTAATCTTGAAAACCGCAATTTTTCAGTGCTCTGGGCGCTGGTGGACACAGGCATTGAGAAAATTCTCTATGCCTGTGTCTACCGTTCGCACACTGGAGACCAGGAGACGACCAGGCTAATGGATTATCTCAGTGAGGCGGCGGACGCGGCTCAGCAAAGGTACCCGACAGCCCAATTAGTGTTCTTGGGGGATTTTAATGCTCACCACCAGGAGTGGCTTTACCCACACCGAGACACCGACCATGCTGGCAGAGAGACGCGTAAGCTTGCCTTGGCGTTAAATCTCTCTCAGCTGGTCCAAGGGGCTACTCGAATTCCCGATGTTGAGTCGCATACACCTTATTGCTTGGACCTTCTGCTGACAACTGATCCAGACCGGTACTCCGTGACGATATCGTCACCTTTAGGTAAATCCGATCACTGTCTGGTGAAATCTGTATCCGTATATTCCCCGTCCGACCCGAGCCCAAAAGGCACCCGGCGGATGTGGCGATACAGGTCAGCAGATTGGGATGAGATGCGGTCTTTCTTTGCGTCTTATCCTTGGCAGTCAGTTTGCTTCTCATCCGGTGATGCTTCGGTTTGTGCGGATGCCGTGACTGATGTACTGCGTCTGGGTATGGAATACTATATTCCTTATTCGGATGTGTCTCTGTCCGGCATTGCTCGCCCTTGGTTTGGTCCTCAGTGTGGACGTGCGGAAGCACTGAAACATGAGGCATACCTGGCATGGGTTGATGCTCGTGACCGCAAGACCGAGGATGTCAGCCGGAGGAAGAAGGACTTTAACAAGGCTGCCAAGTCCTGCAAAAGGGTTCTTCAGAAGGCTCGTTTTGATCACATAAGCCGAGTTGGGAACAAACTGGCTTCTTACCCCGCGGGTAGTAAAGCCTTTTGGTCCCTGGCAAAGTCGATCGAAGGGAACTTCTGCCGTCCCTCATTGCCTCCACTGCTTAAGCCCGACGGAACACTGGCTCACACTGCAGACGAGAAGGCAAACTTATTTGCTTCCTTGTTTGCGGAAAATTCTCGTCTTGATGCTAGTGGCGCTTCACCTCTTCCATCCCCTGGCTGTACGACAAAAATGTCTGAGATAAACATTCGCCAATCTGAGGTTCGAAAGACGCTACGCAATCTAGACGTGAATAAAGCCAGTGGTCCCGACGGTATACCGGCAATAGTTTTGAGGACATGTGCGCCTGAGTTGTCTCCTGTGTTGACACGCCTCTTTCGGCTTTCTCTAGAGACTGGAGTAGTGCCGAGTTCTTGGAAGCTTGCTAACGTGCAGCCCGTGCCCAAAAAAGGTAGTCGCGCCGACCCTGCTAACTACCGGCCCATTTCAGTCACGTCCATACTCTGCAAGAGTTTGGAACGTGTCTTGAACCGCAGGCTTCTGGCGTACCTAGAATTTAACGACCTCCTCAGTGACCGACAATATGGCTTTCGCCGGAATCGGTCTACTGGGGATCTCCTAGCGTACGCCACGCACTTATGGAGTGAGGCTATTGAGAAATACGGGGAAGCCCTAGCGGTTTCCCTCGATATTTCCAAAGCCTTTGACAGGGTCTGGCACGACGGCCTTATTGGTAAGCTTTCTTCATACGGCCTGCCCGCTAGTTTTTGTGCATGGATATCGGACTTCCTGAGGGATAGATTTATTCGGGTAGTCGTCGACGGCTGCTCGTCTGATCTTATGGCGATTAATGCCGGTGTCCCTCAGGGGTCGGTGCTCTCTGCGACGCTTTTTCTGCTGCACATCAATGATCTGCTTAGTCCCGGTATCATTGGGTACGCAGATGACAGCACCGTCGTAGAGAGCTACATATCTACTGCGCGAGCTAGTGCGGCTGATATCCAGTCTCATAGAGAGGCTATGGTGAGGCGCTTAAACCTGTCTCTTCAGGCAGTCTCCGATTGGGGCGATGCCAATCTGGTCAGGTTTAATGCTGCCAAAACCCAGGCGTGTCTTTTCTCCGCAAAAAAGAGGCCCTTTAATCTGGCCCCTACTTTCCGAAATGTAACCTTACCGATCACTGACCATCTCGAGCTTCTTGGAGTCTCTTTGTCTTCAACCCTCAACTTTGGCTCATACATTGAGTCTAAGGCTCAATTGGCAGCCAAAAAGCTGGGTATCCTCTCGAAGGTGCGCCGGTACTTCAAGCCGGAACAGTTGCTTTCATTGTATCAAGCACAAGTTCGGTCGTGCATGGAGTACTGCTCGCACCTTTGGGATGGATCGGCTAAATACCAGCTTGAGGCGTTGGAGGCAATAGAGCGGCGAGCGAAGAGGCTAATTGGCAATAATGCTCTTTGCACGGCGAAGCTGCAGAGCCTTGAGCATCGCCGCATGGTGGCCAGTCTTTCGGTTTTTTATAGGTTACATTTCGGAGAGTGTGCAACGGGATTGCATGATTTGATCCCCCCCGCCCCATTCCACCATCGGACGAGTAGGGAAACACCAAAGCGGCACCGTTATACTGTGGAGGTGCCTAAGTCGCGTACTAAGCGGTTTGCCTCCACCTTCATTGTGCGTACTGCCAAGGTGTGGAATTCTTTGCCAAATTCCCTGTTCCCTGATAACTATAATCTAGCAGTTTTCAAGGCAAGAGTGAACCGGTTTCTTCTGGGCAAGCGTGCTCCACCTTAGATCGCAATTTCGCTTACCATCAGGTGAACTGCGATCAAGCGCAAGCCCATTATGAGTAAAAAAAAAAAAAAAAAAAAAAAAAAACTTTAGCAAACAATGTATGTTGCCGCTACAACAACAAATACTCAATTATTTATTATTATTATTTTCAGCCTATTGTGTCCCACTGCTGGGCAAAGGCCTCTCTTCCCTCCTTCCAGACAGCCCGGTCTTCAGCTTTGGTGGCCCAGTTTGTGTCATGTTCGTCTAGGTCATGACGCCACCGTTGTCTGGGTCGACCTCGAGGTCGTTTCGCGTTCGGTACCCAAGTAGTAAAAAACCTTCGCCCAGCGGTCACCTGACATACCTGACATACACAAATACTCAAACTTAAATATAATTAAATTGTAAAGGGACGGAACCCTTCGTGCAAGACCGTCTCGCACTTGGCTAATTATTTATAAGAATGCGTACCGTCACCTTCGATTCGAAACCTGCTAACTCACAAGAACAAAAAGGCTTTTTCCCCGAGATTAGGGCTGTGTAAGGGGATTATGATCAGCGGATTCTTGCCATTTTCCCCTAATTTTATATTTGCCGTGTCATTTTGGCGTATCTTTTAGTCGTTTACTGGGTTATACATCACTAAGGCTATTTTTTTTTCAATAATTTGGAAAATTAAAATAAAGTGTGTATATGTGTGGGTAACCTTTTATTGTTTGAGTGGAACCTTGCAAGCTAAATTATAGTCATCACACTTAACATCGACTTATCCTCGAGGATGTAATGGTTACTATGGCCGGACTGCCAACCATAAGGTCGATACGGAACCCTAAAAAATTGTCTTAGTTAGTAATTTTCATTTGTATACCGCGCGCATTATTCATAGAGCTAATATTCCTTCTAATCCCACTTCCTGTTACTATTATAAATGGTAAAGTTAAGATGACTATGTTTGTTACTTCTTCACGCTGAAACGGCTAAACTGATTTCGATAACATTTGGTATATAAATAGTTAAAACGCATGGGTTTATTTTTATTTGAAACTGGCTGGCCTTAACTTAATTCAAATTCAATGTCGACGTCTTAATTTATATTATTACTTGTATAATTAATAAAAATGTGTGTTATTTTATTTTAATGCTTTATGATAAACAACATCATTAGCTTAGAAAAACATTTTTTCTGTCATAAAAACCTTCTCTTGGCAGTAACAAACACAACAAAAAAAAATCTGACCAGTCGTTCATTCGCCATGGTATATAGGTTTTTTTATATAAATTAACGCCAGTAGCACCACGTGGCGCAGCTAATAATCAAAATAATACATCTTAGACCAGCGCTTGTAGCTCAGCTAGCTAATGTGATCAGACATGATCATCGAAGCTAAGCAACGGTCGATGCGGACAGTGCTTAGATGGGTGACCATGCACAAAACTGTCGTTTTTCATGTGGCATTTTCGCGCTACTTTGGGTCGGATGACACGTTAAATTGTAGGTTCCAGCTGCTAGTTTTAGTACAAGCAGCCGTTAAGCCAAGTCAGAGACCTTCGGGCGGCTTGAAAACTTTCCACAGCTTGGCCACTTACGAGTAGCTCATACCAAGAAGAAGAATGAATATAAAAAAAATATATGTCTTCTATTTACAATGGATTTCCAAAAAAAATATACTTTGTAACCCTGTATGTAACCGAATCCTTTACAAACAGTCTCTCGGGAACCGGCTACATCTGCAGTTTTACAAGTTAGCTGCCGAGAAAATAAACGGAATTTAAATTATAAAAAAAAGCTCTGCAAATATTTGTGCGATTTGAAACGCAAAGCTGTGTAGACTGAATAATCGGAAGTCTGAGATAAAAATTATAAAATCCGCTCTTGAATGTGTGTACAAATTTGCTTATTTTTTTCTTTTGTAGTCAAAAAAAAACACGAAAAATCTAGTAAAATACTAGCTGACCCGGCAAACGTTGTTTTGCCTCACTTAGGGGTATGAAAAATAGATAGTGTAGTTTATATGACACGTTCGTAGATTTACCATAGCAGCGCCATCTATTGTTTACTTACTCAACCCAGTCGAAAGGCTGTTAGAATCATTTGGAGTTAACAGATAATTGTGAATGTCAAATAATAACAGACAATAATTAGCAATAAATTAAAATTGCGACTATAATTTGAGATTTAAACTATCCTATCTCTCAAGTTGGATCGAACTGCACATGGTGTGCGAATTTTATTATAATTGGTTAAGTGGTTTAGAAGTCAATTGAGGACAAATATTGTGACAAGAGATTTATATATATTAAGATATCATAAAGAATATAATAACTTTAACATTAACTTTCAAAATTGTACCATCCAAAATTCTAACAATTATTATAAATAAACTATTGCCAGCTTTTACTCTATATCTTGTTGTATATCTTGTTGTTTGATTTATTGCATTAGTGAAGATAAATTAGTAGTGTATGTAACTACATAAAACACGGGTATAAAAACACTCGTTATTACTATTATGAAACTCGCTGCTCTCGTTTCATAAACTCTCACTCGTGTTTTAATACCCTTCATTATATGACAGTTGCTATTACTATTTGTTGTTATAGCGTCACGGAACATACATAACTTATGAAATTTTCAGCTTTCTAGCTATCACGGTTTCTAAGATACAGCCTGGAGACAGACAGCGGAGACTTAGTAATAGGGTCCCGTTTTTACCTTTACGTACGGAAACCTAAAAACCAAAAAACACTATTTTTAACAAATTATTCATAATGGCAAATATAATACGTGTATCAAATTGAATTTAAATAAAGATACATAGTGCGGTACACGGCTGAAGAGTTGTGGTTGTAACTCAGCAAAATGTTGTGCACAAAATATCATTATGCTTGAAATGTGTCCTAACTCAATGTGTGGTTGGGAATATGAATAATATGTAATAAAATAAAAAATCTGTTCCATATTGTTTACGTTGGAAGATAGGTAAAGTTATAGGTATAGGAGACTAGCTAAAGTACAGAAACTGGGAAGTTATACAAAAATATTAATGTACTACAAGTTGCCAGAGAACATAACAAAGCTAATAGTAAAATTTGAGCATAAAAAAAATAATTAACAGTTTTATGATTGTAAAGCATAAAGTTGATTATTATACCTTCGTTCTCTTAAAAACGACCAAACAAATGAGAACCTTCGTTTTTTGGAAGTCAGATAGGAACGGTGGTCGTTTTGGAGCATTTTTTATGAATCATTATGATGATTACTGATTATTACACAATAATTATTTTATGTTGTTTATTTTAATGTGTATATTATTATTATTTTGTGTGATATAACTTGAAAAATAGTTGAATTAAATGGAATTTGAATTTGAATTACATAAATTTTTCATTATATCACTACTAGTTAAAAATCACACACGCAGACACGTCAACTTTATTAGGTACATCAAAAGTTTTAGCGACGAAGTTTAAATAAATTTAGCAAATGACACATACTAATAATATAATTGATCTTTAAAACCAAATAATATATTAAAATCTGTTCGTCCCATCAGTTATATAATACCAAACACAAAAAATAACCGTCAAACATATAACACCCAGTAGCTCTCGCTTCAGAGGTCAAAAATACGGGCCAAAAAATTATCCAAGCAAAACATTTTACAACATTACATATCCACAAACATCTTCTTACAAAATAGAACCGAACGTGTCCCCATTTTTTTCGTAAACGAATTTCGCTGGTCTCTAACTCTTCCCCAGCGAAGCGAACTTCAAAGGGTACGTAAAAACTACATAAAACGTATCCGCCAATGGCCGGGTTATACTGTAGCCAGTAAATTTGATGTTTTTATTACTCCTAACCATTCATTCAACCATTCCACGTGATGGCGCAATGGGGGAATCAAAAATATTGGAACTCTATTGTCGGGTTAACTTACTCACTGGCTGACTGACACAGTTACGTCTTAAGACTTTTTGATCGATTGTAAAAGAAAGAAATTGTTTTTCCGTAGATTTCATTTCTCCGCCTCCAGGCGAAGATAAAGGCAAAATTTTGATTTAACAGTTTTCCGCTACAAATCGTAAACAAAAAAAACTAAATTAAAGGACGGTTCAAAACCACTCTAAGAATATTATTATACTAAATTTGGTACTAATCAGATTTACCAACACGATTTTTGACATAATTATGACATTTGACACGTGGGATGTCAAAATTGACACCAACAAAAAAACTGTTAATTCAAGATTTTGCTCAAGTCATCGCCTTAAGTAACACAAACAATAATAAACATAATGTTATATTAAACATTATAAGGCCCATAGTAACACATTTTATATTTAACACATTAACTTGTTATTCGCTTGGCAGCAGAATCACTATGTATGTATGTATCACAAAATGTTTATGTTTTGTAAAGTTTTTAAACTCCTATTTGTTATAATGTTTATTATGAGATTTTTTTATTTCTGAACGTACTTATTTTACTAACAAACTATCCTATATCTACTCTATCCATGTTACTCTAAAATAAATGCATTTTCTTTACAAATATTGTTATGTTTCTTAATTAAAGCTATTAAAATTCAGACATTTATTGAATTTTCGATCATATTTTGGATCGAAACTGTTACTTTGGGTCTTTTATAAAAAAATTAAGTTTTAAAAGTTTTTGCTTCACCGTTCACAATCACGTTAATACGGGATAAAAAGTGACTTGAAAATTTTCGGAAAAATCGGTAGTGCCGTTTGAATTTTTGAAGAAGTGCAAAATAGTTTCGGGTTTATAATATTAGTCAAAGAAAACAGAATTCAAATCCAAACTTTCTTTCTCAAACTCAGGGGAATCCTACTGACAAAGCTAGAACCTCCAACGATGCAAAATTTAGATTAAAACTTCACTAATGTTTTTTATTTATCTATTTTCTAGCACATAAAAACAAATAATCGGTCATTTTTCAAATTCAAATTGTCTGTATTAGCAACACAAATATAAAAAAAATTGTACCCTGTGCTTCGTTATTAGGGCATGGCTAAGACTACTTAAAATTAATTACTCTATATTTAGATCTAGTTATTTACATTTAAATTATTATTCATTTCTCTTATAATAATCCTAAAAATCAAAATCAAATTATTTATTGGCCTTACGGCATCACGCCGTACTGGGCAAGTCAATTTACAATTACTTAATTTCTTAAATTTATATCTTATCTTATACCTTTAAACGAGCAATTCTTGTGTATATATATATATATAATTGGAATCTTGGAAACGGCTCCAACGATTTTTATGAAAATTAGTATATAAGGGGTTTCGGGGGCGATAAATCGATCTAGCTAGGAATAATTTTTAGAAAATGTCATTATAAAAATAAAAATAATATACCGAGCGAAGTTCGGTCAACCAGGTACTGCCTATAATACGAGTATACTTTTAGTATTATTACATCTACATATATCTATATTTTTCATCTAGGGGAAAGGGGGGTAAACGCGAACGCGGGGTAATCCCGAACCCAATAGTTTTAATGTGTTAGAAAGAGATAGCCGTTTATCACTCGCCGGTAACTCAGAGATCACGCCACCACCAGTGCCAGTCAACGACACAGGAGACGCGGACGCATATACTTTTCAAGGTATGTCAATTTGAATATTTTCAATGTTTTCGATGTAATTTTTTGATAAATTGAACTTGGTGTAGCTTTATTTCTATTGAGAATAGTTATTTAACCTTTACATAGTGGAAAGCTTACCAACTAACAATTCAAATGACAGTGACGCATTTGGTAAAAGTTATATAAACTAAAAAATTTTTTCCTTTTTATTTTTTTCGAGCCGGTGGGGTGAAGGCGAACGCTGCATGTCGGGTAATCTCGAACGTTTGGCATTCCCCCTCTCTCCTTTTTTGTTAGTTCCCTGTTAATATTTTTTTTCTAACTACCCACTGGCAAATAGGGTATAGTGTTGTATAATGCTATAGCACTAAATTATGTTGTCGGGTGATTTTGATGATGCTGAATCTAGCTAATCAAATAAATTGTTTCAGATGCCCCGTAATTATAAAAGAAAAACCGAAATTACATACAGTTTAGAGGATCTCAAAAAGGCTATAGTCGATGTTCAAACCAAGACTGACTGTACTGACGGACAGTCAACATCGGCGGGTTACAAATGTGATAGATGTCGTTAGTAATGTTAGTACGTGATTACCCCACTTGGTGTTCGGCTTTACCCGACATCAGTTGGGTAAAACCGAACACTAAGGGTTTTGTTTTTTTGGTCATTTTGTTTTATTTTATAAAAAAAAATAATGTTGATTATTAATACGCTAATTAGATAAGTAAAGTTTATAATTCAATAATTAAAGAAACTTTGTGATTTGATTTCACTGTTTTATTTATGTTTTCCCTTAGGTGTTCGCGTTTCCCCCACTTTCCCCTACCTGGAATCATTTGAAAGCTTTACCACTATAAGACGGCTACAAGAATGAAGATTCTGTTATTGACTGTGACATGAATTCATTGAGAGAGTAAAATGGGTTCTGTTCGAAAAAGTGTTAAATTTTTTGTTTGATATATCCCCATCCCTTCTCGTAAACACTAACTCAAGTATCGTAGATAATATTTGTCCAAGTGTCCCGTACAAGAAGTGAGTAATCCGCACACAATCTCCGAGAAAGTAATATAAAAGTTTCCAACAAACTGCGAGATTTGCTCATCACGCTCGCAGCTGGTGGCGGACACTCGCCAATTATGTTCACAGATCACTCACATTATGTACTGTGATAGCTTTAGTGAATAGGGATAGCCAAAACACAGAGTCAGCTAAAATATTATATAGATACACTACATAATTATGTTTTTTTGCAGAAAATTTTCTAACGCTTGTCTGGCACGTAACGTAATGTATAAGCATCGTCCTTGAGAGCTAGTAATTGCAGACTACGCATGCACTAAGTGTTGCTAGTTTTAAGAATTTTGGAAAAAAAATATATGTAAGGTAACAAACAGAAATAAACAATCAAAAGAATAACACTTCTATATAATAATAATATTTTGGACACATTTCACACACGGTTGGTTAACCTCATACTGAAAGATTACTAGTTCGTATTATGGTTGCTAACACAACTGATACACTACATAAATACATACATACTTTATATAGATACATAAACAATTAAGTGTATACTAAAAAGTATCTAATATAGAATAGGAATAAAAACAAATAACTTAGGTAAGGTTATGTAAATAAAGTAAATAGTAAGATAGGTTAATTAAATAGTAAGTAGACTAAGATAAAATGTGTAGACGATTTAGTAATAAAAAAATTGTTGCTAGCTTGTTTGGTAACGCGTCCTGTTGGACAAAAACCTTGCAGTGCAACGAAACATAAAAATAAATATCAGGTTTTAGCAGTATCTATAAAAAGTGCTGAATCTCAGACCTACATACAAACATATGTCTAATGAGTTGTACATTTTATAATTAAAATTTATTGAAATCATTCTTTATTCAGAAAGGCACAAATTTAAAAACGATTCTTTCTTCAGCGGCACTTTTGCGTGCTCAGTCATTTACAAGTAACCAAAACTAATTACAACAATCAACAACGGGGTCTTCACTGGTAGCACTTGTTTTCAAACATTTACTGCCAGAATATGTTACATCAGCCATACGTAGAGTAACCCAGCGTGACTTCAGTATAAAGAATACGCTAAACCTTGAACGCGGCCTCTGTACCTTCCAAATCTTTGGAGTAAGCTAAAAACGGTACGTAGTCGTAAGGCAAAGCTAAGTGATAACATTTACACTATAACGTATATCAGTGTTACAACTTAGTCCAAGTTAAATGAGAATTTGCGTCAATTCGCAAACTTAGCTCACTAACACCCACATTGTCAAATGTGATGTTACAATGGAAATAACAATTGTATTGTAACTGAAACATAAGCAGCCCACTATATGTTCCTACTGCTGGGACTCGGGGCTTTCTCTCACGAGGAGAGAGATATAGGCCATAATCCACGCTGTGCGGGTGCACAAGTGCGGGTTGGCGGATGACACACGTCTTCGGATATTGTGGTCCTCAAACATACCGGTTTCCTCACGATGTTTTCCTTCATCGTCCTCCCTTCCCTCGCGTCGTTTTCTTCACTGATGAGGGTCGTGACCCCTTCACCGTAAAGCGAGTGCAAATCCACACATAACTTGAAAAACAAGTCATTGGTGTAAAGCTGAGATTGAACTAGGCATTAAGACGGCTCTAAGAAATAGCAACAAACATATCGTGTAACAAACTTGTTTCGGTTTGAAAATCGATCCCGCCGGGACTTCACCCGTGCCTTTGATCTTTGTACCAAAGGAACTGTCAAATACCTACTTAATAGTTACTTGAAACTTGCAACCCTGTGCTAGTTACAAGTTACACCTCGACTAGCTAGCTAGCTAGTTAAGGAGAGAAATGTAACACTTATGAATGTAGTTTGGTAATTATAGTAGTCAAACTTTGACAGAGAACTAAAATTGATGTCATGTCAAGTAGTAGTCAGTGCAGTTTACAATTATGAGTTATCAAGATAATTTGTTTAGAGAGGGAAGCAAAAAGGCACATTTTGAAAATACTTTTTTATAGTTAAAGTTTGAGCTAGGATTTTTTCTACAGTCTTAGAGTATTAATTGACCTCAGAGTTCCAAATCAGGATTGCATAAAGTTCGCTGGATAGGTTCATTTCTTGGAAAAAAACTTACTAATAATAACTAAAATACGATAGTTTGTATGTGCATGTGTGTGTTACTTCTTCGCGCTTAGGTCCTGAATTAAAACATAGGCTACTTTTTATGCCGTACTAACATCTTTATCCCGGATTAACACAATTGTATTTATGTGTTTATACCGGATTAACACAGTAACATAACTGTGTTAATGATGTCGGGATAAAGATGTTGCAGGGTGCATCTGGTATATTTGTAAAGTTATAATTTGGTATGTTTCTGAAAGTTGCCATACCAAAATAGGCTAAGACTTAGTGAGTTGATTAATTTAATTATTTGTGCCATATTTGGAAAGATGTAGTAGAAGATTCCTTGTACAACAGACTTCTCAACCTTCGACGTATATTATTGAATTATATCTTGTATCCAAATAAATATGATAAGAAACATTAAGAAAATGGGCTAACTACAATTATAGTATTTAACATGTATATATTTTTTTTTACTTTAACGGTTAACCTTGGTGCCTCACTTTTTATACTGCTCCGTATTCTCCAGATCAAAGTCTTTCTCATTATTTTTTGCGACAGTTATTTCCGTTCTAAGAATCTTCAGCTGCAAAGCGGTATCTAAAGAGCGCTGACTATAAAAGAGGGCTTAATATTCACTCGGCAGATGAGAGCGCTCTTAATACCCCACTTGTTCCACGCGTCATCTTTTTTTCACTCAAGCACCCTAAACCCGACGATTCTGTTACAATCTTAAATTTTACAACCAAGGACGCTTCTCTCTCAAGAAACAAGAAAAAGTTAAAAATTTTAAAACTCTTAAGCAAGGCATAATTACTGTATTAAAACTTTCGTAAGGCATATTTGATTAATGTTTGTATAACCGGCTATCACTTACGTTTATTTTGTCTGTATTAATATTAGCAACATGTCCCGCTAATACCGACAAAATAAACGTAAGTGATAGCCGGTTATACAAACATTATTCAATGCATAATTGATCGAAAAAATTATAAAATAAATAAATAAATAAATATTAGGACACATTCACACACGGCTGGTTAGCCCCATACTGAACCATTTCTAGCTCGTATTATGGTTGCTAACACAACTGATATACTACATATACATACACACATATTATATATAAATACATATTTAACACCCAGACCCACCGCCAACAAATTTAGTTAAGCACAAAGATGTTGACCGGGCCGGGAATCGAACCCGGAACCTTCTGATTAGCAGACCGGCATGGTAACCTTTACGCTAACGAGGTCGTCAAACAATAAATATTGGCACAAACAATAAATGTTTTGTTCATTTGGCTCTAGCTGCCAAAATAGGCGTTAGCCCGTGCCTTGGCAACTAGTCCTAAATTAGATTTATCCAATAATTAAATACACAAGCAGAATATTTATAGTTCAATATTAACTGAGTTATACTTTGACTTTGACTTTTGACTTTATAACTGTGTGGCCATCTTGGATTTAAAATATTTCACAGTGAAGTATTTTACTCATCAAGGCTATTTAATTAATATACATATAGCGTGTGTTATAATATGGAAACCGCCATTTTTGTGGTGGCGACCATTTAGAGCCGATAAACCACTTCCAAAGAAAAGTCATTTCGACTTTTGAACCAAAAATGGACACAAGATGGCCGTTTTTTGGCCAGCCATCTTGACCAATATTTTCATTTAAACATACCTAAAACACTAGAATTTACCTTTGAACAAAAAAAAAACTTAACTGTTATTAACTCATCTATGTGGAATCTTCGATGCCACTGTGTGTCTGTGACACACAAAGACACGTCAAACTTATAAGCACCCCGTTGTGTTTGCGTGGGTGTTAAAAGTAGGCAGATTGAGTCCCTTGCTCGCTCTATATGCATAAACCAGTGCTCAGTGCACAGCTAGCAGGCAAGCAATGGTGAATAATTTGTTAGTCTCGCGTCGGGGTGATTACCTTTACGTAACTCGGGGAAAAGCTGACAGCAAGGATGTTGAAACGACGAGTTAACGTGGTGCGGGGGACGGTACAGCCGACAATGTTTTGAAAATATCTAAAGTGGCCTTGAGTGAAATCTTTGAATTGATCGGCTCAGTCAGGTGTTCGTGCGCCTTACTTCCCCCGGTGCGTAGATTCGATTCCGCAAAAGAACTTGGGTGAAGGAAATAAAATGATATAATTTATATGCGTAGCCACAGGTAATATAAAACATGGAAAATATTATAAAATGTCCCTTGTAGGCTACCGCATATGCGGTGTGCAAATCATAACATGTTAGTAAAGTATTTTCTACTGTTTGCCTAGCTTACTATACTTAAGTTGAAAACCTATCGCTATGCACTTAAAATCTGTGAAGCTTTGGAACTGTCTACCTGAGTCTCTGTTTGAGAGGTATCATCAGGGAGTGTTAAATATAAGAGTAAATAAGTGACTTCTAGGTAAACGTACTATATCGTAGACTACAACTTCCTTTTTCCTTCCTATCAAGCAAGCTTTAGTCAAACGCAAACCCAGATCACTGATACATTTATATACTTACACTGAGCTTTTGGGCTTTGCATTGCCTAGAGATGAATGAGTCAGGACAAAGATTTATAAAATAACTAGCTGACCCGGCAAACGTTGTTTTGCCTCACTTAGGGGTATGAAAAATAGATAGTGTAGCTTACATGATACGTTCGTAGATTTACCATAGCAGCGCCATCTATTGATTACTTACTCAACCCAATCGAAAGGTATTGACATCTGTTATAATCATTTGGAGTTAACAGATAATTGTGTCTGTCAAACAATAACAAACAATAATTAGCAATAAATTAAAATTGCGACTATAATTTGAGATTTAAACTATCTATCTCCTATCTCTCAAGTTGGATCGAACTGCACATGGTGTGCGAATTTTATTATAATCGGTTTAGTGGTTTAGAAGTCCATTGAGGACAAACATTGTGACACGAGATTTATATATATTAAGAAGATTATAATAATAATAAATATTAAGATACATTTCACACACGGCTGATTCTTCTAATAAAGTAGATATTATAATGTATTCATGTACATCTCCATCCAACAAACAACAAATAAAAATCCTACCTACTTCTGAGTATTTTCCGAGTATCGTTTTACCCGGTAACAGTCTCCAAAAACTCTTCTAATAGCACTCGAATTGAGAAACCATTTAAAATATTCAGATATAATTGCTTTATAAATAACTTTCCATTTGTCTTTTCCACGATTTTCTGGAGAGTTTTTGTGGGGAAAATTTTGAACTTTACCTTCGAAAATTGGGTTTAATTCTTCTTTCCTCTTATTTTACCATTCAATTTACTATAGTCACATTCCGGCTTTATCATCGAAACATCAAATGACAAGATTCCATTCGAACTATAACATTCTACTAATACTAACTACTAGTTCTCCAAATAGAAGACCTCTTGTAGTCTCTAGTATTCCCTTGTAGAAAAAAAATCGTGATCTCTAGTAGTATCTAGTAGAATAAATATTGTAGTCTTTAGTAGAAAAAATCTTGGAACAATGTCAGTAATTACCAAAACTTTATGACTTATTAATATCTTAATAATTACTGGGTTTTATTCACACCTTACTTTAAAAATCTTTTAAGAATATGCGGCATATACGAGTACATTATTGCTCCATAATATCTTTAAATTGTGTTATCACATATTTTGAAAATCCACCAGTAAATAGCACTGCAACAAATTTGCTTTTAATGGGAACCATCGCCGACAGCATAAAGATTCTATTGAATAGTTATTCCGAAATACCTCCATATAAGTTTTATGGAAATTGTTTAAAAATTACGTTCTCTACGCAAAAACCGACATATAAATATACATTGAAATAAACTATGTAGACAATGGACTAAGTACATTCGAATTATTATTATTGTAGATTTAAAAACGAATATAATAAATTATAATACAAAAAACACGCTAATCCAAACTCTTTTCTTTTTAAGGTGAAATTAGGCTTTCACATAGCTTAAGATACTGCTCCTATTATTATTATAATAATTTGGTCACCAAAACCAATTTTCTCAGCAAACTAAACCTACCTAGACAGGTCTAAAATAGAATCCCAACAAACTCTTTATTAAAACTTCCCCCCTTAATCCCGATCGATCCCGACCGGCCGGGATCCTGGGTTCCCGAGATCCCGCCAGTATAACTAAAGGATATCCTTTATGATAATAATCCCGGGATTTGTCAGGATTACTCGCTTATCTATTGTTTCGGCTGAAACTTTCACGGATTTGGATTTTTGGGATCCGACACCTTTAGAGGAAGAAGCGCTTAAAATGTTTGCGTTTTTCAAAGAATCTTGACAGACACTTGGATTACTTTTATTTAACCTGTAATATTTATTTACTAGCTGTAAAAAGTAATTTATGTACCTATGCATCAAAGCAGGGAAACGCCAAGGCGGCATCGGTTTACGGTTGAGGTGCCCAAGGCACGCACAAAGCGTTTTGCCTCCACCTTTGTTGACCAAACCGCCAAACTTTGGAATTCCTTGCCGAATTTCCGGTTCCCCAATAACTATAATCTAGCGATTTTCAAGGCGAGAGTAAACCGGTTTCTTCTAGGTAAGCGCGCTTTACCATAGACCTCAGTGCCACTTACCATCAGGTGAATTGTAGTCAAGCGCTGACTTATTTAGAGTAAAAAAAAATACTAATCGATTCAGTCGTTTGAGCGTGAGGGGGTTCACAATGTACTTTTCTTTGCAGACTGGTTGTTTTCTTTAGTGACCGAATCAATCGAAGTCTATGCATTAACTGGTCAATCTTGCTTGAATCTGTCAGTCTGTATATCTGTACATCTTGCGAGGCTGTATCTCATGAACCTAAATAGCTAGAGATCTGAAAAATTCACAGATGGTGTATTTCTGTAGTCATTATAACACAAAAAAAATAGTACTAGTTTTACATAAAAGCTAGCTAGTATCGCCGCGGAACCCAACTAACTACTCCACAGTTTATATTATCTGAATTCCAAACTACGCTTAACTAAAAACTATGCTTCAATTTATTCGCAAAACTAAATCCTAACAAATCAAGCTCACTGTCAAAAACCTAAACCAACCTTAAAATACGGTGGAATATACAATTTTATTTTTGTATTTTTATCGGCTTCTGTTGGGAATTTTAACAGAAACGTTATGAGTTATACTCTCTGTTTGTTTTCTTTTTTTTCAAACATAAACTAAACAGATTTTTCGCGGCATGAGTTCCAAGCGAGGCGTAAAGGCCTATTTTACACGCGCAATTCCCGGAGGCGTACTTTTATAGACAAAGTAATTTAACGATTGTTGTCTATGACGTTTTTTTAACACAGTATTTTGATTAAATGAATACCTGGACATGAAGCTCACAAAAGAATATTTTCAGTTGAAGTAATAAAAAAAAACAAACTAACATAAATAATAAAACTAAATTTGACATACATATATCAATAACAATTTCCCGGACCTTTAAATTTTAATTTGTTCTCTTATATTTAGCATTAAGACATATATCAGAGTAAACATACAATGTATGTTACTATGGTTAATAATGTATCTAAAATTGGACCATTACACCAGGCTCGTATCTAATCGCGTGACTTTCTGGCGGGGGAGCATGTCTAGTCAGGAATAACTGGTTCTAAAGGAGGGTGCCGGAACACACCGCTAGATGCTTGGGGACAGATTTTTCACTACTTGAGGGTAGTTGAAAACTCGAACTAATAGACGTGGATCGAACCCACGACATTCGGGGCATGAAAATATAGTCACACGCCCAACTGAGATGTCATTAGAAGACAAAATTAAATATTTAGTGTACTTCCGCTGTGAGATTTCATTACTTCAAAATGTTCTACAAAAAGATTTTGATACCCAACCTTAATAAAACTTAGCTAATCTAGCCCACGACCAGATTACAGTCACAAGTTAAAACTACACTCCTCAAAGCCAAGTTAGAAACCTTCGGGTGGCTTTAAGACCCGACACCAGAGCTTGACCGCTTAGCTCATACGAAGAGGAATAAACACACTACAAATAGATTGATATCGAAACAAATTAGTGGAAACCATCCCAACTCTCAAGCCCGTCCCATCTCGTCCCGGTCCCGTCCCACTCGTCCCACTGGTCCCAGGCGGGCGGTAACTCTCGTCCCGGTATAATGAACACTCTCCGCGACACTCGACGCGAATAAATATCAATTTGTTTAATGTCTGGAGAGTTGTGTGGGATGGGACGATGCTGGCTTTGATCCTAATTATGCTCATAACTAGTTAAGGACAATTGTACCGAATAGGCAACATCGTTGTCAGCTTAGCCTGTAGCGCCTGTAGCTCGGTTAACTAAGGTGATCTGAGGCGATCTTCAAGGATAAGCAACGGTTGATTCGAATAGACTCTGACTGGGGCTACCATGCACAAAACTCGTTTAAAAATTGGCATTTTTAGCTACCGCAGGCCGGATGATGTAAAATTGTAGGTTCCGGCTGTTAGTCTTAGTATAAGCAGTCAAGCTAAGTCAGAGGTGTTCGGGCGGCTTGAAAACTCTCACCACCAGGCATTGGCCACTTGCTCTTACGAAGAAGAAGAATGTGTAAAGCAGTTTATTTCTCAATTTTTAAAATGACATCTGTTTGTTTAACCCTTGAAGTAATCACAAGACATCTTACATTAACTAGAAAAAAATAAGAAATTTAAATTACACACAACAAACACATTCTTTTGATGACCAGAAGTTTTTTTGCCGTTTTGTTTGGATAACGGTACGGAACCCTGCTATCGCAAATTCAGTTAAGATTACCTATTTTTGCAAAAAACACATAAAACATGGAAAAGTCTATACACATTTCTATAAACCAAAAATGTTGCTATAAAAATACGTAAAAAACAAACTGTTCTGTTAGTTTTTTTTTTTGTAACAATAATTGGTTTATTTGACACACATATACATATAACAAAAATTACATTTAATAAAGAACAACTAATACAATAATTTCATTTGTTAGTTATTAGTAAACATTTATTACGTGTATTTATCTAGAAGTTTGCTTCTAGGAAAACACTATTAGAGAGGCATCCCGAGTCCCAGCCCGTTTGCTTTCCTTTACGTATCGAATTTACTGTACACTAAATATGATAATTTATCGATAATTTTATAGAGGCCACTGTTCTCTAAGTTTTTTTATCGATACCCGTTAATACCGGTTGTTTCATGAATGAATGAATGAATGTTATTTATTTTCCAATAAGTCACAAAGATATTACATTTCATTTATAATACTAAACTTCAAATTTGAACATGTTATGACTATATTTTATTTTCTAATCTCCATTCATCATAGTCTGAATAATAAAAGTAGTTTTATTGTTTTTTTTACCAGTTAAGTTAGTAAAATAAATAAAAAACAAGAGCTTGATGAAGTAATTTTCTAGAAATCTTATTCTCTTTTACCAATTTATGACACTAAAAGATAAAAAAGAAAATAAGCAAATTTTAAATTAATTATGCAATGTGAAACAAGAATATCATTCTTTATTTCGTATTGTTTTTGTTTCACATTTTTAATTTATACATAACTCCTTGTTACATGTAATAAATCTAATATAAGAGCGCAGATATATCATTGGAAATATATTATATATAAAAATACGTAATAAATAGAGTGACCGGTAACTAAGTCATTCGTAGGGCGAGAAAAATACAACCAGCCAAAAGGATTGAACCCAGGGTTTTACTAAAATCTGGAGTAAAATAATTTTAGATAAACTTAAATTAAAAATAAATAATACATTCAATAGGAAAAAAAATGGTTATTTGAAAAAAAAATTTCTGTCAATAATGATCGATTGTCCTGAATTGTAATCATCCATTTTCCTAAAAAGTATCGATAAAACTAGCGAATCACGGCGCATCTCTAAACCATTAGAGTATTGGAAATATGGGTATTTCGGTAGTAACAATACGACCCAAGCATTAGGCAGGTATCTCACTCCCTGGAGTATACTTTTTCTTGGCCTTCAGAGTACTTACGGGATCAAAGAATATTTATCTAGCTTTTTCCTGTTTCCTAAGTGGTAGCTTATTTAATGGGAAGGTACACTTTTTGTGCTTTACTCGGTAAGTATTCGGTGGTTATTAATCTAAATATTGTAAAAAGTAAAAAAAAAATACCGCCTGTAGCTCGGCTTGCTGAGGAGATCTGACGCGATCATCGAAGCTAAGTAACGATTGATGCGGACGGTGTTTGGATGGGTGACCATGACACAAGACTGTCGTTTTTCAAGCGGCATTTTCATCTGAGAGCTTTCATGGGCCGGATGACACGTTAAATTGTAGGTCCCGGCTGTTAGTCATCAAGCAGTCGTCAAGTCAAATCAGAGGCCTTCGGGTAGCCTGAACTCTCTCTACACCAGAGCTTGACCACTTAGCTCATACGAAGAAGAAGAAGTTAAAAAAAGTTACTTCTTCACGCTCAAACGGCTAAACCGATTTTGCAATTTGGCGTGTAGATAGGTTAGAACTTGGATTAACACATTGGCTACTATTTATCCCGAAAACCATTGTGGTTCCCGTGGGATACGCAAATAACTTCAAAATCTAAGCTACTCCTTTACGCTCCAACGTCTGGAGCGATTTTAAATGAGATTTACTATGAAGATAGATTAGATCTGGGATTAACACTTGGACACTTTTTATCCCGGATTAACTTATTTTTGTCCTGGATTAACGCGGGTAACACAGCAAGGCACAGCTAGTATAAAATAAGCTTCAAAGTAATTAAAGAATCTGTAAATCTGTAGCCAAAATGCTTCTTTTACTCTAAATGTTATTTTTTGAAGATAAGCTTAAAGGTTTCGTAGAACAAGATGTCTGGCAAAGGATAACAAGTCTTGTCGGTTTGCACAACGAAGGTGGACACAAAATGCTTAGAGCGTCTTTGATATAATAATCATATGCTTTTTACGCGTAAGTCTCATAGTTTAAGCAGCATCCGTGATTTTCTTTGACGATAGAACCCATTCGGTAGCCGCAGTTTTTCCTGCAGTTTTGGCAAACTTTGTACCTAATTTACTGATGTCCCAATAAAAACTATTTGATTTCATTTCTAAGAAGATTGCTAATTATTGTTTTTTTTTTCTTTACTTGGCTAGCAGGGTATTTGGTCATTAATTTGATATAATATAATATTAGCTTACATAATAATAAATAAATATTTGGACACTTTTTACACACAGCTGCTTAGACCTATGCTAAACCATTTCTATTGTATATTATGATTGCTGACACAACTGATATACATATGTACATACTTGTATAGATACGTATTTAACACCCAGACTGACAGCTAACAAATTAACTCATCACAAAAATGTTGGTCGTGCCAATCAAACCCGTGACCCTCTGATTGGCAGTCCGGGTCATTCCGGAATCGGAATCTTTACGCCAATGTGGTTAAAGACCCCATCATTACCACTCCGTAGATTATTTAAAAATGATATTTTTTTATTAAGCTTTGACTACAGCTTATCGGTTGGATTGACTTCAATTTGCAAATCAAGAGTCAAAAATTACACAGCCGCTTTCTATCTCAATTATATGAAAAATTCGTACCAAAAAAAACAAACAAGTGATAAATAACAAAAACAAATCCTATCAAAATTCGTAATTAACAATATCTACATAACTTCAGCCGTTATCACAAAAATCCATCGAGAGCGTAAAATATAAAAAAATGTGTACAAACTGGAAACGTTCAACACGGGTGCAGTTTGGAGGCAATTTAGTATAATTAGCAAGTTTACTACGTTCCATTACTCGGCAGGTCTGTTAGAAACAGTACACAATGTAGCCAACGATATTTATTGCTGCAGGGCACTTCAATAACCTGCCAAGTTTGAGTTGGATTCGCGCACGAAGGGTTCCGTATGCGTACCTACATACTACTGTAATAAGCGTACATTGAACATTTTATTTAATGATGCTACAACATCATTGTTGTCAATTGCTTGTGTATTTTGACTGAATAAATAAATCACTTATATAATGTGTTTAGTTTCGACATACCGATATTTAAAAGGGGTATTTTCAGCCCTTTATATCGACAAATCCACCTCTCTAAAATTTTGTAACTTACCCTCCTTGAAATGGCAGCCATTTTTATTTTAGAATGGAAGACAGAAAACAGTTTCCATGTTTAATTTAGAAAGAAAGAAAATAGCTTAAAATACCCCCTTTAAATATCGATCCCCCCCCCCCCTTGAAATGGCAGCCATTTTTATTTTTGCGTTACGATTACGCTATGTGATGCATGTATGAATATTGCAATAACTGAGTACATAAGTGTTACAGAATAATACATTTGGTGCCATTTGAACGATAAGATTTCGTCCTACCGATGATTGAAAAAATGGTATTGATACTAGCCGTCAATACTGAAAAATAAACTGTAACATACTGAAAAACAGACCAAAACAAAAAAAATATGCAAATAATATGTATGTATATATGATTTTGTGCATTTCCGCACATCTTCCAAAAACTTGTCTGTTAAGTTGTACTATTTCTACAGATAATTATGTCATCTATAAAACGACATTCAATTTGTTACTCTATCTATATACTCGTAACAAAAAAACTGTAAACTCCAGATTTTGCCCCTCTCATTCATTGTCTTAAAACAAACAAATACAAAAACAAGACACGACAAAGTAAGAAAAATGTAATTTCAATAAAATTTGTATCCCTCAAGTAGTTTAGAACTCTACAATCCTCTCCAAAGGTCAAGAAATCCGGAGCTGTACTCAGCTCAAGCTCGGGGCCAAATTTGATTTGCGGCCGCGGCCGGTCGACGAGGAACTGTAAATTTTATTATGAAACTCTGGCTCAAGGGCCTCGCGGATTGCGGACCGGCAGAGGGAACTCTGGAGCTATTTATTATGTTACAATTTATATCTCATTCATCATCATCATCATCATCATCCACAGCCGATTCTATCCCACTGCTGGGTATAGGCCTTTCTCCTGTCATGCCATATGTTTCGGTCCTATGCCAATCTGGTCCAGGTTGGACCCGCGACAGCTGTAATGTCGTCGACCCATCTTGCCGCTGGACGACCGACGCTCCTCTTCCCTAGCCTTGGCCACCACTCGGTTACAAGTTTCCTCCACCTGTCATCACGTCGCCTGGCCAAGTGTCCTGCCCAGTTCCATTTAAGGTTAATAACTGCAGATCCAACATCTCGAAATTTGGTTCGTCGTCGGATCTCAGAATTGCGGATTCGATATATTCTATCTCTCTCATTATTCCGTTTAAAAATGATTAAAACGTCTATTCAAATACTAAGCGACCTGGAGTCATAAGACAAGTAGCCCGATGTACAGGAATCGCTTCAATCTGGTATCATCAAATGATATTAGATTTGACATTGACATTTGATTAATATCATATACTATTATAATGATATTGTATTATTAGAATTAGAATTGAAAATTGACAAAAACATATCATATACTATTGTAATGATATTATATTATTTGACTTGTAACTTTGGTGTTATCAATAAATTATTTGTATTTGTATTTGATAAGAGAATAAAACATTCAAAACAAACAACTTGCTTAAAGAATCAAAATGAAACTATTTAGCAGCCTCACGGTTTCTCGTCGTATTAGGCAAGTCAATTTACAATTTTCTGTAAACATTTTAGGTGATTGATTGTTTTTAATGTTTTGAATTTTTCAAATTATTCTAAACGCCTCGTCAAACAACGTAAAAGAAACGAATGTGAAAGTAGACTTTCGTCGGGGCTTTTCCATTCTATAGTTTACGCAACTTCCATTGCAGCGCCTGTAGCTCAAATACAGAACTTTATTTACCATAAATAACATACGTTAAAGGCAAGTCATACTACAATAATTACTTAATACTTAAAAACATTAGTTAGACACACTGAACCCTCACAGCGACCAACACAAGCAGTGTTATATCCAAACTTGAATGTAAGCTTTTAGTTATTACTGTATTATTTCGATAAGTTCTTATATATCTTCTTAAATATTGTTACTAACCACTAAAATATTTTTGTAATTTCTAATTCTCTAACATAATTTTGTAACAAACTTATTATAAAAAGTTTACAATTTTGGGAAAATTAATGTATATAGCTTAAGGTTTTTGGAAAATAAATATATTATTATTATTATTATCATTATATTAAATTGAAAGCGACTAGCTAAAGTGATCTGCAACGATCATCGAAGCTTAGCATTGGTCGATACGGGCCGTGTTTTTTATAATAAAGAATTGTTATTTTATTAACAACACTTCGGGCATTATCGCTTCGGGATATTAGAGGTTAATCCGGGATAAAAAGTAGCCAATGTGTTAATCCAAGGTCTGAGCTATTTCCATAACAAATTTCATGCAAATCGGATTAGCCGTTTGCACGTGCAGAAGTAACAAACATACACAACTAACACACAAACTTTGGCATTTATAATATGAATGAGGTTGAAAATAATTTTCTTTAACGAGTATTTAATGTTTAACGAACGCCAATTATGACGTCACGGGCCAGGTGGATTGACATTTGAATCAGATCGTATTGAATCTCAAAGTTCGATTCCTCGAAATCGTTGGCTTCGAGGAATCTTACGAGAAAACGTATATTTAATTAAGTCATATTTCACGGCACGATAATTTTAGTAAGTAATTTTTTAAGTTATATAAATATTATGACACATTTTACACACGGCTGGTTGGCACCATACTAAACCATTTCTAGTTTGTGTTATGGTTGCTAGCACAACTGATACACTACATATGCATAAATAAATACTTTACATTGGCCGTGCCGGGAATCATCTTTACGGTCTTCAAGGCAAGATTGGTTTGATTGATTAAGTCCTAACCTATCTTCACACCAAAACTCATCAAAATCGGTCCAGCCGTTGGAGCGTCAAGGAGTAACATAGATTTTGAAATTATTTGCGTATCCAACGAGAACCACAATTGTTTTCGGGATAAAAAAGTAGCCTATGCGTTAGTTCAACGTCTTACCTATCTTCACACCAAATTTCTTTAAAATCGGTTTCCCGGTTTTTAGCGTGAGGAAGTAACAAACATAGACACACATACATACACACTTTCCCATCCTACTAATATAATGAATTCGAAAGTTTGTGAGTGTGTGTATGAATGTTACTTCTCAGACCTTGGATTAACACATAGGTTTATTTTTATACCGGATTAACGACTTTATTATAATGGAAAATAATGTTTGCCACCATAGACTTTAATTTTCCTAATATTGTAAAAATAACATGAGATATTTATAGTCACATGTATGTACAATATTTTTTGTTTGATGAATAGGCTTGCGCTTGACCACAATTAATCTGATGTTCATCATCCTTCATGTCATATTGTGGTCTAGGATGAATCGCGCTTGCCACCGTGTGGCGCCACTAGCTTATATTATGAGTAGGATTCAAATCAAATAAAAAAAAAAATCAAAAACGTTTATTTCGTAAAAGGTTACAAAAAGATTAAAAGTAATAGGAATCGAAAGGTTCCCAAAGTAGTTTTGAAAACTGTGTTATGGGAGCCAATGGCTTCTCCCAAGCTTTATCTACGTTAACAGTGAACTTATGCTAAAGTACTTAGTAGATTCGTTATTCATTGCAAGTCTGAATGCAAGAAACAGAAGCAAGTCCCGTGTCTTATTTATCCACGTTTGAATCGTTGCCGCTCGCGGTAAAATATTATGAAAGCCTGAAAGATTATGGGATTTTCTTATTGGAGATTCGATATAAAAGTAAAATCGGGAACATTTCAGAAATAAGATGTTCTAACAAATATACAAGCGTTCTTATTAGAGCCGGATGTAGCGACTGGATTACGAGTTTGGTAAATTCGTTTCTTTTAACCTTGACAAAAAATTACAGGTGTTTTAAATTGACGTAAGATTGTGTGTGTGTGTATTTATTTAACACCCAGAACGACTGCTAACAAATTTAGTTCAAGGGATACTCGTATTGAGGCAGTTGTGAAAATATATGTCATCCGCCATTTTGAAGCCGCAGCCATCTTGTTTTGACGTACGTCAAACGCAGCTAAGAACACTTTGGACTACCACAAATCTTTAACAAACTACGATACTACAACACGTACTATAATACGTGTTTGTCTATCTGTATGTAGTATCGTAGCTCCCGTAGCAAAAGAACCGATTTAACTTTAAATATTGTTTGTTTGAAAGGTGTGTTTGTCGAAAGTGTTCTTAGCTGCGTTTGACGTACGTCAGAACAAGATGGCTGCCGCTACTAAAATGGCGGAAGACATATTTTTTCACAAATCTCTCAATAGGAGTATCACATGAAAGGGATTGATTAGTAAAATATTATATCTCCTTAATTTAACGACTTTGTTAGTAATAGTAATAGTAATGGTTACCATGCCGGACTACCAAACAGAGTGTCCTGGGTTAGATTCCCAGTACGGCCAACTTCTTTTTTGTGACGAACTTTATTTGTTAAAGCTGTTGGTCTGGGTGTATAAGTAGTATATCAGTTGTGTTAGCAACCATAATAGAAACTAGGAATTGCTTAGTATGGGGCTTACCAGGCGTGTGTGATTTTTTTTTTTGTAAAAATTGGCCAATCTTACATTTTTAAAGCAGGGCTACAAAGCCTTGAACATAGGCGCAATATTGCCAGTATGTTTGTATTTTGGAGCAATGGAGCTGCACAACTAATTAAACTAACAATTTAATTCCCGCTTCTCCATTACACTACAGAACGAGCAGGGGCACAGCGAAAAGACATAAATTCACTATCAACATTCCAAAGATTAAACAATCGCACAAAGCATTTTACTTCGACCTTCATTGTGAGAACTGCCAAGCTTTGGAACTCTCTTTCTGAGTCTCTGACTCCTGAGCAGTTCATTTTAGGGGTTTGCGAATCTAGTGTAAATAGCTTCCTTCTAAGCGTGATAAATCTTAGACCACGGTAAAGCTGCGTTCAAAGGTATATTCATCGTTAAAAAAAGACACTTTTTACAAAATCTCGTAGCTCTCGCTTTACTCAAAAATGTCCACACAGCTTCTTCCCTCTCCCTCTCTCTTTGGAAGAAGTTTGTCTGTAGAATGTGTTCAAACATATGTAGTCGTTACAAATAACTGTTATTACACACTCGAATGCTCCGGATTAACTCCAGCCATTGTTTCGTTAAATTCAGAAGGTCTTGCGGGTGTTATGGGGTTTGTTAACGTCTCATTTACTAACCTTCGAAGCTAAAACCGCGGGGGGTTATAAGTTTAGGTGTGTTTGTGTGTGTGTGTGTGTGTGTGTGTATGTTTGTAGGATTAAAGCTCACGAACAGATAAACTTTTAGTTTACATTTAGTTTTAAGGTTAAGTTTTAGTTAGTATTGTTATGTGTATGTTTTTAATAAATTTGGTAACTTTTAGTTTTTTTGTTTGATATTATCGTTCGTCGGGAAACTTCTTAGCTATCAATGGAAATTTGAAACTCTGTTCTAAGGTAGAGTATGCCTACTTTGGAAAAACTAGCCTTTAATGTTTTCAAGTGGCTTTTAGATGCTTGGTAACAGATTTTTAACTTGAGCGTAGTTGCTAGCTAGACGATCCCTTAAAACACTTTACCATGATGCTATAGTTTTGATTTCATGATGGTTTCCCTTACCAAAAGCTCGAGCTGAATGGCAGGGATCGAACCTTCGACCCTTGAGACGTAAGGCGTACGCACGCCTAACTTCAAAGTTATATACCTACATTAAGCATATTTTACACAACTCAATATGAGCAATAAATTATTATTACACATTTCACGCACGGGTGGTTATCTCCGTACTAAACCATTTCTAATTTGTATTATGGTAGCTAACACAACTGATATACTACATATACATACATACATACTTTATATCGATACTTATTTGAACACCCAGACCAACAGCCAACAAATCAAGTTCAGCACAAAGATGTTGGCCGTGCCGGGAATAAAACTTGGGACCCTCTCTGCTTGCCAGTCCAGCATGGTAACCATTACGCCAACGAGGTCGTCAAAGGGCTCAAAAATGTAAGGGCTTGCTCAGTATAATACTTCTTCTTTACCTTATCCCACTTAGGTGGGGTCGGCACAGCAAATCATCTTCTTCCACTCTTCTCTATCAGTAGTCATCTCCACACTCAATCCTTTCTCTCTCATGTCCTCATTCACACACTCCATCCATGTCTATTTCGGGCGGCCTCTTGCTCAGTAGAATACAATCTAAGACGGCTGAAACTGTAAAAGCCCGCACCGATCCAACAACTGATTCTACCTGTAATACCTTTACATCGATGTTAAAAAACTCCATAACTCAGCGCTACAGGTAATCCATCATCAAGTTATTTTAAGCCTCCATTAAGCTTGTGCACGATTTTATTAAAGGTTGTGTTTAAAAATAGAACCGAAATTGTTATTAACGATTAAGGCTATCTCAGACTAGTTACGTCAAACGGAGTCACTCGCGCTTAAGGATAAGCCGGACTAAGAGTTTAAGTAATTTTGGTATATTTTTTCTTTGGTTATCATGACGGACTGTCAACCAGAGGGTTAGATTCCCGGCGCAGCCCACATCTTTGTGATGAACTAAATTTGTTGGTTGTGTCAAATGAGTATCGATATTATTAATTTATGTATGTATATGTAATATATCAGTATAGTTGACGACCTCGTTGGCGTAAAGGTTACCATGTATGACTGCCAATCAGAAGGTTCCGGGTTCGATTCCCGGCCCGGCCAACATCTTTGTGCTTAACTAAATTGGTTGGCCGTGGGTCTAGGTGTTAAATATGTATCTACATAAAATATATGTATGTATTTATATGTCGTATATCAGCTGTGTTAGCTAGCATAACACAAACTAGAAATGGTTCAGTATGGTGTTAACCAGCCGTGTAAGCTAAAATGACACAATCTGACACCATCATGGAAGCTAAGCAACGGTCGATGCGGATAGTGTTTGGATGGGTGACCATGCACAAGGCTGTTGTTTTTCAAGTGACATTTTCACCTGGGTGCTACCATGGGTCGGATGACACGTTAAATTGTAGATCCCAGCTGTAAGTCTTAGTACAAACAGTCGTTAAGCCAAGTCAGAGGCCTTTTGGCGGCTTGAAAACACTTGACACCAGAGCTTGGCCACTTAGCTAATACGAAAAAGAAGAAGTCGTGTTAGCAACCATAATACTAATTAGAAATGGCTTAGTATGGGCTTTACCATAATAACAACCAGCCGTGTGTGAAATGTGTCCTCATATTTTTATTTCTTTATTTTGGCCGGTCAAACTTATACTACCCGTCGTATTGCGTCAGGGGTAGAAAACAGTTTTTAAAATACTTACTAGCATATTTTTCACATTTCCCGTTAGCATTTAACGTTTCGTTTCGACCCTGACCCGCGACTCCCGCACGGCATAGCCTGCTTACCATCTCCACGGAGTTAACTAACGTTGTATTTATTGTAATCTTCTTCTAATATATAAAATTTCCATGTCACAGTGTTAGTTGCCGTACTCCTCCGAAACGATTTCCACCAAATTTTATATGCGTATTCAGTAGGTCTAAGAATCGGCTACTATCCATACCCTTAAATGATCGGTATTACATACCCTTAAATGATTAGGGTTGTTCACCCTAAAATATTTTATTTAATTTTTAGACGATTTTTCATATTTTTAGATGTGGCATTAAAAATACATATAACCCAAAAAAATATACTTAGGTAAATATATTTAAAATTCAAGTTTTTAATCACATTTTGGCCATTGCTTAAATTTTAGTTCATATGTACGAAACATACGTTGTATATTTATGTTTGCATAGCCAGTAATGTTTAAGTTGTTTTGTTATGTACCACCGCTTTCTTCTATCTGTACTATCCCTCTCTATTTCCGGTTGCCTGGTAGAAATCACCATAGGTTTCAATTCACTATTGGGCCGCCTTTGTGCTTCGTTTTCAATATTTTATTTACTTAATATAACCTGTTTTTTATGTGGTTGTACAATAAAGTAATATTTTATTCTAATCTTCTATTATATTAATGGTGGCGATTCAGCGGCACACACGACTAAACTAAATATAAAGTAGCTCTGTCTCTTTTCCTCATAAATGACCAAAAAGAGATGGTACGATCTAAACCATAGACAAAACATCTAAAATCACGTCAAACACGTCAGGTTTAGAGCTGATACAATTGGGTGCGCTCTAAAATCGCTTACATTTTTCATATTTGACGAGATTTTAGTTGTTTTGTCAGTGGTTCAGAACGTGCCGTCTCTTTCTGGCCACCTAAGATGAAAAGAGACGGGGCTTCTTTAAATTTAGTTTAGTCGTGTGTGCCGCTTAATCGCCACCAATGTCTCTGTAGAAGTAATTCCTTCTCGTCGCTTTCCGCCCGTGGAAACGCTGCCTACACGTAAGTACCTCTCTTCGGATTTGTAGGTTAAAATCTTGTTAGAAATAACTTCATGGCTGTATGAACGTTATTTTATTCAACGTCTGCAACGTTTCAATCGATACTGTGAAGGCTATATTTTTGCACTCGACATATGTATTGAATTGAGTAAAATTCAGAAATTTAAAGTATAAATCTTAGAGTTAGGTACATAAATTGATGAATAGTTGTAGCTAATGAGTGGAGGGTAGTTAATATTTGCAACTGTTTAGAAATAACAATGAAATTAGAAATTGTTACAACCATCACTGTTCTTAGCGACCGTAGCTTGGCTAGCTAAGGTGATCTGACGCGATCATCACGCGACATCGAAGCTAAGCAACGACGTCGATGCGGACGGTGTTTGGATGGGTGACCATGCACAAGACTGTCGTTTTACAAGTTATCTGTAAATGCCAGATGAAAATGCCACTTGTGTTGTGTCCCTCTGCTGGACAAAGGCCTCTCTTCCGTACATTAAACTCTCCTTTTAGTCCGATCTTTAGCTTTGATTGCCTAGTTTAGATAGAAAATAAATTGAAAATTCTTTATTGAACACAATATTTACTAAGGATACAACAACAAAAAATAATACATTAAATAAAATTTTACTTAAAATGTGTGTGCCACAATGAATCGGCCTTATCGCTTAAAACAATCTTTTCCAGGAAACCCTTGGATGGAAAGGAATTTCTAGACAACTAAAGAAGAAGAAGAAGATCTAGTTTATGTCATATTTGTGTAGATCATGACACCTTTGCCTGGTTTGACCCCGAGTCAAATGAAATCAAGATATTTTCACAAACCCCAGTCGGCATCTTTATTGTAGTAACCGTGCGCTAAATTATTCATATTCTCTGCAAACTCAATCGTTATTCAAAGTTGTGGTTACCTAACTACAGAACGCTTTAATATCAGAGTGGAGCCACTCTCTACCGGAGAGTTATTTAAGACTAGCAAATCGTCCTGGCTTCGCACGCGCTATAAAAAAATCTAAGTTGAAAAGAAAACAAAATATAGCCTATGCTACTCAAGGATAATGTAGCTTCCCATCGGTGAAAGAATTTTTCAAATATATCAAGTGGTTTCGGAGTCTATTTGCGTGAAACAAACAAACAAAAATTTAAATTTTCCTCTTTATTTATTGGTATAGATTAATTAGCATTTAGCGGTGTCTTGAGGTGTTAACGGTCTTAATGCGGGATTCGAGCGCTCCTTGTCTTTCTCCCTACATAATATTTTTTTCTTGATTCAGCCGATAGAGTGTCAAAATAATAAAAAACGGTTTCAGCTGCTTGGGAAACCCCAGTTTGGAAACCAGTTTCCTAAAAACCTTTTTTAAGTCTTCTAAGTAATTTGTTTCTTACTAGGACTTTTAATCTTTACTACATACTTTATTACTGTACTATAATTAATTTATAATACACATAGTATACTATAGTTAGGTACTACATATTGAACATTTGTATTGATTTAATATTTAACGTTAATGTATGACCAGTAACTGTATTGTTATCAATAAATTACTTTGACTTTAGTAATAGGTATTGAAACAGAACCTAAATATTAATTGTCAACAACACACTTTGACGAATTCTATGACATACATCTATCCACGATATATTTTTACTTTTTTCATCCATTATCAAAATAACTACATGTATTAATCATTTTTAAATTTAGAATCATACGTACTGTTTTTGGGCTGTTTATATTGGTTTCTTGAATTTTATTAAATTTTATCACATTAGTGAATGAATGTCATATATTTTCCAATAAGTCATAAAGATATAACATTTCACTTATAATACTAAACTTCAAATTGGAATTATCATAAGATGTCATTACAATAAATACAATATTTCTCAGCTGTAAAGAGACCTCGTAATACATAATAAATTATTAAAATCAATTCAAAAACCTAGGTGTTTGCTCCACGCGGTTGAAGTCCTTAATTCCGTGTTAACTTAGTCCCGATTATTAATGAACATGATAATTTCTGTCTGCTCCCGATGGTTTCGGATTAATTTACGCGTTAGATGCGGATCGTGTTGATTGAGGCGTAAGTTTTGCTATCACGGTATTAGTGGATCATATACCCCCCCGTGGGTGGGATATAATTGTATAAAAGGTCTATATACACTCCTGTAACATGGAAAACTATATTACGAGTATATAGTAGATTTGCTGGTTATCGGGGAGTAAAGTTAGGGACAAACTTATAACTTACGCAATCGTATGCAATGCATTATTGAATTGCAATACATAAATCCAAAAGATTAAACGACACTATTATCTCTGTCTAAATACACAAACACATTTCGCTCCAATCAAAGCGAAAAGCCTCAATCTCTGTCAGCGTTTCCTTAATTAAATTATCCTTAATCTAATTAAATAGTATCGTATAATTGTTATTAAATAACGTACGTACATATACGTTTTGAATTGGAGTCTATAGTACTTCCGCTGTAATCTGAAACCAAATTAAGATAAGCTAGGGAAAAATTAAAATATATAAAAAAAAATTCGGTGTGTTCCTCCGACCAACCACCACACCTCCACTAAAACTCACACCAGTATAACTTATCCCTAATCTACCCTCCTATTTTTGTTATAAATATGTTTTTAAATTTTTCCTTTGATTATCTTAATTTTGATTCAGATCACAGCGGAAGTACAATAAATATTAATTTTTTCTTCAATCTTTAATGGATTTCCGCAAAGTAACGCCTGAGTCAATTGGTTATTTAGAATAAACTGGTTTAAATATGGAATTAACTGAACTATCTTACCGATTAACATCCCTAGAAGTAGCACAAGCATTGTAGTATCACTTCACAATCACATCATTCATCAATTCAACCACTGACACTCATCAATTTCACTCGCGTCTACGTGACAGATTTACGGACCAACCGGCGTACGGACCAACAAAGCAACGTCCGTCCTGCGTGGTGGCCCGCGCGCGACTGAATGCCACACCAAATGTCACGGCAAGATAAGATACGACCCGGGCTCCGCCGTTCGAATTTCAAACAGCATTTATTTTTAATTTCTCTTTTTTTTTAATTAAGCCGTGACTGGCACTAGGTTTAGAGAGATTTGGTAGCAAGTCGGGCGCCAGTTTTATGGACGTTTTATTAAATGGTTTGAATCAAATTAGTGCTGGATTAGGGCTTTTAAGCAGCTTAGTTATGAGGTTCTGTAAATAATTAACAGCTATGGCAGCCTTTAAGCAATTAAGCGCTTTTTTCTTTCGTATATTTGTAAAAAAAGAGTTATCAACAAATAACGGACAACCCTGACGACCTCGTTGGCGTAATGGTTACCATACCGGACTATCAATCAGCAGGTTCCAGGTTTGATTCCCGGCACGGCCAACATCTTTGTGCTAAACTAAATTTGTTGGTCTGGGTGTTAGTAAATCTGCTTGTTTAAGTGAAATACTGAAAATAATCTGGAAAAGAATATTTAACGTATAACCTCTTCTGTTCAGTCTAATTTTAGTTTTAAAAGATTTAAAATAAATTCTCTGAACGTCGTTGTTTAGTTTTTGGCTGCCGGAATATTCCGCGTCGCTCCACGTTGGGCGCCATTAGTCTGTTATATTTATTGATTGATCATTAATTTGTTGTAACTCTCTATGTTTTAGTTTTTTATACTAAGTATTATTTGTTATTTAAATAACTACCTACCTACTGCAAATTGCGTACATTAATTTATGTCATTTGTAATTTTTTTTAATTGACTTTTATTAAATAAATTATATTTCACTCATTTATGTAAACAGAAAAACAAAAACTCTTCCGTACAATTAGTATAAACTTTCGAAGCTATGACGTCTTGGCGTGTGATAGAGTCTAAATGCGTCTTTATTTACGAAAAAAAATTGGTAAAAATAAATCTCAACAATTGTATACATTAATGAGATAAATAAGCTAAATCTATTAATCATCTAGTCACAGACAACAGAAAAAAAAGTATGGTATGTCAGGAAAATAAACGGTCTATGACTAATTGGCAACCAAATTGGCACAACTGAAATACACAAACCATGAGGCTGTGTTGAGTCAATTTTAACTTTTATACCTTACATGACATTGAATGTTAATCATTAGATCTAGCTCGTTTAACAAGTGAATGCTACGCCAATTTTAACTTTAACGTTAAATAAATATTATTTTTATTTTTATGAAAAATATACAATTTAAAGTTAAGTACCACATTTTTGGATCTAGCAATTATGCCTTTCCTCATGCTGATATGTTCCATCCATAGCGTAACATATCAATGCTCTGAAGGCGGCAGCTTTGTCTTTGCATAACACAGTATGTAGATAGTTGCTACGTGCTCAGGAGGTTGCCGTGTTTTTTTTTAACAAAACATCTTATAATAATAAAACACGTAATGTTAACTTGATTTTTTTATTTATTATTAAAGAAGCTGATATCTCGATTGTTTTCACGAAATTCATTTAATGTAATGAAAAAGTAAAAATATATTGTTACATATTATGTTACAAAACTAATTTTAAGTCCGCCTTATGAATAACTCTAAGAATATTTATTCTTATTTTGGTACCAAGCGGACTTGTATGTTTAGATTTTAAAACCAATTTTATCTCTTATTCATATCATAAGCCTGATCGATATCAAAATATGTATAAAATTTTTGGAGTGGTTCTTTAGACGGCCTATAGCTAAGCTATTTTTCCGTTTACGATTTAAGCGAAAAAACTGTAAATTCAATATTTACCACTTATCTTCGTCTTTGCACCCGTCGTTATAGCGTCAAGGCTAACAAAAAGAAGTCTTACTTAATATTGCTTTATATTATTTAAGAAAGAAAGAAAAGAGAAAGAACACATTTATTTCAGACACAGAAGACACAAACATATACATTATTTTAAATTACACAAAACGAACATGAAAAAAAGACAGCATAGTATGTGTCCCCTAGTGTCCGAAAAAGGTCAGCCCTCGGTATAAACGCTACAGATTTCTCTGTAGCACTGATAATTTATTATATTTTTCCAAGTAAAGGTAAAAACTAATACATTTCCACACCCACCTCAGTCCCCATCGAAAATAATCAAGCAGGCATCAAGCGGAACCGAGTAAAAAGATTAAAACCTCCGTCATCGGGAAGCGAACAGGAACTTTCCTACCCTACTCAAGATAACAATTTATATATATGTATGTATGTATCTAACTGCTACTAGCCACAGGTTACATTATGTAGAACTAGTTAAGCCCCGCGGTGTTACCCGGGAGAATCCGAGATCTAAAGTACCTTGTTTTACACCAGGGTCTAAACAATCTCCTAGATGATTAATTTCCTGCTAATGTATAATACTGTTTTTTCCAATTTTTATTTTGTTTTGTATATTCTATATGTTCTGTATCCTTAGTGTAAGCGGTGCTAATTATGACTATTAATTTATTCAATATTTAAGAGCTGGGCTCTTGTCCGTGGAGTTTTTCCAGGTAGTTATATCTTCGGCCAAATCCTTGACCTCCCTATACGACATGACTTTCGCCTTCTCATTAATTTGGTCTAAAAATCTTTCTTTTTCTTGTATCTATTATATTAATTATGGTTCTTGGTTCTTGTTCTAGGCACAGTACCTCTTCATTCGTTTTCTTTTCTTTCCAACGAATCCTTTCCATTCTTCTCCAACTTTGGAATTATGGCCTATAAATAAAAAAATAAAATAAAAATTTATTTATTACTCTTTTTATCCTTGATAGGTTTGCGTTTGACTACAGCTCGCCTGATGTTAAACTGCGTTGTCTTCGATGTGGCACGTTTACCTAAAGATACCTTTTAACTCTACTTTTAAAGACCCTCGAATGATTACTCTTATTATTGATACATACAATGTAAAATTTAACATTAATTGTTATTTGAAATGCATTTTTGACGCGTAACACGGTGTTATTAATAAATGTTTTATTGTATTACTAGTTACGCCCAGCGGTCGTACCCGCGTTATTCCGTAGTCTAAGGTAGCCTATGCGATAATCCAAGGTATAGGTTCTTCATGTTACATTTCATCAAAATTGGTCGAGGCGTTTAAGCGCGAAGGAGTAATATATTTTGAAGTTACATTTTTTTTTTTACTAGGACACATTTCACACACGACTGGTTAACCTCATACTGAACCATTTCTAGTTTGTGTTATGGTTGCTAACGCAACTGATATACTACATATACATACATACATATTTTATATAGATACACATTTAACACCCAGACCCTCAGCCAACAAATTTAGTTAAGCACAAAGATGTTGGCCAGGTCGGGAATCGAACTTGGAACCTTTTGATTAGCAGTCCGGCATGTGACTGTGCCAACGAAGTCGTCAAAATTTGCGTATCCACGAGAACCTTTAATGGAAAGAATCTTTTGGATCGATGAATCTTTATCGCAATCACTATTGCAATCTATTTGAAACGTACTATTACTATTATTCATAACGCACTATGAAGTTATCATACATATACGTATAAATAGTGTATGTAACATGTATATACCGGGACCCTCCTCACGCTCGCAAGTTTTCCTCCATACTTTATCCGGACAGCTAATACCTGCGAAAGGCAATCCCCGTACTAAACTTTACCACGGATCAGAAAGTTACAGATACGCAAGTCTTACTTCTGAATTTTAAGCTTGAATACCTTTTATTTGATGTCAGCTTAATACGAAATATTATAATGAAAATTATAAAATCGGATAAGATTTTTTGATTGCATACAAAACGACTAATGATATACATACACTCGTATTTGTATTATAAAAGAAGTCTATACCAATACTATAAAGAAGAAAAGTTTGATTTTTTTATTGTTTCACGCAAATAGACTCTGAAACTACTGGACCGATTTGAAAAACTCTTTCACCGTTGGGAAGCTATATTATCCCTGAGTAACATAGGCTTTATTTTGTTTCTCTTTACAACATAGATTATTTTATAGCCCTTACAAAGCCAGGATTTGTTAGTTAATGATGAAATTGAGCGCAGCGGAAATAACGAAACACTGTACAAGCAGCTAAGAAAAATAAATAAATAAAACGTTTCTTTGGGTTTATTTTGACTTACATGCTAGATATAATACATTCTGGCAGTGCACAAGTAAACATGATAATATAAAAAAAACACAAGAACCATGCTTTTACAAATACGACAACGAATAGGCATTATAAATATTTTTCTGTTGTTTAAGTTTACTAAAAAGTTGTCCATCTGTTATCAAACTATTCTACATATAGCTTTATTTATTAGGTACGCAATACACGAGGGTAATTTTCATATTCCGCCAACGAATCGTGTTAATTTAGCCAGCGCTGGATTCCAGGGCGCACTGTACAGGACCTCTAAACGGTCGTCTCACTTCTCGAAAGTCCAGGGTTCGATTGCCGCCAATGAGGTCTAGTTTTCAGTGAATGAAAACATCATGAGGAAACCATAACTTGACGGTAAGGGTAATTTCTAATGGTATGGTTATAATGAATTAAAAAAAAATGTCACCAAGCACCTAAAAGTGTGTTCCGGTAGCCTTCTTAAGAGCTAGTTATTCCAGACTAAGATATTTTTAATTAAAAATATTTATTAAAACTTTTTACGACTGAAATTGGGCGTAGAATTAGAGAGAGATCAGATGAATACCGCTCCGGATCGTACTTGGCGCAAAGGCTATCCATAGCTATACAACGCGGCATTGCCACGAGCGTTATGGATACCTTTCCGTCAGGTTCTATCCGGAGTGACCTTTTAAATTAGTTTTGTTAGTGGTTTTGTTTTGTTATTTTTTAATTTTATAATTGACTTTTATTAAATAAATGATATTTTAATGATAAAAAAATAATAATATAAAAAGTTTAACTACTGTGTTTTAAGTCATAAAAAGTTATAACTTTTTTTGACATCTTATATAATAAATACCACCTATGTATGTATGTACCTAGTTTTATAGACAACTAGCTGTTGCCCAAGACTCTGCCCGCATGTAGGTAAATTTTTTGCGAATCAAATTTTCCCTGAATTGTATTTATTACAAACCTCACGGAGCCCGAGACTTTTCCAACGAATGCAAAACCGTTCATATCGGTTCGTGCGTTCTGGAGTTATAGCGTCACGAAGGAAACCTAACTTATGTTTATATTATAGAAAATCATTCAATAATGAAAAAAAACGTATTTTCATGTATTTTATAAGAAAATATTTACGTGTTTGTGACTTTATTAGGAGAGCTTAATGAACAAAGTTAATTAACTATTTAATAAGCTAAGTTCAAATTTATTAAATTAAAACAATACTATTAAGTTAATGTTTGAATTAATATTGATAGTATATGATGAAAACTCGTTATGAGTTTAAAGTAAGTTAAGAACATAAGTCTGCTTCTTAATAAGTTGTTACAACTAGATCTCGTTTTATTAATTCACTTACGCTTTCAAGATAAGCTGGTGCATTAAACTCGTACAATTTTAAAGAACCTTCTCCTTAGAGTTATTAACTTATTGAGTGGTTCTGCTTCATTGCTTTTCTTACAGCGCCTGTAGCGCGGCTAGCTAAGGTAATCTAAAACAATTGTCAAAAATAAGCAACAGTCTCTCCCATTTTAGAATGGGTAGCCATACAAACGACGACCTCGTTGGCGTAAAGGTTACCATGCCGGCCTGTCAATCAGAAGGTTCCGGGTTCGATTCCCGGCCCGGCCAACATCTTTATGCTTAACTAAATTTGTTGGCTGTGCCCAGACCCACAGCTGTGTTAAATATGTATCTATCCTACTACTATTATAAAGGCGAAAGTTTGTATGTATGGATGTATGGATGTTTGTTACTCTTTCACGTAAAAACTACTGAATGGATTTGAATGAAACTTTACCACAATATAGCTTATACATCAGAATAACACATAGGCTATAGCTTATACATCAGAATAGCACATAGGCTATAATTTTTGAGGTTTTTAATGTAAGGTCGTTAAAAAAACACATTTTTTGCGCTTACATTGCAAACGCTGACTGAATCCTACAAGATAGATCAAAACAATTTACTACAGTATTGTACAACTTGAAAAGGTCTACAAAAAAGTCCGTGATGGTATATGTTTATCTCTTAGGAATAACCCACAATAACCATTTTTTATCCTTTACTTTGTACGAGAAATAATGGCTTATTTACGAAGCGATTTTAAGCAATACAGTATTAATCCTTATCCAATTAAGTATCTTAAATACATTGTGCATTTAATAAAGATCAATATGGCTTTTTACAGCATGTAAATTAAATAAATATTTTCGAAGATATCACAGATTTAAAATGCAGAGTCATAGCAATTTCGGCGATAAATACCGTTTCGGTGGCAGCGGCGCCAGGCGAACGGGGCGTGGGGGGAGCGGGGTAGGTGCGGTGGAGAAGAAGTGGCTAATGGCTGAGTGCACGACCCGAACGCGGGCAGACGCGTGAGGGCAGACGTCGTTGACGGTTGTGTCCGTTTTGCGAATTTTCAAGGCACTAGCGATTTGATAAAAACGTATGGTCGCCTACTTTAAATAATATAGGCCTAAGGTTAGTTATTGCCAGGTTTCTTTTTGGTTAGGAGTTGCACGTACAAAAAGATACTTCATTTTTACGAATTACTTCATTGATAATTCAATTACTATATAGATAGGTTACTTACAGTTAATTATAACAAATTATATTAGCAATAAATTAAAATTGCGACTATAATTTGAGATTTAAACTATCCTATCTCTCAAGTTGGATCGAACTGAACATGGTGTGCGAATTTTATTATAATCGGTTAAGTGGTTTAGGAGTCCATTGAGGACAAACATTGTGACACGAGATTTATATAAATTAAGATAAGACTATTAATATTATATGTATGTTTTTTATTATTCTTTATTGTACACTACGTCCTTCTTTAGTCGTTTATAAATTCCTTTCCATCCAAAGGTTGCCTGGAAGAGATCGCTTTAAGCGATAAGGCCGCCAATTGTGGTACACTAATTTTAAGTTAATTGTCTTTTACTGTGCCTTTTTTATTTATGTGTCCAATAAAGAATTATAAAATTTCCATGACACAATGTTAGTTACCGTACTCCTCCGAAACGGCTTGACCGATTTTTACCAAATTTCATATGCGTATTCAGTAGGTCTGAGAATCTTCTACTATATATTTTTAAGGCAAAACAACGTTTGCCGGGTCAGCTAGTATAAAATATGTTTGTATGCATAAGTAGTATCAGCTGTGTTAGCTACCATAACACGAGCTAGAAATGGTTCAGTATGGGGTTAACCAGCCGTGTGTGGAATGTGTCCTAATATAAAAAAATGCATTTTCATTGGCCTTGTGGGCGTTGCCATAGGTTGAATCTTCTTTTTCTAGTTAATGTAAATCTTTATTTTTTTTTTGTTTTATGTTGGCATTATGTGTACACATACCATTGTAAAAACTTGGGAGAAGCCTTTAGTTCCTATAACATTGTTTCTATAAACTACTTTGGTAGTCTTTGGAGTCCTGTAAAACTGTTTCATTGTCACCTATGTCAAATATATATATGTTTTTTAATGCCACGTTAAATTGTAGGGCCTGACATCTCAGTAAAAGCAGTCGTTAAGTCAAGTCAGAGGCCTTTGGACGGCTTGACATTAGACCTGGGTCACTTAGGTCTTACGAAATTTGGTTCATTCAATTCTAGAACTACAGTTTCACTTACAATAAAACACATATTTCTGTGTTTGTTAACAAACAGTAAACAAACACGCTAAAATTTTAGAAGCGTGTTATAATTTTGTATGTTTTCTACTAGTGTTTTTCTTTTTACGTTGTTGCATGGAAGTCTAGAAAGAAAACACAATAAGTTTATTATAAAGAAAATACATTTACTGTGCACAAAAAATTAGACTTACAAATAATTATCACTGATAGCGAATGCACAAAATTTTATTTTATTTCATTATTTTTTTACACAATAAACTTAGTGATATTTAGTCATAGATCCCACTCAAACTATATGTATATACCATCTACACCAAATACCATCGTTGCCTAAAGTTGTACAAGTCGAAAGCAGCACTTTAATGCCTAACGTTGGCTTGCCCGACTTTTCCAAAGAACTTTGTTTTTCTTTCGAGTGTATATACACTAGAGTTTCCAATTTCTTCTTACGACTTCACGAAATATCATTTTCATGAAGATTTTTTTTTTTTTTTGTTGACGACCTCGTTAGCGTAAAGGTTACCATGCCGGTCTGCTAATCAGAAGGTTCCGGGTTCGATTCCCGGCCCGGTCAACATCTTTGTGCTTAAGTAAATTTGTTGGCTGTGGGTCTGGGTGTTAAATATGTATTTATGTAATATGTATGTATATGTAGTATATCAGTTGTGTTAGCAACCATAATACGAGCTAGAAATGGTTCAGTATGGGGCTAACCAGCCGTGTGTGAATGTGTAAAAAAAAAAAAAAAAAAAAATATTTATGAGAAAAAGATTTTCTCATAACTAATTTCTTGCTGCTTCTTCTTCTTGTGAGCAATTGGATATAGTTATAGAAGCTTTTATTTTGTTATCGAGGGTGAAATTAGTTTCAACTTATTATTTATTATATTACTTTTTCGAGTGTCAAACCTTGATCGTAACTTTGACATAGGATTGGCTCCATCGACTTCCACAGAAAAGTAATAGTAACAATACCTTCCAGTTGTTATCTATCTTAATATATAAATCTCGTGTCACAATGTTTGTCCTCAATGGACTCCTAAACCACTTAACCGATTATAATAAAATTCGCACACCATGTGCAGTTCGATCCAACTTGAGAGATTGGATAGTTTAAATCTCAAATTATAGTCGCAATTTTAATCTATTGCTAATTATTTTCTGTTATTATTTGACAGTCACAATTATCTGTTAACTCCAAATGATAACAGATGTCGATACCTTTCGACTGGGTTGAGTAAGTAATCAATAGATGGCGCTGCTATGGTAAATCTACGAACGTGTCATATAAGCTACACTATCAATTTTTCATACCCCTAAGTGAGGCAAAACAACGTTTGCCGGGTCAGCTAGTATGTCTGTCTATATGATTATTTCTATTATTACAGTAATCCGTATTCTGTACCTAGTAGGTACAGATTCCAGGATACAGAGAATTCAATATGCTAAGCCGGTCGCCACTACTGTCGTATTAGTAATTGTGTTCCGGCTCGACATTGAATTGGATATGTTACAGGCAAAGAATATACTTGTTATTGATTGACTTATATTTTTTTGTTCATCCTACCCCGACTGGGGTCTGGGGCCTGATATATGAACGCTTTCATTCCAGTTCTCGCTTTGTAAAGTCCCGTATTTAAAAGGTAAAAACGGGACCCCATTACTTAGACTCCGCTGTCTGTCTGTCTCCAGGCTGTATCTCAGAAACCGTAACAGCTAGAAAACTGAAACTTTCACAATATATGTATGTCTCGTGCCGCTATAACAACAAATACTAAAAATAAAATTAAAAAATATTAAGAGGGATCCCCATACAGTGAACATGTTTTTTTTTGGATTTTTACACGCTTTATATTATTATTAGCTTCACCTGTATGTTTGTTTGTAACCGACTTCTTTGGGCGCGATTTTGACCCACTTTAAACGGACAGATTTTGTTCATACTTTGTAGATTTATTGAGGACCGATGACAATACACTAATTTGATAAAATTATTCATTTTTTTGTATTTTTGTTTGTAACCGACTTCTTTGGGCGCGATTTTGACCCACTGAAAACGGCCAGATAAGCGTGTTTTTTAGTTTTTTTAACCTATTATTATTTTGCTATATATCAATAACGGTAGCACATACACACATCAAAAAATTTATAAATATACATTACCTTTTTAATAAAATTTAAATAAAATAAATATTTAAGGGGGGCAATAATGATACGGAACCCTTCATACGCGAGCCCAACTCACACTTGGTCAATTTTTTACTCTTCTTAAGTATACTATATTATTTGCCCTTCCATTTGATACCCATTTTGAAACAATTGTGTTAAATATGCCATTTAGTAACAGCAGCCTTCTTAGACAGATTTACATCGAAGCTAAGCAACGGTCGATGCAGATGCTGCTTGGATGGGTGACCATACACAAGTCTCGTTTTTAAGTGACATTTTCATCAAGAGCACTATCGTGGGTCAGATGACACGTTAAATTTTAGGTTCCGGCTGTTAGTCGTGGTACAAGCAGCTGTTTAGCCAAGTCAAAAACCTTCGGGCGTCATCAAAACTTTCGACACCAGAGCTTAGTCACTAAGCTCATACGAAGAAGAAGTTTCTTTTTGTTTTCAAATTCTTCTAATTCAAAGTCCTGTTGGTGGCATCCAAGTAATAAAGATCTGTCAATAGTTTCCTTGATCTGCGGTTAGGATTGTTCTGGAAAGGACATAGGATTGGTTTCCAAGAACTTGTAAATCCCTTTTGTGTTAGTTCTTCAGGGATGCTCAATAAATCCTTGATCCACATATTATTTTGATTGTTTCAAACTTACATTAACTTTTTATATATATTCTTCTTTATCTATCTTACTAGTTGCGCCACGCGGTGTTAATCAATCCGGTATAAAAAGCAGCCGTTAAGTTAGTTAAGCCAAAATCAATCTCTTTATCGCAAATTTCATTAAAATCGTTCCAGCCGTTGCGGCGTGAAGTAATAATATGACAGATTTTGAAGTGATTTGCGAATCCCACGGGAACCACAATTGTTTTCGGGATAAAAGTACCCTATTATGTGTTAATCCAAGGTTTACCTTATCTTCACACCAAATTTAATCAAAATCGGTTTAGTTGTTTGAGCGTGAAGAAGTAACAAACTTACACACACACACACACAAATTGACGCATTTATTATATTGTATTTTAAATTGACTTGCCCAGTACGGCGAGATGCCGTAAGGATAGTAAATAATTTGATTAGATTTAATGTAAGTAGCACAATTGGTGCATTCGTATTTATTTCTTTTACCATTAAACTGAAATGATACTATATGAAAAATAAATAATATATGAGCATGACTTCCATATAGCAAACTTGTTTTTTAACCATACATTTTTCTTATTCTTCATATTAGCTAGCTCGTTTTCAAGCCGCCTGAAGGCGACTTATCTTAACGACTACTTGTACGAGCCGGAACCTACAATTTAACGTGTCATCTGACCACGGTAGCACTCAAATGAAAATGGCACTTGAAAAACAACAGTATTTTGCATGGTCACCCATCCAAACACTGTTCGACAGTTGCTTAACTTCGATGATCGCATCAGATCACCTCAGCTAGCCGAGCTACAGGCGCTGCTAATTAATACCGTTAATTAATGGTACGGAACACTTCATGCGGGAGCTAGTCTATTTTATATTTATATTAGCAGCTTGACACTCCAATTGCCGCTCTTGGCAAGTAAACCCACATGAAATCGGTAATGGCTGGCTACATACAGAGTTATAGGGCAAGACAGATGAGTTCATTGACATCAATCTAACCAAACTTATTACTAGTCAATAAAGGAAATATTTGAAAGTTCACGTCTGAGAGGTCATGCAGAACTTTCAATGTTTGAGAGGACTCACGTAACTTTATTTTTGAGAGCCAGAGCTTGTCTTTATTAATTGAGTTATACTGACCAGTAGTTTTCCCAACAGTACATACATATATAAATTCATATTTTTACACGCTTATCGAGTAAGCTACTTACAACTTCTACATACGATAATTTTAACTAGTAGACTTTAGTAGACCTGGCAATACTGATTATAAAGACCAAAGCTTGCATGATATGAAATAATTTTATTTGTTTAGCCACAGTTAATATGTAAGCGTGGTAAATATTCAGAAGTGTCCCTTGTAGGCTACCGCATATGCGGTGAACTAAATTTCATAAATTTACAATTTAATTTCGTATTATGATTTCAAGTTAGGTTAGCATTAATATTTCAAAGTAATGTCAATGCAAATACAAAAACAAAAAATACTAAATATCTTTATTTGACACAGTAACTAAAAATCAACAAAATTATATGGAATCAAAAGGCTTCCAAACTAGTTGTATAAACTGTATATTGGAAGCCAATGTCTTCTTCAATACAAGTAAAAGGTAACAAACATTGCTGTTTGTTAGTTTGTAACGCCCGAACGACTATGCTTTTCGCACCATACTTTGTTTTACTCACGATGTTTTCCTTCACCGAAAGCTCAACCTCATTCGCGGTAATCGAATCCACGCCCTTCGTGACGTGAGACAGTCTCACGCTGACTTCATATGAGTATGAAAAAAAAAATAGAACAAAAAGATAAAAAAAGAAAGAGAGAGAAAAAAAATATAATAATATTCTTTTATATTTCTAGTTCATATAATTGTTTAACATATTATTCATTTCACTTCATTAGGTACCAAATTGACCGATCTTAACAAATACATTGGATGTGCAAGCAATTGTTCAACCCAAACAACGTCCTTGACTAAGTGTTAAGGGAGAACTGGCGGACCAACAATAAAAAATATATATAAATCTCGTGTCACAATGTTTGTCCTCAATGGACTCCTCAACCACGTAACCGATTATAATAAAATACGCACACCATGTGCAGTTCGATCCAACTTGAGAGATAGGATAGTTTAAATCTCAAATTATAGTCGCAATTTTAATTTATTGCTAATTATTGTCTGTTATTATTTGACAGTCACAATTATCTGTTAACTCCAAATGATTCTAACAGATGTCGATACCTTTCGACTGGGTTGAGTAAGTAATCAATAGATGGCGCTGCTATGGTAAATCTACGAACGTGTCATATAAGCTACACTGTCTATTTTATACCCCTAAGTGAGGCAAAACAACGTTTGCCGGGTCAGCTAGTATATGAATCTGAATCAGCAAGTTTTTAGTACCCCTGTACACTCCCCGCGGGTCTCCGCGCGAAGCATCTACTTAACATGTAAACTGCACAAAAACTACACGCGTGGCAACTCTACACTCGACGGGTTTAATCTGAATTTCAATTTGGATTTAAACCTTAAATTATGCAATTTAGATTTAAACCTAAAATTATGCAGTTTCTGCACTAGTTGGTTAATGCGCTTATTTTGAGAGCTGCGGGATGACATCGCTTCGGACATGCATTTACATTACACGGCATTATACTAATCCATACTTTGTGCTGATTTAAATATTTTAGCTGTTATTTTCAGCTTGTATATGAGTTTACGCTTAGAAAGAAAAAAAGTTTATTGTGCACATACATTAAGTAATTACATACAAAAAACACGATTGGGATGTATAACAGGCAATAAGTACATGCACAAAAGGAGCAGGTTCAGCATAATGCTGAAGTACACTAGGTCCTCCAGCGCTGGTTTTCAACCTGCTCCATCTTACTTATAGACACATATTGATACAAGGCTACTCACATATACTCTTATAGTTACAACAAATCGCTTGATCACAATTCGCCTGATGGTAAGTGACATTACGATGAAAGGTGGAATGCGCTTACCTAAAAACCGGTTCACTCGTGCCTTGTAAACAGCTGGATGGAACGAATTATAGAACCCTTACATGTTTGATATTTGCACACTTGCTCGCGTCGAATCGTCAAAATCTGCCGTCTTCTTTCTTGGCTGGTTTAGTTCCGACCAATGTGTAGACGACCATCTTTTACAGACCCAATAATAACCTGCTAAATCCTTACTTACTTTGTCTTTAATATTATAAAGGCAAAAGCTTGTGTTTTGCGTATAAGTGTATGTTTGTTACTATTCACGCTCAAACGGCTGAATCAATTTTGTTGATTTTTTTATAGAAATATGTAGTTTAGACCCTGAACTAACACACAGTACACTCTTTATCTCGAATTGACCCAGCTAGAACATTCTAAAAGAAGAAAAAAAATAGTCAATGTTTTCAAAATACGTATAAAATACTTTACATATTTTTAATACAATACATATTTGTCAAACATCGACTCTTTCATTATTTTTCTTCTTTTAGAAGGTTCTAGCTTAGAGGTTTTAAAACTATGTATTTTAAAACATCGACGTCTATTTCAAAACTACAATAATTCTGATTCCAACCTCAGACACTAAATCACATTTCTTTTCTCCTATTCTAGACGTTATTCAAAATGTCCGGCGTGTTGCTGTGCCAGTGCACGTTCAGTATGTTCTACTATTCACCGGGGACGAGTCACTCCACTCTCTCAAAAATGCATGCGCAAGAATAAATATCACTCAGAATGCCAGAATAGTAGCGCCTGTAGCTCAGCTAAATATTAATTTAGCTAACATCTATACCGATATTATAAAGAGGAAAATTTTGATTTCTTAACCGATTTCAAAAAGGAGGAGGTTATATATTCGACTGTATGTATTTTTTTTGTTTGTTTTTTTTTTTTAATATTTAGACACATTCACACCCGGCTGGTTAGCCCCATACTGAACCATTTCTAGTTCGTATTATGGTTGCTAACACAGCTGATATACTACATATACATACATACATATTATATATAAATACATATTTAACACCCAGACCCACAGCCAATTGGTTAAGCACAAAGATGTTGACCGGGCCGGGAATCGAACCCGGAACCTTCTGATTAGCAGTCCGGCATGGTAACCTTAACGCGAACGAGGTCGTCAACGTCACGTTTGTTTGACGCAAATGCCTATTTGCGTCAAACAAACAAACTTCAAACAAACATGAGTAGTTTCGGAGCCTTCCGAAACTACTGGACCGATTTGAAAAAATCTTTCATCTATTATTCTTTCATACATTATCCCCGATTAACATAGGCTATATTTTGTTTCTCTTTGCAACTTAGATTATATTATAGCCCGTGCGAAGCCGGGACGCCTGGCTAGCAACCACAGTCAAGTTGAAAAATCTGTCACCAAGCATTTTGCTCCACCTCAGGCTTGAGTGGATTCACCCCCTCCTAGACAAAAAATGTCTAGCGTGTCTAATCTGTATAAATAAAAAAAGCCAAGCGGCCAAGTTCTGGTGTTAAAAGTTTTAAAGAACGGCAAAATCCCCTAAGTATATTGACCAACTATAAACTCTACAATTTACTGCTTTAATTTGAGAAGTAGTTTTGTCTAGACTCAAAGAACTTGTAAAGGACTGGTGAATGCCACAGCGAACAAGTAAACAAATATCAACACCTCGTTTCTGAGGAAAACTTGCCGCCTTTACGGATACTTTTACTTACTTAACGGTCATAGATATTGAAAATGAAATATGTAGAATGGAAAAGTCGGATTAGTACGTTCTGTCATAATGGTTGCTTGGAATGTCGAAAAAAATACAGATTTTTTTTCGTGACTTCGCTACTTTTACAATATTGTTTGTCAACTGGAATTTTATACTTTATCTTATTATCTTATTTATAATTAATCAACTTTCTAACTTCCTTTTTTTTTTACCAAATCGAGTTATATACTGAAATTTTTGACTGTTTTTATATACTTGCAAAAATATATTTTCAGTGGTAGTGGCATATACATAGAATAGGTTTTGTTTGATAGTTTTCTTCATTTCCCATTAGTTTTGTTTTTGCCAAAAAACTGTTCCAAAATTTGGTATATTTTTTATACAAACGTTGACAAATTTCCTAGGACAGTAAGCCAAAAAAGTGGCACGCATTTGTAGTAAAGAAAATTTGTCCATAGAATATATGTCATTGCTTAATGTCTTACTGTCTATTGTGAAACCAAAAAGGTTTAGTAAGGGAGTGACCATTGTCTATGGTTTCTTTGAAACAAAATGTGCCAAGTTTTGAAACAATTTCGTGGCAGTTCTAGTATCATTTGGTAAAGTGTTCCAATACGTGGAATGCCCCTGTTATTAACGTTTCATATCTGTAGTGTATACATAATCTATGAAGAAAATCTACCGACCTACAAAAAGTATATTTGTCGTGGCCATTCTACCAAAACAAAAACTTGAAATCCTCGGCACTCGCACCAAACTTGTGTCCTAAAGAAGTTTCCAGACGCTGGCCGGCTGCAGTCCGAATCCAAAGTTTAATTAACCGCAGATGCAGCGCAACTGGTCAGGTAACTTTAACTTTAACCATACAGAGTTACACGTAACGGTCGTTAAAATATTTTAAGGGTGGCTTTAGTACTACTAGTTCAGAACGACCTCGGCATCTTTGTGATTAATTAAATTAGTTGGCTGTCGGTCTGGGTGTTAAATATGAATCGATATAGCGCAACTGGTCAGGTAACTTTAACCTTAACCATACAGGGTTACTGGTAACGGTCGTTAAAATATTATAAAGGCCGGCTTTAGTACTACTAGTTCAGAACGACCTCGGCATCTTTGTGATTAATTAAATTAGTTGGCTGTCGGTCTGGGTGTTAAGTATGAATCGATATAAAGTATTTATGAATTTAAATTAATAAAGTATTTATTTGATCAGTAAACACATACAATGTTATGACAATAATAATACAACCTTATTTAATATAAAGGAGAAATAACTTAAAAACAATTATGTACATATAAATTTATCTTTTGATTAATTTCACCACTACCTTTGATTACAGTATCATTTATTAAAGAGGTCACTCCCATAGGAATATGATTTCGCCCCTAGATTGCTCAAAGAGTAAACTTTCTGAGATAGAAAAAGAATTTCTTCTCATTTTACCATGTAAAACGTTTCAATAGTAGCCATTAATTACTACGAGCAAAAACAATACTGATACAGTATTACTAAGCAATATTACTTTGCTAGTAGCAAAGTAATATTGCCGCCCCGTCCCCTTTGCTTAAAAAAAACTGCAAATGAGTTAATTTAATAAAGGGAAAACGATGTGTTTTTAGAAGTTATAATTTAATTAAAACTAATCTCCCTGTTTGGTACGTAATATTGAAATTCGTATATTTAAAGTTCAAGCATTAATAATGAACTCTTAGAGTAAAGGTTATTAATAGTTATATTTTTTTTTCAGTTTTAATTGGCCGCTTTGACAGTGCTCTCCACTTTGCACACACAAAGCTGTTAAAATATGTTGATACTATAGATGGTGATAAGCTAACGCCTTTTTCCCTATACCTATGTCATCTTTTTGTCTCTTCTAATTCTTATTCTAATTTGAAGTGGGGGCGATGAGACCTGCACTGACATCCCGCTAGAGGCGTATTGTGCATTCCCTTACCAGCCTACCCAAGCCAACCGAGCTCCTTGAAATAACGGAGCACAGTCCTGGGTCGCTTGCATACCCGTTCCACCACTGTTGCGTCAGATGGTCTGTTTGTCTGAAGATTAGCACTGGAAGGCGAACTTTCATCTTGAGCTGCTATCTTCGTCTTCATCTTTGTGTTTATCTGTTTGATGATGAGTAGCCTCCAGCTGAGTAGTAGTGGCGGCCAACGCTTCTAAATTTTATCTCTAGCTTCATGATTTCTCAAACGAATTTAATTTTGTAAACCAAGTAAGGGCTTTCATTAGAACAAAAAATAGACAGACGAGAAGTCATAATACATTTTTTTGCATATAAATACTGTATAACAAAAGTATAATAAGAAATAAATAATCAATATTAGGACACACGGCTGGTTAACCCCATACTGAACCATTTCTAGTTCGTGTTATGGTAGCTAACACAACTGATATACTACATATAGTACATACATATTTTATATAGATACATATAACACCCAGACCCACAGCCAACAAATTTAGTTAAGCACAAAGATGTTGGCCGGGCCGGGAATCGAACCCGGAACCTTCTGATTGGGATTCCGGCATGGTAACTTTTACGCCAACGAGGTTGTCAATGATTGTGGCTTCATGCGATTATCGGCGTTTTATACGTCGACGAGAGATACGTTGCGAGTTACCCACACTGAAGAGACTGTGTATTTTATGGCGTTACAGAGAGTGGTCGTTAAATGGCGAGAATGTATCATTGAATGGAATACAAGTTAAACCAACTAAAGCCAATTGATTTCGATGCTTTAGAGAGTTTGTCGTTAAATCGAGTGACGTTACATGGAGTTTACACTGTAATATTATATTAAGGCTAACTCAACTTTGGAAGACACCGAAAGCAAAGTGAGCTAGTACCTAGCAACATTTTTGTTTTGTATCATGTTTATTGGCTTCAATTCTTTTCTTAACCCTTGTCCGTAAGTTTCTTACTCTTCGAAGTTAAATGTAATGAAATATCAAATTTGTAGTTATTTTCTCCCTTTGAGGTTGAAAAGTTGTCTTCGGCAAATATTTTCTTTTGAAGAGAAACTAAAATATTTCAGCTGCTGAAGATTTTTCGCAGTTAGACACGCGTTTCATAGAAAATTAGGGTTTATGTATTTTTATTTTTGCTTTATTTGTAAATTGGCCCTTTTAAAATTCCGTCCCCGCTTTGATCATCTTTGACAAGACATTCATGTGTAGCTTATAAAAAATATTGAATTAACAATGTTAAAAGAATTTAATTTTATCAGATTCTCGAAATGAGTCGCTCGCAAGTTGTTTTATGTCATAATAATCATCATCATCATTGGCTTTTCTTTAGTCAAGAGATTTTTTTTTAAATTTTAGTGTAAAAAACTTATGAGTATAAATAAATAAACGAATAGAATATTAATACGATAGATATTTATTATATCTATGACATCACGTATCGTATTGGGAAAGTCATATTACATTTTGTGTGTCTGTCTTTCCGTTTGTCACCAGTCTGTATCTTATGAATAATGCGTAACTAAAGCAGGGCTACAGAACCTTGAACATAGGCGCAAGGTTGCTAGTCTCTGTATTTTATCATATACATTTTGTAGACTGTGCAATGGAGCTGCACAATTTAATTCCCGCTTCTCCATTCCACTACAGAACGAGCAGGGGCACAGCGAAGAGACATCGATTCGCAATCGAAGTTCCGAGGATTCGCACAAAGCGTTTTGCTTCGACCTTCATTGTGAGAATAGCGAAGCTTTGGAACTCTCTTCCTGAGTCTCTTTTTCCTGAGAAGTACAATTGGGTGGTCTTCAAATCTAGAGTCAATAGGTTCCTTCTAGGCAAGCGTGTTTCATCTTAGACCACAGTAAAGCTTAACATCAGGCAAGTTGCGGTCAAACGTGAGCCTCTTCAGCATTAGAAAAAATATAAGACTGGAATTGCGTTAGTAACCAGTTTACTCTGAGCCTTTAGTGAAATGATTCAATTTATTAGAAAGGGACGGAAGGCACCTCGATTACTCAGGGCTGAAATGTTCAGGTAATATGTAACGACCTAGAAAAAGGTTTCAAATCTAGAAAAAATTACCACTTATACCTATATTTTGAAGAAAAATATTTCTTGGAACTACTTCTTCTTCGTATGGCTAAGAGGCAAAGCTCTGGTGTCGAGAATTTTCAGTGCATAAGGGCCTTGTTACGTAACTCAGTCAGTCACACTCTGCCTTGTGACGAGCAAGCCTTGTCTGGAATTACTGGTTTTCAGTGAGGCTGCCGGAATAAATCTTTAGATGCTTAGATGCTAACAGTGTTATTTAATAAATGACTTTTCCATTTTATTTTCTCTTTATTCTTTATTGTATATTCACTGATTATATTTTAGCAAAATGTTGTTATTTTATTTAAGTATGAAATCATAATTGAATTAAATATTTCAATTTAGTAAATTAGTTGAATATAATCAATTAATTGATTAATATTGGTATAGATACTCAAACATTTTTTATAATATCAGAAATTATATAAATTATTTAATTACTCTATTTTACTTTTTATTTACTTTATATCCTTTATAAGTAGCAAAAGAAAACATTCTTTCACTGAATAAGTTTGCTTGGATGTCGTTATTCAAGATGGCATCGCGCTGGCTCAGTATTCCAGATCTAGGGTCCCGTGTCTATCCCTTATTCTTTTCATAACGTGATACCATCGCGCAGAAAGCGGACCATTTGTTTCCTTCACTGCACCAGACTCGGTGACCTGAGAAAAGGAATGCTCCTTTTATTATTGAAATTTATGAACAGAAATAGAAATACGAGTACATACAGGGTTTCCGGTGAATATAGTATTATCATACTATATTGATCAATTTTCGAGCGGAATAATTGTGTTTTTGCCACATTAAAAAAAAAACGGAAAGAATCGATACAAAAAAATTAAATGTGAACAGCCCTTATCACTTAAGGGTATGGAAAATAGATAGTAGCTGATTTTCAGACCTTCTGAATACGCATATAGAATTTGGTAAAAATCGGTCAAGCCGTTTCGGAGGAGTACGGTAACTATCATTGATACATGGAAAATTTTCTTTTACAAAAATACAGTGGACCATATTTTTTTATATAAACTTTCACCTAATCACCCGTCATTGTATACCAATCGCAAGAACAAGTTTGAACTCAAATAATTAAATTGAACGTAATTATTCTACAACTTGAGGTGAGCAAAACTAACATTTTGCAAAGTTTAAACGTGTTTTATGATACCGAGGCTAATATAGACGGTAATAACTAGCAAAATGGAATAATTAGTTCGGGGAACGGTACATTTGTTAAATTATATTATTGTTAATCTGTCCATAGAGCGGCCTAGTCGTACAGGGCAAAGTAGAGGGTACTAGACCGCGCGGGAGGTCACCCACTCGATGGACTGACCAAATAAGGACAATCGTGGGTACCTTCTTAAACGAGTGCGTCAGGGTGACCTCTAGCAGAGAAAAATGGAAAAATCAAACATTGTAAACTGTTCACGTAAGGCATCTTAATATTTTCGCGGTATCTGCGCGAGAGCAGAGAGCTGTAGCGCGCGCGGCGCGGGCTGAGGCGCGGGCGCGGGGTTCGACGACCGGCTGTGCACGCGCGGAGCTCGTCGGCGACGGCCCGTGTAACACTCGCCCCTGAAGATGGTGCTCGGAAAGCACCGAAACTTGGACTCATTCCAACTTTTATTAATAAGTAAAGTGTGACCGTTTTCTACGCGAAAATAATGGAAAAATCCACTCATGACGACCACGACCGCTCTGTCAAGAGCGTACCGACTTAGAAGAAGATTATTGTTTCATATATTTTAGAAATTTTGGACGTTGTGTCGTGTCCCACCAATAAGCTTCAGTTTTCGAAGAAAAACATCGTGAGGAAACCATATCATGGTGGTAGGGCATTTTCTAGTGATCGCCTGGTTAGCAAACATCCTCTAGTTGAAATTCTGCCACTAGCCACCTGAGTGTTCAAGCTGCCTTTTTGAAAAACAAATAACTCCAGACTAGGCAAGCCACGTGTTCTAGAATGTCATTGACACGTGTCGTCAAATTACTAGCTGTATTCTGTAAGAAAACTTGAAAAAGCTTCTTATTATAGATTTGATGTTTAACAAGCAACAGAAATAAGTCAACTATAAAAAACTATCAAAGTCAAAGTTTTATATAAAGAAGCAACGGCTATTCTCTCACCACGTACGATCGAAAGAAAACAATAACAGTTATACATATTTCATGTTATGGAAAAGTAGAAATGCAACAGAAAATAATACAATTTTAAAATTCAACCAAATAGTCGGGTCTATATAGGTTTATGTCCACTAAAAAGACTTCAAAGCTGTTTTGTCCCGACTTTTAAGGACGCTGTCAAAGTTGACAGTCAAAATTCTTTATTACTGGCAATATTATAAACTGGACTAACTGCGCACCGCAGTGCTACCCGCGCTAATAAAAAAAAGTAGTCTATTACTTTTTCGTAGTCTAAAACCTATGTCTTTGACAAAGTGTTTTTCCTAATTTGACGACCTCGTTGGCGTAATGGTAACCATGCCGGACTACCAATCAGAAGGTTTCGGGTTCGATTCCCGGCACGGCCGACATCTTTGTGCTGAACTAAATTTGTTGGCAGTCGGTCTGGGTGTTAAATATGTATCTATATAAAATATATATATATAAGTATATGTAGTATCAGTTGTGTTAGCAACCAAAATACGAACTAGAAATGGTTCAGTATGGGGTTCTCCAGCCGTGTGTATAATAAAAAAATAATAATAAATGAATTTCGTATTGGATTTTCTTTTTTCTTTCTGTATTGTTAATAATGATTCTATAAGGAAAGTATTTGTTAGTTCTTGTCTTCTCACTTAGATAACCAAATGTGTGAGCAAGAGGAAACGATTTTTTTTTTTCTTTACTGATGTTATTCCATCAGGCTAGTAAATGGCTTAGCTTGCCATTCATAGATTATAAATTAAAGATAGGTAAATATTACAGGTAAATTAATAACGAAATTTATATTATTTTATTTGCTAATCGAGAACTATACATATTTTTATAGCTTTTATAGTTTTTTTTCTTGACAAGTCCATACTATAATTATCTTGTTATTATTAATAATTTTATTTGTAATAAGATACCTTTTGATGAATAAAAATATTCTATTCTATTCTGAGTTATTTTTATTGTAAAACCAATGTTAAAAAAAGATTATATTCTATTATAATTATAAAAAGTAATTTGTTTCCTGTATAACTTCAAGCATCATAATCTAATCCCTGCCTGAACTGTATCCTTTCAGAGCGGGACACGTTATCAATCCCTGTGGGTTTAAATCTTTAGAGTTATTGCTCTAGGGCTCTCGTGCAGATTAACCTGCAGTTAAATTGGAATAAAACTCAGCTTTACTGCCGAGCTGCGTTTAACCCTCGCGAGACGAGGAATGCGGATAAAAATTGCGAGAAGCGAAATATTGTTTTCAATTGCTAGCTAAAAAGCTGTACTCATTTGCGTTGTTTTATATATGTAAAAATAGCTGCGCCCTACGGTGTTACCCACGTTAATCCGGGATAAAATAAGCTAATCCGGGATAAACAGTATGTGTTAATCTAAGGTCTAACCTATTTCCGTACCCACTTTCATCAAAATCGGTAAAGCCATTTGAGAGTCAAATCAAATCAAATCGTTTATTAACCTTACGGCATCGCACCGTACTGGCCAAGTCAATTTACAATTATTTATTACTAAAATTTAATTAATATACTCATACATTCATGACAAATATATAACTTAAGATATGACATAATATATATAAGATACACACATATGATAATAGTAATAATAACGCTATCTATATCATCCATTGGAATCGTTCAAATGTATAGTAAAAAATTATGAGACTTTGCTACGAGAAGGAAGATTATGTTATTGTTTGCGACATAAATTCATTAAGTGAGTAAAAAGGGTGCTTCTCAAAAAAGTGCTTAAAGTAACAAACATACACACACACACAACCTTTCGCATTTATTATTTTAGTAGGATGTTTTTGTTGGTAATAAGATATAGTTTTGTTTTTTTGGTTTTTATTTTTTGACATTTTTCTGTCAATCTTAAATAAAGTCAAAGACAAATAATTTATTGCATTATTATGGCACTACATGTACATAACTACACATAAGGCATTGCAATTATTTACTGAAGATGAGCAACCCTGTTAAGAATGAGTTTTTAGTTTTCCGACATTTTTTATTTATTTCTATTCTATAGTAGCATTTTATAATAAGTATTTTTTAGGTTTGTCAGGAAAGTTTTTATAATTTGAATAGGCCTTAGGAATAAACATGTTGGTTTAACTTTCTTCTTTTTATTATAATTCTTCTTTCAATGGTCAGAGAAGGTAAAAATTATTTTTCAGTGGTTAGAGATCAATTGTTTAATATATGAATCCTACGCATATGTTAACTTTAACGCTTAGTTATTTAAGACTTTCCAGAGAGCAAACATTGATTGTAAGTGTGACATATGATTGGCTTATTTACACGAAACAAACGGTCACACTTACTTAAAAACGTTGGATATACGTCCAACGGGTTTCAACGCATTAAGAGCGTCATCATCGGGGACGAGCTGCACACGGACTGTCACCGACGAGATCCGCGCACAGACTGACTCGTCGGTGACAGTCCGTGTGCAGTTCGTCCCCGATGATGACGCTCGTAATGCGTTGAAACCCGTTGGACTTATATCCAACGTTTTTAAGTAAGTGTGACCGTTTGTTTCGTGTAAATATATAATATGCCTTACGATAACAGTTTACAAAGTACAATATGATTGGCTTGTACAGAAAAGTAGCAGAATACAAACCTGTTGCTACTTATAGACACACACACATTTAGGGGGTTAAAAATCGGATCTAAGTGTGTTTGTGTGTGTCTATGTTAGCTATAGTTGTATAAGTATTTATGTAAGCGTTTTTATTCGACTTTCATTGTGAGAACTGCGAAGCTTTGGAACTCTCTTCCTGAGTCTCTTTTTCCCGAGAAGTACAATTTGGGGGTCTTCAAATCTAGAGTAAATAGGTTCCTTCTAGGCAAGCGTGTTACATCTTAGACCACAGTCAAGCTTAACATCAGACTAGCTGCGGTCAAACGTAAGCCTATTCATCAATAAAAAAATGTAAATACATATCTATATAAAAGGTCAGACGCTTCAAGTAGATTTTGTTGAGAAGTCTGAATGTAGGTGAATTATATATCAAGTGAGGTGATATTTTCGCAAATCCAAAGGTTAAAGTTGATACTTATCGTTTGGACGTGGCCTTTGAAGGTTGGGCGTTGTTATTTTAATAGAGTTGCTTTGAACTTTGTGTTGTTAGTTGGATTTAAACTAACAATTAAAATAGAAGTTTATTTTAACTTAACAACGTGAGGAGACCAGTAGTCGGACGTTTTCTTGTGCTTGCCTGGTTTGGTTAGACACCATCCTTAAGTTGACATATCTGTCGGCAAGCATCTAACAGTTTTATTTCACAGCGTTGAGAACCAGTTATTTCCAGACTAAGCATGCTCCATCTTAGACCAGAGTTTAACGTAACGTAACGCATCTTTTTGGTCAAAGGACGACCTCGTTAGCGTAAAGGTTACCATGCCGGTCTGCTAATCAGAAGGTTCCGGGTTCGATTCCCGGCCCGGTCAACATCTTTGTGCTTAACTAAATTTGTTGGCTGTGGGTCTGGGTGTTAAATATGTATCTATATATAATATTTATGTATGCATATGTAATATATCAGTTGTGTTAGCAACCATAATACGAGCTTAGAAATGGTTCAGTATGGGGCTAACCAGCCGTGTGTGAATGTGTAAAGAAAAAAAAAATGCCGTGCTGTAAGGAGTAAAAAAAACACATGTTTGAAGTTCACGATCCGTCGATGTTAAAGAGGGCCATTACTTTACACCGGTGTAATGATTAGGATACATAAAGTATTCTACAAATATTATACATGCGAGAGTATTTCTGTGTGTGTCTGTTTGTTACTTCTTCACGCTCAAACAGCTGAACCGATTTTGATGAAATTTCTGAGAAGATAGATTAGACCTTGGATTTACCCAAAGGTTACTTTTTATTCCGAAAACAATTGTGGTTCCCGTGGGATACGCAAATAACTTTAAAATATATGTTACTCCTTCACGCTTCAACGGTGATATTTACTATGAAAATAGGTTAGATCTTGGATTGACACTTAAGCTACTTTTGAAGCCTCACGTAAAAGCGATGTCAGGCGTGGCGTTGCGTCGCCAAGGCATGCGTATATGATGGTATAGGGAGACACTGCTTTCTTCTTAAAACAAATGAATTAAGTGGTCACGATTTTTTTCACATCTGCCAAGCGTCCCGTGACGGCTCACATTTTTTATTTATTTCAAATTAACTTCTTTTGGTTCCGTATGAACGCGTAAGACCGCGCTGCGCAGCTAGTTATGAATAAAGAAACTCTATTGTATTCACGATACATTAAAGTTTGAGTTGTTCTATAATGAAGTACAGTAATACCCCGACTTACGCTACCTCGACTTACGCGTATTCGGAGTTACGCGATTTAATTTTCTCGTCTATTTTAACGTTTTTTGTTTGAAAGCCGCGCACTTCAGATTGTGTTTATACATTTTATTAATATAGTTTGTCATATTATCTAGAATTAAATTAAAATTTATTTCCTAAATTATAGTCTCCGGTCTCAATTAAACATACTTTGTATGACTTTATAGGTATGTATATGCAAAATTGTACCCCGACTTACGCGAATTCGACTTACGCGGATAGCGCTCGGTCCCACCTATCGCGTAAGTCCGGGGTATTACTATATTGTAAAAGAAAAGGCTGTTCCAACAAGCTGAGTAATCCTGTAGCGAACTATTCGTTGCGCTCCCTAGCAAACATAACGCCCGTATTACGGGGGCTGACAGGCGACGCAGCTCTCTGACCAGAAAACTAATAAGTTAAGTAGTAAAGAATCCAGAGGAAATTTGCATGTCATACTCGTATCTATAAACGGATGTACGGATACTATCTAAAACAAAAACGAGTGTGGTAAAACTACTGCTTTTCAATCAGACGGCCCCTGGTTCGATCCCGGCCCTACACCAATGACTTGTTTTTTAAGTTATGTGTGGATTCGCACTCGTTATACCGTGAAGGAAAAAAAGCGTGGTAGTTTATGACCCATATTTTTCTTCTCGCGAGAGAAGGTCCCATGTCCCAGCAATATATATTTTTTAGTCTTGCAGTTCTGGAGCCCATTTGCGTCAAACAAACAAACAATGTACATTTTCTTGTTTATAATATTGGCATAGACATACAAATTGAATCAAAAATTAAAATGAAAATATATTAGGAACATAATAATATTGGAAAGCTTACTTTAATTGAAAAAGAAATACTAAACCTATTCCGTATATTTTATTTCGGACCATTCAAAAAGCAATAATATGCTATTTGAAAATTCAAAAAAATAATTGAATATCGGGAAATTGAATTGCTTTTCCAAGGGACAGGTAGGCAGTTGCCTAACTTGAATTAGGCAGTATCTGAATGCGGGTGTTAACAAAGGCTATAACAGAAATGTTCCCTTTAATTGAACCGTATTGAACTCCGCCCGCGCTTCGCTTCAGGTCAGTCAACACACCGCTTAACGTTTTAAAGTCACTGCGCCCATAGCCTATGTGTTAATCCACGATCTAAACAATCTGCATACTAAATTTCATCAAAATCGGACCAATTGTTTCAGCGTGAAGAATTAACTACCACACACTTCAGAGTTTGGCCACTTAGTTCAAACAAAATGATTATTTTTACCGTAAAAGAGAATTCCACGACAAAAATAAACAAAAGTAAGAGTATTACCATTACATTAGTCTCAAACAGATCCCAAAAATGACCAGCGGGGCTAGCACGGGTAGTAGATAATTTATCTTTCCCCCGTGTCAATTTTACGGCACGGATTCGCCGGTGGTCAGGCCCAAGTCCATGCTATACAGCAGATAAAAGCGGAATAAAACGTCTCTACAACAAATGTCTATTACTATTAGATAAATCTATCTTGCTAGTTTTTTAAGTATTTAAAAAAAATAGGTTAAATTAAAGCAGTTTGTATTGTGATTTGCCTTTAAACGTATGTTATTAATGGTCAATAAATTTGCGTGTGCCTGTGTTGGAAACATTTTATCCCTTCTCTTTGTTACCATGTTGATTTTTTTCCCCAAACTACACCATTTCTAGTTTGTATTATGGTTGCTAATACAACTGATATACAACATAATTACACTTTGTATAGATACATATTTAACACCCAGACCGACAGCCAACAAATTTAGTTCATCACACACATGTGGGAATCGATCCCGGGATCCTCTGGTTGGCAGTCTGGCGTGGTAACCATAACGCTAACAAGGTCGTCATAAAGGTTATTATTTCCACTGACAGATAGAAATTAAAGAGTGGAAAGACTATTAGTCCTCGTCCCGTGCTAGCCGTGCTGTTGTAGCGTGTCGGGATCTCGACGCGAATATAATATTTTATTGAGCAGTTTACGAGCTCACCCTTTACCCTATCCAGGAACTCAGGAAATAAGTGGACTGAGTTAAACATACAATAAACATAACATAACATACTTACTTTTTGTGACTATAATAATAATAATATAATAACTTTATTTAATTCAGGATACCAGGACCCATATTAATGATAAAATACAATACATTTAACAATTTTCGATTAATTTTACAATACAAGGCACAAAATAGTAATTTAAAAACACACACACGCAATGTAATTATAAACACGCAATGTAACTATAAAAAATTAAAAACAAAATTGTACCAATGGTGGCAGGCCTTTGACAGATCATGTTTTTATCGACAGATAAGCTGTTATAGACAATAAATAAAGTTTTTTTTAACTCCGAATAGGTCAGCGCTTGACCACAATTCACCTGATGGTAAGTGATATTGGGGTCTACGGTGGATCGCGCTTACCTAGAAGGAACCGGTTCACTCTCTAAGTATTAAGTTAGTAGGCATGTATACGATAGTTTTAAGAAAAACAGAAATAAAGGCAATTTTTTAATATTAATATAGTGTCACGATATAATCCTATTAATAATAAACGTCAACAACCATTCTAAAACAAATTCCAAACTCCGCGGTGTGGAGGCAAACATCGCAATATTAGCATGAAAATAATTTGATGCTCATTCCATATTAAAGGGTGGCACAAAATAAACTTGGGGAAAAGGGTTCCGGAGCTTCGATGGGGCTTCAAGCCGTCAATAATACAGTTTGATGCCGGATATGACAGTTCGCTAAATTGTTCGTAGTAGTAAGGGAGCCTACGATGCTTAAAATCTTCGATCAAATATATACTATACTATTGTATCTTAACTTAACTTAACTCCGCCGATGCCGGTCCCAAGCCCGGATGCAAAAGGAGGAGGGTTGGTCCAGGAGAGACTAAACCCGGCCGTAAAACCGTCAACGTCGAGCATCGGGCGACGGTCAATTATCCCGACAACTTCGCAGCCACCTAGCGCTCGAAGCGGCTTCAGGAGCCGAGAGGAACTAAATCACCTCTAAAAGTCTGAGAGTGGAAGGACGCGGGAACCCACCACTTATGAATTTCCCAAGAAAACCCCCTCACAAATGGAAGTGCAAGCCAGAGATAACGATTTGTCATGTGATCCGACTAACGCTCGGCGCTGTCCAGTTCCCGGGCTGGCCAGTGTGAAATGGACTACCGATGCCCCCCCTGAGGTGAATCGTCAGGCTTTGGCGGGGAGAAATGCTACTGGCGATCTTAAGCAAACCAGTAATAAGATCTCAATACGCGCCTATCATCGTATTGGAGCTTGGAACGTGAGAGGTTTGATCAAGCCGGGCAAGCTCAGCATCGTGGAAAAGGAAATGATGAACCACAACCTAAGCATCTTAGGTATTAGCGAAACGCACATGCGTGGAAACGGCCATTTCATCACTACTGCGGGGAACACCCTCTACTTTTCAGGGTCAGACACCACGAGCACATGCGGTGTTGGCATCCTGGTTCCGTCCAAATTTAACAAATCTGTCCTCGGGTATAATCCTATATCTGATAGAATTATGACACTCAAACTGAATTGCAAGCCGTGTAATGTCCACATTGTGCAAGTATATGCACCGACAGCACAATCTTCAGAAGAGGACATCGATGATTTCTACGGATTACTCGAGGATACTCTGGATAGGATTCCAAGTCGGGATATCACCCTCATACTCGGTGATTTCAATGCCAAGATCGGAAACACAGCGGCTGATGATCACATCCGCCAGCATGTCGGGAAACACGGTCTTGGAGAACGAAATGAGAGAGGCGAGCGGCTGATAAACTTCTGTGTAGGAAAGAACTTAAATATTCTGAACTCCAACTTTCAGCACCACCCTAGAAGACTCTACACATGGAAATCTCCTGGCGACCGACATCGTAATCAGATTGACTACATACTCATTAGTTGTCGCTGGAAGTCATCAGTCAAAAATGCAAAAACCTTTCCCGGCGCGGAGTGTGGGTCAGACCATAATTTACTCGTCGCAGAATTTTCTCTAAGCATGAAAAGGCGGAAAGAAATTCTAAGAAATTCAAGTCACCTGGAGAGCTCGCAACGTTTGGCTTTCCGTGATTCCGTCGAGGTGAAGTTGATTGAAGACCCACTTGGGCCACCCAACGACGCTAACACCCAATGGATGAAGCTGAAACGTCACATAACAGCAGCTTTAGAAGAGACGAGGTCTGGCATAAAACCGAGCTCCAGTAGGAAATGCTTCATCAGCAAGAACACCTGGGAGCTCATTCAGCAGAGGAAAGATTTAAAGATAAAAGGGCTACAAGATCCAGACACAGCCCTAGAGTTCTCTAACATATGCAAACGCATAGACGCACAATGTAGGGCAGACAAGAATAGATTCATAGAAGGCATCTGTAAAGAAGTGGAAGCACATGCAAACAAACTCCAATGTGCAGATCTCTTCAAGAAAGTCCGTTTGCTGGCCAAACGTTTTAACCTAAAACATGGGTCATAGAAGACTCGAATGGCCAAGTTATAAACGAGCTTGACCACATTGCTGAGCGCTGGAGGGAATATTGCGAACAGCTATACAGGAACCCCGATGGTACTACAGTACATAGCAACCAAACGGACTGGAAATCTATTGACCTTGAGCCTGATATTCTCCGCACTGAAATAGTCGCTGCCATAAAGTTGCTGAAGCCGAAGAAAGCCCCTGGTCTTGACATGATAACAGGTGAAACATTGCAAGCCTTGGGTGATGAAGCTGTCGACGCACTGCACATGATTTGCAACAATATTTGGCGTAGTGGAGCGTGGCCGGATGACTGGGCCAAATCTGCTGTCATTCCTCTGCACAAGAAAGGATCAACGAAGAAGTGTGACAACTACCGAACACTTTCCTTAATATCACACGCCAGTAAAGTTCTTCTACACGTTATTAATCGTCGCATTAGACACTTCCTGGACTGGCAGATACCAGAGGAGCAGGCTGGTTTTGTTAAGGGTAGAGGCACTCGTGAGCACATCTTAAACGTTAGACAACTCATCGAGAAGGCTTACGAGTTTGACTCCCCTTTCGTCATGTGCTTCGTGGACTACAGCAAGGCATTCGACTGCGTAGACTGGAGAGCATTGTGGAGAATTCTGACGGAACTGGGAATACCGCAGCATCTGGTTGCACTCCTTGAGACACTGTACGTCAAGAGTCACGGTGTGGCGAAAATTGACACGACAATATCGAAACCGTTCCACTTTCAGAAGGGCGTCAGACAAGGCTGCATTCTATCTCCCATCTTGTTTAACGCATACGGGGAGTACATTATGAGACATGCCATAGATGGCTGGGAGGGTGGTGTGAGCGTCGGAGGCGTGAAAGTGACAAACCTACGGTATGCTGACGACACTACTCTTCTGGCTGCCTCGGAAGCCGAACTGAAATGCTTGCTGGAACGTATGGAGTGCATCAGCAACAATCTTGGCCTCCATATAAATAAGGAGAAAACTAAGGTGATGGTAGTCGACCGTAGTAGCAAACTGGAGCTCACTGGGACACTGAACCTTGAGGTTGTTAACGACTTCACTTACCTGGGCTCCACCATATCCAATAAAGGCTCGTGTGAAACTGAAATTAGACGCAGAATTGGAATGGCCAAAGGTGCCATGGGACAACTGGAGAATATATGGAGAGATAGAAACATCACTCGGAAAACCAAGCAGCAGCTCGTGAGGGTTCTGGTTTTCTCCATATTTCTCTACGGGTCCGAGACATGGACACTAAAAGCTAATGACCGTAAACGTGTGGATGCTTTCGAGATGTGGTGCTGGAGGAAAATGCTGCGGATCCCCTGGACAGCAAAGCGTACGAATGTCTCAATACTCAAGGAACTGAAGATCAAGGCGAGGCTTTCATCCATCTGCCTACAAAGAGTCCTTGAGTATTTTGGTCACATAGCTCGTAAAGATGGGAGCAACCTTGAGAAGCTAGTTATAACAGGCAAGATCGAGGGTAAAAGACCGCGTGGACGAAGTCCGGTGCGTTGGACTGACCAGATTCGCACCACACTCGGAACAAAAGTTCATGAAGCCATTCACACGGCAAGTGACCGGAGTCGATGGCGCAAGATCGTGCGGGAGAAGATGATCCGTGGCGGGGGTCACGACCCTCAGCAGTGAGGAAAACGACGCGAGGAGGAGGAGGATTGTATCTAGTACAATATACACAGAAATACAAAATATGTTTCAATTCAAGTCAACCTTACCACTGTATCTTAAGGATGAGTTTCGACTAGTGCTATAAAATTTTATGACCGTACGCAATGAGCTTTAGAAAATTTAACTGTATCACTATGCTAATAACGCTTGAAATTCCTTAAATTAAAATAAGACCACACTCTTACTTATGGTCTTATTTTCCTTGCCGTCATGCCATTTTCGCCATGACGAAAGTCATGTCGTATAGAGAGGTCAAGAATTTGTCCGAACGTCTTGAAAAAAACTCAATAGACAAAAACCCAGCTCTCAAATATTGAATGAATAATTGGCATATTATAAATCTCCCAATTGCTTAAATTCAAGCTTATCAAGAAATGGAAGCATTTCTGAATTAAACTATTATTATTATTGAAATTCACCTCTTAACGATGAACCTACCTCTGACAATAATCTTTGTTTTTTATTACAGACAAACCTAAAAACGGGGAAAACTTGTATTTGGTGGAGGTATTCAAATGGGTTCAAGATATCTCTCATATCTTAATCTTTGTTCGAGATACTACAAACATTCACTCTTTAGCTCCCCCACTATAGAGGCTATTGCGTAGAGCAGTTACGTCGTAGAGGAGCTACAAAGTTCTACGACATTATTGTATGGCATATACTCGTATGAACTTATCTTTTTTATTGGAATTAATAAATATATATATATATATACTTTTGTATTTTTCAATATTATTTATGTTTACTCAAAACTAGTTTTGTTTTATTTTATTTATAACGATTACACATAACGAAGTTCTCCACACGGCTGGAATCCTCATTCAAAATCTAAAATCTTTACATGGCTGTTAGTTTTGGTAAAAGCAGACGTTAAGCCAAGTCAAACGCTTTCAGGTGGCTTGAAAATTCGTGACACCAGAACTTGGCCATTTAAACAAAAAAGAAAATGAACACCTAGATTTTTTTCCGCAAAGAAACGCCTTATTCAAAGTGTGTGTCAGACGACTAAGAAAACGTAGAATTATGTGTGTACTATTAAATTGAATTTATTATTATTATTGAAACCTACTATATTAAATTAAATGAAGTATTTTAATATTATGATTCATTTCACACTCGGCTGGTTAGCCTCATACTAAACCATTTCTAGTTTATATTGCAGTTGTTGACACAACTTATATACTACATACACATACATATAAGTAAATACTTTATATCGATACACATTTAACACCCAGACCGACAGTCATCATATTTAGTTCATTACAAAGATGTTTGGCCGTGGCGATAGAACCTGGGTTCTGATTGGCATTCCGGCATGGTAACCATTACGCCAACGAGGTTGTCATTTTAATATTTGTTTTTAAACACAAATTAAGGAAACCAATCCTAGCTATGTTCAAATTCAAATTCAAATCATTTATTGCGTCATTTAAATGTCATACAATATTAAATTATCATAAAAACATGAAAATGTACCCTAATCAGGGTGTGGCAATATTGGTTTGAAGCGAGCCGATTTATTTATTTTCCAGTAAATGGTGTAAATATGTGTCATTTAAACTTTTATCATTTAGGAATTCGTCAATTGTATAATAACACTTATATAATAATATCTCCTTCAAGGTTTTTTCAAATGTGCTGTAGTTATTTACGTTTTTTTTTACGTTTTTATGTGATTGGTTCGTCCCCTCAACCCCCCGCCCCGATCAAGCCGTAGGGTGGTTATCAAATTAATGTCCCGTAAAGAGCTTTAAAAGTTGCTTTCACAAAAATTAGTAAGATTAACGAGCTGGCTGTCGTTGCTCGTTGCGTCGTTATAACGGGCCGTTACCCGGGTGAGAGTGCACTTTTATGCATTCCCTTACCAGCGTTATGTTCATGGTGATATTGATTATAAAACAACCTGTATGTCATTGGTGGCGATTCAGCGGCACACGCGACTAAACTAAATTTAAAGAAGCCCCGTCTCTTTTCATCTTATAGGTGGCCAGAAAGAGACGGCACGTTCTGAACCACAGACAAAACAACTAAAATCACGTCAAATATGGAATGTGCAGGCAGTTTCAGAGGTGATACAAGTGAGTGCGGTCTAAAGTCGCCTATATTTTCTACATTTGACGCGATTTTAGTTGTTTTGACTATGGTGCAGAGCGTGCCGTCTCTTTCTGGCCACCTAAGATGGCCGATCTTTAGTCATGTGTGCCGCTGAATCGCCACCAATGTCTAGTGCTCGCCTGGCTAGCGAGCGGGTGGCAATTTTGTCAAGCAATTTTTTTAAATGAGGTTCCGAGTAAAAAAAAATGTGTCACCGCGCCTAGCAGTGAGTTCCGGTAGCCTCCTTGAGAGCCAGTTATTCCTGACTAGGCTTGCTCCAACTTCGACCACCTTCTCAACTTTGTATGAGCTAAGCGGCCAAGCTCTGGTGTGAGTTTTCAGCCGCCCGAAGGCCTCTGCCTCGGCTTAACGACTGCTTGTACTAAGACTAACAGCCGGGACCTGCAATTTCATGTATCATCCGCTCCACTATAGCGCCCAGAAGAAAATGCCACTTTTTAAAAGACAAAGCCACTTTTTTTTGTGCATGGTGACCTACACAAAAGCTGTCGGCATCGACTTTTGCTAAACCTTCATGATCGCGTCAGATCATCTTAGTTCGCCAAGCTACAGGCGCTTTAAACATTTAATAATCTCGTCAATTAAATTAACACATTATCAAATACATCTTCCAAACATCGTAATTACTCGCCAAATATGGCGAATCAGCGATTAAAAATACTAAATGGTACGATCGGTAAGACTGCGGAGCAATACTAGTATTATTTCAAACATTTTGGAAGTCGCAATGTCAAACTGTCGAAAGCTAATCCAAGCATGAAGTAGGTGACACAGCCGTGAACACAACATCAACCTGTGAACAAGTTTAAATTAAAAATTTTAGAAAACTCTCGAAGTAAACAAGAATATTTAACATTTTTAATTTAAAAATTATTGACAGTACAAATGACCCAAGGCTGGCTGGCGCTTACCTCGGTCAACGTATAAATTTGGCAATCCAGCGGGATAATGCCGCCAATATTTGAGGCACCTTACCCGCGGACACTCACTTAGCTTTAATCTACTTAGATTTAATTTTATTTTTTAATTGTTGTGTGGTTATTTTTTTCATGTAATTTTTAATTTTAGAGTAGTCGAAATAAATATTAGTATGAAAAGTGTATGAAAAAAGAATTTGATTAATTATTTGGATAATTCTGTCAACATATATTTCAATATTGACGACCTCGTTGGCGTAAAGGTTACCATGCCGGACTCCTAATCAGAAAATTCCGGGTTCGATTCCCGGCCCGGTCAACATCTTTGTGCTCAACTAAATGTTGGCTGTGGGTCTGGGTGTTAAATAGGTATTTATATATAATATGTATGTATGTATATATGGTATATCAGTTGTGTTAGTAACCATAAAACGAGCTAGAAATGGTTCAGTATGGTGCTAACCAGCCGTGTGTGAAATGTGTCCTAATATTTATTTTAATTTTAACCCAGTCTCAAAACTCGGTTATTTTTTAGAGTTAACACTTTGCTAAAATGAAATATATGTATTTTTTTATTATTAATATTAATTAATAAATTAAGGAACTCAATTCCTATATACCACAGACATGCCAGAGACACATCAAACTTGTAACAAAGTGTGGTTTTGCGTCACCGGTTAAAAATATCAAACGTTTTGGCAAAAATACGCGAAGCTAGTGCCAGCCTTAGCAGTTGAAGGCTTTGTGCGCTTTGCTATATCGTTACCAATAATTCATACATTTTATTTACTTTATATCCGCACCCGTATATCTAAATCGATGGATTTGGTTGTATCAAACGTAAACAAATGCATAATATTTTTATTTTAATCATTTTAAAATGATATGAAATGCAAATATTTATACTCGTACAGCAGATACATATACGTAAGCCCACTTAAGAAACAATTGAATGTAAAAAATTACAACATCGACAAAGATTTTTTTTTATATACATTGCGTATGTAAAAATGTTTTCTTTGTTGATGTTGTAATTTTTTACATTGAATGCAAAATTCCAATATAAGTAATTACTGATTAATATAAATAAGTATATACTGTACTAGTTGGTACCCACAGCTTAGCCATATAAAAGAAGTTTGTTAAAAAAGTATGGGAACAAAATATACCTAGAAACCCTCTTCTGTCGCCAAACACTTAACCTGCAAGCTTCACCTTCGTCTAGCCTGTCTGTAATCTGCATAATTACTCGCCTTGATGGACAATTTTTTTTTTTACACATTCACACACGGCTGGTTAGCCCCATACTGAACCATTTCTAGCTCGTATTATGGTTGCTAACACAACTGATATACTACATATACATACATACATACATATTATATGTAAATACATATTTAACATCCAGACCCACAGCCAACAAATTTAGATACGCACAAAGATGTTGACCGGGCCGGGAATCGAACCCGGAACCTTCTGATTAGCAGACCGGCATGGTAACCTTTACGCCAACGAGGTCGTCAATATCTAGCTGTCTGTAATAGAAAAAGAAAGTTAACCAAGTTAGAGTAGCCACATATACACATATTAAACATAACTGTCAAATATTCTTCCTCGATAGTGCAGGACATACCGCCACTCTATATTCGAGAGCTGACACCGCGACCAGTACTGGGCAGGGTTGCCAACTTTTCAACAAGTTAACAACACAGGAGAATGGCTCTAACAGCTAATGCTGGTATAAAAATACTAAACCTGACATATGTTGTGTATTTCTGCCTTCATTTGTAACTACCGGATTGAGTAAAATAAATAACTTTTGTGGCTTTCACTATCTTGTGGATAGATTAACATTTATTACATTTTTTAAATGAATACATTCACACTTTTTACTTATAACTTAAGACTTAAAACTTAACTTATTGTCATACTATATCAAAGATGGCAAAGACACAACACATGCATACATACACAAACATACACACATATCAAACTCGAGACAGAAATTCTAATTCATAATTCGAATTGTTTTTCTCTACGGGAATCGAATTGGGGACTTGCGCTTTCTAATTTACCTTGCAGCCAAAAATAATTAAAAAGTTATTCTTTATAATAAGTTTCGTCAAACTTCAGAAATTAACTCACGTGTTTTTTGTTTATAATAAGCAAACATAGCTTAGTTTCAATTTAATAATTTAAAATTTTATAATCGCTAATAGCTCATATGTTTATTTGCTCATACTTTACCCTTTTTATAGATCAATTGCTATTTTCTGTTTCGTTCCATATCTATGGTTGCTCTCTTTTTGGTTACTCTACAGTAAATTTCACCACAAAATAAGTAATATAAGTAAATACATCCTTGTGGAAAGTACAAGAAAATGCACTTGAGTCTTACATTTGGTTTATATTTCTACTATAAAGTACAAGGTAGCTTTTAGGTTTGTATAATTTTACGTATTTCATTCTCGCTGACATTATTTTTAAACACATAACATTTTGACTAGCAGAGCGCGTAAAAACACGTTTAGTGACACTTTGGCCAAAGATCTAGCATGCCTAGTCTAGAATTACTGGCATTCTGGCTTCTGGAATATACCGTTACGAGCTAGGCGACAGATTTTCAACTTGAATGTGAGCTATCTAAGCGCGCACTAAAAATGCTCTAACTTGTAATTTTTTTTCAACCAGTTGGTTACTTACTGTAGCGCCTAAGTTATAACTCGGCTAACTAAGGTGATCTGACGCGATCATCGAAGCTAACCAACGGTCGATGCTGACTGTGTTTGGATGGGATCATGCACAAGACTATCGTGTTTCAAGTGACACTTTCATCTGGGCACTACCGTGGGCCGTATGACACGTTAAATTGTAGATCCCAGGTGTTAGTCTTAGTACAAGTCGTTAAGCCAACCTTCGGGTGGCTTGAATACTCTCGACACCAGAGCTTGGCCACTTAGCTCATACAAAGAAGATCGGATGATTGACTATGATGCTTGTGCTAAGACTAAAAGCCGACTCAAACAACTACCTACTATAATATATTAATTTGTATGTTACATTATATTACTATCTCATAATCAACCATCAAAGCAATTCCATGCCAAAATATACCCACAAAATACACTAAACATCTCTCAAACCAGGCGGTAAATATCAATACAGATTTAGCTAGAAGAAAATCTAAAATATTTAATGTACATCCACTGTGATCCGAAAAAAAAACCTCAAAACAAATAAACATTTTAGTGTGTCTCATCGACCGACCACCACACCTCCACTACAACTCACACGAGTATACCTAATCTACCCTCCTACACCCAACGAAGTTTTTCTCCTCTCGACTGGAATCCTCACTCGCCAAACTGAGCTGAAACGGAAACCTAACGTAGCTGTTCCACTCCACGTTGCTGGACTCCTCACACGCTGGAACGACTTGAAACATTTAATTTTAATATGATATAGCAATCTGGGGCCTTTAGAAAACATGGATGGATTGAGTGAATAACGATATGACCAGGAGTCTGTGTCTGAAATAAATGTGTTCATTCTTTCTTTCTGTCTTTTCTTTCTTGGGTGTGAATACAGAGATGACCGATTCACTCTCGCCTTGAAAATAGTGAGGTTAGAGAAAACAGGGATTCCAGCAAAGAGTTCCACAGTTTAATTGTCCGCACTTTTTTTTTCACACACGGCTCATTCTGAAACTTTTCTAGTTCGTATTATGGTTGCTAACACAACTGATATACTACATATACATACATAAATATTTTATATATTTAACACCCATAGCGACAGCCAACAAATTTAGTTCAGCACAAAGATGTTGGCCGTGCCGAGAATCGAACCCGGAACCTACTGATTTGTAGTCCGGCATGGTAACCATTACCAACGAGGTCGAAGCGAGGAATGTGGAAGCGAAACGCAACGTGCGGATTCTTCGAACTTCAACTGTATAGCTCTTTTCATTTTGGAACTTCAAATGTAGCAGTGTATGCTGTAGGTGCCTAGGTGCCTTCTAGCTGTTTCCCGGCTCTTCCTTTAATAATTTATATCTCTCTCCTTGCCAGAGAAGGCTCCAAGTCCCATCGGTGGGATCGTATAACGGGCTACTTATGCTAAGCTGACACACTGTATAACCCTGTGTTCAAGCGATGTTTATAGGTACGTTATCAGAATGAGATCGCCACGTCATTGCTCGGTTGATTATGCTGTAACCAATGGACCAAAATTGACCATAATTTATTAACATCTGGTCCCGATCCAGTTTGTGAAGTAGGTCACGGGTAGAGATGGGAAAAATAGGAAGGAACTTATCGATAGTTGATATATTCTTTATGAAATTAGAGTGCACTTCCGCAGTGAACAAAAAATGATTTTATTGGTTTCAGATCACAGCGGAAATACACTAAATATTTCATTTTTATTTCAACGCCTGAGTTTATGAGGTTATTTATGAAATTACTTTTGGATAGGTGAAATGTGCACTTTACATACATACATACAGTTTACATAAAAATAAAACTGTGAATAAAGTTGCGCATAAAGCGAAATTATTTTCTATTTAATATGTTTCAATGCATGTTTATACAACCAATGTATCTAACATTAGCTCAAAATAAAACAGTAAAGAAAACTGCGATAAAACCACTTTGTGCACAGGCTAAAAAGTCTGGTTTAGCAACATCTGACCCCAAAATAAAACAACTTTAATAAAATGTATTATTCCTATTCCATGTTAATATCAGTTAAGAACCACACCTGTATATTCATTGAAGTAAGATTTATTTATGTTATCTCATTATATTATTTAGTATTCTATTTTTATCAAATCTTAGATATATTGTTTGTAAGAAATTTGTCCGTTGTCAATAAAATACATGCTATTTCTCTGGCAGTTCCCATCCCTATCTCTACATTACAGTTTAAAACGCAGCTAAACCGCTATCTGTATGAATAGTGAGCCGGTTTGGCCGGAAAAATCGGCCACCAGCCAAGGCAGAACGTTTAATAGTCCACCATATACAGGGTTCACTTTATTCTTTACTCTTTCCTTGTAAAGAGTAAAAAAATGGCTATTAAATAAGGAAGCCCAGAAGGCAAACTAGCTGCCAGGATACACCGACTGACGGGCTGCAAAGATGTTGACTACAAGTCAACTGCTGACTTGAAGTCAACATCTTTTCAGCAGTCGGTCCTTCAAAAGTCGTCCTTTTACGTTTGTTTTTTTGCATGGTATTTTTAATACTCGCTAGCAACTACCCTCAAGTTGAAAAATCTGTCGCCAATCACGCCTCACGAAACGAAAAAAAAAACTGTCAGTTGTATGGCAATGTTTCGCATGTGTTATGTCTCGCTCTACTATATGGCTAGATGAAATAGTTGCGTCCTTGTCGGTATTGTATCGCAAGAAACTGCGAAATGGCCGTAACACAGACGCAGCTGTTTCGCTAGTGGAGTTTCGAATCGCATAGCGTCACCACGCGTTTGTCAGAGAGGACAGAATTTCGCAAAATTGAAGCCGAAAATATGAAATGACAATGACATTTCCTTGCGAAAGAACTGCAGTGTACTAACGTTCCGCAGATGTTTCGCTACCGCAATTATTTCGCAGACTCTCTGCCGCATGCGAATGCGTAGGTGTAGGTACTAAAGGCGTGAGTGCCAGTTATTCCAGCCTAGGCATGCTTCAGCTTAGACTAGAGTGTCGCTGTTTGTCAAATAGTTAGCAGTCAGGAGTAAGAAAAAAGTTATACATATATGTCCCTGTATTAGTGCGCAAAATATTTACAGCGCTGCCAGTTTTTTGCTCGCTTTACAATATATGGGTCCTTTTTATGGAGATTTAGTTCCGGAATTATGGGAGTGTTTTGGTTGCAAAATAAGTTATAGGTCTGTAGTGGAAACTATTTTGTCTACTTATAAGAAAAAGGATTTTGTAATTAATTTTAAATGTATTTTTCGCAAATATATCACATTTATATAGTTTACTTTAATCAACTAAATTCTAACACATTGAGAAATTCTTTACTATTAAAATGATGGGCATTTATCTGGAACATTTCATGTGATTTCTTTTAGATTTTAACCTTACATTTTAATTAAATTCTGAGATTATTTGATGTCCTTTAGTATAAATACATATTTGTAAAATCATTTCAGAAAGACTAATTAAGCAGATTCCGCTGGTACCTATTGGGTACGGAATCCTTAAAATGTTTTTTTGAGGGCTTGATTATTATAGCAGCTGTAAGTCTCTTTAAGACCTAATACGTAAATCATGCAAAAAGCTTAAATTAGACTTCAATCCAATGAGTTTATTATCTAGATAATAATATAATCTAGATAAAAGACTCGTAATAAGATAATACAGATTGAAGTAATGAGCTTATTATTTAAAAACAAACAGAAATACTGGCTCGTTCAGAGGACATTTTATGGACGAATTTTTCAAAACCAAAAAAAAGTGTTATTGTAATCATTTTTGTCGTTACATTAAATGTATAATTTTATTTTATTTTTGACATTGTAGGTATATTTTCTCTAACGTGTAAGAGTCTTTATTACTTGAAAATAAAGTTTTTGCTTTTGAAGTTTTTAATAATCCTACTACTATTATAAAGGCGAAAGTTTGTTAGTATGGATGTATGGATGTATGGATGGATGTTTGTTACTCTTTCACGTAAAAACTACTGAATGGATTTGAATGAAATTTTACCACAATATAGCTTATACATCAGAATAACACATAGGCTATAGCTTATACATCAGAATAACACATAGGCTACAATTTTTGAGGTTTTTAATGTGAGGTCGTAAAAAAAACACATTTTTTGCGCTTACATTGCAAACGCTGACTGAATCCTACAAGATAGATCAAAACAATTTACTACAGTATTGTACAACTTAAAAAGGTCTACAAAAAAGTCCGTGATGGTATATGTTTATCTCTTAGGAATAACCCACAATAACCATTTTTATCCTTTACTTTGTACGAGAAATAATGGCTTATTTACGAAGCGATTTTAAGCAATACACTATTAATCCTTATCAAAATAAATTATTTCATCAATAAGAACAGTTTGTGTTGATAATATTTGGTCTTTGAATGATTAAAATTGGACGTTTGGTTTTGAAGTTATGGTGAAATTAAAATATTACGATTTCTGCTGCACGGCCCGTTGCGAAGAGGGCGTGTGCGGGGGAGGGGTGTTTAGATCTATGAGTAAGGTACCCGCGCGGCTCAGTCGCGAGGTTGGCTCCCATCGCAGCGGTCGTGCGCGAAGTCTAATTTTCGGGTTTTTTTTTTGATTTTGTTCTTTTAACTAGACATACGCAAAAGTTCTTCTCAGAGCTAAACTGTTGTCTAATATATAATACTAGCTGACCCGGCAAACTGTGTTTTGCCTCACTTAAGGGTATGAAAAATAGATAGTGTAGCTTATATGACACGTTTGTAGATTTACCATAGCAGTGCCATCTATTGATTACTTACTCAACCCAGTCGAAAGGTATCGACATCTGTTAGAATCATTTGGTGTTAACAGATAATTGTGACTGTCAAATAATAACAGACAATAATTGGCAGTAAATTAAAATTGCGACTTTAATTTGAGATTTATACTATCCTATCTCTCAAGTTGGATCGAACTGCACATGGTGTGCGAATTTTATTATAATCGGTTAAGTGGTTTAGGAGTCCATTGAGGACAAACATTGTGACACGAGATTTATATAAATTAAGATAAGATTATTAATATTATATGTATGTTTTTTATTATTCTTTATTGTACACTACGTCCTTCTTTAGTCGTTTATAAATTCCTTTCCATCCAAAGGTTGCCTGGATGAGATCGCTTTAGGCGATAAGGCCGCCAATTGTGGCACAATTGGCGGTTTTTTTTAAGTTAATTGTTTTTTACTGTGCCTTTTTTATTTATGTGTCCAATAAAGAATTATAAAATTTCCATGACACAATGTTAGTTACCGTACTCCTCCGAAACGGCTTGACCGATTTTTACCAAATTTCATATGCGTATTTAGTAGGTCTGAGAATCAGCTACTATATATTTTTAAAGCAAAACAACGTTTGCCGGGTCAGCTAGTAATATTATATTATTTCATTACTTACATGTTAATATTGACATCTATTTCAAATTGATTGTTTTAATTACTGACATATTTTTTTTTATTTTGGTCTTATAATTTAATAAATATCAATCAATAGTTTATATTGTTTAGCTAGATAATAAATAAACTTTTTGCTTCAACTACTCAAATTCTCATACAAATATAACCCAACCAAAGTTGTAATACAGCAATAGTTAGTATTCAAGTATTCAGTAGTAAATTCCGCACTAGGTCAGCTGTTCACAGCCTGACAGAACAGAACGTCAGTTAGCTAGCAGCTGTCACCCGCACTGCACACTCGGCGCTCTACTTACTGCATGGAGGTTTAGCTAAGGAGACGCACAAGCGTGTTATCAAAATAAACCGTCACTACATTTTGTAAACAATAAAGATAAATAGATATGGATAATATTTAAAGCGCTATGGAAGCAAATAGCATGTTTAGAAAAACCCTATAAAATCCTGCGTAAATGATAGGGCTACGGTTTTTTCACTTTTATTAGCTGTCATTCATTGTGAAGAATCGAAAGTGTGAAGAAAAAAGAATCGTTAGAGTTCCAAAACACGATTACATAAAAGGAATGTAAGGTGCAGCTCAACTCGGTACAATAGCGCCAAAAAGAGAAGCGAGTAATATTAAAATAGTAATTTTTTGTTTTTTTTTTACTTCTAACTAATAGTGTTATCAAAAAATATTTGTTTTTGTGTTCATCAACTTTTGAATGTGAGTCAACAGAGTTGGGCGGTAAAATTGTTTTAAAGAGTGTTAATATACACAAAATACAGTTTTTTTTTTTAATTTTTGGTGTTAACTACTGAGCATCTTCAAATAGTTACATTGTTTGCGGAAACATATAAATATATATTATGTATATGTATAATTTATGACGTATGCATTTTCGTATTTTCATATTTGCTGGAAATGATTGTAAGTGTTCATATTAATGAAACAATAAAAAACACAAGAAGTGAAATAGATAAAAACAGTTTGTGCTTGTAAATGTATATTTTAATAGAAATTATCATTTTTTTTGCAAATACCATGAACATGATTCTGATGAGTAAAAATGATTATCAAAAGTAAAAGCTGTTTAAAATACCGATGTTCCCACTGGACTCACTTCAGTTTACATAATTACGCAAAACCGTTTGAATTTTTTGTATCAATTTCGTGTCCGTAGAGTATACATATACAAAGTCAATGGTTTCAAGGCTCTACGCGAAGCTACGAATGCTACGATCTCTACGCTTTGCTACAGTTTATAGAATGGTTGCAATAACTGTCTGCAGTGCGTATATATTGCGTTATTATGTACGTATTGTCTTTTATATATAACTAGAGGTTGCCCGCGGCTCTGCCCGCGTAAGTCGCTTTTCGCGTAAACTGTGGAAAAATTCTATTGTATCCTATTCCCGTGGCAATTTTATATAAAAATTACATTGCTACGATATCAAAATGAGCCGCATCTGTCTTTTCGCATTCGATTCCTGAGATCTAGTTAACCTCTGTTTTTAGCTACTTTGGTGATGATGCGGTAGATTAGATCGTTTTCTCCAAGCCATTATTTTAATATAAATAATTAGAGTACGTGAACCATACCACTAAGTGAACCACATACTTAACTTCCAATTCAGAAGTATTTAATTAAAAAAAAAACACAAAACTTACAAATTTATTTTAACCACCATAACAACCAAAACAACTTTCAAGACTTTAACTTGATAAATAAAGAATTTTCCAAACAAACTTTCACCCCCCATTACAAACCCTTAGTTCACCCCTGGCAAAAAAACTTGATATCAATATTTTTAATTTTACATAAACTAATAATACAATACATATTTCAAATTTCATCGCTGGAAGTTCAAAAACAAAGAAGTTTCATACAAACTGTTTTACCCCTTTTCACCCCCTTAGGGGTGGAATTTCCAAAAATCCGTTCTTAGTACGCGTCTACATACTAAAACAAATACACCCTCAAAATTTCACAATCCTAGGACCAGCCGTTTGAGCTCTGCGTTGTCTATAGATGAATGAATGAGTCAGGACAAACAGTCTTATACTATAGATGAGTGAAATACTGGTAACTATTTGGGCTAAACCTTTATATATACAGTTTATTTTATTTACCTTATATTTACATATTTACAGTATAATCTCATTGGAACTTACTCAAGAAATATATAATCGTTAAAATAAAATAATTATTCAAGGGCTCCAAAAAACCTTGATATGTTTGTAGCAATTGCCTTATGATCATTGTAACCCGTAGCTTTAGATATTCTCAGAAAATTAAGTTATATATTTTATTACCATCAATAATTAATAACACAGCTCTACAAAAAAACGTTTCTTTTTGTTGCCCTGGATATTACAGTTTTTGATGTTTTCAAGTGCTTAGATTACGAATATATTCGTGAAAGTTTTCAATATGCTTTGTATTTACATGATTCTGAAATCCGAGCATTTCATAAAACATTGACAGTTTCATGAATTGTGTGCATAAAAATTCCCAAAATCATTTTCATATCGAGGGCAACAAAATCGCTGTAGACCAATGCTGGTTATTGCTACAGAACCTTCCGTGCGCGAGTTTGACTTGCACTTGCCCAGTTACAACCTTAATAATATGAGTGTGAGTGTCCCCAGGTACCAGGCGCCCATATCACGAAGGAGCGAGCTGTGTGTAATTGTTTGGCTAAAACGCAAAACGTGTTAATTCTCAACAAAAGAGTGAGATAGCATGGAGCGCGCAGATAACGCGGACAAAGTGCTCGGAGCTTGCAGGGAATAGAGGCCACAGAGACTCGCAGTGAGGCAAGTCTGAACTAGAATTATATATTTATTGACAGAATATTTAGGCTATTGAATATTGGCAGAATATTAAAAAGCTAAGTCCTACTATTTTTTTTTAATTTAAATAAAACAGTACCAATACCATTAATTAATTATTATTAATATGAATCATCTTATAAAAATAATTAATCATAATTTCATTAATTTCCAATAAGTATATAATAACAATACTATAAACTGTATTAAATTATATATTTACGGATAACATGTTATCAAAAGTAAGTACCTAATGATACAATATTATATTAGTTATTTTTATAAATCATGGAAATAATGAATAGAACTTAAATTGGTAAAAAAATAAGCCGAAACTCGACCGAAGCTTTAAACACTGTACATATAACTGGTATTTTTCTATACTTCTTGGTTTAATACATCGGTCACACTGCATTAATATTGTAAAGCAACAGCACACTAAAAGTATGTAGTTTACACCTTACACACATAACTAGCACAATATGGTCTAGTGGTGGCGATTCAGCGGCACACACGACTAAACTAAATTTAAAGTAGCTCTGTCTCTTTTCGTCATGAATGACCAAACAGAGATGGTACGATCTAAGCCATAGACAAAACATCTAAAATCACGTCAGTTCAGAACGTGCCGTCTCTTTCTGGCCACCTAAGATGAAAAGAGACAGGGCTTCTTTAAATTTAGTTTAGTCGTGTGTGTCGCTGAATCGCCACCAATGTCTAACTAAAGCTATAATTTAGGATAAATTGTCCTTCTGGTTATATCTCCACTGTAAGCATAGCTCGGTAAGTGAGGGCGGCGGGTCGCTTTGTGATCGTTAGCGCAGGTAACATCGCTAGCGCTGACACTAGAGCCACCTACTAGGCTGGCGGCTACTTTATAACTCGATTCAATAAAGAATATATTTGAAAGTTAATGCGCTCTCATTTTGAGACGTGGTATTAGCATTACGCCAACGACCTCGTTGGCGTAATGCTAATACCATCATGCTGGACTGCCAGCCAGAGGGTTCGAATCCCAGCACGGCCAACATCTTTGTGATGAACTAAATTTGTTGGCTGTCGGTCTGCATTTTCAATGTGAATCGAAATAAAGTATTTCTGTTTGTATTTGTAGCTGTGTTAGCAACCAGTATTCAAACTGGAAATTATTTAAATGTGTCCTAATATTATTAAATATTATATAAATAAAAAATGGCCAAGTGCGAGGTGGGCTCGCTCATGAAGGGTTCCGTACCATTGTTGTATGGGAGCCCTCCTCAAATATTTATTTAATTTATATTTCGTAATTTAATTTGAAAGGTAATATACATTTACACATTCCGTGAAAATTTCAGGTGTCCGTAATTGATATATAGCAAAAAATACGAAAAAAAAAACACCTTTACTGTATGGAGACTCCCCTATTTTTTATTTATAGTATTTGTTGATGTAGCGGCTCGAGAAACTACACATATTGTGAAAGTTTCAGCTTTCTGGCTATTACGGTTTCTGAGATACAGCCTGGAGACAGACAGACAGCGGAGGCTTAGTAATAGGGCCCCGTTTTTACGTCAAACTGAGTTATTCGCTTTAGTAACGTGCTCGGTGACCAAATTTAAGGGGAATATAGGCGCATGTGAATAGATCACTTCAAATTCATTCAATCAATTCAATTCAATTATCAACTGACAGCAACCGCGGTCGCGAGTGACCGCGTTGGTTTGACCGAAGCTTAAGATGACATCCATTACACTGACAGTAAAGTGCGTGTAAAACTACAAATAAATCTCACGCGTACTTTACGCTTTAAAGCTTCTTTATTAGTTTTTAAAAAGGAACTATAGACGTTTGTTTGTTACTATGTTTGTTTGTACGTAAGCTCACGTACGTGTTCCGGCATCCTCCTTGTAAGCAAGTTATTCCAGACGAGACATGCTACTTCTTAGATCAGAGTATCAATAACTCGTGTAGTGACGCGCCCTGCTGGTTTCATGCTTAGTAAGGAGTGAAAAGCGGGTTTAGCTCGGTGAAAATAACGTCTGCTTTTCAATCAGACGGCCCCTGGTTCGATTCCGGCCCTACCTACGTTATCAATGACTTGTTTTTCATATTATGTGTGGATGTGCACTCGTTTTACGGTGAAGGAAAACATCGTGAGGAAACTGACATGTCTGAGGACCACAATATCCGAAGACGTGTGTCATTCGTCAACCCGCACTTGGCCAGCGTGGTGGATTATGGCCTATATCTCTCTCCTAGTTAGAGAAGGCTCCGAGTCTCAGCAGTGGGAACGTACAGTGGGCTGCTTATGCTAAGGAGTAAAAAACGGTAGAGCTAACTTGAACGATTGATTAAGATACCTACGAGTACATAATTGAGCCAAATTAAAATGCATTCGGACATACATAAATATGTTCATAGCACACAATATTATGAAAACCTTTTAATTATTATACATGTATCATTAATTTATTTGTCAGTTTTCTAATTTCTTTATGTATGTACGCAAGCAACGCCACGTGGCACAGCTAGTCTCGAACAAACATTAAGGAGGGTCCCGAGCTACACGTAACACATAAACACGGCGCTACAGTACTCAGGCTTTCTAAACATTTTATTCATTTACCACGGAGAAGATACAGTGGAGGCAGCTTAGTGATAATACAATGATACTGTTATTCACTTAACGGTTTTGGGTAAAATAGGGTGTGTAGCCAGCATACAGTTACAACACGTTATTAGTTAACGAAGTTAGTTTAGATAACGTATGAATAATTTGGTATATATGCCAGATGATTTTGACTCAATACAGATATCAGAATATATAGTGTTTGATTTTTGAACATTCATTGCCATACTTGCAAAAGGCTCTGTACACAAAGGGTTATAAATGGAGCCCTATTATTAAGACTTCGCTGTCTGTCTATCACCAGATTGTATCTCATATATAGTTACTGTAATAGCTAGAAAATTCCAAAATAATTTATTTCCGTAGCCACTAAAACACAAATACTAAAAATATTAAAAGGGGTCCCCATACAATATATGTAATACATACATACGTAATGTGTGTTTTTTACGAATGTTTTTGTTTAATATATAACGATATCAGATAGATGCTTAAAACTATCGATACTGTCGCGTTGATCCTTAAGCAAAGGCCGATGTGAATTGTCTTTGGATGAATGACCATGACAACTATCGTTTAAACAGTGACATTTTCATTCGGGCGCTATCGTGAGCCAGATGAAATATAGAAATATAATAAATAAAATCGTCCCCGCTGTTAGTTTCCTGTTAATACATGCAATCAATAAGCCAAGTCAGAGTCCTTCTGGTGACTTGGAATCTCTTGATATCAGAGCTGGGCTAGTGGCTAGATCATATTTACTAGTGTTAAAAATAATTAAAACATGTATATATTTAATAAAAATAAATTTTAATCAGATTGTTAAACTTACTAACTTAAAATAGTAAAGTGTAAAGTAGATTGTGTAAGAAATGCATACACCACACTTGGGGAAGCTGCTCCTCAGGGATACAAGTTTGCTTAGTTCTGAGGAGTACGCTCATTTTCTTGCAGGACATAAATATAAGGATACTTTGTAAATATTATAGAATAATTTAATCTGCTTTGTATGTATATCCTATTGGTTCAAAACAAATGATGATTATTATTAATATTATTATTAGATAGATAGATAGATAAACACTTTATTAAAACACTCACAAAAAAAAATGGAACAATTTACAGAAAACACATAAAATACATAAAAGCTAGTGCCTTAACTGGCGACCTTATCGCTAATAGCGATCTCTTCCAGGCAACCAATTGCAAGAAAGAACACAAAGAAAGAACATAATGACGAGGTGTAATAACATAAGTGTACATGGGAATTCAAATATATAAATAATATATTATTATATAAAAAAGAAGAAGAATTAAATAATATAAAGACTGTAAAGTACCGTATTTAATCTTCTTTGTATCTGTGTGTGTCCCCACGTCTCACGGTAAGGGCAGGTAAATGCGCGAGGCCGCGAGCCCATCAGGTCTGCTTTATGGCCTGTTAACTCGATAACAGGGCCTTTGTGCCTCGCGTGACGACCTCAATTTTTAATGTATTATACGCTCCTGCCTTTTTTAGCTCTTTGTATTTTTCAACGCAAAAACGACGGGGTTTTATAAGTTTGTCGTGTCTGTATGTGAGTGGGTCTGTCTGTGGCATTGTAGCTGCCAAATGGATGAACTAGTTTTGATATAGTTTTTTTTTTGTTTGAAAAGTGTGTTTTTATCTATGTTTGATGAAAATTGGAGCAAGATGGCCGGCGCTACAAAATGGCGAATTACTTTTTACACAGTTGCTTCAAAATGGGTGCATGGCTTGATAAGTAGAATACTTACACTATGATATATTTTAAACCCAATATGGATGCCACAAAAAAATTGCGTCGAGGATAGGTACATTTTTAGTTTGTTTTTGTTTCTCACAGTCCATGGTGTAAAGATAGCTTTCTGATATCAATAGTACGGATTGCATACAAAATGTACGAAAACTTTTCACTTAGACGTTAAATTAAAAGTACTTTATTGTTAATCCGGCAAAAAGCAGCCTGTTTTTTTAATCCAGAGATCTAAACTATCTCCATACTTTTTATTGAAATCTGTTAAGCCGCTAGAGAGTGAAAAAGTAACAAACCTATACACATACTGTAAGACAATTTTTCGCATTTATAATATCTAGTGGGAAGTAGGACTAGTGTTTTTTTGGCTGACTTCAAAAAAAGATATATTTAACTGTTCAATTCTTTTTATTTAGTAAGTTAGCAAGAAATTGTAATTACTTATATCACAGCTACCGCAGTACTTAATACCGAGCACTCTGTCATCGTCAACCAAAGATAAACTCAGCGGAAAGGTTTTCCCGTTTCCCCTATTTTCGGGTAATCTTCACGTATTGCCAGTGTTTTTCCCCGACTCCCTAATGGAAAGTTAATGAAGGTTCCTCGATGCTAAGGTCCGCTGTTAAAAAAGGAATTGCTAAATTGGTACCAAAAGGTTGGAATTCAGTTAAGTTTGTCGAAAGAGCTTTTGTAAATAAGCTCTTTGTAAGAGACTTTCCTTTGCTTAGGGAAATAATGATCGTGTACTGTAAGAGTTATCTTAAAGAATACTTTATATAGAGCGTCTGGCAGACTGTCGTTAGAATAACAAGTGGAAATTAAAATTTAGGAAACCTCATCACTCAACATTTTGTGGTAGCAGCGATTTTTGAATTGCAATTTATCACAGTAAATGTATTTTACTAACAAAACCCTTTCTATTGATACCAAATATGTCCTCCACTGTTTTAGGTTGGTGGACATCTAGGATTTGAAATTTTTCATAGACTGAATAATTACTATTACTACATATACTCATATATGTATCTATATAAAATTCAGTCGTTTATCAGTTGCTTTAGCTACCATAACATAAACTACAAATGGTTCAGTTTGTGGTTAACCAGCCGTGTGTGAAATGAGTCCTACATATATATTTTATATTGATACATATTTAACACCCAGACCGACAGCCAAATTTAGTTAAACAAAAAAATGTTGGCCGAGCCAGGAATTGACCCCGGAACCTTCTGATTAGCAGTCCGGCATGGTAACCTTTACGCCAACGAGGTCGTCAAAGAAGTTAATTATAAAACATAAACTTTTGATTGTTGATTTCATACGATTTTTGTCCTGAAAAATTTACTACGGTGCGTCAGGCGCTTAGCTCATATATATATAGCACGGCTAAATTCAGTACAATGTCGTCTTAAAGTGTTTTAGTGAGGTGTAACCCTGTGTAAGCTGGGTGAGGACTGTGGAATGCTTAGTATTCATAACTCCAAGCCACCGCATTACCTAGCCAACTGCCGCGAGCACGAGACTCGTACAAACCGTCAACACATAGATATATATTTCTAAGAGAGTGGCCGATAATATAAAATTATTTTCTACGCAAGATATTACGTAATACAAAAACAAGTTCAAGCTCAAGAACTGGCTCGTTCAAAGGACTTTTTAAAGACTAACAGTCAGGACCTACTATTTAACGTGTTATCCAACCCACGGTAGCGTGCAGATGAAAATGCCACTTTTTTAAAACGACAGTCTTGTGCATGGTTACCCATCCAAACACTCTCCGCGTCGATCGTTCCTTAGCTTCGATGATCGCGTCAGATTACCTTAGCTAGCCGAGCTACAGGTGCAAAAAGAAACCATTACTTCCTCTTAAAACATTTAAAAGACAGTAATGATATTTTTTTATATAGGCAGCCATTCTACAGAGTTTTAATTCCCGTAACGCCTTAGAACAGATTGCGCTAACCGCGCTTGTTCACAAATGAAATATTCTTTTCACATTGTAACTTCTGTTTGCTTATTATTTTCTTACTTATATTATTTTCTTAGCTTTTTATTGACACAGTGACACTCCATATGTCACATAGTTTAATGACACATTCTAATTATTTGACAGGTTTGAGGGATTCATTGTGTAGCAAGCAATCGTGGTATATTATATTTGCCAAGTGTGAGTCAGGCTCGTGCTTTCTGAGCCGCGGGCAAAAGTAGTATGAAAATTAATGAACAGTTATATGATACTAGCTGACCCGGCAAACGTGGTTTTGCCTCACTTAGGGGTATGAAAAATAGATAGTGTAGCTTGTATGACACGTTCGTAGATTTACCATAGCAGCGCCATCTATTGATTACTTACTCAACCCAGTCGAAAGGTATCGACATCTGTTAGAACCATTTGGATTTAATTGCGACTGTCAAATAATAACAGACAATAATTAGCAATAAATTAAAATTGCGACTATAATTTGAGATTTAAATTATTCTGTCTCTCTAGTTGGATCGAACTGCACATGGTGTGCGAATTTTATTATAATCGGTTAAGTGCTTTAGGAGTCAATTGAGGACAATCATGTGACACGAGGTTTATATATATTAAGACTAACAGACCCGGCAAACGTTGATTTGCCTCACTTAGGGGTATCAAAAAGAGATAATAGACGATTCTCAGACTTACTGAATACGCATATAAAATTTAGTAAAAATCGGTCAATCCGTTTCGGAGGAGTACGGTAACTAACATTGTGACATGGAAATTTTATAATATATTAGAAGATGTTAGCAAAACGACTCGACTTTTAAGGTCATCAATTGAATTGGTTTCTGATGCGATCTCCTCTCTTTACGATCGGTTGAACCGGAAAAGTGTTTTGGCTTCAGACAGAGCACCGCATTTAGCTTTGCTATCTTTACTTTAAAATGCAAGTTAAGTTAAACATAAAACAGTTTTGGTATCCTTGAAGACAGTGGGCTAAATAATTTGAATTATCTTTTGTTGCCCAATTTCTTACATATTAAATAAAATAAAATAAAATATAAATACATATTAGGTTGCCTACACACGGCTGGTTAGCCCCATATTAAACAGTTTCTAGTTTATTTTAGTTTCTAGTTGGTTGCTAACAAAACTGATACGATATATATATTTAACAATACTTATTTTATATAGCTATAAATATATATTATTTTTTTTACACAGACCGACATCCAACAAATTAACCGAAAAAATTAGCTTAAAGGCAGAGATCGTCCCTACAACCTTCGGGACGAAAAGCAGCTGAACACTAGACAGAGTTGTCATAGTTTCAGGCATGTAAGTTCAGTAATACATAATGTACATAGATTGTACATGTACGTACATTATTGATGTGTCAGCACAATCCCACCTGTCGCGGCGCGCGTCTATCCATCACCCTCACACGTAATTGTAATGTATCGTAAATCGAGTAAGGAACGATTAGACAAACACACGATGTACACAATATCCTGTACTAAAGATATACCTATAACTTTGTAATACAGGCGAAGACACGGGTGAAAACTAGTAAGTATATGAAGCAAATGCAATCCATCTAAATTAACTGAACTTAAGTGAGATTTGAGATTCAATTTCGTAAATAGCATTCATAAATTCAAATGATGTAGGCATTAAATTAACATTATTTTGTTAAAACTAATGCAGACATTAGTACACATACAAAAAAGCAGTTATTAGATGAAAATACACACAGATACAATATAATTTCGTCGATATATCTATAACTTTTTAATGCAGACAAAACACGGAATGCAACCTATATTAATTAACTGAAGTAGTAATCTGAGCATATTCCTTTTAAATAATACGTTTATTTCAGTTTTTTTTTTTTCGTAAATACCTTCACACGATTAATTCAACATTAATTCGACATTCAAATAAAATTACCTAGGTACTTCTTTAAATTACTACATACATTACTAACACATGCATAAAAACAATTATTAGATGAAAATTCACACAGATATAATTAGGATACGTCGCATTTTCTCTTAAAGGTTTTCCGTCTTTTCATATTAAGTCTTAGATAATACATGTATGTTGATAATTTAATATTTACATTACTTATAGCTTGGAAGGTGCGCTTAAACTGTAGAAATAGCGTGTTCCGTTCTTTTTTGTCTGTATAGTCTTAGTTGACATACACATGTAAATAACGCTAATTTTTAATAAATTTTTGTATTATCTTATTTCCATTTAAATTGATAAATTAACTACTAACGACGACTAAAGAAACCAAAGAGTCGAAGGTAGAACACAAAGGCCATTGAGCCACCTTACCAAAATCCCGTATTCCATCCGCAACGGAAATCAATAAGCTAGTAAAGAAAATGATCCGCTAACTTGTTGCGGCCGTTCCCAGGACAGTCACGTGCGGCGAGCCAGGGAGCTGGCCTCCGAGTGGCCATCCAGCCGAATAAAGCCCGCACAATGCCGACCGGTTATATCTCCGAACTACTGCAATAAAACTGGCAGCCAATTTTGTCGCTACTCATTGTGGCCTTATCTTGACCACTGCCCCTACCCCCGCTCGCTTTCCTTCCCGACAATCTCAAACTAAACCAGCAACCATTGCGCACTCCCCACCTTCAGATCACAATATACTAGAACGAAAGCATCAACGAATGCCGCGCTAAAGTAAACGGTCGCTGGTCAAGGAAAATGAGAAAACGGTCCACGGAGAAAATAGACCATACGCACGCAGCGATCGTCGACATAATTCTATCTTATTTTCATTTCTTAATAGCAAAGAAAACAAGTTAAGTGGACGTATTATACGGTTTGGGGGAATGTACGGGGATTATACGCTTATATAACGTGCTTGCGGTCTTTTTGGTTCGGGAAAAATCGGTGTAGTTTGTCGCTGACTTTTTGTGTAAGAATTTATTGTCCTTATAACCATTTAATATAATGAAAGAATGGGCTTAGTAATATTATTTATACATTTATGATGCTAATGATAACACAAAATAAAATCCAAAGAGAAATACATTTTTAGAAAGCAGAAGAAGTCGTTTTCAGGGTTATGATTTCGTTTTATCCCTTATTTTTTCAGGTGCAGTTGTGAAGCCAAGTCAGAGGCCTACAGGTGGCATGAAAACACTCGACACCGGAGCTTGGCCACTTAGCTCATTCGAAGAAGAAAAAGAAGAATTACATTTTTAAGTTTTTTAATCTAACTAGTATTTTTAAGTATTTAAGTAATACTTGTAGTGTGACTTGCCTTCAACGTATGTTATTTATGGCCAATCAAATTCTGTGTTTCTGTGATGTATTTCCTGTAGCCATTTTTTTTAACCGTGGCAATTATATTTATTCACTCAAAATTGCGAAAACATAGTCTTCACAAGCTTTCAATCTTTTAAAACGCAACTCTTTCATATTAACTTCTGAATGAGGTCATTAAGGTACAATATGTTGGATTTTCAAAAGTTTCAAAAGCCTTCATCAATTGCGGGGTAATTTATGTCATTGTGGGGGTGTATTGTACCCCGTAGAGCGAGGTCTATTAGGCCGCCGGTGCTACGTGTACTGTACATTCACTGCTCTAAATCAAAGGGTTGGTTTGGTTCAGTGGTTTTACTAGTGCTGGGGTACCTTTGGTCTTGAAGTTTAACGGAGTAGTAAAGATGTTTATCGATTTATTTTTTTGTCATATATTCGCTTAAAATATAAAAGGGATTACTTTCACAAAAACTCTTTATTTTCTGTTTAAACATACTACTATTCAGATTTTTTTCTCTGGCAACTTGTTCTACATTGATATTATTGTATAACATCCTTGTTTCTGTACTTTAGCTTGTCTATTTGCTGGTAGAACTTTACCTATCTTCCTACGTTTACATTAAGGAATAATATATTTTTTATATTGGTACATATTATTTTCATGAATTTCTAGCAGGCTATTAAATAATATGTACATTGAAATTACTGTCATTATCTTATCCTTTACAAACATTTCCGAGCTGAGCTATGTTTCTTTAAACCATTTATTATTCTGATTGACCTCTTTCAACACTTTGAATATATCGGTTGCATTGCCCGTCTCGGTATTGATCCTTCGGTACAGTTGATTGGTTCGTCTCATCACAGTCTTGCAAAACTCATATATGGAGATATGAATAGTCTTGCAAGACTGAGACTTAAGACAACAAAAGCCACTGTTGCCCCTCCTTAGCTGTAGGAGCTGTGGTATGAAGTTGTTTAGATGATTGTATCACATTCGGCGGCGCGTACTCATTAATATCTCCGGATTACCGGCGGATAGATGGCGCTAGCGGCGCGATTTACAGCCAACAACTCTACTGCCGAGGATATCGGTGTAGTTATTTATAGACAAGCTGGATTGTTGGGATGAGATAGACTAAGTAGCGCCCGCAGCTCGGCTTACTTAGAGCGTCTGACGCGATCATCGAAGTTAAGCAACGGTCGATTCGAAAGATATGTATGAATAAATATTAGAACACATTTCATACACGGCTGGTTAACCCCATACTAAACCATTTCTAGTTTGCGTTATGGTAGCTAACAGAACTGCTATACTACATATTATACATACATACATATTTTATATAGATACATATTTAACACTCAGAACCATAGCCAACAAATTTAGTTAAGCACAAAGATGTTGGCGGGAATCAAACCCAGAACCTTCTGATTGGCAGTCCTGATTACCACGCCAATCATTACACCGACGAGGTCGTATGTCACAGGTTTTTAATAAAATTAGGTTAAAGTTATGTTAGGTTTTTTTTGACAAAAAATGAATCATAAATCCAGTCTTCTTCTTCTTCTTCGGATGCGTTAAGTGGCCAAGTTCTGGTGTCAAGAATTTTCAAGCGGCCTGAAGGCTTCTGATTTGGCTTAATGAACGCTTGACTTGGACTAATGGGACCTACAATATAACGTATCATCTGACCCACGGTAACGCCCAGATGAAAATACCACTTAACCTCGATTATCGCATCAGATCACTTTAGTTAGCCATAGCTACAGTCGTAGAAATAAGGTTCCGTTGGTACTCTATGAGAATGGAACTTTCAAAATGTATGTACGAGTATGTTACTTACCGTGTATAGCTATATATACTAACTAAATTATTATAATATATGTATATAATATGTATGTAGTAGTAGTTATGTTAATTCATATCTGTAATTAGCAGGTCTGATTGAGAAGCTCTATAGCATGCCTTGATTAATCTAGCCATTTCGGTAATGGCTGCCCTAATTATCCGTAATCAATGGTTCCTAATATAGGGATTGTTTTAGGGTTCCGTACCAAAAAGGTAAAAACGGGACTCTATTACTAAGCCTCCGCTGTCTGTCTATATGTCTCCAGGCTGTATCTCAGAAACCGTGATAGCTAGAAAGCTGAAACTTTCACAAGATATGTTTTTTCTTATAAAATTTTAATGACACCCTTGCCTAAGGTTAAACATGCCTAGTCTGGAAATACTGTATCTCATGGAGGCTGCCAAAACTCAGTTAGGTGCACTGAGACAGTTTCGCTTTATCATTAACTAGTTGCATCCCGTGGTGTTACCCGCGTTAATCCGGGATAAAAAATAGCGAGATAAAAAGTATCCTTTGCGTTAATCCTGAGTATAACCTGTCTCCATATCAAATTTCACCAAAATCGGTCAGGGTGTGAAGGAAGTAAAATAGATTTGATGTTATTTGCGCATCCTATACTAACCAGTAATATTTTCGGGATAAAAAGTAGCCCCTATGTGTTAATCCAAGATCTAACCTTTACATACCAAATCTCATCAAAATCGGTTCATCCGTTTGAGCGTGAAGAAGTAACAAACATACACAAACTTAAACTTTTGCATTTATTATATCAGTAGGATAAATAGTTAGTTTATTGATAGCTATTTTACAATACAATACAATCATTAATTAATAACACCTTGTTACACGTCAAAAATACAATTCAATATATGAAAATTAATGTCAAAATCACTAATAATAATTATAATACCAATAATTAATATAATAAATATATAAATCCTTTAATTTCATGAAGTCGTCAATTTTGTAAAATGATATGTCAAACAACCAAGTTTTAAGTTTTTTTTTTAAAGCGCGCCATGGAAGGTGCATCTCTGACGGTATGCGGTTATCAATAAATATCATTTAATTTATTGATAACTATTTTACAGTTTTATATTATAATAATTTATTTATTGATAACTATTGGGACTGGGCAGGGCACGTTTGTCGCATGCTGGACGACCGCTGGGCAAAGGCCACCACAACATGGGTGCCAAACACTACCAGACCTCGAGGAAGACCCAGGAAACGGTGGCGTGACGATTTATGCAAGTTTGATAAGGACTGGGCCACCAAAGCCGAAGACCGGGCTGACTGGAAGGAGAGAAGGGAGGCCTTTGCCCAGCAGTGGGACACAACAGGCTTATAATAATTTTACAGTTTACAATAAGCAAAGTTATCACCACAGACGAAGACTTCCCGCCCATTCGAGCTCTATAATTGTGCTATTAATGGTGAGAATAACAACACTGCCTCCCAAGTTGTCCGCATAATCGAATTATGAGAGAAGTTAGATGCTACGTGGTCTTGTAATAGTCGCCAGGAAATATACTACTATACTTACACTATAAATTATTATTATAGTGTGTATTCGTACTTCAAACTAAATATAGTTCTTTTTCAGCACTCGTACTCTGAAGATGCCTAAAATTGAACATCCCGAACGGGATGAAAGTAATACATTGCATCCCTAGGGAGAACCGCTTTGCAACTGGCAGCTGTCAAATTATTAAAAAAATAGTACAGTAAAAAAAAGGTTTTACTTTCTATACAGGCTTAAAAAAATTGAAAAAACTTTTAAGTATTGATTAAAGAATATATTATTTTTAAAATAACTTTAATATTCCGACAATTTCTTAAGAATTACTTATATTTGGGCAAAATATTTACCATTTTTGCAATGATGAAAATAAAAAATAATGGCTGAATAGTTGGCCGGCCACAGCCAAAAATAACAAACAAAATGGCGGGAAAACGGCAATTCGAATTTGATTTATTTTTTTGATTTGAAGAATTTTGTATATACGTATAGCAGAGGTTTGTACCTATAAAATGAGTACATTTGATTCTGATATGAATTTAACGCCTAATTTTATAAGAGAAGAGGCTAAAGCGGTAGTGGAAAACACTTTACCACCCAAATCAAAGCAAAGATACCTAAAATCAGATATCGAGAATAAGAAAATAAATTTCTTTACTGTTTGTTTTTACTTTCCTTGTATTCGTAATGAATAGCACAGTGTGTAACTTCGGGTTAAATACTTATTTAGTCCCTCTAACTATTGACGACCTCACTTCGTTTAGGACGCTAAATCCATTCTCGGGACTGGATAAGTTACTTTCATCCCTAGGGTAACAATGTACTACTGTGTGCCTGAATAAATTAACTTTTTTCATGAGTAATCGCATTGATTTATTTTTTACAAGTTGTATCGCATTAATTTATCTAATGAGCTGATAATTGTATTTATGTTTATTACGTAAGCTATTGGCACGATTTGAATTATCAAAATAAGAAAAATAAAATTCACCTTAGATATTAAAATAAATTTTAATAAACTGAATGATTTTTGAAGAATCATATGTTGAATGATACTACATTTAGAGTTCTTAATTTTATGGTGCAACTAGCTGACCCGGCAAACAATGTTTTGCCTCACTTAGGGATATGAAAAATAGATAGTGTAGCTTATATGACACGTTCGTAGATTTACCATAGCAGCGCCATCTATTGATTACTTACTCAACCCAGTCGAAAGGGAAAGAATCATTTGGAGTTAACAGATAATTGTGACTGTCAAATAATAACAGTAATACAATAATTAGCAATAATAATTAAAATTGCGACTATAATTTGAGATATAAACTATCCTATCTCTCAAGTTGGATCGAACTGCACATGGTGTGCGTATTTTATTATAATCGGTTAAGTGGTGTAGGAGTCCATTGAGGACAAACATTGTGATACGAGAATTATATATTAAGAAGATGAGTGGGTATTATAACCCACAAAACCGGATCATATGATAGTTAGCGCGGGGCGCAGTGGATATGGCAAAACATACAAAAAGCCAAAGCTATACTTTAGTATTAAATTAGTTATAGTATTTTAGGAACAAATAGCTATGTCATGAATATCTGAAACAGAGCTAAATTGCTAGGGATTTACAAAAATATTGCCAAATATATGAAACTAATAATAAAAACATTGCATATTTTACGAATATAGTTTGTGTGTGTGTGTGTGTGTGAAACGGCTGAATCGATTTCGATGATATTTAGTGTGAAGATAGTTTAGACCTTGGATTACCACAAATGTTAATCTTTATTCCGGATTAAATTCTCACTGTCCCGGATTAACGTGGGTAACACCGCGTGGTGCAACTAGTAATAAATAAATTTATATTTTTGGCTAATTTTTGGAATCTTCTATAGTTCTGATAGCGTTCCCAAACGTAGCCGAGGTAAAGAGACGGATCAAGGAAATCTGAGGAAAACAAACTAGATGAGTTATCTTAGAGAACAAGACAAACATAATACGACTGTCCGCTCTGGCCGCCATATTTAGCTTTATTTTTCATCAGAAAGAAAGAAAGAAAATTATGTATTGTGACATATTAAAACACAGGACAAAATATAATAACTAAAATAGTACACATAAAAACTTTAATTAGTCACAACGCAGCCTCAACTCAGCATAATGCTGGTTGCTGGAGATCAACCAACGCTGGTCTTCCGTTGAGGCTGGCTGTGACGTCACGCACGGTGCATATAAAAAAGTACACGCATTAACATATTATAACCAGCTAAAGAAATACCTCAATGCCAAATGCTATTATAATATTTCAGATTTTTTTAGAAGATGACATAAAATAGGCTATATATTTACTGATTTACATTTATTTTATTATCCAGTATTTTTAGATTTTTGATTTTTCATCTAGATATAATTTTAATTTTTAAAATATTTTTTAACCATAAGTAGACATAGATTAAGTTACATGTAGCTACACCTTATGTATAGGGTACAATAATTAATTATCTAATAAGTTAATGTAATTATCTGTAATGTTATATGAATAAATAAATAAATATCATAAGGATCTCAGAATACAGAAAGATTCTGAGATAAGGATATACAAATAAAACCGGATTATAAAAGTGGTGCAACGCAGTTAAAAGCGATCAAAGATCGTGATCATTCTCTGCCAAGTAATTCATCACTGCGTTTTTTTCGTTTTCTTTAAGAATTCTCCCCACGTCGCGAGGTAATGTATGCTTGGCTCGGATATAGTACGGCTCAGATAAGGAGCGTACGTTTAAGCCGAGTCGACCGCGAGCGGATTGGGCAGAAATGAGCTAACTGGGGCTGCGCTAGAGGTTAACGGAACTGACTAAGCAAGACAAAAAATGGTTGCCTGTAAAGTCGGTTTTACGGGCGAAGATTTTACGTGACAACGTCTGCCGCGTGCTGCGCGCGCGGCAGACCGATCATAGTTGAGTGGGAGAGAGACGCAAGGCATTCGGCGGGCCTCTCTCTCGTTCGGTGACTCATCGTAACGTTACCGGGCGTTACACTTTTTCATAAGTGACTCCCAGCCGCAACCTAATTTAAGACGTTGTCACGTCAAAATGCTTGTAATACACCTCTCTGTCATCAATTTGATTGAGGGTCGAATGAGAAACAAGCCGGTTTTGCTCGATTAGCTAGCAGCCAACTTCAGGTTGAAAAATCTGTCTTTCAGCTTCCAGCAGCCCTGTAGTGAGCCAGTGATTTCTGACTAGACTAGACTAGACATGTTAAAATTTCCGTGGTTTGGCAGCGTTCCCAAAATTCTGACTGCATTACTCCGTTGTATATTGATACTTAGAAAAGAGTGAGTGTGGCGTGGTGGAAAAACATCTATTTTTAAATCAAACAGCCCTTGGCTCGATCCCGGTCCTACACCAATGACTTGTTTATCAAATTATGTGTAGATTTGCACTCGCTTTACGGTGAAGGAAAACATCGTGAGAAAACCGACATGTCTGAGGACTACAATATCCGAAGATCTGTGTCATCCGCCAACCCGCACTTGGTCAGCGTGGTGCATTATGACCTATATCTCTCTCTTCATGAGAGAAGGCCCCGAGTCCCAGCAGTGGGAACGTATAGTGAGCTGCTTATTATTTATTTTATTTACACTGTATGCGCTTGCGCTTAATCGCAATTCGCCCGATGGTGAGCGATATTGCGATGTAAGGTGGAGCGCGCTTGCCCAGAAGAAACCGGTAATGCTTATGTTGTATTGATACTTGTTTTTGGGCATGTCTAATCAGCATTTGCGTGGTGGCTGAATTTTTAGAGCAGCCTCCTGATGTCCCGACGGCTTTGGCCTCCATCAGGAAAGTCAGTGTAAAGATTTACCCAGTGTCTATCCGGCGTAACCACGCTGCGTGTTAAATAATTCATGTCGTGCGTATCTCGCTTAACGCGTCATTTTTCCTCAAGCCATGGATGGAGACGAATTTCAGGCAAAACACGTGCCGTGTCTATAGCGGGCGAGATCGGCAGGGATTTATCTTTTTTAGGGTTTCTCTATCTTGTTTTTTTTTTTGTTGACAAGGGGGAATCTTCGATAAGATACCCGGCTACGATGGGGCGCAGCCAGGTTATGTGGGATTTGTACCCACTAAAACCCCCCGGTGACCTGCCTCTGTGCTTAACGGAGGTCTCCGGGTTCTTCCGGAGACACTCCGGAGACCTCCTTGCACTGCGCTGTGGCCCTTCCCGGATTGTTGTCGTTCAACCCGGACTCGATGGAGCAGGTGTCGGAACCCCATCTCCGAACACCTTCGAGTCTGTTGCCCCTTTTAGTCGCCTCTTACGACAGGCAGGGGCAATTCCGCAGCCTTATTCTTTCACCCAGGCTGCAGGGTTCACAGGGTTCCTCTATCTAGATACGGAATAAACAGTATGCGGGGTCACAAGTTAGTGCCCATGCTCTGTCCAGGGTCCTGACGGTCTAGTAATCCTACTAATATAATAAATACGTAAAGGTTGTGTTTGTGTATATGTGTTTGTTACTTCTTCACGCTCAAACGGCTAACCAATTTTGATGAAATTTGCTATGGAAATAGGTTAGACCCTGGATTAACCCATCTACATTTTATCTTGAAAACATTACTGGTTCCCGTGGGATGAGCAAATAATTTCAAAAACCAAGTTACTCCTTTTGTTACTCCTTCACGCTTCAACGGATGAAACGATTTTTATGAGATTTACTATGAAGATTTTAGGATTAGATAGGATTAGGGTTAGACCTTGGATTAACACACTCAATTAACTAGTATAAAATAAAAATAATTAAAAAGTTTTTACTTCAGGCCTATATCCAAAACCAACCAAAATTATATTGGTGTAGTTGAATAAAAGGCTTATTAATACTTTACTCCTAAGTAATAAGAAATGTATAATCATTCACTTAATTTGTGCACTTAACTTTTCCTTTCTTTTAATTTTAGTCAGAATTTCCTTTACCGTCTTGTGAATAGTGGTCAAGCGCTAACCTATTTAGTGTACTAAGTAACTACCTTCTACCTAATGATTCTACAGACCAGACGAAAACAAGGTTCAGACGAAAACAAAGTTATTTGCGTTTTGATCCAATTACTGAATGAAACAGCACATCTTTACCATCTTTTGAGTCGTAAATTTTTTATTAAAGCGCGCTTACATTTCTGTACAATGTGTTTAATAACATTTAATAAACGGCCACAATGTTTCATTAACCGTCGGCGCTAATTTAATATCTGCCGTGATCCGGTAATATCGGTCCGGCACTAACTGGTTTCAACCGGATTAAACCGGCTCCGGGCGGTACTGCGGTACGTCGCTACGCTGCTCAGACATATTTAGTTATTAAAACAATATATTGTTTTAATAACTAAATATGTCTGTTATCTACACTAAATATGAATCTTTTGAATGTACCAAAGGGTATTTTATTTTTGTTTTACCTATGTCATATTTATGTTTTTTTTATTTTAATTTAAAATAAAAAGTAATAATACATAGCGTTTGTTAGTTTAGTGATAATTTTGTTTAATACAAAATTTGTTTTTTTTTAGCTGCTACACACGCAACGAAAAGTTTTTTTTTTATTTGGGTAGTCTGCTTCCCTAGATATGTTTTTGGGGATCCTACGTTTATTCTTATTTTTAACAATTAATTTATTTACCTATATCTAGATTTACTTATTCTATATTGGTCACATTCTATTTTAAACTTAATTTCATAGAAGGCGGTTTTTTTAACGAAAAGCTGTTTAGATTGTACGACATAATGATGTTTTAAATAAAAAGAGGTAGGTAGATACGTTATAGCCTGCTAACACGTAGCACATAGAAATTTGGCTAGACTTTTTTTTAGTGTTATACCCCGAAATAAAATGTAATATAAGGTATACAATGTTTTAATGTACTAAAATATATTTATACAAATACACCGATTTTACTAAATTTTATTATTTAAATATTCCTATTTTACAAAAATATGATTGTAGCACATTCTTTAGATCCTAGTACTCGTAGATAATAAACCAAATCATATCAGAGACCGAAATAAAAAAACATTTTTATCAACGTCGTCAAGTTGTTTACGCACTGCATCAGATATTATAATCACTGATCATGTTTTTTTTCCTATAATCCGTGACATTGTCACTCTTCTGGGCAAAAGTATATTAATAACATATATGCGTATCATCAAAGTCAAAGTCAATCATTTATTGCAGAATTAAATGTTATGTAACAATCTTTGCTTAAATAACACTTAATATACCCATGGTCAGGGTGTAGCAATGTAAATTTGGAGCGGGCAGATTTATATAATTACTAGCTGACCCGGCAAACGTTGTTTTGCCTTATTAATTATTTTTATACTAGTTTCTAGACAAATTCTAGTATAATTAAAATGTTACTTACTTATTATAAGTGTGTATGGTATATGCGTGAAATTAAATTACATAATATTGGTAGTGTCATAAGCTATGACCCAAAACGTCATAGGACCAATCGCGAGCGAAGCGAGCCCCATGCGAGCGTAGCGAGCTATGCGCGAGCGAAGCGAGCGCGAAATATTTTAGCATATTTGTTCGAGCCGCTTGAGCATAAAGATGTCCAAAGCAGAACAAATTACATAATATTTGTAGTGTCGTAAGCTATGACCCAAAAGTCCTAGGACCAATCGCGAGCAAAGCGAGCTGGATGCGAGCGCAGCGAACTATGCGCGAGCGAAGCGAGCGCGAAAATTTTTAGCATATTTGTTCGAGCTGCTTGAGCATAATGAAGTCCAAAGCAGAACAAATCACATAATATTTGTAGTGTCGTAAGCTATGCCCCAAAAGTCCTAGGACCAATCGCGAGCGAAGCGAGCTGGATGCGAGCGCAGCGAGCTATGCGCGAGCGAAACGAGCGCGAAAATTTTTAGCATATTTGTTCGAGCCGTTTGAGCATAAAGAAGTCCAAAGCAGAACAAATTACATAATATTTGTAGTGTCATCATAATATTTGTTGAAAATTTTTTGCTCATACGTTCGGGGTCTAGTTTATTAGTACATCAAATTTTATAGCTTCTTCTACATAAGAACTAAGTGATCAAGTTATGTTGTCGAGAGTTTTTCAAGCCCCTGCCTTAGTTTAACGACTGTTTGTGCTAAGAAGACCTACAATTTAACGTATAATCCGATCCACAGTAGCGCACAGATGAAAATACATTTTTTTAAACAGTCATGTGCAGGAGAGGTTATGCAATAAAGCGACTTACACGCGGGTGGAGCCGCGGTTAAGTTAATAAGAGACAATACTACTACATACGATACATAAACAATAACGAAGGTCGAAATTTGTGTAAACAGTGAGAGAAGTCTGTGAAGAAGAATTTTGTGAGTAAAACAGGAGACCGACTTCGGTCTATGGCATAGTGTGGCATTTCACTCACCAGTAAAGTAAAGGCGCGGCAAATTTTAAGTATTTAAGATTGGTAATAATCATAAGCATAAGTATATCAGGTTAAATTTTGTTAGTTATTTTCTTCAAAAAAAAAAGGATTTTTACTCGAAGTACAGTTAGATACTATATTTGATCAGTTATCAAGCGAGATGAAAAATGAATAAAATACTAAAATGGCCATAAAAAATAGGGAATGATGATAAAAAAGTAAAAAAAATAGGGTTGTATGTATTTTTTTATGCCACTTAATACAAAAACAAAAAAAAAAAAATTAAGGGTGATCAACCCTTATCACTTAGGGGTATAAAAAATAGATAGTAGCCGATTCTCAGACCTACTGAATACGTATATAAAATTTGGTAAAGATCAGTCAATCCATTTCGGAGGTGTACGGCAACAAACACTGTGACACAGAAATTTACTAAAATGGCCATAAAAAAATAGGGGTTGATGATAAAAAAGTAAAAAATTAGGGTTGTATGTATTTTTTAATGCCACTTTATATAAAATTCAAATAAAAAAAATTCATTGAAAAAATAAAAAAATATATTTAAGGGTGAACAACCCTTATCACTTAGGGGTAAAAACGTTTCACGTTGGCCGATTCTCATACCTACTGAATACGCATATGAAATTTGGTAATGATCAGTCAAGCCGTTTCGGAGGAGTTCGGTAACAAACACTGTGACACGGAAATTTTATATATAAGATCATTAGTTATTATTAATTATTCTATGTTTACGTCATTTAAATTATTATCATTTATATATTCTTTTACGTCATAATAACATTTATATAATAATAGATTTTTAAGACATTTTTCGAATTTATTATCATTTTCTATATTTTTTAGTCTATCAGGTAGTTTATTATATATTTTAATCGCCATAGCGTTTGGGTCCGAACTTTGAATTTCTAAACGGGATTTTTGTATTAATAAATTATTTGCATATCTAGGCCTTAGCTGGTATTTTCGATTTTGCTTTTGGTCTGCTCTGTTGAAAAATTCTGGATATTTTTTTATAAATTTACATAATTCTAAAATATATATGCTGGTCACAGTCAGTATTTTGTATTTTTGAAAATATGATTTATGAAAATGGTTTATTTTTGTGTCGGGAAGTCTTATACTAGCGAGAATACGTATTAATTTCTTTTGTTTAACGAATATGGATTGTACGTTTGTGCTATTTCCCCAGAGTACAATACCATATCGTATCCAAGAATAGGCATACGCGTAATAAGCAGAAAGTGCTGTGTTTTCGTCAGTGACTCGTTGTAATTCTGAGAAAGCGTATGTAAAGCTAGCCAGTTTGGAATTATTTTTTTTTATATAAGGTAGTAGGTACCAATAAAAACAGTTTTTTCAATGTAAAGTCACGTTTGCCTCATGAAAAATGGCGTCACAAAATCGGTTGCAATGCGTAGCCTCACATCCATAGACTATTAAGAGCAAAAAATCTTATTATTCTCGCATAAACAGCACTAACGAGGCGGTCTTGACAATCACACGACTAACTAGCCTCATTGTAGTACATTAACCCGGTTGTTTATAATATACTCGTACAATCTGATTCTTCTTTGTAAGTAGACATACTCTGGTGTTGAGAGTTTTAAAGCCACTCGAGAACCTCCGACATCAATACAATTTATAACGACACAATTCATATTTCGGCGTGAATTTTGCAAATCGTACCACACGTTAATAGCCACGGGCAAAGACTATGACGGGCTATGACGTCACGGGCCAAGTCGCAAAGCATTTTAACTGTGTTATATTTTTAAACTTAGTTTCAACAACAGAGACAAATATTGTATGAATCATTTTCAATTGCTTGACTAACAATCAGCCGCGAATTGAAAGATCTGTCACCAAGCACCTGGTGTTTTCAGGGGAATCAGTTATTCCAGACTAACCACACTTCACCTGTTAAGGATGGGGGAGGATCGGGCCGCTAAGAGAGCCTACCTAGGGAAGCCGGAGGGACGCCGTCCAGTTGGCCGCCCTCGGTACCGCTGGAGTGACGCCGTCGAAAGGGACCTTGGCGAGCTTCAAGTGGCTGACTGGAGAGGAATGGCGCAACACCGTGACCAGTGGTGCCGTCTGTTGTCGGAGGCCAACACCCACTTTGGGGTTTTCGTGCCGGAGCAGTAAGTAAGCCACACTTGATATTTTTGATTGTAACTTACCTAAATTTAAACGTTAAATCTTATCCCTTTTAAATGATTCTTTTGTTGTGACATAATGTATAAAAATTGTATACATTATGCATTGTGTTGCAACGGGGGAGTCAGATGAAAGGGATAAGAATATATATAGTGCTTGAAAACAATTTGTTGGTATATTTAGTATAGGTACTTACTAATAATTTTGTATTTTATGCAAATATTAACTTAGATCATGATGTGTACATATTTGATAAGGATAAAACCTAGAATGAAACAATGTATTGATATTTAGTCATTTAAGGTTGTATTCTGTTTTGTGTTAAATAAATAAATAAATAAACTTCACCTTAGACTAAAATGTCTCTAACCCATATGGTTACGTGCCATGCTGGTTGCATAACATTCCTTGGTAAAATAAAGAAGTAAAATACGAAAAAAACTTACAACTTCCCCTTTTGAGAAGCACGATAATATGGCAACATTACTGTAGCGCCGCCTATCAACAATATCGCGGACGAGGGTAGTTGTAATCCAGGATGATAGAGGGCGCCGCGGGCACCACAAAAGGCTTTGAATGGATAAAAATAATGTACAACCATCGAATAAATAACACTCCAACCGTAAGTAGGTGAGGAACGAGTGGAGACCTTTTGTTAAATAATGGGATACTGTAACTTTTACTTATCGCGGAAACTCACGCGCGGCTGTTTTTGCCTCTCATATACAGTGAAAACTTTAGTTGGTTTAGCTTGTACTCCATACATTCTCTCCTTTTAACGACCACTCTCTGTAACGCTATAAAATGCACAGTCCCTTCAGTGTCGTTATACAGAGTTTACACTGTATGTAAAAACTAAAAGCTAGTGTGGCTCGATGGTAAAAACATCTGCTTTACCATCAGACGGACATCTGACCAATGACTTGTTTTTCAAGTTATGTGTAGATTTGCACTCGCTTATGTTTATGTCGCAAACTTTTACAAAAAACTTCATGCTCGTAGCAAAGTATCATAATTTTTTATTTTTATGCCAATAGCTGATTTTTCTTCTTCGTCGTATGAGTTAAGTGGTCAAACTCTGGTGTCAAGAGTTTTTAAGCCGCCTGAAGGCCTCTGACTTGGCTTAACGACTGCCAATACTAAGTCTCACAGCCGAGACCGTCAATTTAACATGTCATCCGACGCACAGTAGAGCCCAGGTGAAAATGCCGTTTGAATAACGACAGTCTTGTGTATGGGCACCCATCCAAACACCGTCCGCATTGACCATTGCTTAGCTTCGATGATCGCGTCAGATTACTTTAGCTAGCTGAACTACAGGCCCTACATTTGTTTAACAGGTGTTTACATCTAATGTTTGTTCAATAAATTCCTTATTACCTTGTTTTTTTAATCAAGTTCTCGGTAAAGACTGTATTCGGAGAATCTTCACAGACGCGGCGAGTGGTTCACCAAAGCTCGCTTTACTAAACGACATTTCTGCATTGCATTAAACTAATTATACCTGTAGTGTATACGAGAGAAAGGCACTTTGACCTGCTGGTGACATTACAAAATGATTCGTGGTATATAGGTGTGCAAAAGTGGCCTACCGTGACACTACCAGTAATAGTGCCATAACAAAGTATACGCATTTGTCGCACCCTAACTATAACATAACTAAACTTTTGATTGATTTTAAAATAATATTATTATAATAATTAAACAATTTTTTTACTCTAAATAGGTCAGTCAGCGCTTGTCCACAATTCACCTGATGGCAAGTGACATTGCGGTCTACGGTGGAGCGCGCTTACCTAGAAATACTGGTCCTCTCGGCATGAAAATCACTAGACCATCCACCACCAAACGCCAGTAAAAGAGTGCTTATTTTAACAGATACCTTACTTACGTATTATTTCTTTTCAAATTTTATTATTAAAATTATATTCTACTGAATATCATTTAAATACTAAAAAAATTGAACGCATTTTGGGTACTATTTTTAATAATTTAAGTAGAGATAAAGTATTATCATTTTTTAATTGACATTATGATTATGACAATTATCATAAATTATCATAATAAAAAATTTGAACGCATTTCGGCTACTATTTTTGATAATTGAAATAGAGATAATACTTTATCTCTACTTAAATTATCAAAATAGTACCCGAAATAGTGGTTATACGAAATGCGTCCAAATTTCTCTAATATTTATTATGCCATTCAAGATTTTAACTTTCATCAATTTACTCATAAATTGTTCAACTGGCATATTTAAAAACACTCACAAGTTATATTTAAAGAAATAAGTCGGAAATCAGTTTAAAGTAGACGAAGGAATCGAAAGAAAGAAAAGTCGAATTGATTACCTGCTTTTGTGAAGTCCGTTTCAAGAATTTATATCCCTATTTATACCACGGTAGTGCCATTTGGGTGATACTTTGACTCCCTCTAATTGAATTCGTAGTACTAATTAAAGAGGGCGAGCTTTCTTTGACAAGATGTTTGAAGAAAACCGGGGAAGAGTTTGTAAGCGGTCCCCTGCCGGGTTCTATAACTATTGTTTGTATTCTCTCCAAATAGATTTAGCAGACTATAAAGATTTAAATATATTTTTTTTTTGACACATTCACACACGGCTGGTTAGCCCCATACTGAACCATTTCTAGCTCGTATTATGGTTGCTAACACAACTGATAAACTACATATACATACATACATATTATATATAAATACATATTTAACACCCAGACCCACAGCCAACAAATTTTATTCTTATGTTAGATAAGCGATCTTATTTTACTCTTTACTGCTAGATATGTGACCAGTGAGACTCCGGTTGGTCTAGACAAACGCGAAGTGAGGCCCATGTTCAGCATAGCGAGTGTGGCTCGGTAGGAAAACGTCTGCTTTCAATCTTGGGCTCTCGGCTCGATGCCATTCCTATACCAATGACTTGTTTTTTAAGTTATGCCATACATAACTTGAAAAACAAGTCATTGGCAAATCCACAATTTGCACTCGCTTTACGGTGAAGGAAAACATCGTGAGGAAACCGACACGTTTGTGGACCAAAATCCGAAGTCGTGTGTCGTTCGCCAACCCGCACTTGGCCAGCGTGATGGTTTATGGGCTCTATCTCTCTCCTCATGAGAGAAGGCTACGAGTCCCAGGAGTGAGAACATATAGTGGGCTGCTTATGAGAGACAGCAGGTTGACAATGGCTGATGATAATGATGAAGTACTGCTTAGTAGTGGTAGTAGCAGTGATGATGTGAGCGAGGTAATCCTGATAGATGCGCGTGATGTGTCCCTGCTACGTGACACAGCCCTGCCGTGACAATACCGTACACTCCGCAGATAGATTCCGCATTAATTCCTTTTTTTATTGACTTTGACTTTGCGCATTATTGACATTTTACTTATAATATTGTTATGACATGTGTGTACATTTAATGCTTGTACCTAGTGTTTGACAAAATGTATCTTAATTAATCGATTTTCTTACTGACATTGTTCTAAATATTTTTTTGTGACATTGTAATCTTGCATGCCTGACGGTCAAAATAGAGAGCCAACTTAATGTAATAACACCAATTTTACCTATTTTGCAAAAAATATATAATTTGATTTGATTTATTACTATTTATAACTAAATAAAAAAATTAAATATTAGCTTATAGCTATCGCGTCTGATCACCTTAGTTAGACGCGCTAAAAGCACAACGACAATGTAGTATCTATTTGAAATAATCCACGGCAAATTTAAGGCAAGTCTCTGATATACATTACTCTCCATTTCTTTCGCAGGTCTGCGAGAAACACAATAAAACACTAGCGAAATAAGGCAGGAATGGTGAAATATTACTTCCAGCAAACTCTGTATGTTGATGCTTGTCTAACTCTGTGAGCTCTGTGGACGATGATTGATGGTTACAGATATTAACTTTCATTTTAACTTGACGACCTCGTTGGCGTAAAGGTTACCATGCTGGACTGCTAATCAGAAGGTTCCGGGTTCGATTCCCGGCCCGGTCAACATCTTTGTGCTTAACAAAATTTGTTGGCTGTGGGTCTGGGTGTTAAATATGTATTTATATATAACTAGCTGACCCGGCAAACGTTGTTTTGCCTTATTAATTATTTTTATTCTGGTTTCTAGACAAATTCTAGTATAATTCAAATGTTACTTACTTATTATAAGTGTGTATGGTATATGCGTGAAATGGGTATGGAGCGCCATGAACAAACGTTAAGGGAATATAAAAATAACAAACGTCAAAAAATATTATGTTCAAGTTTTTCTAGTTTATTATCTAAAATAACATATCACATATTAATTACGACAGGAACAATAACAAAATAATATTTGTAGTGTCGTATGCTATGACCCAAAACGTCCTAGGACCAATTGCGAGCGAAGCGAGCCGGACGCGAGCGCAGCGAGCTATGCGCGAGCGAAGCGAGCGCGAAAATTTTTAGTATATTTTTTCGAGCCGCTTGAGCATAAAGAAGTCCAAAGCAGAACAAATTACATAATATTTGTAGTGTCGTAAGCTATGACCCAAAACGTCCTAGGACCAATCGCGAGCGAAGCGAGCCGGATGCGAGCGCAGCGAGCGCGAAAATTTTTATCATATTTTTTCGAGCCGCTTGAGCTTAAAAGAAGTCCAAAGCAGAACAAATTACATAATATTTGTAATGTCGTAAGCTATGACCCAAAACGTCCTAGGAACAAATGCGAGCGAAGCGAGCCGGACGCGAGCGCAGCGAGCTATGCGCGGGCGAAGCGAGCGCGAAAATTTTTAGCATATTTGTTCGAGCCGTTTGAGCATAAAGAAGTCTAAAGCAGAACAAATTACATTATATTTATTGAAAAATTTTTGCTACTTTCGGGGTCCAGTTTATTAGTACATCAAATTTTATAGCTTCTTCTACGTAAGAACTAAGTGATCAAGTTATGGTATCGAGAGTTTTTCAAGCCCCTGCCTTAGTTTAACGACTGTTTGTACTAAGAGAACCTACAATTTAACGTATAATTCGATCCACAGTAACGCACAGATCAAAATACATTTTTTTACAACACTCATGTGCAGGAGAGGTTACACAATAAAGCAACTTACACGCGGGTGGAGCCGCGGGCAACAGCTAGTAGTTAATAAAAGAGTTACATTGAGATAGCAAAATGATAATTGTAAACAATACGATACATACTCGTACGATACATAAACAATTACGAAGGTCGAAATTTGTGTAAACAGTGTAGAGAGAGAAGTCTTTGAAGAAGAATTGTGTGAATGGAACAGGCGACCGACTTCAGTCTATTTTTTTAAATTTTTTTTTTTTAAATATTAGGACACATTTCACACACGGCTGGTTAGCCCCATACTGAACCATTTCTAGCTCGTATTATGGTTGCTAACACAACTGATATACTACATATACATACATATTATATATAAATACATACATATTTAACACCCAGACCCACAGCCAACAAATTTAGATAAGCACAAAGATGTTGACCGGGCCGGGAATCGAACCCGGAACCTTCTGATTAGCAGTCCGGCATGGTAACCTTTACGCTAACGAGGTCGTCTCTATGGCATAGTGTGGCATTTCACTCACCAGTAAAGTAAAGGCGTGGCAAATTTTAAGTATTTAAGATTGGTTGGATTGGAAGTAATGATTGGTATGACTAAGCATATGCATATCAGGTTAAATTTTGTTAGTTATTTCCTTCAAATAAAAATAGATTTTTACTCGAAGTACAGTTAAAGACATCATATTTGATCAGTTATCAAGCGAGATGAAAAATGAATAAAATACTAAAATGGCCATAAAAAATAGGGGTAGATAATAAAAAAGTAAAAAATTAGGCTTGTTTGTATGTTTTTATGCCACTTTATACAAAAATGAAATAAAAAAATTCGTCGAAAGATGATAAAAATATTTAAGGGTGATCAACCCTTATCACTTAGGGGTATAAAAAATAGATAGTAGCCGATTCTCAGACTTACTGAATACGTATATAAAATTTGGTATTGATCAGTCAATCCGTTTCGGAGGAGTACGGTAACAAACACTGTGACACGGAAATTTACTAAAATGGCCATAAAAAAAAATAGGGATTGATGATAAAAAAGTAAAAATTTAGAGTTGTATGTAATTTTTAATGTCACTTTATATAAAATTAAAATAAAAAAAATTCGTTGAAAAAATAAAAAAATATATTTAAGGGTGAACTACCCTTATCACTTAGGGGTAAAAACGTTCCACGTTGGCCGATTCTCATACCTACTGAATACGCATATGAAATTTGATAATGATCAGTCAAGCCGTTTCGGAGGAGTACGGTAACAAACACTGTGACACGGAAATTTTATATATAAGACTAGCTGACCCGGCAAACGTTGTTTTGCCTTATTAATTATTTTTATTCTAGTTTCTAGACAAATTCTAGTATAATTAAAATGTTACTTACTTATTATAAGTGTGTATGGTATATGCGTGAAATGGGTATGGAGCGCCATGAACAAAAGTTAAGGGAATATAAAAGTAACAAACGCCAAAAAATATTATGTTCAATCATATCTATTTAATAGTGTTTATTTTAACAAACATTAATTTGTTCTTCTTAGATGGCACCGACGCCAAGAATACAGGATAAATACAAATTGAAAATAGCATGTTTATAAGTTAATCAAATAAAGTCTTCGATGGTACTTATGTGTAGGCATAAAATTATTTTTCACTTTTTAGATACAGTTAGAATTTATAAATGTAGGTATGATTTTGAAGTCTGTTATTTGTATAATACAATTTCATTGTAAAATTTTTAAGGTTAGTAGTTAGTGATATTTTTCTAAAGTTTTAGGTATTCAAAATTTTTTAGCGATTCCATTCGAGCCGTTACCGAACAAATTACATAATATTGGTAGTGTCATAAGCTATGACCCAAAACGTCATAGGACCAATCGCGAGCGAAGCGAGGCCTACGCGAGCGTAGCGAGCTATGCGTGAGCGAAGCTAGCGTGAAATATTTTAGCATATTTGTTCGAGCCGCTTGAGCATAAAGATGTCCAAAGCAGAACAAATTACATAATATTTGTAGTGTCGTGAGCTATGACACAAAACGTCCTAGGACCAATCGCGAGCGAAGCGAGCCGGATGCGAGCTCAGCGAGCTATGCGCGAGCGAAGCGAGCGCGAAAATTATTAGCATATTTGTTCGAGCCGCTTGAGCATAATGAAGTCCAAAGCAGAACAAATTACATAGTATTTGTAGTGTCGTATGCTATGACCCAAAAGTCCTAGGACCAATCGCGAGCGAAGCGAGCCTGATGCGAGCGCAGCGAGCCATGCGCGAGCGGAGCGAGCGCGAAAATTTTTAGCATATTTGTTCGAGCCGTTTGAGCATAAAGAAGTTCGAAGCAGAACAAATTACATAATATTTGTAGTGTCGTGAGCTTTGATCCAAAACGTCCTAGGACCAATCGCGAGCGAAGCGAGCGCGAAAATTTTTAGCATATTTGTTCGAGCCGTTTGAGCATAAAGAAGTCCAAAGCAGAACAAATTACATAATATTTGTAGTGTCATCATCATATTTGTTGAAAATTTTTGCTCATACGTTCGGGGTCTAGTTCTTTAGTACATCAAATTTTATAGCTTCTTCTACGTAAGAACTAAGTGATCAAGTTATGTTGTCGAGAGTTTTTCAAGCCCCTGCCTTAGTTTAACGACTGTTTGTGCTAAGAGGACCTACAATTTAACGTATAATCCGATCCACAATAGCGCACAGATGAAAATACATTTTTTTTACAACAGTCATGTGCAGGAGAGGTTATGCAATAAAGCGCGGGTGCAATAATGCAATAAACTTACACGCGGGTGGAGCCGCGGTTAAGTTTTTTTTTTTTTTTTCAAAATTCAAAAGGTTAAGTTAATAAGAGAGTTACATTGATATAGCAAAATGATAATTGTTAACAATACTACTACATACGATACATAAACAATAACGAAGGTCGAAATTTGTGTAAACAGTGAGAGAAGTCTGTGAAGAAGAATTTTGTGAGTAAAACAGGAGACCGACTTCGGTCTATGGCATAGTGTGGCATTACACTCACCAGTAAAGTAAAGGCGCGGCAAATTTTAAGTATTTAAGATTGGTAATAATCATAAGCATAAGTATATCAGGTTAAATTTTGTTAGTTATTTTCTTCAAAAAAAAAAAGGTTTTTTACTCGAAGTACAGTTAGATACTATATTTGATCAGTTATCAAGCGAGATGAAAAATGAATAAAATACTAAAATGGCCATAAAAAATAGGGAATGATGATAAAAAAGTAAAAAAATTAGGGTTGTATGTATTTTTTAATGTCACTTAATACAAAAATAAAATGAAAAAATTCGTCGAAAAAATAAAAATAAAATATTTAAGGGTGACCAACCCCTATCACTTAGGGATATAAAAATAGATAGAAGCCGATTCTCAGACCTACTGAATGGTAAAGATCAGTCAATCCGTTTCGGAGGTGTACGGCAACAAACACTGTGACACAGAAATTTACTAAAATGGCCATAAAAAAATAGGGGTTGATAATAAAAAAGTAAAAATTTAGGGTTTTTTTTTTTTAATGCCACTTTATATAAAATTCAAATAAAAAAAATTCATTGAAAAAATAAAAAAATATATTTAAGGGTGAACGACCCTTATCACTTAGGGGTAAAAACGTTTCACGTTGGCTTATTCTCATACCTACTGAATACGCATATGAAATTTGGTAATGATCAGTCAAGCCGTTTCGGAGGAGTTCGGTAACAAACACTGTGACACGGAAATTTTATATATAAGAAGATAATATGAATGTATATGTAGTATATCAGTTGTGTTAGCAACCATAATACGAACTAGAAATGGTTCAGTATGGGGCTAACCAGCCGTGTGTTAATTGTATCCTAATATTTATTATTATTATTATTTTAACCCAGTCTCAAAACTTGGTTATTTTTAGGGTTAACACTTTCCTGCCCGTCCGTCACCAGGCTGTATCTAATAATGGAAAGAACAGCGACAGCGGAATTATGACAATACTAAAAATAGAATTAAGTAAATATTTAAATTCTTTTTTATTTTTTCTTGATAACAGGATCTTGAACTGCTTTCGCCATCACATATATTTATAGTATACTAAAACTATTACTAAGATTTGTCGCTATTCTTATCACTCATGTGTGAAATTATTAGATCGTTTCCAATATAGTTTAAATATACTATTTAACTTTTAATAATAATGTAAGTGTGACCTTTTTTTACTCGGATAATTATAAAGATGCCTTACGTGAACAGATTCACATCTTAAGTATATCGTAATACATCGTTAAATAGCTTTTTTCAAGAATTAAGTACTAATGTTTATTTCCTACGAGTACAATACCAACTACAAGAAGGAAGCAATTTAGATTAGCTTTAGATAAATAACTGTATAGTATAGTTAGATAAATAACTATATAGTTATATAGTATGGTATGGTATGTTTTACTCGTGTTAATAAATAAAAATCATTTAAAAGTTGATGTTCTCTAGCTTGGACAACCAAATGAATGCAATAGAAAGCAAATGTTTTATGATTTGTTTTTTAACTTTTTACCGAATGCTAAAATTAAATAAATTATACTACATATTTAAAAAAAAAAAGCTCTAACCCACTACCAGAGAGCAGCGTGGCCAATACGCTGGCAGCATTGCCACGTTGAATGTGGAATGAATGTGGAGTGTTGGAACAATGTCCCGCCCCCGATTAGGAATCTGCATTGCTTGTATGATTTTAAATGTAAATTGAGGCAATATATATTTAATCATCAAAAAGTCGAAGCACCTCTCCGCAATGACACTAGGGCAATATAATTCGCCCATAATTTATACATATTATGCTTTATATTACTCTGCAATATGTGTATATGACCTGTGTTTTTTTAATTTTCTTGTATAAGTAATGTTTTTAGTGCTGTTCTTGTTGATTTGTTATTGTTCACCTGTTTTCAACCTATTTTATATTCCTATTTTATAGTTTCTTTTCTCTGTTTTCTCGACGTTCGTGTCGTCACCCGCCGGTCTCAACGGAAGACCAGCGCTGGTTGCCCGCAGCCAGCACATGCTGAGTTGAGACCGGCTTGTGATCGGAAATGTTTCATGTGTATTGTTATTTGTGTACCTATGTTTTTCCTGTCACAAAAATAAATGAATTTGAATTTGAATGGCAATACGATACGTAGCAAAGTAACTAATTATACTGAACGAGTTCAATAGTATCAATACAAATAGTTTCCACAAAAACCTTCCACCCCGGCTGAAGCTGCCGACTAATTTAATAAAAGCTCTCGCAACGACATCCAACAGCATTCCGCTACAACTATGTAACCTACAAACTGCATACAGTAAGGGTGCTTCAAAGCAAAAGTAAAAAAATGTCCAAGTGCATGTCAGTCTCGTGCGTGAAAGGATACCGTATTATCTTAATAATAATAGTTTAAAAAACTAAAAAACACGCTTTATATGGAAAACCTTATTTTTATCAAATTATTGTATTGTCATCGGTCCTCAATAAATCTACAAAGATTGAACGAAATCTGGCCGTTTAAAGTGAGCCAAAATCGCGCCCAAAGTCGGTTACAAACAAACATTCAAACTTACAGAAGAAGCTAATAGAAAGCGTGTAAAAAGTTGGCAAAATAACAGGCTGGTTTTATGGGAGCTGTTATTAAATATTAATTTTATGATTATTTTTTAAAGTTAATAATAATTAAATATTCTGCGATTGTTAATAGGTCTGGTCTGATGACAGATAGACAGTGGAGGCTTAGTAGTTGGATCCCGTTTTTACCTTTAACTAAAAAGTTCTTTTTAATAAAACGTTCAATAATTTAAATTGATAATTGTATTTTTATGAAATCTTTTTAATACACTTTGGAATTCATCATCATAGGATGAAAAATAACCCTTGTGTGAATCTCGGATCTTTTATCCAAATCGCTTCTTCCGTTTGTGTGTGAAGAAGTAACACACATACACACACAGACTTTTTATTTACGCTTCACAACTAAGTATTTAACCAGCAGGCCGCATAACCACGGGACCTAGTGATACCGGCCTAAGGAGCATGCTTAGTCTGGCATAACTGGCTCTCAAAGAACTCACTGTTAGGTATTAAGCGACAGACTTTTCAACTTGAAGGTGGTTTAGGCTAGATAGGTGAGTACTAGAAATCCTACCAACATGGTATGGTTACCTCACGATGTTCTCCTTCACCGAAAACTTAAGCTTATTGGCGGGGATTGAATCCACAACCTTCGGGGAGTGAGGTGGCCGCTCGCCCAACTGAATTGTTATCGCTCCAAACACTTACAAACTTTAGCATTTTTTTTACAATAAATGGGCTTGCGCTTGATCACAATTTGCCTGATGATAACCGACATTATTTATTGACGTGACAACGTCTTAAATTAGGTTGCGGCTAAGAGTCACTTATGAAAAAGTGTAACGCCCGGTAACGTTACGATGAGTTACCGAACGAGAGAGAGACCCGCCGAATGCCTTGCGTCTCTCTCCCACTCAACTATGATCGGTCTGCCGCGCGCGCAGCACGCGGCAGACGTTGTCACGTAAAATCTTCGCCCGTAAAACCGACTTTACAGGCAAACATTTTTTTTTATTTATTCCATACACCTATTAAGCCTTACAGATTGATTGAATCTAATTCGCAACACACATACATATTAAATTAAAATACTTAACTAATTGGTTTTTAATTTATAATTAGTATAAGTAGGAATTTCTTGTTTACATAAAAATATTGAAAAAAATTTTGTATTCCTACCAAAAAAAAATGTATAGACAAACTTAAGTAGGAAGAGGGATTATTTGAAAGTGTCCATACTGTAATGACGTAGTACCGGCTGAATGGAGAGGCAGAGAACGCGGCGTCTGAATGCCAGGTGATTGGTGAATGGCGAACCAATTAGCTAATTAGTCTGCTACCTGAATACCACTACATAAAGCCTGGAAACATTCACTTCTTCTCGAGTTGAATTATATTCTGTAGTATCTTTCGAAGTACAGTTGATTTTACCTTTTTTATTAGATCACTAGCTGACCCGGCAAACGTTGTTTTGCCTCCCTTAGGGGTATGAAAAATAGATAGTGTAGCTTATATGACACGTTCGTAGATTTACTCGTACCATAGCAGCGCCATCTATTGATTACTTACTCAACCCAGTCGAAAGGTATCGACGTCCGTTAGAAACATTTGGAGTTAACAGATAATTGTGACTGTCAAATAATTAGCAATAAATTAAATTAATAAATTAAAATTGCGACTATAATTTGAGATTTAAACTATCCTATCTCTCAAGTTGGATCGAACTGCACATGGTGTGCGAATTTTATTATAATCGATTAAGTGGTTTAGGAGTCCATTGAGGACAAACATTGTGACACGAGATTTATATATATTAAATTAGGTATATGTTCTCTTTGCTGGAACTCGGAGCCGTCTCCCGCGAGGAGGGAGATATATGCCATATTACACCACGTTCTACCGATGATACTTTGAATATTGTAGTCCTCAAAAAATTTAGTCAAAAAATTAAAAATTAATTAAAGGGTGTACAGCCCTTATCACTTAAGGGTATGAAAAATACATAGTAGCCAATTCTCAGACTTACTGAATTTGGTAAAAATTGGTTTAGCCGTTTCGGAGGAGTACGATAACTTACATTGTGACATGGAAATTTTATATATACTCGTAAGACCTACAGTTATATATATATTTTACCTGCTATGTGTGAATGATGAATAGGCTCACGATTTTATTTTCCAAGTACTTATAAACTAAAAACGTAATATGGCTCAGGTTTTTTTATTTTTTTATTTATCATTTGTTTATTCCAGAGTCAAAGTAATTTATTAATAACAATACATTCACACATTCATACCGATTTCAATTAATTATACAATTATATTAACTTTCTGTACATAGAGTTGAATAATTATAAATAAAGCGTTAAATTTACATTATCTATTAAATATTCTCACAAACTTTGACCTTTACATTGTGCTGAAAATTAGGTGTTTAATTTAACTCTATAAATGTTCAACTTTAGTAAATTTATTACACAATGTTATATAAGCCTAGATGTAATAAATCTCCCGGTGAAATTATAAAGGGTTGACTTGTTACAGACAGTCATAAAGCTACAGTTTATTATACATTTGAAGCTTCGAGTTACAAAGCTAGGTGCCCTTTTTTAACTCCTGAAGCAACAATTACGGGTTTTTATAAATTTTACATGGCTGTCTGTATGTGTGTTTGTCTGTCTGTGGCATCGTAACTCCCGTACGGATGAACCATTTTTTTTATAGTGTTTGTAAGGTATTGTATGTAGTCTATACTTTAAACTGTAGTCAGTAAATAAATGTGTTCTTTCTTTCTTTTTAGTCTAAAGTATAGACTTTCACATACCACTAGACACTAGCTAAGAAAAATTCCTTCAAAGTGTATCAAATGAAGGGGCTTGATCAGTAGAATACCACACTACGATACATTTCAAACGTACGTACATTATATGATACGTTTGATGGCTGCCCTCAGGAAAGTTTTTCACTGAATTCATACCATAATTTGAATTCCCATTTTTAATTTTCGAGTCGAAACTTCGTTCCATCGTTTTTCATATTTTCTACTATATCCGTGACTCAAAACGTATTATATAAATTTATTTTTACATTCTTTTTACCACCGGTAGCTCTGCTAAGTAGATCCGATCATCGAGGTTACGCTGTGGTCGATATGACCATGCATAATAGCGCGTTTCGGATGACATTTCAAACTGTAGGTCCAGGCTGTTTATCTTAGTAAAAGTTGTCGTCAAGCCAAAACAGAGGTCTTCGGGTGGTTTGAAAACTCTTGACACCAGAACTTGGTCGCTTAGCTAGCGAAGAAGAAGATTTTTTTTTAAGTACGTACATAACATACGTGTAGATAGCTTTTTAATCATATTAATAAGATTTGTTTTGTTTTCAAAATTATTTATTAAACATACACATATTAACAAAGTAAAAGATGGACACTGTCCACTTTTAAATATATCTCAATAAATATTGCTACTTACAGACTACTTATCTTTCTTAGCTCTTAAAAACAAAGTTTGAATAATACTTAATATATAAAAATCTCGTGTCACAATGTTTGTCCTCAATGGACTCCTAAACCAATTAACCGATTACAATGAAATTCGCACAACATGTGCAGTTCGATCCAACTTGAGAGATAGAATAGTTTAAATCTCAAATTATAGTCGCAATTTTAATTTATTGCTAATTATTGTCTGTTATTATTTGACAGTCACAATTATCTGTTAACTCCAAATGATTCTAACAGATGTCGATACCTTTCGACTGGGTTGAGTAAGTAATCAATAGATGGCGCTGCTATGGTAAATCTACGAACGTGTCATATAAGCTACACTATCTATTTTTCATACCCGTAAGTGAGGCAAAACAACGTTTTCCGGGTCAGCTAGTTACATATGAATACGCTAAAGACTTAACACTAACCTACATCACGTGGTTTCGACGCAAGTTGATTTGTTAACCTACATATTGTACCAAGTTCACAATTTAAGATTGCTAGAACTAATCTAAGTAATCATTATTTTTACTTTATTACAATAAACACGCCAGTTTTGCCTGCTTATCAACCGAAGTACATAAAGTATGAAATATGTTTTTATGTTCCTAAAATGGCGACAGGTAAGTAAATATATTATGATATTCCTTTTCATATTCCATTCGAGCCGGCGGCAATATCGTAAAAGGGACACTTTAATGTCGTGGAGGTACCTTTGACACACAAGTAAAAGCTATGCAGTGGTCATAGTTCACCTGTCAAAGTTTTGACATTATTTTTGACAAAAGCCAGCGCTGTTCTTCAGATTCAATATTATTTTAACAATAAGCGACATCTTTAGCTTTGTTTTACAACTAGCTGCGTCCCACGGAGTTATCCGCGTTAATCCGGGACATAAGAAGTTAATCCGGGATAAAATATAACCTGATGCTGTCTTGCGACACAGGTTATCAAAAAACCTACAGCAAGGCGCAATGATTCAGCAACGCACGGCTCAAAAGCTTAAATATAAGTCTATTTTTGTTTTGTTTTATGTAATCCGTGCTCATACCCAAGAAGCAATAGAAATATCTTTATCTAACCTATCTTTACACTAAATTTTATCAAAATCAGTTTAGGTGATTTAGTATGAAGAAATAACAAACATACACCCTTACAAACTTTCGAATTTATATGAAGTCGGTTAAAAACTAGTAGGATACAGCCTAGGTTTTTCGACTAGTGGGCGGGGAGAGCAGCGGCAAAGCGCGAAGCGGTCCTGCATCCCTGCCCCCGTCGTGAGATGGGACCCCGTGAGGTTTTAGTCGGTCACTACCGAGAAAACCTCACGGCCCCCCCAAGCCGCATGTTTTGTGTATGAGCTTTAAATATATATTTAATTCATTTTAAATTTAACCGCAAGCTAGTTGATGATATTTTTTGTCATCGATCAGTTATAATTCATTGTCAATTATTATATGTTTAAATATTAACACAAGAAAATAGTAAATAATATCAAATTAGTCTAAAGATGGCGTTACAAATTTTGTAAAAAGAATAATATGTAAATAAACAAATGGTTGCCTGTAAAGTCGGTTTTACGGGCGAAGATTTTACGTGACAACGTCTGCCGCGTGCTGCGCGCGCGGCAGACCGATCATAGTTGAGTGGGAGAGAGACGCAAGGCATTCGGCGGGCCTCTCTCTCGTTCGGTGACTCATCGTAACGTTACCGGGCGTTACACTTTTTCATAAGTGACTCCCAGCCGCAACCTAATTTAAGACGTTGTCACGTCAACAAATTTGTTTTTTTTTTTAAATAAAAAACCATGGGTTAAACAAATTTTGATGTTTATTACAATTTGTTTGTACAAAATTTGTTTAACCTATGGTTAAGTCAGTCAGTGTGCTATGACCAGAAACACCATAAAGTCCTATTTTGTAAGTAATATCGAAATACTGCGGTGTCCGTTTATACTGACAAGGCGATGCCACTACTTCTTATTATATTTTTATAACATATTAGATGCAAGTTTATTTCAATTCAATTTCGGTAGATATTTCGCACAGGTAGGTCCATATTTTTCTGGACCCTAGAAAAAAGTCAAACTCAAGGATAGTATATAGACTATATCTGGATAGTAGGTAATATGCTGACCACAAACGCGAAGGGCTTTCCTATATTGTCCCACTGTTGGGCAAAGATGATCCCCACGCTTTTCTGCCCTGGGCCAGTTCCTTCCAGTTGGTGTGGAAGTCCACCAACTCCTTACGCCATGGAGTTGGCGGCCTGCCTCGTCGTCTTCTGCCATCTGAAAAAAGTGTTTTTTCATAAATCTTTTGATTTAATATTTTTTCTATTGACCATATATGTAGAATATACTACAAACACAAATCTTTTCAACGCTCTAGTTAATTTTGATTATTATCTCGATAATCGACTTTTGAATAAAGGAAATTAGAGTGGTTGACTCAGTCATAAATAAAATGTTTTATCAATTCACACTTGATACATATTTAACGAATTGCGTCTTTAAACAGAAAAAATAAGATCTAATCTAAGCCTACACAATACACAAAGACCTCTATGACAATTCCAACATATGTACGAGTATATAAATTCAAAAAACATCGCTCTTCCGCAATTACGTAAAAATTTCTTCTTCTTCTTCTTCTTCCTTGCCTTATCGCACTAGGTGAGGTCGGCAGCCAAATTTTCCTCTTCCACTCTCCTCTATCAGCCGTCATCTCTACACTCACTCCTTTCACTCTCATGTCTTCATTCACACACTCCATCCATGTCTTCTTTGGTCGGCCTCTTGCCCTTCTTCCTTGCACTTCCATTTCCATACATCTCCTACTAACACGCATCTCTTCTCTACGCTTCACATGCCCATACCAAACAATTACGTAAAAATCTCTATTCCCCAATATTTTTCTTCTTAATATAAGCTAAGCAATCAAGCTCTGGTGTCGACACATTTAAGCCCAATTCAAAACAGTAAGCCTTAGTAACTCATGATTGGAAATGTGATCCCAGTAATACCCATTAATGTTCACAAAACAGGAGTGCTAAGAAACAATTACAGAGGTCCATCAATTGTCTCCCGGAGTGGGGATTAAGGACTCCCCGTTCTCGTGGGAGTCAAATTTAATCAACAATTAAACAATACAGAGCTTAGATGGCCTTTATTTTACACTAGTTTGACTTGCTTTTCCATTGTTCATAGTTGAATGTAATCTATATCTATACCAGTATATAAAGAAGAAAAGTTCGATTTTTTGTTTGACGCGAATAGGCTCCGAAACAACTGGACCGATTTGAAAAAATCTTTCACCGTTTGAAAGCTACATAATCCCTGAGTAACATAGATTATATTTTGTTTATCTTTGCAACTTGGATTATTTTAGAGACCGTGCGAAGCCGGGACAATCTGTTAGTAAAAAATAATGTTGTATTTTGGACCATCATCATCATCATTAGACTCTCTCCTCACTTCTGGTTAATAATGATAATAATCTCGTACGAGCTAAGTGAGTAGAGATCGCTATAATTATATTAGGCTATCGCAGGACGTGTATCAGCAAGAAAGTATTATCCAAATGCGTATGCCCTTATTAAAATAAAATATCCAGTTAAAAATAAATGTTTTTTTACAAGTCTATTTACATATAATCAATATGTTAACGAGTATCTTATAATTTGTTTTAGTTAGGGAAATAAAGATTTATCTATCTATCTACAATTGGCCACTAACTCACCTGATGGTAAGCGGAGCTGTGGCCGATGATAAAGCACGTTGATCTAGAAGAAATCTGTTCACTTTCATCTTGATAAAAGCCCAAGTTACATTTTTTAGGAAACACAGTAGAAGGCAATCCATTCCATTCCTTAGCAGTACGCATGATGAATGTGAAGCCAAATCGTTGCGTAAGGATTTTTGGAATCTCCACATCGACCGTTGCTTAACTTCGCTAGTCACGTCTGACCACTTAACACACACACCCATTACACTAGTCTACAGTGGTTTTGTTGCCTTTGATATGATGATGATTTTGGGTCTATTTATACACACAATTCGTGAAAATATCAATGATTTTTAAGATCTGCTCGTTTTTTTTTCAACAAATGACTGAAAATTAAAATTTTGACGATAAATCGTTTAAAATTCAATTTGTAAAAAGGAGCAAATTTAGTACTTTTACGAATATATTCGTAATCTGGGCACTTAAAAACGTAACAATTTGCGATGATAAACAGGGCAACAAAAAAAAATGATTTTTTGTAGAGCTGTGTTATCGAACGATACTGATATTGAACTAAATATAACACTTACGTGTAAAACAATACTTAATTTGTTCTACAAAAGTTTTCCTATAGAGCGAAGTGCGATCAATTTGGATCCCATTTTAAACTGGTGCCTTTGTGCGTTAAAAATAAATGTAAACGAGAGAAAACCAATTTTCCGCCGAAAATTCAAAGGCCTACTGAGTTTGTGCTGGGTTGGTGATCCGCTGATAGAAGAAATATACTGCCGTGATAATTTTTACTATTAACAATATTATATTTTAGCGTATATTTGTAACTTCTTCATGCTCAAACGGAACGGTTCAGCCGTTTGAGCGTAAAGAAGTTAATGCGAGAGCAAGAATCATTTAATGGAATTTGGTGAAGTATCCGCCAACCCGCACTTGGCCAGTGTGGTAGATTATGGCCTATATCTCTCTCCTCGTGAGAGAAAGCCCCAAGTCCCAGCAGTGGCAACGTATAGTCGCTGCTTATGCTTTATGCTATGGTGCAGAATAAGGTGGGCGAAGACCTTGGATTAACACTTGGGCTACTTTTTATCCCGAAAACAGTTGTGATTCCCGTGATTCCTTGCTGGACCGATTTTGATGAGATTTACAAGATACAAGGTCTAATGTACCTTCATGCCCAATTTCACCAAAGTAGCTCAGCCGTTTGAGCGTGAAGAAGTAACAAACATACACACTTACACACAAACTTTCACATTACACACAGTATTTGAGTATTTGTTGTATGTAAATGTAAGTAGCGTGGTAGTTCAGGTGGTGCACTGCCCTAATGAAGAGGTCCTATCAAAGCTCAAAGAGCACAAGTTTTTCCGTTTGTCTCTTTTATCGGAGCGATTAACGGAAGAACACTCCAAGTCGGGGTATTGAGCTAGTTTAATTTACTTTTTATTAGGGCTCCTTCGGCAATAAATTACAATTCGATTCGCTGATAAAATTGACACTTTGTTCTGGAACTTTGATTCGCAGCTTTCTCTCGATGGAGTTGGGAAGTTACATACATAATCATTCACGTACCCTATTATATATATTATATGATCTAATGTTCCTGAGTATCATTATGTAAGTAAGTTAATTCTTATGGGCTTGTAACTTTTGGATGACAAAATGATTTAAACGAGTTATTTTTTTTTGACGTGACAACGTCTTAAATTAGGTTGCGGCTGGGAGTCACTTATGAAAAAGTGTAACGCCCGGTAACGTTACGATGAGTCACCGAACGAGAGAGAGGCCCGCCGAATGCCTTGCGTCTCTCTCCCACTCAACTATGATCGGTCTGCCGCGCGCGCAGCACGCGGCAGACGTTGTCACGTAAAATCTTCGCCCGTAAAACCGACTTTTCAGGCAACCATTTTTTTAATTAACATATTTATAGGTATTTATTAACATGTCGAACGAGAGTAGATCGTAGATCATCGAAAGTCGGACTGCAGGCTGTGACACCTCGAATCGAATCCAGCCAGTACCTTGTTTTTCGAGTTCCGCACCTAAAAGGTAAAAACGGGACATTATTACTAAACCTCCGCTGTCTGTTTGTCTGTCTGTCTGTCACCAGGCTTTATCTCAGAGACCATGATAGCTAGAAAACTATAATTTTCACAAGTCATGTATTTTCCGTGCCGCTATAACAACAAATATTAAAAAAAAATAATGGGGGAACCTATGCATAAAACGTCCTTTTTTCCATATGTTTTACATAGGTATATCAATAATGGTAACAGGTAGCCGCTTACAATTGGAACGAAGTTCATTATCGCGCGTTGTGAAAGGGGGCTAGACGGAAAAAAACTTACGACAAGTTGTCACGACACTTTTTGCTATAGTACTCGTAAGCTATTGTAAGCTGTGCGGCGTGCGCATGTTTCTCTCATGTCTGTCTGTCTCTCTCTCTCTCTCTCTCTCTCTCTTTCTTATAGAAAGCAAGCCAGATATTTTAATTTCTATTTCGCATTGAACAGTGTGGTGTCACGACGATTAATTTTGTTGAGTGTATACAGGTTTTTTATAAATAATAATAATAATGAATCCTGACAGTGAAGGAACTTCGTTCATCCGGGTGCTCCTTTACACCTCTCACGTTTTTTTTACAGTATATTTAAATGTATGTTACCATTCTAAATAAACACATAAATAAATATTATAAGTAAGGGGGTTTCCAAACAACAAAGTGTTTTTTGGCATATTTTTTTAAGATAAAACCCGTTACTGGCTAGTGTGATGGTTTATTGTCTAAAGGTAAATTTAATATCCTTGTTCTCCTCACAAGGATTATAATTTAAAAAAAAATGGTTGCCTGTAAAGTCGGTTTTACGGGCGAAGATTTTACGTGACAACGTCTGCCGCGTGCTGCGCGCGCGGCAGACCGATCATAGTTGAGTGGGAGAGAGACGCAAGGCATTCGGCGGGCCTCTCTCTCGTTCGGTGACTCATCGTAACGTTACCGGGCGTTACACTTTTTCATGAGTGACTCCCAGTCGCAACCTAATTTAAGACGTTGTCACGTCAATATCTACTACTTTTTACACATGAATAGCGATTTTTAGCGAAATTTCGCAGAAGGGCCCGAGTCCCAACAGTAGGAATATATTATATTCGTATTCTGAATAATTAAAAAAGAAACTTCATTAATTTTAATGAACGACGCAGGTGTATCGACTAAAGTTTTCAAAAGGAACTTGAGTTCGATTTCAAAAATAATAAAATATATCGTATAATCAATCAACCGCCGCTGGCTCGGCGGGATGAGGTCGGATTGAGGGTCCTTACATGCCGCGAGATAATAACGATACAGAACAGGGATGGATTAAAACACGGTATCTGTGGCTAGGGTCAACGACATTTATAATATTATAAATGTCGTTGGCTAGGGTAATAATTACAATATTGACTACACAACCACAGAAAATAACTTGTACTTAAGTAATTATGGTTAGTACCACAGAATAATAACTTTCTTAGTACTAAATAGCAGACAAAATAAGAAAAATAAAATTAAAAAAAAAAACATTATATAAAAGTCGTTTTGTATTAAGATATTTTTCTGATAAAGTCGCACGTATTTTCATTTAGTTTATTTCTGATCAAAAAAAATATTCTTATTTTGCTTAGTGGGTTATTGTTTTACTAGCTGCGCTCTGCGGTGTTACCCGTGTTAATCCGGCATAAAAAGTAGCCTCAGTAGTTCTAAACTATTTTCACACCAATTTCATTAAAATTAGTTCAGCCGTTTGAGCGTGTAGAATATTATTTTTATATACACAATTTTTTAATTATGAATAATTACTTTTATGTATTGAAATGCTGCGTCATCAAATTATTTCTCTTAAGAAACATGCAACGTAAAAGGTAGCATAAGGTAGGCCAAGGCCTCTTCGTAGGGTACTTGCTGGGGTTCCTTGGTTTTTCGTTTGTGTTGGTGATAATGTAAACACGATATCTTCGCGCCAGAGGCTCACAAGAGACCTGGATCTGTCCTGGCTTGCCCTGTTCCGTCCTGTCCTGTCCTGTTCTATCCTGTCCTGTTTTGTCCTGTCCTGTTCTATCCTGTCCTGTTTTGTCCTGTCCTGTCCTGCCCTGTCCTGTCCTGTCCTGTTTGCCCCGTTCAATTCTGTTTTGTTCTGTTCTATTCTATTACATTTACACTATTACACTTTTTTTTTTATTTGTTTTGTTTTCCAGAGGGACTAATTTTTACCTATAACTATTCTATTCTAACTATAGCTTTTCTTGGTTTTCGTCTCAATTGACTCCCTGAAGCTGAATTATGTTGTACATCTTTTCAAATTAACCTAAATGATACAATTTCACGTTTATTTCTTCGAAACATCGTTAACCTGAGGCTTTCTATTCGTTTGCTTTTCTTCCATTTGTTCTATTAAGGTACTCTGGAGCAAAAACATATCTATAATTCATTTTGCATCACTGAATACTCCAAGCATTTATGTTATGTTATGTTATGTAGGTTTGTTTGCAGAGTAAGGTGTACAGGGTATTAAGCTTAAAGCGGATAATATTATCTGTTCTGAGTTTTAATTAGTTAACTCTTAAACAATATGTTTATAAGAAATCTTTTACATTAAGTTCAATCACGCCATATAATTTAATCGGCGCAGCTGATCCGCAATTATTCAGTATTTCACAAAATAAAATCTAATAATCAAATCAAAATACGTTTATTTGGCAATGGTTACATAAATGTACAATATAATAGGAATCCAAAGGCTCTCAAAGTAGTTTTAAGATACTGTGTGATGGGAACCAATGGCGTCTCAATGGAAATGGCAAAATTTCTCAATTTCAATCAATCACAATTTTACTTTAACCTGTCTTAGGAAACTAAGCGTTTCTTAACAGTGAACTAAAAATAATTTTAAAAAATACATACAGTCGAATATACGAGTAACCTCCTTTTTAAAAGCCGATTAAAAACTGAATAAGTCTTAGCTCAATCTGTCACTCCAGGTTTTAAAAGTATTTTCAAAATATGGTATTTTGCTTTCTTAATATACAGACGCAGTTAATAACACTTACAAAGGCGTTTAAAACTATATATTAGTTATCCCTGTATGTTTTCTAGTGGCAGGCGGCATGTAGGTAACAGCAAACTTTTCCCTCCGGAACTAAGTACTACTTAGCCTATTTAAAGCCATGTTTTTTATGATGTTAATTTAATATGACGACTAATTAATGTTTTGACTTTTTTCTTTTGCATATAGGTGGTTAATTTGCAAAAGCGTATTTCAAAAATACGTGGATAAAATGGAAAAAAGTGAATTAATGTATGTAGAGTAGCCAGAGAGAGAGGAAAATGGAAGTGTTTGGAGGAGGCCTTTGTCGCAAAACAAGCTGTATATATGGAGTAATTAGTTAGTATTACAGTTAAAAACTTACGTAATATCAGCAAGAAAGGTTTATTTTATTTTATTTTATTTGAATGTGGAGTGCGACCATAAGACATTAATGGACTGCCAGTCAGGACTTGCCGCCACATCACACGCGACAGGCAATTAACTGCCACACTAAATAATATAATCCCGGAGCTAAACTACTCGCGCCTCCGGATATTAATTTAATAATGCCATGCTTAATACACACACAGGCACATAAGGCCTCGTAATATGAGGCCCGATGTGCCTGCGCCAGGGACGGACTCACCGACAGAATGAGTAGGCTGCAGCCTGGGGCGGCAAATACGTACTATATTTTTGGAGAAACAAAAATAAATCATGCTAAGCACATTACGCTCTCACTACGTGTTGTCAACGTCAAATGTCAAAGAATTTATCTGTGACTAACATACAATTATTTTACCAATTTTATACAGGTAAAAACTAATATCGCCCATACCTAGATATTTTTGTCGACTAGATTTGTGAAGAATCCGAATAAGCACCAAGACAGATAGATAGATAAATTATTTATTTTTATTCTTATTGAAGTAAGCTTATTACATAATGCACTTACAATTAGTGTCAAATATGGCTGATTATCACTAAAAGCGACTCTCTACCAGGCAACCTCAAGAAGAAAAGCAAACAGGGCACCGAGGGTGATTAAAATTTAAGTAAAAATCCCACATAATCCACCTGCATCCCAGCAAACTGGGTATCCAAAAAAGTAAAGTTTTCTTTTGAAAAAAGGGGCGGCAAAATATAATAACAATGTAGCGGCAAATTAGTAAATCCGGCACTGGCCTGCGATGCCTCTCCACAACGGAAATCATAATAAGTTTAGGCGCTTGCCTCAAGCGACCGCTTCCCAGAGCCGTAACAGTGACAGTTTAAACGCTTAAACAACTTCTGAATAATCATTTGAGACCTACGCAAAGTTCTGTCCGTCCTAGTAAAGCGATAGGATCCCGAAATTGTATTACGTGTTGGTTTCACAGTTAAATAACGGGCTCAAATTCCTGCGGTATTTTGTTTACGGGAACCGTTCTCGAGAGGTACTGAAGCCTTTGGATATATATAAGCAATTACTTTTCTTTAAATCAAATTGTAAAGGTCAAATGTTTTCTGATCTAAACTAAGCCCAGCTGAACTCGAAAGAAAGAAGGAAAGAAAAAATGTTTTCTGTGCACAAAATAAATGAATACAAATGTACAAACACAGTTACGCAAAAAAACACTTTCATATGCGAGGTTTTAATTTGAAAACAGGTTTTAATTGACGACCTCGTTGGCGCAACGGTTACCATGCCGGACTGCCAACCAGAGGGTCACGGGTTAAGTTCCTAGTACGGCCAACATCTTTGTGATAAACTAAATTTGCTAGCTGTCGGCCTGGGTGTTAAATATGTATCGATATAAGGTATTTATGTATTCATATGTAGTATATTAATTGCGTTAGCAACCATAATACAAACTAGAAATAATTTAGTATGGGGCCAGCCGTGGGTGAAATTTATTTAATTTTAGTCAAAAAGACAAGAAACGGTTGGACGTACTATAATTACCGTGATGAAAATATATTAATCACTCTTTAAGCATTGTAAATGCTTAATAAGTTAAAAAATATTTTTCGTAAATCTATTTACATACTCGTAATATATTAATGTAATGTCAAAAATAATAAAATTTAGTATTAAAGACTACGTCAAAGCCCTTGGCCCAAGCGTACCCATCAGACTGGCAGCATTTCCTCGCTGAATCTTTAAAAACAGGTACATATCTAAATCCAAGCGAATATTTCGCTGTCAGCTCATACATTAGGAGCCGCAGCGAACATCCGGTACTCGCTAGATTGCCCATTGTACACAAAAGAGCAGTTTTTCGGCGTTTTAATAATAGCTGGTCGCGAGAGAGATTTAATTCCGCCCTGTCACTGGCAGCCTCGCAATCAGCGCGCACAAAAAGAATAGTTGCTTTAGAAATTTTAAATTTCAGATCCGCTGGCCCGAGAGGGAACCGGCTTTCATTCTGTTAGCTCCTGGCTGCATGCAATACTCGTGTTGTGTCAAAAATATAAGTGGGTTTTTTTTATAGGTTTGCGTTTGTCCAGCTTGCCTGGTATTAAACAATACTATGGCCTACGATGTTACACGCTTACCTAGAAAATACCTATTAACTCTAGATTTGAAGAGCCCCAGGTGGTACTTCTCAGGAAACAGGGACTCAGGAAGAGAATTCAAAAGTTTTGCACTCCTCACAAGAAAGGTAGAAGCGAATCGGTTTGTGCGAAACTTAGGGATTTCGACTGTATACCCATGTCTCTTCGCTGAGTTTCTGCTCGTTCTGTAATGGAATGGAACCGGTTTTCATTCTGTTAGCTCACACTGGCTGCATGCAATTGTGTCAAAATATATAAATGGAATTAACGTTGTTTTGCGTCAGAAGATTATGGGCAAATTTTTTGCTGGGTAAAAAGTTAAAACTACATAGTTGTTCGATACAAAACGAGTGGACTGTATGCAAGTTCTGATTCTCACAAGGAAATTGCGAAACTTAGATAGCACCACGTACCTTTCATCCACGACGCCACTCCTCGGGACAACTCCTCGCGTCTGGCGGCAGCTCGGTGGGTAACGATCGTCAAGCTCCTTGTTGAAATGCAGAACAGTATTGACTGTATACGGCACAGAAAATATATAAAACAACAAAACTACTGCAGTAAAAGAGTAATATATTATTAGCTATTCACAGAGCTCTGGTACCTCCTATCCATGGTTTGAATATAATTCCAGTGGAAAGCAAGACGTATAGCGACATTACTGGCGCAAGTAACTTGTCAGCCGCGAAGCCTGTGATCGATTGGTGCGGATCCAGGACGCGCCTGTCGATCTTTTGTTCCATACTATCTTTACATTTGTACTATATTTTATTACTAGCTGCGCCCCGCGGTGTTACCTGCGTTAATCCGGGATAAAGAAAATAAAAAAAAGAAAGAAGGAAGAGAATCTGGGAAGAATTGTAGCATAACATTGCATAGCATAAGCAGTTCACTATACGTTCCCACTGCTGGAACTCGGAGCCTTTTCTAACTAGGAGAAAGATATAAGCCATAATCCACCACGCTGATCAAGTGCAGGTTGGCAGATGACACACATCTTCGGATATTGTGGTCCTCAAGCGTGTCGGTTTCCTCACGATGTTTTCATTCACCGTAAAGCGAGTGCTAATCCACACAAAACTTGAAAAACAAGTCATTGGTGTAGGGCTGGAATCGAACCAAGGGGCCGTCTAATTGAAAAGCAGACGTTATTACCAGCGTGTCACCCTTGCTTTTTTTATAAATAGTAGCCTATGTGCCAAGGTCTAACCTATCTTCATAGTAAATCTCATCACAATCGGCCCAGCTGTTGGAGCGTGAGAGTATAACATAGACTTTGAAGTTATTTGCGTATCCCACGGGAACCACAACTGTTTTCGGGATAAAAAGTAGGCTATGTGTTAATCCAAGTCTAACCTATCTTCAAACCGAATTTCATCAAAAACGTTTCAGCTGTTTAAGCGTGAAGAAGTTACAAACATACACACACGCACACACGAACATTCGCATTTATAATATTAGTAGCATATAATGTGATATTTTTTGCACAATAAAATATTTTTTCTGTTTTTTTTTCCTTTTTTTCAATATGTCACGCGCAATTAAGTTTAATATCACTTGCCTCTCTAAGTAGGTTAACGATGTCAAAGTAAAAAGTATGATAATTCTGCACAAAAGTTTCTCTTGTCATAGTCCAGTAATGATAATGTACGCCGCGGGAGGTATCCTCTAGAATATTCCAGAAAATATTTCAGTTTAAAAACAAGTTAAACTTTATAAAGACAACAGGTTATATTTACTAAAGACATTCCATAAAAACCTACTTAAATACTTAGAACAAGTGTTTTTTTTTAATCAGGCTATTTCAGATTATGCGGCTGCCTTGCTTTCGGCAGATCGTAGGTTCGATCCCCACCAAGAGTTCGAGTTTTCAGTGAAAGAAAAAAACCTCGTGAGGAAACCATAGCATAATTAAATATTCTGTGGATGTTTAGAAGCGGCACGGGAAATACTATCTTGTGAAAATTTCAGCTTTTTAGCTATCACGGTTTCTGAGATACAACCTGGTGGCAGACAGAGAGCCAGCGGAGGCTTAGTAAAAAGGTCCCGTTTTAACCTTTCAGGTACAAAACCATAAAATAATAAAATTAATGATTATAAATGCTAATATGTATGTATTATATATAATGATAGTAACTATCTTTTAGGTTTTTTTTTTAAATAATGTAGTATTATATTTTTTATAAAATTCATTTTTGGTAAAAACTTAAAAGGTAGATAAATAAATTAATACGGGATTATAGCATTATCAAAAATGATAAAAATTACCTTCAATTAAAAAGGTCGGCTCACTCCTCATATGTTGGGATTCTCGAAAAGTGTCCATTATGTTATACCTAAATAAATTACTTTTAAGATCTGATATACCATAATATAAGCTAGGAGATCCAGCGAGGTAATGCCGCCAGCATTTTAGGCACCTTACCCGCGGACACTGACTTAGATTTAATCTACTATTTGTAAGGTTTGTGTGTGTGTGTGTGTGTTTTTATTTATATTATTAGTTTTAATATAATATTATGTTAATAATATACCATAATTGAGCAATAAATTTATTTGACTTTAACATTGAAATAAACTACCTACATCTCTACTAGTCGGCTAACAATTTCTACATACCTAATCTAGTATCACACTATCACAAAAAGGTTTTCTTCCCGAAACAATGCTCTATAATATTAAAGCTAAATACTTTTTAGAGAACAGGCGGCTCTCGACAGCAACCCTTATAAGTCGTCAGCTCGGAAAATGTCTGTTTATGTAAATTGGAGCGTTTATCTTGATCTTGACCTGAATATACCGCAGTGTGGGGACTTTCTTACACTTTACTTGCTTCTAGAATAAATTAAACATTTGGAAAAACCTCCGGCACAACTGTTTGGTGGCAGCCATTTTGAATTTCAATGTAATTTATTATAATTTAATCTACTATACTGAATTCTACCATAATGTTATCTACTATAATGTAATCTACCATGATGTAATCTACTATACTGTAATCTACTAAAATGTAATCTACTATAATGTAATATACTATAATGGAATCTACTGTATTTTAATTTACTATAATATAATCTACTATATACTGCAATCTACTATCATATATATTTCTTTCTTCTTTCTTCTTTCTATAATCTACTATAATGTAATCTACTATAATATAATCTACTATAATGTAATCTACTATACTGTAATCTACTATACTGTAATCTACTATTATGTAATCTAATACTAGTGTACCGCCTGTAGCTCGGCTAGCTAAGGTGATCTGACGCGATCATCGAAGCTAAGCAACGGTCGATGCGGACGGCGTTTGGACGGACCATGCACAAGACTAACCTTTTATCAAGTGACATTTTCATCTGGGTGCTACCGTGGGTTGGATGACACGTTAAATTTTAGGTCCCGGCTGTTAGTCTTAGTACATGCAGTCGTTAAACCAAATCAGAGGCCTTCAGGCGGCTTGAAAACTCTCGACACGAAAGCTTGGCCACTTAGCTCATATAAAGAAGAAGAAGAAGAAGAACATTACAAGCTTTTTTTTTAAACTATATCTACATTATTAATAAAAAACGAGATAATAACATCGCGTTAATTAATCAAAACTGTATTAATTTAACATAAAATTAATTAGAAATAGAAACCATTAGGGATATTTCCTCTTTCATAAATAAAGTCTCAAAGCTGAAATTAATTCATAAGTCAGTTAATTCAGGAACGGAAACCTAGAAGTGGCCTTTTTATGAAAATAATTATTTCGTAACTAAGACTTGTAAGGTAATTGAAATTATATTTTTATGTATTCAGTCCATATTCCACGAAGACTTACTTAAATGTTTTTTGAGCTAAAATAATTGTCACAGAGAATATTCGGGGCGGATTACACATAATAAACATATATATATTTTAGATTTCATTTCATTCACAATGGTGAATTACGTGCGGGGCCACCTTACATCCCAAAGGTTGTAAGTTCGATCCCTGCTAGTAAGTTCAAGCTATCGATGAAGGAAAACATCGTGAGGAAACTATAGCAACCACTTTCAGTGGAAAAATACTGGCGCTAATCACCTAACAATGTAAAAAAAAAAAATGTGTTCCTGCAGCTTCCTTGAGGCCCAGTTATTCCAAACTAGATATGCTGCACCTTCGGCCAGAATATCGCTAACTCGTGAAGTTACGCGCACTGCTGTTCAAATACTTGTCTGAAAAGTGTTAAAATACTTATTATATAACTTATCTGTCTTTCGCCTTCTTTTCCTTCACCCTTTTCCCACTAGGTGGAGTCGGCACAACAAGTTTTCCTCTTCCACACGATTCTGTCAGCTGTCCACATCCTTAACTGTATTAAATAATAATAAATATAAAATAAAAAATTCTGTTATATCGATACAAACATTACCTACCCCTAGTTGTTGCCCCGTGAATAATTCTCAAACAAAATGAACGGAACACCCGAATAACATCGACAGACGTTTCCAATTCCGAATATTGATGCAGTAAAAATATTTTTATGTTATCCATTGCTCATTTGTAACGAGTAAATTCCGAATTACGCCACCCGATCTGTTTCGTGTGGTTTATACATACAACATCTTGTTGTTAGTCTATAAAATATATAAAATTTCTTTATTGCAGGCATTAAGCCCATAATTCCAATTTACAATTTTTTTTGTTTCAAATAAGATATGAGTAAAATGATATAAAATAAAATAACCAGAAACTTAAACTATTCCAGAGTCACTGCGTCAGGCCGCGACGCGCGGACTGCAGGTTTTGTAGTTCTACCCTCATTACACAATAATACCTTTATGAGAATCGAACAGTATGTACTCGTATGATGTTGTATGGATAAATAACTAAATATTAGGACTCATTTCACACACGTCTAGTTAGCACCATACTAAACCATATCTAGTTTGCATTATGGTTGCTCATAGCTCATATTAGTATATCAGTTGTCTTTAATAATTAAATATTAGGACACATTTCACACATGGCTAGTTAGCCCTTAGCAACCACAAAACAAACTAGAAATGGTTTGGTAGGGCTAACTAGCCGTCTGTGAAATGTGTCCTAATATTTAGTTATTTATCATCTACCAGACTTGGAACGTTCAGCAGAGCGGCAATGCTACCCACTCAGCCGAGGTCGTAATGTTGTGAACCGAATCATGTCGGCTTCAATAAATCGGGAATTGTGCGGAAGGGCCGTAATCTGGCCTCTCACACTCAATCTACACACACATACATATTTACAATATGTGTGCGCTAATCGGAATGTTTCGACTCTAATCTACAACACTCAGTGATTGGTTTGACGAAATAATGGCTCTGATGTGTTTGATGTATACGGCGCGGGGTTTTACACGCGCTTCGAAGCGATGACAGCAGCTTAGTCGGGCCTGCGGTTGCTTTACGTCACTCACGGCGTCGGTTCGATCCTTCACTCAAAGCTCGATAATAAACTGGAGCTTTCGGTAAAGTATACATCGTGAAGAATTTTAATTTTACTAGAAATATATGACGAGTAGGACTTACTGGCTCTAAATACGTTTGGTTTAGCTGTAAGTGTCATTTATATAAATAAACAGAATTTGAATTTGAATAAAATATAGCTTTAGGAAACCGGACCATTTAAAAAGCCAGTTGTTGATGTTGATAATGATATTTATGACTTTTTCGTGCTTTTAGAGTAGGTGTGTACCTACATAGATTTACGAACTCTGAGATATCATGTTTTTAAAAATTTGTATTTTTAATTACTGTTATTTTATTAATATAAATCTAATCTTTAAACATTACCCTGTACACTTGGTACATACCTATCAATTTCCCCCATTTCCCCTTCGACTTAATCGTAGCATTAAAAAAACGTTCATGTTAATTCATTTTACAGAATGATCTCATGTTAGTTTTTAAGGTAGTTATAAGACTAGCAACGCCCTAATGTTACTTAATTACGGGGTACATGTTACTGTGTTAATTTAATTTGTACTGTACATGTTATGCTGAAATAAATATTCTATTCTATTCTATAAGCAGATGCATGTTAGTAAATGAGGACATGAGAGTGAAAGGAGTGAGTGTAGAGACGACGGCTGATAGAGGAGAACGGAAGAGGAAAATTTGCTGCCGACCCCACCTAGTGGGATAAGGCAAGGAAGAAGAAGAGATTCTATTCTAATATCTGTCATTTCTCTGTGCTTATTTTTCCCCTGATGCTAAAAAACTGTTTTTGTGACATTGTTTTTCAAAAGCCAATAAGTTTTTTAATAACTGTGCAAACACCTGTTTCGCAATATCCAATCAAACTAAAATTGCCGCCGAACATATTCATACGGGTTCCCGCAACGCGCCGGTCTGTCGTGTTTGTGCATTTAAACAAATAAACCCAACGGAATGACTAAACGACAGACTGGGAAAAACAAATTAAATTAAACAATAAATTGCGTTCATTGAAGTGTGTTTTTTGTCAGTGTTGTCCGGGTTTATTGGACTCGTTAATTTTGATAGAAGGATTTTGAAATAAAAATGTGCAGTGCTAGAAATAGTGAGCTGTTTGTTCGCTATTCCATTTGTCCGTCTCTCACTAAGCTGTGTCTCATACACCGTAATTATCTTAAAAGCATAAATATTCATATATAGGTACCCAGCTTTCAAGCTTTTTAATCTTCCCAATTTGCTTCAAGTGAATTAAAACAGTTTTATCACTAACATCGCAGCCTGCAGCTAACTCGGACGTGGTTTGCGATGGATCCGCTTCCACAATAGCCTTCAACTCTTCATTATCAACTTGAGTCTCAGGCCGTCCACGGGGCTTGTTCTGCAGGTCGAAATTTCCAGAACAAAAACGTTGGAACCAAAAACGAACTGTGTTTTCTTTTGCAACACGACCGCCATACACATCATTCACCCTTCGAGTTGTTTCCGCAGCACTAGTGCCACGGTGGAACTCGTACTCGTAAATAATGCGATATAAGTTTTCCATTTTGTAAAATAAGTGACGCAAACAGAAAAAAACAGAAGATAAAAAACAAATGAATGACGATCATCGAAGTACAATACATGAGTCTATAGCTGTACAAATTTAGTGTGATTAAAGTGGCCAGTACGAAAAACGCCAATTTCATAAGGAAGTTGTAAGGACCTAATATTATGAATTTCTGTTGCCGTTAAAATAACAAATATAAAAAATAGGGGGGGTTTGCTCCATATTTAAGGGTGACAGGTAGACGCTTAAAATTTGAACAGAAAATATAATTCTGTATCTATTACATTACACAATTACATTCTCTGTGCAATTGCGTCATGTCAATTGTAATATGTTTAAACTAACAAAAAAAAAAATATTTACACTAGATATTTTTTTAATTTTAGATTGAATGTGTGCTTTCCGTTGTATTTTAGTTTGATCGTTAAAGATTTATTATAAATTAAAACATAAAAGGTATATACTACATAATCTAATGAGGTACAAGATATTACAATAAATAAAACACAGATATAAGCTAAAATTCTTTGTATTTTTAATCATCATCATCGTATAGGGAATAAATATTAATAATATAATCTTAATCCGAGTCAAAAGTTATAAATAGCTATCTAGATCTACTTATAAAGGTAATGAGGTATTATCAATTTCTTCAAACTACTCTACAATTTGTTGAAATAAGTATTCATTTTTCAAAAGGTAAAAACAGGACCCTATTACTAAGCCTCCGATTTTTGGTGAATCTTTCGACTTAATTATGTTTCTAATGACATTTCTAAATTGCTTTTTATTTAATCACATTGTTCATATAATATTCATTAAATATGTATTGAGAAAAGAGCGCGACAAAGTTTTGAACATTAATTATAAACAAAAAATCTATTTATTATCATAAAGTTAGGTACCTATTCTGAAGAAATATAAGAAAATCCTCAAACTTTCATTTTGTTTCAGCTAATTAAAACTCCTTTAAGACTTTCGAAGACTTTTCTAATTTTCTGTCGTAGTAAAATTTGCAAATAACTTATTAGTTTATAACTTATTTGCATTATATTCATTAGAAGAATTTCACTAACTTTCTTTACTCGATATAATATAATTGACCCGCGTGTTTTTTTAACCGCATACCGAGGATTCCTAGTACTATCTAGAGTACCTAGTTACCAGCCAAACGGTTGGGGTAGTTACCTTGTTTAGGCCACTGACAAAACACTGACAGTGGCTAATATACTGAAAGATATCTTAAAGATGTGTGCTGATTTGACAATACGTTCTACGAGAACTTTGGTGGCCCTCAAACATAATTATATTTAGTAAGTATGTTAGTCTAGTTCCTACTTATTATTATTGTAAAATCCTAGTTTAAATAAAATTATTGTTATGTTTATATAATTTAAAATATCTTTAACTATAGGTATTTGCTACTGCCAGTGTTTGTTCAGTGTCTTAAATAAGAGGCTTGACCCACAGCCACAATACTATGCATACATTCTTCCTGCCTACTTCTTGTACGACCGCTTTCGCCGAATTTTACGAATTACTTCAAAACCATGCGAGTGGCCGCTAGTCGCTCTGAAAACTCACAACACCAGAGCTTGGCTACTTAGCTCATAAGAAGTAGTGCGAAACCTTTTAAAGGCGGATTTAATATGTCAGCCTATTTAATATGTCTGAGCCTCTGAGCATAATGTGTGTAGCTATTGCCACTGATAGCAGTTTATTGAAAGTTGCTTATTTCGACGTAAAAAAACCGTCCTTTAAAGGTTTCGTGTTAGTTAACTACCGGCTTACCCTCGTGTTGAATTTCCTTACGAAATCATAATTTACAAGACTTATAGCGATGGCGAGTTCAAAATGTTGAATTTACAGTCTTTTCGTTATAAATCGTAGATGGGAAAAATAGCTTAAATGCCGTCTATAGAACCACTGAGAATATTTATACTTATTTTGGTATCAATATGAAAAAAACTGGTTCAAAAAACCTACTTTGAACCACTATTATTTCGAATTCATAAGTCTGATTTGTACCAAAATAAGTATAATTTTTTTTATTAAGAGTGGTTCTTTAGACGATCTGAAAAAACTGTAAAATCAAGTATTGTAACTGTAAACGGTAATAAGTGTCGAAAAATAGCTTAGAGACCCTCAACAGAACCAATCTAAGAATATTTATACTTCTTTCGGTACCAGTCAGACTAATAAATTAGAAATAAAAGTAGTTAAAAAATCTAAAATAAAACTTTTCGAACCAGTTTTTTATAGATATTGTTTAATCTGAAAAGTATCAAAATAAGTGTAATATTCTTAGAGGGGTTTTTTAGACAGCCTTTAAGCCATTTTTGTTAGTTTTTTCGTTTACGATTTATAGGAAAAAAAAACAGTAAAATTAAGACTTTGACTTAAGGTTAAGTAGGGCGTATAAATTAACAATAATATACATTCCTAGGTATTTCATTATCATTGAAAAGTACATTAACTTGAATTAGAGCTAGTACAAAATCGTATCTTAAAATTGTGAAAGTTTGGTTATTACGAAAAACACCTACATAATATGGAGAGCTGAATATACTTAGTAAATCAATTATCTGATTATACTTAGAAATCCATGTGTTATCATTGATAGGTAGGCACATTATTCAGCTAAATATTATTTTTTATATATATGTGCATTTATAATATAATAATATATAATAAACAATTAAGTTTAAACTTGTATTATGTGCAGTTAAAACCCGAACCTCTAATCTTGTGCTAACTTTAATACGCTACGATTGTACAGACTGTGTATTCCGTTCAAAAACAGAGAATATGTTTTTTTTTAATAATAACTCATTGGCAACAGGATACAATGCGATGTTGCCAACTCTATATCATCTTCTGCCCATGACCATCCTTATCTAAGGCGAAGATTATCTTGATTTTAAAATCTATAAATCGGTATATCGAAAAAATAGCTTAAATGCCGTCTAAAGAACCACTCTTAAGAATATTTATACTTATTTTGGTACCTATCAGACTTATGAATTCGAAATAATAGTGAGTCAAAAATCTAAAATTGAGTTTATTGAACCAGTTTTTTTTTCATATTGATAAGTCTGATATGCACCAAAATTAGTATAAATACTCTTAAAGTGATTCTTTGGACAGCATTTAAGCGATTTTTTCGATAGTTTTTCCGTTTGTGATATACAGCGAATGGAAAAACCAAGATTTTGCTCTTAATTTTGCCTTAATGTAATTTTATTTAGATTAATTTGTTATTCAAAACTAACGCCAAAAACTAGCGATACACCTATCGTGCTACTCCAACATATTCTACAAAATTATATTGTCGCTACAATTATCTGATTTTTGTATGAAAATATTTCACGTGCATTATTGTGCAGGGTGACTGTTTCGGAGACTTATCAGGTAGGCCTTAGGGTCAACTCACACCGCAACGCGATGCGACGCGACGCTGCGTGCAGATTTTAAATAGAGCGATTTAAAATATACTTTATTTATTACACGAAAATATACACAATTAATTGTTAAAACAAGCCACGAAGCGTCTCGATGCAGCGCTGCGCAGCGCAACGTATCTGAATTCTCACAATGAAATGTGAATCTTTTTGTGTAGGAAATAAAGTATATTTTGAGTCGCTGTATATAAAATCTACGCGCAGCGTCGCGTCTCGGTGTGAGCTGACCCTTAAGCCAAGGCCTTCGGGCGGCTTGAAAAACTCTCGACAGAGTTTGACTAGCTTGACCACTAAGCTCATACGAATAAGATAACAAACAGGAAGATTTTTATAGTTTTATTTTTCAATAAATTAAAGACCTTACCACAACTTACCTGATGTTAAATAATAAAACGGTCTAGGGAGGAGCGAGCTTACCTAGAAAAAACCCGTTTTTCACTTTCGCCTTGAATTCTAGTAAGGTTCTTCCGTTATACTTACCTAATAAAATATCACTTTACATTTAAATCTCTCAGACACTTTCTTTAGAAAGCCTTATGGTGATCGTAGAATCATACAGAAGTAAAATTTTCTTTTCTTATCAATTTGGTAATACGACAAACACATATAAAAAAAACTACACTTTGCTATATACTTCTTACTTCATCATATTTACTCTTCGATTTGAAGTTTTTTTTTACAATAATAAAGTCGTCGATACAGTCAACCTGTAATCTTGCTATGCATTTATTCAATATCACTAAATTTTTATTTTTCTATCGTGCTAATTAATATATTCGAATAAATATTATGATAAATCGATGTTTCAATTTCAACTTTTTAGTAGTAAAAAATGGTAAGGCTTACCTTAGTCTATTGGGCAGTATATTTTGTGTTTACTTTACTTATCATGTAATGCAAGTCATTGCAAGCAACGTATAATGACATCTTATAGATAATACTTATAGCTAGACGCCCTTTAACGTCACACGAATTTTATGTTTATTTACTTCCCTCTTTTCCCTCCTCCTTGTCACATTTATAACAGCAACTTTCCGAAACTATTTTAATTTTCATTTGAATTGTTTTTCAAATAAAATAATTTATTTTAACACAGAGTTTTCATATTCTACGATTTTGGAACATCACTAAATGCGAGAACCTTGCCTCCTCTATAGCCCTTTACGTGTATCGTAATTTATGGATGACCGCTAAATATGAAATTTAAGTCAAAATGTTTGAAACTATGCATTTTTTACTTATATCCACTATTATATAGGTTTTACTCGCGCAAAGTCAGGATAAAATGTAGTCTTTGTGTTAATCCAGATCTAAGCTACAACAAATTCTAATTTCAACCAATTAGGTTTTACCTTAAACAAAGAAAAAAACTGTATACAATTACTGTAAATAACTGTAAACAAAGTAAAAAACATACATGACTACTCACACTAACTTTCGTTTTAATAATTTAATAGTACTCGTATCTTACAAAACCTATCAAATCTGAAACTAAAGTTAACTTAAGTTTGAGTAAAAACTAAAGGTAAAAACAAAAATGAAACAAAAAATTAAAATTCAGAACAGAATTTTACTAAAATGTTTACAAATATTTGTAATTAATACGTTTGTTTGTGTACCCGTTTGTTTCGATCACCATACGTCACTACATGTCATTCAGAACCTTGAACAATAATCACACCTTACAAATAGAATATAGCACGTCACACATGAAGATACTATAACGTTTCATCTTAAGATACGAGTAACTTAAGATATCAAATAGAATTTATAGCAACTTAATATATCACACAAGGTTACGATACAATCTTACGGCCCTAGTCTATAGCACATCATACATGAAGATACTATAACGTTTCATCTTAAGATACGTAGCTTAAGAAATGAAATATAATTTATAGCAACTTAATATATTACACAAGGTTACGATACGACATATCTTACGGCCCTAGTCTTTTTAAAAGCTGTGAAGATCAAGATGACATCTTAACGCGTATTCCCACAGCATGGCATCTTAAGATACATTGAACTTATCGTTCAGTATCTTAAAATACCGTTATATGAAAATATTACTTTATCCTTACTTTGGATAATAGCGAGTAATGATTGCATGTCAATATTTTATCTTAAGATAATAATAGCACATATTATTATCTTAAGATAAAGTAATATCTTAATAGGGATAACAAAGAAACCATTAGAAAGTGCATGTCCTCTCCGTCGCGTAACTGAATAAGAGCGAGCGAGAGAACGAATTTTAGAATATTTTCCTTACTGAATTGAGTTGTAGCAACTTCATAGTCTGTGACGCGCTAAAAAAGTCAAAAAAGTCTGTAATGTTTTTTGTATTTATACACTCACGTTCCTTGTAAAGTCATTAAAACACTAGTTACGCCCCGCGATACTACCTGTCTTTATCCAGACTTAAATCTGTGCTAATCTAAGCTACTCATACTTTATCTACATTACTACTATACTTTTTCTAGATCTAATCTACTCAGTTGAGCCTTTCGTGAGAGATATTTCAAATATTTATACAAAGTGACAATATTACAACTTTACATTATAGTTATATGAATTAAATATTATATATATAGTACAGTAAGCGTTACTTTAAAAGAACGCAGGCGGTAGTTCACGCAGTAGGCAGTTTATTATTTTATTCGATGTTATGATATTAAATGTGTATAAACGTGTTAGATACATTTAATGTAATACTAACTTTTATATGTATCTTTAAAACCGCAGCCATTTTTAGGCGTTCTTTTCAGATGATGCGAACTATACTAACTACAAGCAGCGTAGGTGTCTAAAAAGCCTCGCTTATATTCAACCGACCAAGTCTGCTAAATGAATAGTAGAAACATTGTTATCGTTTACTAATAGTTACTTTCTACAACGACCCTTAAAAAGACTATTAGTTATTCCTGTTATAAGATATTATTATATATTTAATTGACTGCACCCCTTGATTTATTTGCGTGAAACTAAAATTTCTATTGATGAATAAATCACCCAATATAATCTCAAAGAATATTTGAATGATAAATTTATTAATTAATAATTGAATTAAAAATATAACTTGTTTTTTTTACAAACAAAACATCTATACACCTAATCCGGATTAAAGTAGTCCATGTGTTAATCCAGGGTGTATATTATCTTTTTTTTTTTTTTTGCCCGCGGTGCGGGGCACGGGAGCCACCCGTCTCCTCGAGGCCCTCCGGCCTCTCTTGAGGGAATGGGTGGAACGTAGGCACGGAGTGCTCTCCTTCCGGATGACGCAGGTTCTCTCGGGGCACGGTTGCTTCGGGAGGTACCTGCACAAAGTCGCCAGAAGGGAGCCAACCCCTGAGTGCCACAGGTGCGGCTGTGCGGAGGATACCGCGCAGCATGCCCTGGAGGTATGTCCGGGAGAAGCCGGGCCGCGACAATCCCTGGTCGCGGTGATTGGGACGGACCTCTCCTTACCGACCATTCTTAGGAGGATGGTCGACGACGAGAGGTCATGGGACGCGATGGCCTCCTTCTGTGAGACAGTCATGTCCAGAAGAGAGGCCGAGGAGTGGGAGCGGGAGTTAGACCCTCACTCCCACCCGCTCCGCAGGAGACGGGCACGGAGGCGAGCCGTTCGGGCTCGGACTCCGTCCCCACTTGGAGGCCCTGGAGCATTGGACGCGGGGGTGTCCGGTGCTTCACACCAGGGATAAGGGCCTCCCGAGGAGACGATGCCTTTGGTTGTCCCAGGGCATCGCTCGCGCCGTAGAGGGGGGCGTCGCCCCCCTTGAGGTGGGTCCGCTCGGACTGCGGACAGCGGCCTGGGCGGGGAGAGCAGCGGCAATGCGAGAAGCGGTCCTGCTTCCCTGCCCCCGTCGTGAAATGGGACACCGTGAGGTTTTAGTCGGTAATGACGGCCCTTCTGGCCGTCGAGCCCGACATACCCCGCTCGCCTCCCCCAGGCTTGTAGCGGGAGATGCGTAAATGCATTTCCTCACGAAAAAAAAAAAAAAAAAAAAAAGGGTGTATGTTATCTATCTTCAAAACTTCACGCCAATCGGTCCAGCCGTTAGAGCGAGCAAAGATCCCACAACCATCTTTAAAAACTGGCGTTTATAATACATATTAATAAGTTAACTGTCAACAACCATAGTCCACGACCAGTGGTTAGCATAGTCATAAGTGTGTTAAAGATAGTTTAAGACATGGCAACCACTGGTTTTATTTTTGACAAATTGTCAGCCATAGCACAGATATCTTAAACTATTTTATCCACTGCCAGTGTTTGCCCAGTGTCACACATCGTAGCTTTACATCAGGCAAGCAGTTGTAAAACGCAACAATATCAAGGGTAAAAAAAAACAGCCCCAGCATTAACAGATCCACCCAAATCAATGACACTGGCGAAAGTGGAATATGCCTAGTTTGGAGTTAATGAATATTTTTCACTTTGACAGTAAGTTAATTAAATTTTAGTTGTAGTTTGTATTCTTATATGTATTTGTATGTCTTTAAGAAATAACGATAGCAATAGAAGACAAAATTAAATATTACTTTGTATTTACATGGATATCCGCAAAGTAACACCTGAGTCAATATGTTACTAACGATAGCAACCTTACTATTCATTTAGCAGACTTATCCTCTAAAATTCGCATAAATAACACTATAATTACATTACAACAAAACATTGCTAGTTCTTATTAAAATAGTGCTTTACCAAACTACTACGTTTTCCCTTAAGAATAAAAGAAGGAAACTTCTAAATCCTATCTTACAATAATATACAATTATATTTTACAAACTTTTTGGCAAGACTTACCATGACAGATTGAAACATTAAAACTGTTTTTAATTATTTACATCACAAAACTTGTATTTTTGTCATGATTTTATGATATTACTTACTAGCTACGCGTTAATCCGTGATAAATAGTAGTTATATGTTTATCCAAGGTAAAACATACCTCCATTCTAAATTCAATCTAAATCAGTTTAACCCGTCACTTCTTCATAGAAGCAACAAACAGAAACACAACACTTCTAGTTAATAGAAAAAAACATTTGAAAGTTTATGATTCTTCAAAATGACATCTCACTTGCATTAATTACCAAAGGAGGCTTTTTGTAGAAACTTTTAAATTAAGTAATACAAACTTTCGCATTAATAATATTTATAGGTCTCAAGCTAATAGGTAGTTTGTATTTATTTTACAAATATAATATAAATACTAATTATGAATGATAGAAAATATTTATGTAATATATTACAAAGACATGAAAGATGGTGAAAGAAACCTTTATTTTTTTATATACAAAACCACATAGACTAAGATCCAGTGGCCGTCAAACTTTTGTCATTAAATGTTACTCGTTCAACCCGCTTCCAATGCCATGCGACCTAGCTGTGACGTCACTAGCGACATTTGGTGCAATTTCCAAACGCTGTCGTGACTTTCATGTTTGTGATATTTTAAATTGGTTTAATAATATAATTAAACTGTTTGCTTGTTATATATTTTCAAACAACTTCGTAGCAATATCTTGAAATTAGCAAAACCGCTTCTCCGTACATTTAGATAAGGGTGTTCCAACTTTTTGAATGGAACTGCTGAATTTTAGCTTCGTGAATTTCCAAAAGATGTTGCTTGAATTTCAACTTATCTAACCTTAAAATTTACGTAGTTACCAGTAAACCTGTATAAGATGACCTAAATTTAACAGCCGCGGACCATTGATCTAATACCACGATATTACATAATACCATGAAATATTAAAAACCTGAACATTGGACTACTTATTCGACATATTTTTGGTATTAAACTAACGGGAATTTAAACCTTATCTTAGATAATTTCTAGTTAACTTAATTAGAAGTGAAATTAATAATTATTCCACGGTCAATATTATTGTAACGTAACGCTTTTACTAAATAAATTAGTATTTATATCTATACTATAATATAGGATTAAACTTATATATATACGTGGAAGGAATTGAAGACAAATTACGTTTTCATGACCACGTAAAAAGTAGTACATATATCGAAACCTGTTGGCGTTCCCTTTTCAACACTAAAAAAAATTAAATACACAAAGTTCAAAACTGTGACGCAGGAAGTCAACTCAAAACTTAACTGCAAAAGGAAAAGTCAACTCAAAACTTAACTTAAAAAGCAAAAGTCAACTCATAACAAACTCAGCCCGCTGACAAATAAGTAAAAAAATCAGTGTCGAAGAAAAACGTCTGCATATTTATTACGTCGCATTAAAACATTTAAAAAATACTCCAATAAACAATGTGCAATAAAATAAATAATCATGAAAAAATTTTTTTTTAATATTTAGACAATAACCATTGACTATTCTCATTTTTCAAAACTAGGTATTCCTTGATTCATTGATTATATATTTTGTTAGCTTTAGGCCTAAATATTAGAATTTTGTCTTATCACAATCATTGTATTTTCTTTTTTCTCATTATTTAAACCTACGTCTCAATTAATACATTTTCAAGTGCATAAGTAAAGTTTAATTTATTAAGAGGACAGCAGTAAAATCTGTGAAACCGTAAAGTCAAATGTTCCTAGAATCCCCCAAAGATAATTCCTTATAATATTACGGCTTTTTTAAATTAATGAAGCAACCGACTTACCAATTCTCAACTAAGAATACCGATAATAACAAAAAAATAACTACAAATCTTTTACCATATAGGTACCATTCTGTACCGTACAATACACACTGTACCGAACCATATACGTACTGTACCGTACCGTACACGTACTCTATCACGCCGTATAAATACTCACACTGTAGGGCTAATACAGGTTTTTTACAAAGCTCAAAAGTACATTATAGTTTGCGTTTCGTTAAAGTTTTATCCATAGACAAAAGATATACGTAAATCACTTTATTTTTACCAAAAATTTGAACCACTAATATTATTTGTCTATGGATACAACGGCAACTATAACGTTATATTACGAAAATCTTGTGCATCACGTCCGAAAATTATTTATTTAGTCAAATCATACTCTCATCAGTAAAGAAAATATTCAAAAGTTATGTCGGCTCGCTTGCATAATCTTTATTGACGGAAATTATAATAGTACGAGTAGATCTCTTTTCTGAAAATACGAACAATTTGTGATTTTTCACACAAAAAAATCCCATTATGTAAGAGATTATTCATTAGGTAAGAGATTTTTTTAATCTCTTCACTAAAATCTTTTCTATCGTGTACTGGGAATAAGGTTGATTTTCCCATTAAATAGTCTTTAACAAGTAAAAATACCATTTTATCACAAAACGTTTCTTTTTGCACACTGTTACAACACTTATAACATCCTTAAACGATGAGTTTCATATTAGTAGCTGTCCGTTGGTAGCTCTAAGTTCGTTTGTTTGTCTGTCCGTTTACTTTAGACTTGTGAAAAGGTTTTGCCGTACCAACAACCTGGTACTCAAAGGGCAATTTGACACAAAATTACCATTTGCATCTCAAGACATTCCTTTTTACACACTGTTACAAGATTTATAACGTCCTTAAACGGTGAGTTTCATATTGGTAGCTGTCCGTTAGTAGCTGCGCTCTGGGTTTGTCTGTCCTTTAGACTTGCAAAAAGGTTTTGCCGTACCAATAATCTGGTACGGCAAAAACTGACAAGGCAATTCCACATAAAATAACCATTTGCATCACAAAACATTCCTTTTACACACTGTTACAATACTTATAACGTCCTTAAAATGTGAGTTTAATTTTAGAAGCTGTCAGTTAGTAGCTCTGCGGTTGTCTGTTCTTTAGACTTGTAAAAGTTTTTGCCGTACCAACAATCTGGTACGGCAAAAACTGACAAGGCAATTCCACATAAAATAACCATTTGCACCACAAAACATTCCTTTTTACACAGTGTTACAAGATTTATAACGTCCTTAAAAGGTGAGTTTCATTTTAGAAGCTGTCCGTTAGTAGCTCTGCGCTTATCTGTCCTTTAGACTTGTAAAAAGGTTTTGCCGTACCGACAATCTGGTACGGCAAAAACTGACAAGGCGATTCGACATATAATTACCATTTGCACCACAAAACATTCCTGTTTACACACTGTTACAATACTTATAACGTCCTTAAAAGGTGAGTTTCATTTTAGAAGCTGCCAGTTAGTAGCTCTGGGTTTGTCTGTTAGACTTGTAAAAGGTTTTGCCGTACCAACAATCTGGTATTGCAAAAATTGACAAGGCAATTCCACATAAAATTACCATTTGATCCCATCACAAAATATTCCTGTTTACACACTGTTACAATACTTATTAGGTCCTCAAGCGATGAGTTTCCCATTTTATTTGACCTGTCCGTTAGTAGCTCTATGTTCGCTTGTTTGTCTGTCCGTTAGCTCTAGACTTGTGAAAAGGTTTTGCCGTACCAAAAAACTTGGTACTAAAAGGGCAATTTTTTGACAAGACATTCCTTTTTACACACTGTAACAATACTTATTAGGTCCTCAAGCGATGAGTTTCCCATTATGTTTGATCTGTCCGTTGGTGCCGACCTCCGCGTCCGCTTGCTTGTCTGTCCGCTTGGTGGAGCACTTGCAGAGCGGCCGGATGAACAGGATGAGGCCAGAGAGCGCTATGAACAGGCCCGCCAGGTAGAACGACAGGTCGTATGTGCCTGTCTCGTCGCGGATCCAACCTGGAGCGTCACAACACTACTGTTACGAGGTGTACTTGGTCTATTATATGAGGCCACCAGAACCAGAGCAGCCCAAACCACAATTTGTGATATTATTACTTGACCACGGCAATGCCCCTTTTCAAACCCCTAATTTCAAAGCCAGAGTGGCTCAAAGGTAATTTCGATAAATAATCATAGATGGTGCTAAAAAATATGTTATGGCATTTTGATTCTTAAAACAATGTCAATAGAGCACACTGTTTTAGCACATATCCACATAATTTGTAGTTTATGTTTGGGCCGCTCTGGTTCTGGTGGCCTCATATCTTTGTCTATGGGAAACTAACTGGTGGTCAATGCGAAACCTATTAAGCGTGGCTTCAGTAAGACTAGTTAACCGATTTTTGGATAAAGACTTTTGGAAATACGGGAAAAAATACTTCGCCGTCCATTCTTCCGCGCGCCGGCTACATTTGTGAGGCATGTATTCACAGTAGAGATTAATAATTTTCAAAATATAAAAATATCGATAATCACATGTTAATTACAATTTAATACTAATTATTAGAGTTCAATAATTAGGTTTTCGGGGTAAAACAGGTGCCTGACCCCCGAAAGTGACACCGGAACTAGGTGTCACTTTTGACACCGGACACATCAATATCATATTATGATCTAAGGTGGAGCAAACTTACTTTTAAATAGCCGATTCACTCTTGCTTTTTAAAACCGCTATATTATTCTAGTTTTCGGGGAACATGGAGCTCGGTAAAGAATATAAATATAGACTTCCAGACTAGCGGGATATTGTTGGATTTCATTGTGTCAAAAATGACACCAGATTCGAGCTCATTCCTGATAATAATCAATTTGACTTTGACTTTGATGCCCCAACTAGGACAAAAAGTCCTAGTTTTGTATTAAACTCGTCGTGTCACTGGCTAGATACTAGTCCCGTAAAGTTCACTGTTTCTTCTCAAATCAGCTGATCAATTCATATTTATTTGACGTCAGGCTCTAAGTACAAGCATGGTAGTGGGTAGAGTAGTAGAGTAGTAGTGCGCACCTGCGAGCGGAGGCCCGACCAGGTTGGCGATGCCCTGCATGAGGAGCAGCAGCCCGTACGCGTTGGTGAACTGCTCCAGCGATATCTGCTCCACCAGGATGATGGACGTGAGCGAATAGTTAGCCGCTATGAACGCGCCGAACGCACCTGCAACGTTCATATATCGCACATTACTACGACGACCTTGTTGGCGTAAAGGTTACTTTGCCAGACTGCCAATCAGAAGGTTCCAGGTTCGATTCCTGGCGCGGCCAACTTTGTGCTTAATAAAGTTTGTTGGTCCTGGGTGTTAAATATGTATCTAAATAAAATATGTATGTATGTATATGTAGTATATCAGTTGTGTTAACTAACATAACACAAACTAGTAATGGTTCAGTACGGAGGTACCCAGCCGTGTGTGAAAAAAAAATGGTTTCTATGGACACAACTACTACAAATATACACCATCCATATTAGTTTTCGAGATAAAAAGAAGCCTATGTGTAAACACAAAGTCTATCCTATCACCATACCATACCAAAATTTCATCAAAATTTTTAAGCCGTTTAAGCATGAAGAAGTAACAATCATACTCCCACACACACCCAAACACACAAACTTTCGCATATATTATATTAGGTGGTTAATACATGGGCGAGTGCAAAAGTTTTTTTTTTTTTGCTTTTATTGTGTTATGAAGCGTAACCACCCAAACAGCGACACTCCACAGGAGTCCCAGGCGTGCATCCAGCCCAGCACTCGTGTTGGGCTGGGAGAGCAGCGGCAATGCGCGAAGCAGTCCTGCTTCCCTGCTCCCGCCGTGAGATGGGACACCGTGTGGTTGTAGTCGGTAGTGACGGCTCCTCTGGCCCTCGAGCCCGACATACCCCGCCCGCCTCCCTCAGGCTAGTGGCGGGAGATGCGTATATGCATTTCCTCCCGCAGTACTCGTGTAGGAGGGAGAGACTGACCCGAGGCGGCGGCGAGGCCGGAGTAGGAGGAGAGCAGCGGCATGACGAGGGTGACGGCGCCGCACAGCACCATGCACACCGAGTACACCAGGCTGGGGCTCGCGCACTCCCAGTCGCCCACCCAGCCCAGCACGATCTGCAACAATACACACTACGCTTGTAACCTGGTCACGTAAGGCAACTCATTCTAATTCTAATTTGAAGTGGGGGTGATGAGACCTGCACTGCTAGGGGCGTATTGTGCATTCCCCCTTACCAGCCTACTCAAGCCAACCGAGCTCCTTGAAATAACGGAGCACAGCCTTGGGTCACTGGCATACCTGTTCCACCCCTGTTGCGTCAGATGGTCTGTTTGTCTGAAGATTAGCAATGGAAGGCGAACTTTCATCTTGAGCTGCTATCATCAGGCCGTAACTCCTTCTGGTTTGTTTGGTAGCCTCACAGTGCAGTAGCACATGTTCTACCGTTTCATTTTCCTCAAGACAGCCCCGACATAGAGGGCTGTCTGTCGCCCCTATTTTATGTTGGTGGTAGTTGAGATCACAGTGGCCGGTAATGATGCCGACCATCATACGTAGATCCCCTCTTGTGAGTTTTAGTAAATTAATAAGGCAGATCTGCTTGCAAAAGAAGGAGCAAAGAAACAAACGATATGCGCTAACATAGCTGATCTCTGCAAGCCGACAGCTATGGAAGCTAGAAATACACTACGAGCACATGCTGAACGAGAACACCAAAATCTGTGGAACAAAAGAACTGATTGTAAAAACTCTAGACTCTTCTTACCCAAATTAAACAAAAAAGTAACAAAGGCAACTCATTTCACACTTACGTTATTAATTAACACTTACATTATTAATTAAATAACAGCTAAAGTGGGAACTCCTTGCCGGGTGTCTGGCCGGCAAAGAGTTTCATACCTTGGAAGTTGTTTCCCAAAAACGATCCTCTAGTGGTTTATGGAGCATGATCTTATAGATCACAATATCGTTTCCCCTTTTTTTGGATACTTAATTTTAAATGCTTCCATGTGTGTTAGAGCATAATACATATAATAATAACTGGCTATAACTAGCTAGGCACTAAATCAACTCACTATTTTATTAAACTAGTTATAATTAAACATAGCATACATACTTTCATTTATTTGAAAAGTACATAAATAAATTTATCTTTATCTTTCTCATAGATATGCAATCAAACTGTGGCACGAAACTAATATCTCATTAAATATTGAATCAACATTATGACGTAAGCAAAATAGTTTAATTTTTGATGCTTCCAATATACAGTTTATAGAACTAGTTTGGAAGCCTTTGGATTCCAAGCCATTGTGTTGTATTTGACATAGTAAATCTATGTCAAATAAAGAAATATAGTATTTGTATAATCTTACAGGTTTACTTAAAACACACGGAAGTTATCAGCTGCTGTTATCATAGCTGTAGCTACAAAGAAACTGCGATTTAATTGGGTCAGGATGAACAAAGAAGACAGAGAGGTCGATATACGACAACAAGTATTGATTTTTCGAATAACGGACTTATTTGTTTCTTAATTGTAGAGTTAAACCTGGAAACTAAGCAATGGTTTTACTTTACTTTTTAAGGTTCCGACCTTATATATGAGATATAGCCTTGTGACATACAGATAGACAGCCGAAGCTTAGCAATAGGATCCCGTTTTAACCTTTTAGGAACGGAACTCTAAAAAATTATATCGAAATTGCCGAATTACATATACTTGAATGTTCACGAGTACCTATGTAACATATTAAGGGGCTTGATTTGTAAAACATTTTTTTTGTACTTCAGCGCTTGACCACAATTCACCTGATGGTAAGTAAAACAACCAATGATGGTAAGTAAGCGAGTGTGGCTCGGTGGTAATAAGCGAGTGTGGCTCGATGGTAATAACGTCTGCTTTTCAATCAGACGGATCCTGGTTCGATCCCAGCGCTACACCAATGACTTGTTTTTCAAGTGTGGATTTACACTCGCTTTACGGTGAAGGAAAACATTGTGAGGAAACCGGCATGTGAAGACCACAATATCCAAAGACGTGTGTCTACCGCCAAACCTCGCTTGGCCAGCGAGGTGGATTATGGCCTATATATCTTTCTCCTAGTGAGAGAAGGCCCCGAGTCCCAGCAGTAGGAACGTATAGTGGGCTGTTTATGTGTATGTGTGTGTAAATAAACACAAGTTGGACTGACCTCTCCAAACATGTTGACGATCCCAATGATGCTGATGAGCATGCTGCTCTGGCCCTCGTTGAAGCCCATGGCCAGGCCGCTGTCGGTGAGGTACACGTAGGGCACGTCGTACCACATGTACAGCAGGAAGTTGGACAGCGTGAACACGAGGAACGCGGGGTTCAGGAAGTGCGAGAAGTCCAGCACGTCCACCGCCAGGTCCCAGAAGTCCCACAGCCCCGCGTACCACTGCACCTGGAGCGAGACACAGTGCAGTTGGTGCATGTGCTATACATACTGCTACTAGCTGACCCGGCAAACGTTGTTTTGCCTCACTTAGGGGTATAAAAAATAGATAGTGTAGCTTATATGACACGTTCGTAGATTTACCATAGCAGCGCCATCTATTGATTACTTACTCAACCCAGTCGAAAGGTATCGACATCTGTTAGAATCATTTTAAGTTAACAGATAATTGTGACTGTCAAATAATAATTAGCACAAAATTAAAATTGCGACTATAATTTGAGATTTAAACCATCCTATTTCTCAAGTTTAATCAAACTGCACATGGTGTGCGAATTTTAGGTTAAGTGGTTTAGGAGTCCATTGAGGACAAACATTGTGACACAACATTTATATATATTAAGATAACTTGGTAATTCTGATGATTGTAATCATCGTTAATTTCGCTTTTCTTAATATAGAGTATATTAAGATGATAAAATGATTAATATACTCAAAAGCTAATCCATTAATTAGTTAAGTCGGTATTGCATGACACTTTGCTTGTTTGCTACTGGCATAGATTTTACATTAATAAAAAAGAAAGCTCACCTTTTCCTTGGCAATGGTAGTCATCGAATTCTTGAATATGTTGGGACAGGAAGACGCCCGCAGCCTGTACCTGTTGATATTGAGCATCGCGCCTCGATACGTGAGCGAGTGTCTGTGCAGGCGCAAGTCCTTGAGGAAGGCGGGCGGCTTCCTCCCGCTGGGCTGCCTCTTGAGCCAGAGCGTGATGGCCGCCTTGTCGCTGAGCGGCTCCTGCGCGGCGGCGTTATCCCGCAGCGCGGCGGGGGAGAGCGCGGCGGGCGAGGGCGGGGAGGCGAGCGCGCGCGGGGGGGACGCCTCGTGCAGCCGCCCGCTGTCGCTGAAGCTGCGCGACGGCAGCATCATGCCCGGGTAGTTCTGCGCCAGCACGGCGTACGCGCGCCCGCGGCTCGACATCATCTCGAACACCTCGAGCGACACGCCCTCGCCGCCCGTCATGTACGTGGGCAGGTCCACGAGCGAGCTGAACTGCGCCACGCCGGGCGGCGCGGCGGGCTGCGCGTCCCCCGCGCCGCCCGCGCCCTCGCCCGCCTTGCTGGAGCCCACGGCGCTGCTCCGGCTGTCCGAGAAGCTGTCGGCGGAGGAGCCGTAGCGCTTGTTGCGCTTCCTCTCGCGGCGGCGCTTGCGCTCGCGCGCCTTCTCCGTGTTCATGGCGGTGGTCCAGGGCAGGTCGCGGAACAGCAGGCCGCACACCGCCATGTTGAGGAAGAAGCCGGCCAGCAGCAGCGTGGTGCCGCGCCACCCGTACTCGTCCAGCAGCGCGTTGGTGAGCGGCGCGAAGATGAAGGTGCCGATGCCGCTGCCGCACACGGAGATGCCGGTGGCCAGCGAGCGCTTCTTCTCGAAGTAGTAGGCCACGATGACCACCGCGGCCACGTAGCACAGGCTGAGGCCGAAGCCCGCCATGATGCCGAACGTGAGGAACAGCGTCTCCATGTTGTCCACGAAGGCGGAGATGACGAAGCCGGCGGCGGCGAGCAGCGCGCCGCACACGGTGGTGCGCCGGCAGCCGTACCGGTCCGTGAGGAAGCTGGCCACGGGCCCGGAGAGCAGCGGCATCGCCATGAAGATGCCGGCGATCCAGGCCGTCTTGCCCTTGCCCTCGCCGAAGTACTCGAGGAAGTGCGGGAAGAACACGCCGAAGCTGAAGGTGATGCCGTCGGCGATGAGGTTGACCATGAAGGAGGCGAACACCACGACCCAGCCCCAGCCGCCGTCGGGCGGGCGCGCCTCCGCCAGCACCACGTCCTCCTCGTCCGAGGAGGAGGAGGCGGAGCTGGAGGCGGCCGCGGCGGGCGGAGGGGACGCGGCGTCGAACTGCACGTGCCTGCCGCCGCCCGCGCGGATCAGCGGCTCGGCCTCGGGGATGGGCGCCAGCGGCCGGCTGCCGGCGTCCGCGTGCCCTGCGGGCCCTGGGAACGGGCGGCTCACGGGCTCCATGTGACCGACGCTTGCTTGTAGCGGGGCGGTATCGGCGTCCTTGTGAGCGACACTTCCTTGCAGCGAGCCGGTGACGGTATCCTTGTGGCCGGCGCCTCCTTGGCGCGGCCGATGGTCCGCGCCTGGCGGCGGCGGCGCGCCGGCCGCCTCCATACCGGCACCGCGGGGCGGCTGAGCGCGCGCAGCGGGCGCGGCGCACTCTCACCACCCCGCCGCACTTCCATGCGGGGAACGCTCCACCGCCGCGACCTCATGCTGCAACAACACAAACATCCCTTGTAGCCTTGGACACATACTGACACTATATTGTAAGGCATTATATGTATTATACACAAGGGGTAGTGGGAACACCGGGAACGAAACCAGCTCAGTAATAGAGAATCACAAGAGTCTACCCTCAAGCTCAGTGTATATCAGAGGTACAGAACCACCTAAATATAAGCCCTGGATAACCAATACAGTTCTAGAATTAATAAAAAAGAAAAAAATATTTCGGAATATGTATAAAATATCAAATGACGAGAATGATTACAAGCTATACCGTGACCTGAATAATAAATGTGTGGCCTTATCAAGAAGAGAAAGAAGCATTTATGAAAGCAGTATTTTAGACTATGGTGATAAAACATTTTATTCTCATATTCCTAAATGTATAAGCACAAAAGTTAGTATTCCACCAGCAAATTAGTATTCCATCATGATTGCTAAAAAGGCAAATTCTTTTATGTATGTCATCCGCAAAGCTTTTACTGCAATGACCATTGAAATTTTCACTAAGATTTATAAGACCTACATCAGACCGCTATTAGAATATGGTTTTCAAGTTTGGAGCCCATACTTCCGAAAGGACATTGACCCCCTAGAAGAGCTACTAAGATGCCTTCAGCCTTACGCCGCAAGACTTATGAGCAACGATTGGAAGCCCTGCGCCTCACCACTCTAGAAGAAAGGAGGTTACGTGGGGATCTAATAGAGACTTTTAAAATTATTAATGGGTTCTACAACCTTCCTAATTTAGCAGATTGCTTTAAAAACTGTAATTGTTATGAGCATAGCAGAGGCCATAGCAAAAAAATCCAACAATCATCATCATTATCATTAGCCAACACTAATACGGGGCAGCTTATATACTATGATTTAAAATATATATTTATATACTTTTTTTTATGTCTGCTTTATAGTTTGTAATGACTTTACTTGACTTAGAAGATTTTGTTATAAAACCTTGAGTTCGACCACTTAGCACATACGAGAAGATATTAATTATCATGTATGATTGGGAATCATTTTACCAAATCCTAGTCGAGTGTACCCATGAGTACGTTACAAATACAAATAGTATATTTAGTACAAATATAAGGATGAAACGTACCTACTATAACTAATTTAATTGTAAAGTACTATAGCTTAGCCTTAGTGTACGTTTTGCCATATCCACTGCGCCCCGCGCTAAGTATCATATGATCCTGTTATGCGGGGCAACAGTATTTCGATTTTTGTTACACTTAAATTAAGAAGACTTACCTAGCTCATCACACAGTTTTATAAAGCTAAAAATAAAGTACACTAACAGTAACAAATACTAAAAACGAAAAACAACTCAATGCCAAAACTCAAAAGCCAACTGTCAAATTTTGGTGTTGCCATATATAGGAAAAAATTTTGGCTATCTAAATTAGAAATCACGCCTAGCGTTCAAATGGCATTAAAATTTGTGTGATTTAATATAATATGTATATAAGTATGTGTGTGTGTGTGTGAGTGTTTGTGTGTATGTGAGAGTGTGTGTGTATATGAGTACGTATGATTGTATATGAGTGAGCTGTATTTAGTTTAATTGTGGAGAGTGTATTGGTGTGTGTGTGGAGTTAGTGAAAGCCACATGAGTGGGAGTGTGTTGTGTTCAGTCTTGTCACTGATTTAATATGAAATGGCCTTATTTTGTTGTCTCAATGACTCTCTGTCATGTTGTCTCAATTGTTGTTCAACTTGGCCATTCCCCAGGGCCCTGCGTCACGGCGCGCTAGTTTCCACCGCGAGGATGTAAGGATAAAGGCTCTCGCGGATATAGCGCTGCTCGCCTGATTGGCACACAATGACCACCTATCAGAGTATATTTAGAGCTCACTCGACTACTGACCCGAGCGATATTGGAATAAGTATATAGCGTCTGTAGCTCGGCTCGCTAAGGTGATCTGACGCGATCATCGAAGCTAAGCAACTTCATACTAAATATTGAACTCATGTCTGTAAGCCCTACGGGAAAAAACTAGAGAAATCACTACATACATTTTTAGCTGTAAATAGTTTTAACTTTTATGACATTTTATAATACCACCTATGTTTGTATTTGGTATTATAAAATACCTAGTTTTATAGACAAATAAATCATTCATTCATTCAAAAGCAACGGTCGTCAACAGGTCAACGGTGTTTGGATGGGTGACCGTACACAAGATTGACATGAGTTTTTCAAGTGGTATTTTTATCTGGGCGCTACCGTGGGTTGGATAACACGTTAAATTGTAGGTCCCGGCTGTTAGTCTTAGCAGCTTGAGGCTGGTTACCAGCCAGGCGTAGAAAATGCTCTAACAACATGAAAATGTCCACGTAATTATTTAGATACTCTACGATGTCACTTAATACTATTTGTACACTTCTGTGGATGTTTGGTTAGTTCAGTATCATGTTCCGTGACTCTACAATTAGGCGGAGGCAAGACGAAGGCTGACTCAATTAAAGTTAGGCCACTGTCACTGACTATCATGATCATCATGATCGTTATACCGTGAGGTTCCAAAGGCGCGTACTAAGCGAACCGCGAAGGTGTGAAATTCTTCGCTAAGCTAAGATACTCGAAAATATAAAACTAGACTTGAAGACCATAAAACTGAATTCAAAACGTATCAGTCTAATTACAGATATTGCGTGTTCTCCTTCCTAGTGTACCGTGCGTGACGTCACAGCCAGCCTCAACGGAAGACCAGCGTTGGTTGCTCTCCAGCAACCAGCATTATGCTGAGTTGGGGCTGTGTTATGACAAATTAAAGTTTTTTTACTTTATTTATGTGTACTATTCTAATTATTGTTATATTTTGGCTTGTACAGATTAATTTGTCACAATAAATAATTTTCTTTCTTTCAGATAGAAGAAAAGATTTAGTGTACTTCCGTTGTATGTATCACAGCAAAAGTACCCTAAATATTCATTTTTTTTCTACTATCTAAAATGGATTTCCGCAAAGTAACGCCTGAGTCAATAGGTTAGTCTCATTACAGTCGAGTATTATCGAGTATTGTCGAGTATGTTTCAGATTTTCCCCTCGTCATCAAAAAAGGCATTTCTGCTGTTTGCAAAGCTTTGTAAACTATTCAAACTCTTTGTGAATCCGCGTGTAGCGACCTCTTTGTGCTGTGACCTGTTTCCACATAGCGAATCCTCTATAATGTCCCGTTACATACATTCAAACTTGATAATTATCGAATAAGAACATTAGCATTTATAAGAAGCCACCAGCCCACTATACGTTCCCACAGCTGGGACTCGAGAGCCAAATGTCCACCATGATAACCAAATGCCTGGAAAAGATCGCTTTAAGCGATAAGGCCGCCAATTGTGGCACACTATTTTTTTTTCTTAGTTATTATTTTATCTTTAGTTTTAGTTTTAAGTTTGTGTCCAATAAAGTATTATCTATCTATCTAAATGCGGATGGCAGATCACAATTGGTTTTCGGATTTTGTGGTATTTAAAGCAATTATACCCATATACGAGAGAATAATAGTTATGCCTGACACAAAATATGTCTAAACATTACGATAACAAAAGCTTGATCTGTTTATTTTGTAATTTGACACCAGAACACGAGTAGAACAAAAGTTCCAACGGTATTGTAACTAGGTTCCTATAAATAATTTGCATAACATAGGCTGGTCTTCCGTTTCCGGAGCCAAAAATAATGGCGACGGTCAAACAAAGTATTTGCATATAACCTTGACCTTCGTAAAAATTGACAGTAGCTTTGCGACCAATATTAATAATTGGTATTTTTTACAAGAAATATTTTAGCTATTCGACGGGAAAATGCTGCTAGCATTTTGAGAACTCTGCCACGCAGTGATAGCTTGGACGGTGTGCTTACCCATATTTATTGCAGTGTTTTAGTTTTTCTTTTTATTTTCATTTTATCATTTGTAATTAGTAATTTAATTCTATGTCTGTAAATCTGAATCCTTACTTAGAAATAGAAATATTTTTAAAATAAACATACAAAAGTAGTCTTTGTATGAACTTAGTTCACAACAAATTTAGTTCAGCACAAAGATGTTGGCCGTGCCGGGAATCGAACCCGGAACCTTCTGATTGGCAGTCCGGCATGGTAACCATTACGACATTAACGAGGTCGTCAAAATAGCTTATGTTACTCAGGGATAATGTAGCTTCTCAACGGTGAAAGATTTTTTCAAATCGGTCCACTAATTTCGGGGTCTATTTGCGTCAAACAAACAAGCAAAAAATCAAACTTTTCCTCTTTATAACTGGTAAAGAAATATTACGTATGGTATCGTAAATCCAAGACGGGAAACATCTAGCGACACTTTTCCACTGGCGGCATTCCAGAGGCGATCGGTTAACGTCACAACCTGTAAATATGTGGATATTTGGCAGCAACAGTATCTCTCGCAAGGTGAATGTGCATATATGCGGAGTTTACACAAATAGCCGAGCTTTGAAGCCGGTCCGTGGGCGGGTGAGCAAATACTATCACATCATCGACGTATTCGTAAAGATCCTTATCTCAAGGTATAGCGCCCAGAGCAAAAGTAAGGTGAATTTAATATATAAACACAACGATATAATACTACAGTCAAGCATAAGATTTACCGCATGCAAAACTACATTTTAGCTACCGTTTTGTTCATAGAAAAATCTCAGTAGTCCACGTTAACAGTGAATACTACTTCAGATCGTATTCATATCACCCACACTGCGTCGCAAATCGCAGCTCGCTCGCAGTTAGATCTAAATACATATTGAATGTTAATGTATATAGAATTCTATAAAAAATTGAATTCTACTATTTGTAAAAGGATAGAACTTAACCTAAACGAAAACTATAACGTAGTAGTGCGCATTCAAAATAACTAGTTCTAGCCGTAACAAGAGCAGCATGAAAACTAGCTCCCAGTAAAAGACCTGATAGTACATGAATTTACACTCAATGTTGAAATATCTAAACACAAACTTGTTTCGATAGAAATTATCAAACACGATCAAATTACAATCAAATAATATAATAAACCGAGATCCTATAAAGAAGAGACAATAAAAGCATTTATCTTGGCAACGTTAGCCGCGCCTAATCCATCATTCCCGAATCATTAAACTTCCTACAGCGACAGGAAACTCTCAATCTTTATTTATTACTCCGAAACCGGGACTTCGTAACAATTTGGATTCAAAAGATATAAAACACTTTATCGGGGCAAATGATAAAACGTAAATTATCTTCGTTAGAGATCAATTCTTCGCGCAATGAGTAATAGTAAATCTGATATCGAATCGAGATTATATTGCATCCGTAGTGCCAAAAGTTCCAATCATATCATGATCGATTCAATATCTATGTTTTTTATCGCAGAATCAGTAAAACCTACCGGTAATCATGTGCCTGGCCTTTAAAGATAATAAAAACCTTGAAATTACTTAAGGCAAGATTAGACTACAGTAACAGCACTTCCAAAACTCTCGAAACCAGAGCTTGGCATCTCATGTGAAGAAGAAGACTTGAAAATCAGGTAAGGATGACCTGTTCCGACTTCAGGCGATGGCCTGCTCTGGATGCAGTAGCAGGAGATGGCACAGGACCGAGGGAAGTGGTTTCTCTTGGAATTGGAGCTCAGGTTCTAGTTTGGGTCTTACCGCTAACCTAATTTTGATTATTGTAACTATTGTAACTTTATTTTATTTATGAACGTCACGATAATGCAAGAAATCATAAGGTTTATGAATGTACACAACCAGGAATAACACTGGACTTCCCAGGAGTAGGTATCAAGACACGGACTAAGCTTTGATAGCTGGAGCCGCATATATTTATAATGTACTGTTTTTTTAGTGGCAATAAATGAATTTGATTATAATAACAAGACAGTATATAAGTAAGAAAGCCAACTTCTAGTAAGTCTAAGCAGAGAGATATCCACCAAGTACAGACATGATTTGGTTGGAACTTGGGTGGTTTGAAAACACTTGAAAATTCAACTCGCTCCTTATCCGAAACCACTAAATCCCCTGAGGAGTGGAAGACGCCGGCGCCAGTACAAAGGCAGCCACATTGTCTCCGTCGTGATTATCCAATAAGCGGCAGGACACGTTTGTCACGCGGCTGTCACCAGGCAGCGGTCGCGTGACCGACATTACAACTCGATTTGCAGACCAATTTGAATAGAGGGGAAAATTGAGATGGAGCTAAGAGCGACAGGCCTGGAAAAAGTTAACAGACCACTGAGATAACCTTTTCTTCTTTTTATTTTTCTACTTATTTTCTATTTTTTTTTTTAAATGGGCTACGTTTGACCGCAGCTTGCCTGATGTTAAGCTTGACTGTGGTCTAAGATGTATCACGCTTGCCCAGAAGGAACTACTAAGTGTAACTTTCAAATAAATTATTTTTATATTACTTTGGCATAAGTGTAAACTTACCATTGAGTAAATTAGGAAGATGCAATTGGTTCCCATAACACAGTTTCTTAAAACTACTTTGGGAGCCTTTGGATTCCTATTACAATGTATATTCATGTAACCTTTGCCAAACAAACGTATTACATGAATTGTATTTTTATTAAATGTGATTTTTGTACTAATTTTCTTCCTCTGGTTGTAGTTCCTCTTTGAATTCCGATTGTGACCTAACTAATATAGTAATGAATTATGATATGTGCATATTATATCCTTTTATTAATTAAGCCTTAATTTATCAAAAAAAAAAGATACGTTATGACGAATAGACTATATTCTATCCTACTACTATTATAAAGGCGAAAGTTTGTAAGTATGGATGTATGGATGTACTACTATTATAAAGGCGAAAGTTTGTAAGTATGGATGTATGTTTGTTACTCTTTCACGTAAAAACTACTGAATGGATTTGAATGAAATTTTACCACAATATAGCTTATACATCAGAATAACACATAGGCTATAGCTTATACATCAGAATAACACATAGGCTACAATTTTTGAGGTTTTTAATGTGAGGTCGTAAAAAAAACACATTTTTTGCGCTTACATTGCAAACGCTGACTGAATCCTACAAGATAGATCAAAACAATTTACTACAGTATTGTACAACTTAAAAAGGTCTACAAAAAAGTCCGTGATGGTGTATGTTTATCTCTTAGGAATAACCCACAATAACCATTTTTTATCCTTTACTTTGTACGAGAAATAATGGCTTATTTACGAAGCGATTTTAAGCAATACACTATTAATCCTTATCAAAATAAATTATTTCATCAATAAGAACAGTTTGTGTTGATAATATTTGGTCGTTGAATGATTAAAATTGGACGTTTGGTTTTGAAGTTATGGTGAAATTAAAATATTACGATTTCTGCTGCACGGCCCGTTGCGAAGAGGGCGTGTGCGGGGGAGGGGTGTTTAGATCTATGAGTAAGGTACCCGCGCGGCTCAGTCGCGAGGTTGGCTCCCATCGCAGCGGTCGTGCGCGAAGTCTAATAATCTTCGGGTTTTTTTTTTTATTTTGTTCTTTTAACTACACATACGCAAAAGTTCTTCTCAGAGCTAAACTGTTGTCTAATATATAATACTAGCTGACCCGGCAAACTAGGTTTTGCCTCACTTAAGGGTATGAAAAATAGATAGTGTAGCTTATATGACACGTTCGTAGATTTACCATAGCAGTGCCATCTATTGATTACTTACTCAACCCAGTCGAAAGGTATCGACATCTGCTAGAATCATTTGGAGTTAACAGATAATTGTGACTGTCAAATAATAACAGACAATAATTAGCAGTAAATTAAAATTGCGACTATAATTTGAGATTTAAACTATCCTATCTCTCAAGTTGGATCGAACTGCACATGGTGTGCGAATTTTATTATAATCGGATAAGTGGTTTAGGAGTCCATTGAGGACAAACATTGTGACACGAGATTTATATAAATTACTAGCTGACCCGGCAAACGTTGTTTTGCCTTAATAAAAAAAAAAAAACTAAATATGCAGTAGCCGATTCTCAGACCTGCTGAATACGCATATAAAATTTGGAAAAAATCGGTCAAGCCGTTTCAGAGGAGTACGGTAACAAACACTGTGACACGGAAATTTTATATATAAACTAGCTGACCCGGCAAACGTTGTTTTGCCTTAATAATTATTTCTAAATATACAGTAGCCGATTCTCAGACCTACTGAATACGCATATAAAATTTGGAAAAAATCGGTCAAGCCGTTTCGGAGGAGTACGGTAACAAACACTGTGACACGGAAATTTTATATATAAGATTATATAAGATAAGATTATTAATATTATATGTATGTTTTTTATTATTCTTTATTGTACACTACGTCCTTCTTTAGTCGTTTATAAATTCCTTTCCATCCAAAGGTTGCCTGGATGAGATCGCTTTAAGCGATAAGGCCGCCAATTGTGGGACAATTGGCGGTTTTTTTTTAAGTTAATTGTTTTTTACTGTGCCTTTTTTATTTATCTGTCCAATAAAGAATTATAAAATTTCCATGACACAATGTTAGTTACCGTACTCCTCCGAAACGGCTTGACCGATTTTTACCAAATTTCATATGCGTATTTAGTAGGTCTGAGAATCAGCTACTATTATATTTTTAAGGCAAAACAACGTTTGCCGGGTCAGCTTGTTCTATTATATTCTAGAAAATTCCTTACCACTATGCAAAAACTAAGCTACTCGTGAGCTTTAGTGGTCTTGTGACCACACAACCAGTAAATGTCGAAAACACCGCAACATTTCCATGTAACCTTTTAACAGGTTCCAGCCAATACAAGCTCAACAAAAAGGCCACATTTCCCTGATTTACTTTCACTGCTAACATTTAACGTAAACAGGGAAACAGTGTTAAAGACACTTAAGACGTTCCGCATAAGGGTGAGAATCGTTTGAAGGGTGAGTTGGAGTGAACTTGAGTTATGGTTAGGCTGGCGGGTTGCCAACAGGGCAGCTGTGACGTAATCCGGTTAAAGCAGCCTGTTTCCAGGGCAGCTTACCTAACTTACAAATCCCACTAACTATCCGTGGCTGACCGCTCCTCCGCTCCTATTCGGCTTGCAAGTTCAGATAAATATATTTAACAAGCAGTTCCTTCAGGCTTCGCACGAATTATAAAATAATGTAAGTTGCAAAAAGAAACAAAATATCTATGCTACTAAGGGATAATGTAGCTTTCTAATGGTGAAAGAATTTTTCAAATCGATCCTATAGTTTCGGAGACTATTTACGTCAAACAAACAAACAAAAAATAAAAATTTTCCTCTTTATAATATTGGTATAGATTAAACTGGGGAAGATAGATTGGGAAAAAAATGGAAACAGGAATTATTTTTGGTAAGGAATTTATTTATATGTTCGGTCCATATATGGGTAAAAAAAGGTAAAAAGTTAATTACAGTAGATATGTAATTTGCAAAAAAAAAATTTAAATAACCGATTGTAAAACGATACTTTCATTTTCCTTTCAAGTATGAAAAATCTAGCAATAGGGAACGATGGTGTGAAAAATTCATTAACGTAGAATTGAAATCTGCAAAAAAACGACAGAACCAATGACAAAACTGCACTTTCAGTTTCCTTCGTAGTATAAAAGAATATTTTAATTTTTGAAGTGAGAGCAGAGCAAATCCTATTATCGCCGCGACGCCTAGTCTTATCCTATTGTAGAAGCCTTCATTGTACAGAATTTTAAAACTTTTCATTTAGCGATGCGCCTAACTTTAAGGCGCGGCCACAAATAGCTGCGACGCGACGAGACACGCAAAATCGACAAGATCAGATGTACGAAATGTAAACACCTAAGTAGACTCATCAAGGCAAAAGCGTGGATTGCAGTAATAAGCTTTTGTGAAAAGTTATTTTACAAAAACAAATTGCTGGACGATGAAGTGACAGTAGTGGAAACGCCACATCACAGCAAGAAGGCAAAGGGGCGAGGATGAGCATCCTTACTCCTTGACATTGGAACCAGGGTAGATAGAATTCTAATGAATTCTATCTACCCAACCTCTTGCTAATGCAAGAGGTTTCTGCCGATTACATAACCTGAAAAAATACCTGAAGCTGAGGTCTTGTTGGTGGCCTGACTTTGGGATCAAGTACGAGCCCAGGGCGGTCAACAGCGTCACATAGTGCGCGCTGTAGTTAAAAGGAAAGATGACGTGGAAGTCTAGGAAAGTGCGGAAGAGGTCTGGGGCATTCCATGGCCACCAAAGAAGTGTTAGTGAGTAAAAATCTCGCATACCCCGGCTACACTCCAATGTGGTTGGGGGCATCTTCGTACAAAAAAAAACTCATCAAAGAGATTTTAATGTGGCCGCCACTATACATTTTCATAAAATTGTTTTTGTCGCTTTTGCGTGTCGTGACGCAGACTAATGTGACCGCGGTCTTAGCTAGGCCACCGAACCCGACTCAAACATACATATATAGTTCCCGCCGCCCAAGTCATAAAGATATGAAGAAACTTACTATTGTGTGTGGTATTTTAATAACAAATTAAATGTAAAATGAAACGTAGTCTTTTTAAGTATTTAATGTGTGTAATGTGACTTGCCTTTAACGTTTATATTATTTATTGCTTATGAGTTGTGTTACTACTATTTTTCTTATATGTGTAAATTTAATTCTATTTGTATATTTTTACGCGAGATCGGATTAGGTAATCACTTTTATTTTCGTATGGGCTAAGTGGCTAAGCTCTGGTGTCGAAAGTTTTCAAGCCACCCGCCTTGGCTTAACGACTGCTTTTACTAAGACTAACAGCTGGGACCTTCAGACAGTCTTGTGCATGGTCACCCATCCAAACACCGTCGGCATCAACCGTTGCTTAGCTTAGATGATCGCGTCAGATCACCTTAGCTAGCCGAGCTACAGGCGATACAGGTAATCACTGAAGTACTACTATGTAGTTCAATGTAGGTAATCTATATTACGGATCCCCGAAAGTCAGGCCTCGGTCTAGTTCGGGGCCGCAGGAAGCACCTTGTCAACTTTAATTTTCTTATCTTATATTCTATAATATTGAATAATGTTTGTATAACCGGCTATCACTTTCGTTTATTTTGTCGGTATTAGCCCGACATTGCGGTAACGGGTGGGCCCGTCCAGGCCCTCCCGTCACCGCGGACGTACGTTGGCTGTGTTCCTGCCCTTGAGAATGGCACACTGATTGTGCTGAAACATGTCGGGCTAATTCCGACAAAATAAACGTAAGTGATAGCCGGTTATACAAACATTATTCAAATATGCCTTACGAAAGTTTTAATACAGTGGTACTATAATATTGTGCCATTCTTGATTATGACTTGATTATGGCCAACAGAGTTCTATATTTCTGTGTATCAAAGGCTTCTGTCGTCTTAAGTAAAAACACCTACCAACACAATAAACGTACAAAATAGTCTGTGAGGTCAGATAGCGCGGTTATCTGCTGACGTCACACGGTTCGATGTCCACTGGTGCCCATTTAGTCCAACAATTAGGTACTCATACCGATACGTGTGGATGCGGAAACTTTACCTCACTGATTACAGATTAGGTAAATGCAATAAATGCTCATTTAGGTAGAGTAATTTCTAGTGCTCGCCTGGCTAGCAACCACCCTCAAGTTAAAAAATCTGCCATCAAGCATATAACAGTGTGTATACTGTTATCGTAAGGCATATTATATATTTACACGAAACAAACGGTCACACTTACTTAAAAACGTTGGATATACGTCCAACGAGTTTCAACGCATTAAGAGCGTCTTCATCGGGGACGAGCTGCACACGGACTGCCACCGACGAGATCCGCGCACAGAGGATATGAGAGTGAAAAGATTGAGCGGAGAGATGGCGGCTGATAGAAGAGAGTGGAAGAGGATACTCTATTGAGACTACAACACCAAAGCCGAAAGAAATTCTCAACTTCAATGAAATGATTGTATGGTTTAGAGTCAGAACTAAACAGTTCTCGTTTAACTCTATAACTGTATTTTATAATTAAAAACATAATAATAATTCATGCACTACTATAGTTAATAATTAATGCTAGTAAGACAAAAAAATATAAATATAGTAATTGAGAGAACTATAAAAGTTTCCGTTGAAATGTGTGCAAAAATAGAACAGCGCAGTTGTATAAATCATTCGACTGATAACTAATTACTTATCTGTTTTTCCTTAATTTGCTATTTTCTGAGAAACATAGTAAGTAGCACGATATCAGATGGAGATAGGAACATATTAGAATGTTATAGTATTCATCATTGTACTGTTTCAAATATTTATTAAAGAAAATTCGACACAGGAAAATAAGCGTAATAAAAGTAATAAATACTGTCGGACATAATAAATGTAATTTTCAAAATTAGAGCTTAACGTATAAAACCAAAAAAGTTGTAATAAAGGGCATACACTACGAGTATTTATCATAAACAGGTCGAAAGAATACCATCAATCATATTTATAATAATCTTCAAAGGAATGCCACGAATCCTCTTGCAACTCATCCTTTAATATTATATATGTATGCGAAAGTAAGTGTATATATATGTAGCTGAATCGATTGTGATAAAATTTGGTGTGAAGATATGTTTGGATTAGCACACATAGGTACTTTCAATCCCGAAAACAATTGTGATTCCCGTGGTATACGCAAATAACATCAAAATCTATGTTACTCCTTCACGCTCCAACGGCTGGAGCGATTTTAATGAGATTTACTACGAAGATAGGTTAGGCTACTCTTTATCCCAGATTAACGCAGGTAACACCGCGGGGCGCAGCTAGTAGTTTATATAAAAACAATTATTGTTAAACTGTAAACGTCACCGCTTGATCAGCTGTCCCAGTGTCAATGTATGCTGCTATTAATACTCATAAGAGAGTTTGCATCAAGCAATTTGGAACGCTACGGACGGTTAATGGGATGTCGACCGGAATTAAAAGTTATTTTGGCCAGAATGTTGTTTGTCAACTGTATCAGCGGGCGTTTTAAATTGATACAAAACAAGTCGTTAAGGCGGAGTGAACACAATAGAAATTGTAACTGCTAATTGGTCTTTTGCATTCCATGATGTCAAAAAACGCGATATGGAAAACAGTCGCTTTGAAGCAATGGAGTCAGTTAAAATAATAAAGATGATAATCACAATATTAGGAAAGGAAACCGCGGCTTTTCTACATAATGTGGCGATGAAATAAAATTATGTTAACGACAGAGAAACTTTTTTAACAAGACTTGCGACAAATACAATGTGATATTTCTAGTAGGTATATTGTAGCAGAAACATTGTTTCAGAACTTGTTAAACTTGACGTCACAAAGTGATCTCCGGACGTCAACACTTTTACTGATTCAACGTAACTAGATAAGTGAGATGCAAGGAAAAGACCATTAGCTGTTGTTAGGTGCTTACCTAATACGGTAGTGAACATCTCTAAAACCACTAATCGATGTTGCTCAGTAATTGGCACAAACACAAATCATTAATTTTGTTATCAACTATGGCACACATGATTTAATTTTGAATCAAAGTCTTGAAGACACTGTACATTTAAAAAAAATGTGGCAACAAACAAGAAATAAATAGAATTCAAAAACAATTTGTAGCAGTAAACTTTTAGCTTTCGGCACGTCCGAGCGGAAACAGCGATGTAAATAAAAACAAGACGCACCTCCATTTGCCCCGTCATCTTGGCACTCTCCCCGCCAACCAGAGCAATAGACACAAAAACACAGCACTCGATATCATAAACTATGTGAAATCATGTTGTTTATTCACTGGACTATACACAGCACAGCACCACTGACACGATGAGACAGTAATTGAAAGGGTACAAGAGTCAGAAGGCAGTGTGACACTAGTTTCGATTGTGGACGACACGCCGCCAGGCCCGCTGGCGAACTAGCGCGATCGCACACGCAAAGAGGCCGGCGGCTCCTCGCTACCGACACTCATTATTTAATAGCCAGATAAAAGATTATCTATTGAGACGTCCTCACACACATAACACTACGTAAACGCCTTTATCCGAGTGCTCTTCTACTAGTCCGGCGCATGTAGAATGAAGAGTCGCGGCCCTAGCGCACCTCCCTCGCTCGGCCAATCGTCCACAAATGACACGATAATGATTCGGAGCATAACCGATACGTCTGGGATTAAAAGTCAGGTCTTATCTCTTACTCACGCACTAGAGGTTATTGTAGTGTAAATAAGACGTTACGATATAAAGTTGATTCATAGAATGATCTAGAAGAGATCGAAAGTGAAACAGCGCGTGTAGAAAAAACATTTTAAATTCAATTAATGTGTTTTACTAATGACATACTCGTATTCATATTCAGTATAACTCGATTCATTGATGGAAAATGATCTCTGGTTCCTTTAACTAAATGAGTACGAGCAGGATAAGTGAACTTTGAATTGTTTTGTTAGTTTTTCTTCTTCGTATGAATTTTGCGTAATAGTCACCATGCCGGACTGCCAACCAGAGGGCCTCAGGGTTCTATTCCCACCCAGCACAGCCAACATCTTTGTGATGAAATAAATTTGTTGGCTTCAATTTGTATCGATATTAATGTTTGTACTCGTATAATATATAGTATATCAGTTGTATTAGCAACCATAATACAAACTAGAAATGTTTTAGTACAGGGTTAACCAGCCATGTGTGAAATGTGTCCTAATTTTCATCATTAAAATTTGCTTTCATTATTATTTACTTATAATCTTTACCAATATTTTAAAAGAGAAGAGTGATTTTTGTTTGTTTGTTTGACGCAAATGGGGTCCAAAACTACTGGACCGTTTAAAAAAATATTTCACCGTAGGGAAGCTACATTATCCCTGAGTAACATAGGCTATTTATTTTGTTTCTCTTTGCAACTTAGATTATTTAATAGCCCGTGCGAAGCCGGGACGATCTGCGAGTTTATTAATAAAACTGTCAAATCATTCGAAGTAAGCGGAAAGGAGCATGTTCACAAGTTCACGACACGGCCAGATATCTCCGAGGTCTGTACCCGACATACATTCGAGCGATAAATGTCGCTAGGCGAGATAAACACAACACTGTACGAAGACCTGATTTCAATAATAGAGTGTAGCGCCTGTACTCTGCAAACTGAGGTGATCTGACACGATCATCGAGGTTAAGCATCGGTCGATGCGGATACTCTTTGATCATGCACAAGACTGTCGTTTTAAAAGTGGCATTTTTAACTGACCGCTACCGTAGGTTGAATGACACGTTAAATTGTAGGTCTCGGCTGTTAGTCTTAGTAGAAGCACTTGTTAAGCCGAGTCAGAGGATAGAGGCTTTTGGGCGCCATGAAATCTCTCGACACCAGAGCTTGGCCACTTAGCTTCACGTGATTACACGTGGAATTAAAAAATAGCTGCTAGTTAGCTGAGGTATCAGAGATTAAATAATAGAACTAGATATGGATAAGCTTATCTTACGAATCGTTCCGATAAACTAATATCAACTTCTAGTTTTTAATAGACTTAAAAAAAGAGTTTATACTTTATACATATGTTTGCACAATCTGTTCTCACCTTTTTTGTAAGTCATACAATAAAATTTGTTATCTAGTTTCCAGTTTTTAAGTTTCACACTCGTAAATTTTTGATTGTATATTTGTAGAAGTGCAATCGGGTGCCACATTTTTTTTAGATTATTCGCATAGATGTTTATAGCTTCTAGTCAAAAATAAATGTTTTTAAAGCATCCTCTAATATTCAAGTGATTTACCTAACAGTACCCCTGTATAGGCAATCATAGATCACAGAGATAAAAATTATAGTTGAGTAAAATAATTGGCCAAGTGCGAGTCAAACTCGCGCTTAAAATATATCTTCTTCTTTTTCTTTACATTATCCCATTTAGGGGTCGGCCTTAAACTATATAACTTGCGCTTAAAATATATAACTTGTAAAAAATTTGTTTTTTTAATATCACGGTAAGTAACTGTAGTAACTGTCAGACTGAGGCAGACAGCGGAGGCTTAGTAACAGGGTTCCTTAATAGTATAAAACTATTAGGTTAAAACGTAAACCTAAAAACAGGAGTATTTTACACGATTTAAATTGGTACCAATGAAAGATTATATGCAGCAAATAATTTAATTAAAGAAACCTTGTAGGCGTTTGGCATCACAATTTTATCAGATAGTAATAAACAAGGTGTTTCTTAAAGGTGTAACAATATTAAAGAGAGATACATATTATGTATGGAAACATATAGCAAAATATCAAAGTTCCATTGTACCCACTATAACTATACCCGCTCAAACGATTGGACCGATTTTGATGAAATTTTGTATAAAGATAGGTTAGACCTTGGACACAGAATAATAACTTTTACTTCGTACAGAAGCTTCACTTCGCAATGGTTTTCAAAGAAATATGAACTCAATCTGATAAACAATATGATTTAATTTAGCTCGCGGTCCAGTCGATCACGTGATGAGTTACGTACCTACCAATTTCTTTTCAAAGGAATATGGGCCTTAATTCACTATGCTACGGTTCATAATACATAGTTAATACATACAACATAGTCCACGGACTAGGGTTGCTTACTTCGAGAAACTACTTCATATGCCATCTAGCGCGAATAGAATTCCATAGGTATCATCTATAGTATCACCGAAAATATTTTGCGTTGGGCTCTTAGTCTAAGTTCGTAAATGTACGACAAATGAAATGCAACTCGAATGAAACGACTAAAATATCTTTTTTATTGTACTTTTAGGATATTGGAATAGTACGGGGAGAAACGGTTTGTAGTTTGAATTAATTTCATTTCATATAGGAACATAATGTAATCCAGTCAAAATAGATTTTACCCTTACCTGTCAGCGTCTTTAGGTAACAAAAAAAAAGTTAAATTTCGATCACGATCCGTATTTAAACAATTAAATACTGCACAGTATTTTTTTGGTTTTTTTCGTTTTGTGTCCATCTTGCAATTATATAATGAATCAATCAAATAACACAGAATAATAACTAGTACTTTGCAAATAATTAAGTTGAACGTGGTCGAACATATAGCGCGCACGTGTGTGTTTTCGTTCGCTTGTGGCAGCCTACTAGATTGGCCACTCCGTAGTGGCCGCCGCCCGTAGGTATGTTTTTAACACCTACACGCGGAGTGACACAAGCCTGCCTTGGATTAACACATAGAACTATTGGGCTATAGCGTAGATTCGAGATTTTTGAGCATATCGCACAGCCTCAACTGATTGTCTAATAATCCGCGGGTAACATCACGGGGGCAGCTAGTTCTAAATATATCTAGGTATGTTTAGTATAAGTATTATCACACCTTTCAGAAACACCTTGTATACGAGTATGTATAAATAAGTGGAGCGCAAAAATACGAATACCTACTAAAGTACAAGAATTACATATTATATTTACATTGAGATAAAATAGGTTATAATGTTATCAAACAAGGAGATTAATTGTACTTATTCCGAGAACTCGGCACCACGTGGTATGTACTTATTATGTAATTCTATGAGTGTGCGTGTACTTGTGTGTGTGTGTGTGTATTACATGTCATAAGTTAATTGGAACTCGTGTACTCATTAATAAACCTAAAATGTAGCTTATATGTATAAATAAAAGCTTTTAGTTATTACTATACTGTTAAGATGAGTTGTTCTTATGTCTTCAAATACTGTTTCACTAAAATCATTTCAAGGTTTCTAAGATGATAAATGAAACAAACTTACAATTTTGGGAAAATTAATGTATATAGCTTAAGGTTTATGGTAAAATAAATCAGCAATGCGGCAAGCTTGATGGGCTTGATGGGCACGTTTGGGCTTAATTTTGCATTTAAATTTTTGTTGTTTTTTTTTTTGGTTTACAAAATTTTCGTTTTTACTATTCTTTGTAAATAATGTTCACTTTATTATTCTTAAGTTATGATTAAATTTATTTTTATCACTACTACTAGTTTTGTTTTGTTGTTGTATAATAAAATTGTAATATAATGATTCGTATTAAAATAAATATTTTATTTATTCATTATTATTATAATTGACGACCTCGTTGGCGTAAAGGTTACCATGCCGGTCTGCTAATCAGAAGGTTCCGGGTTCGATTCCCGGCCCGGTCAACATCTTTGTGCTTAACTAAATTTGTTGGCTGTGGGTCTGGGTGTTAAATATGTATTTATATATAATATGTATGTATATGTAGTATCAGTTGTGTTAGCAACCATAATACGAGCTAGAAATGGTTCAGTATGGGGCTAACCAGCCGTGTGTGAAAGTGTCCTAATATTTATTTATTTATTTATTTATTTATAAAAACAAAAAAAAAAACAAAAAAAATGCGTATGAGCCAGTATGATACGAGTACAATGTACGCTGAAACTTAAACGTAAACGATTTACGACCCTCCCGAGGTTGGAATAGAGTACATAATGTAGCAATATAGTCCGCAGTGGAGAGACTTCGTGAGTAAAGGATAATTTGCCACTCGCAAGGGACAGCCCCATATATTCTCTTAACGCGACCTTCACTAACTTAGCTGAAGGGTATCGATGTTTCTTTATGGTGAAAATAAAGTTACTGGAACTTGAGTGTTTTGTGTCACAAAGTATTCTATGTAGTCATCTAACTGGCCAGTGGTTGACGCGAGTGTGGCTCGGTGGAAAAACGTTTGCTTTTCAATCAGACGGCCTTTGGTTCGATTCCGACCAATGACCTGTTATTCATGTTGTGTGTGGATTTGCACTCGCTTTATGGTGAAGGAAAACATCGTGAAAAACCGTTATGTTTGAGGACCACAATGTCCAAAAATATGTGTCATCCACCAACCCGCACTTGGCCAGCGTGGTGGATTCTGGCCTATGAGAGAAGGCCACGAGTCTCAGCAGTGGGAACGTCTAGTGGGCTGCTGCTGTGTGGCCAAGTACTGGTGTCGAGTTTTCAATCCACACGAAGACCAGGTCTTCGTGTGGATGTTTCCTCTGGTTTTAACGACTGCTTGTACTAAGACCAACAGCCGGGCCCTCAAATTTTACGTGTAATCTTAATCTTACCCACTGTAGCAGTCAGATTAAAATTCCAGTTTTTAAAAGACAGTCTTGTGTATGGTCACCCAAATGGACATCCAAAGACTGTCCGCATCGACCGTTGCTTGACCTCGATGATCGTGTCAGATCACCTCAGTTAGACGACCTACAGACGCTACAAGTAATTTTATACGTGCTGACTTATCCAGTCGTATCCCGGCACTTCTCACCTGAATAATCTCGGTATACTATTTATTTCTTTATTCCACTTTATTTTTATATATTTATTTAACTTTTAACCAGGCCGCCTATAAAATAAATTACCCATAAAAATGGGGAAACGTTTATTGCACTCCCCAACGTTTGATTGCAGAAATAAATCCTTTGAATTACGATTGTTTACGTTATTAAAATAATGGCTGTCGATCTGAGAATAATTAATGGATTCATTAATTTTGGGATATTCGCGAGCGGATATATGACTGTCGATTCTGGAAATTTTGCTGAACTCTGATGGCGGAAAAAGATATTTAACTCGCATGAGAACTGTAAAAAATGAAAAATAGAACGGCTAGAAGCATACTAAATCAACAGTGTTGCCACCTCGGATTTTTGTTTTTACCCTAATACTTGCCGAAATTACCTAAAATTAGGCATTAATTTTTACTCTAAATATGTATTTTTCCATTTTTTTTCTCGAAAGCAAACAAAGCTTATGTGTGTAATTGAAATGGTATTTTTTTGCTAAAGGAGTAAATTAGGGTTCTAACGGTTGTATGTAAAATTTCTCATATATGGACTTAGCGATATAAAAATTAGTACTAATACTAATGTTGCGATCAAAACATACTTATTATTATAGGTAGTCATAGTTATATACAAAATTGCTTCTGTTCAAAGTTAAAGCTAACAAAGCCTTTTTTTACATCCAGTTCCAAACAAAGTAACCTTTCACGTAACGTTTGAACTCATTAGCGGACAAGCAGAACAAACATCAAATACCAACAAAAGCCGACAACAATATAACACAAGTTTCCATCCAACAAACAATATTTAATGCTGAAACGGCATACTCGGGAGCATATTCCGTCGCGATAGTATTTTTAGGGTTCCGTACCTAAAAGGTAAAAACTGGACCCAGACTGTATCTCAGAAACCGAAATAGCTAGAAAGCTAAAACTTTCACAAGATATGTATTCTTCGTGCCGCTATAACAACAAATACTAAAAATATTAATGGGGGTCCCCATACAATAAACGTGTTTTTTCGTATTTTTTTGCTATATATCAATAACGGTAGCTGCTAGATACTTAAAATTTACACAAAATATATAAATGTATATTAGCTATAAAGTTAAATTATGAAAATTTAAATATAATAAATATTTAAGGGTCGCTCCCATACAACAATGGTACGGAACCCTTCATGTACGAGCTCAACTTGCACTTGCCCAATTTTATTTATCACTTCTTCATATTATCATAGACTAATAAATAATATACACGCTTAAACTCTTCTTGTAAATCGTACTACTTATGTATATCACACGATAGCGTGTAGCGTCATCTATTCGTATTTTCTTAAAACGACTTCATTCGGGTCACGCAATCTACTATCGTCATATCACTATGCGACTGCAGTGATATAACTATATTACGACTACTATTTAATAATAATTTCCGGCTCTGAGCCGGCAGTTACTGCATTAATATTATGTACGAGTATAGAAAGAGTTCGGTGAGTGTGCGCAGGAGTTGCACGATCTCATCCCTCCTTCACCCTTCCACTACAGGACCAGTAGGAGGTCAGCTTTATATCATCCATTCCTTGTGGAGATTACAAAAATCCGTACGCAACGATTTGGCTCCACATTCATCATGCGTACTGCTAAGGAATGGAATGGATTGCCTCCTACTGTGTTTCCTAATACATATAAGTTGGATTTTTCAAGGCGAGAGTGAACAGATTTCTTCTAGACCAACGTGCTTCATCTTTGGCCACAGCTCCGCTTACCATCAGGCGAGTGGGTCGCCAAGCATAGATTTATTTAATTTAAAGAAAAAAAAAGACATTGCCTCGCAACACTCCAATTGTTGCCCATACCAAGGGTACATAGAGTAGTTTGACGACCTCTTTGGCGTAAAGGTTACCATGCCGGACTGCTAATCAGAAGTTTCTGGGTTGGATTCCCGGCCCGGTCAACATCTTTGTGCTTAACTAAATTTGTTGGCTGTGGGTCTGGGTGTTAAAAATATCTATCTATTTAAATATGTATGTATGTATATGTAGTATATCAGTTGTGTTAGCTACCATAATACGAACTAGAAATTGTTCAGTATGGGGTTAACCAGCCGTGTGTGAAATGTGTAAAAAAAAAGTTTTAATCACCTATTGTGTCAGAGTACCAAACACCGGCTTTCACTAAAGGCAAACCTATTCCACATAGTGCGTCACCCGAGCATTGAGTCTTGATATGTCAAGGTTGCTGAGCCCATGGTAACCCCCTCACAAAAAAGTCTGACTAAGGTTTTACTCAAACCCGTACCTGTTAGGGGTATAAGTAACAGTACAAGGAGAGCGATACAAGGTCTTGAAACTTTACGAAGTATTTTGAATGAATGAATGAATGAAACGTTTATTGTCTAGAGGATTAGGTAGGCATATAGGTTTATTTTCTTGTAATTATATATTTCGACAGCTTATCTCTGTTCAGTTCTTGTTCAGTTTATAAACTCCTCTCCATCCAAATGTGGCCTGGAAGAGATCGCTTCGTAGCACACGTATTACTTTTATAATCATTCATGTTTGTGTTCATAAATAGTTTTCTATCTATCTATCTATCTATTTTTCTAAGTCGAGGGATGGTAGGGAGGCCTTTGCCCTGCAGTGGGCTGATTTATAGGCTTAGATAGATAGATATGATATCTATTTTTATGAGGGTGGAGGGTTGTAACAGATCAATTAAATTCCGTATTCATTAAAAGAACTAAAATTTTCGGCCACTTCAACAGTCTAAAAAAAATTACCCAGAATCGTTAGAGCTTATACAATATTTGTAATTTTATAAGACTTTCTTTATGTGCAAATTCTGCTGCATCGCGGCTCAAATATGTAGACGCGGCTGAATTACTATAGCGCCTTAATTTGCTTTACGAGACTTTATGGAGTAGAAACTGCTTAAACGGTCCATCGCAGCTCGCAGACCATTAAACTGTCAAACTTCGGTATGTCGGGGTTATAGAGCACGCCTGAGCATGGATTACCTGACAACCTTCAATACATACCGTCACCTTACACCATATCACCCCAAACATTATCATTTTTAGTGTTCCGTACCTAAAAGGTAAAAAAGAGACCATATTACTAAGCCTCTGTTGTCTGTCTGTCTCCAGGCTGTATCTAAGAAACCGTAATAGGTAGAAAGCTGATACTTTCGCTTTTCACTTTTTTAACTTCTTATAGCAATATAGATAATAGGCAATGGATTTATTTATTTATTTCATACACTTATAATAAGCCTTATAGATTGATCAGCAAGGCGTGTAACCAAGCGAGTTAGCGACACCCTGGCCTAAGGTGGAGCACGCCTTAACTGGATCAACTGGCTTTGGTCTTTTCTTAATGGTGAATAAGCTCACGTTTGACCGCAGCTTGCCTGGTGTTAAGCTTTACTCTAGTCTAAGACGTAACACGTTTGCCTAGAAGGAACCTACATATGGTTTAGTTATAATAATAATGTAATCTTCTCGCGAGGCTCTCACTAGATGGATGGATCAAGGGTCGGAAACAGAAAGCAGTCATACTCGAGACGGCGCGCATTGGCCGGAGGTTCCTGTCCCTGTAGCTCCTACCGCCGGTAGCTTGGGCCGCGCCTCGCTGTCAGTAGCACGCTATCTTTTAGGTTTTTTATAATATTTTAGAGATAGAGAATATTTTACAAAAAAAAACTTTAAAAATTAAGAATTAAGATTACATTATTATTGTATTCAACAATAATAATGTAATCTTAATTCTTTGACATCGCATGAAGTGATTTTGATCTTGGCATACATTTGCACGGCCACTATATTCGCCAAATATAGAGAAACATAACACTCATGGTTAACACCTAATATATACTTTTATTTGGATTTTGTAAATTTTAAGAGTATTTTTCTTATATCTATATTCAATAATCGATGGTCAAGGCACTTTTGGCGCGGTAAATATTGGAGCTAAGCGCCTGGCGCGCGGCAGTAGATTATTCACGAAATAAATTCATATAAAATCACTATATTTAACTAAAGAAGTAGTTTTCAAGAAAGATAACCTATTTTTTTCGCATTACGGTGAAGGAAAACATCGTGAGGCCGGCACGTTTGAGGACTGCATCCGAAGACGTGTGTCATCCGCTAACCCGCACTTGTCCAGCGTGGTGGATTATGGCCAACATCTCTCGTCTAGTCAAGGGCCCCGAGGCCCAGCAGTGGGAACGTATAGTGGGCTGCTTATGCATTAAGCAACAAAGAAAGAAACATCAGCGTTATCAAAGATATTCATTCAATACAACACAAACAATAAAAATGTAAATACAATGTAAATCGAATCGAGCAACAAACGCGCTATAAAGGTCGAATCCAAATTGATGAATAAAACAAAGACAAGTGACGTGCACCTCCCATAGTATAAACAAGGGAGTCAGGCTGGCGTCCAATCATAATACAGAAGAAATTTGATTTACAGGACTAATTGTTGTTGTTAGGCATTCGGTTAATCGAAAATCTGGATAGTCAAAGACGAGAAGAAAATGTTTTTTTTTTAATTTTTTTCGATGAGCTTTTATATTTTTCCATAAAATATTTCGCGCCAGCATTGAAATATGAGTATTTCCACCAAATATATCAGGAGGATATATCGACCAGCAGTAAAACTGAGATTTTATTATGGAAGCCGGAAATAAGAGATAGAGCAGTTCCGGGAAAACTAAGTGTAGAGAAAGAATAAAGAAATGAAATACTCGTTCTAGCATTGTACTGTAGTTTTCGTTCGAAACGACGTTTCTCGCTTATGGCTGCTACGCATGTTACGAAAAATCTTCAAAACGGACGGTACAATCCGATTCTAATGCTAAGCAACCTATTACGTTTATTACACTTATAACATTAAAATAATAAAAGTCAAATTACAATGACAAACAACAAAAAAAAGTCAGGACAGACCGCCATCGACCGTGCCCGGCACAAAGGTGCCCATTACGCTGGCCGCGTTTCCACCTATTTAAACTTATCTAACTTTAAATCATAATAAGAAATTAATTTATGACATATTGCAGCATCATGACATAATATGTCATATATCAGCATATGCGGTAGCCTACAAGGGACACTTCTGTATATTATCATGTTTATATATTACCTGTGGTTAGGCAAATAAAATTATTTCATATCATTTCTTCTCATTTTATAACATTTTTTGTTTATAATTTATCCATAATTTTCGCAATTAAAGTATTTTTATAAATATTCATTCCAAATCGCGTAGTAAGTTCAATTTCTTTTTTTCCCTATTTAGTTACACCTACACTAAAGGAATACAATGTCCAATTTTCCTTTAACATTTAGGTTGAACAAACATAAAACCTGAAGGCGGAAACCGGAGGGCAGAGATTAGCCGGAAATCGACCGAGGCCGCCCTCAATTTAAGTTCAGGTGGAGAGCGAAAAACGAGAGCAAACGTTTTATAATTCACTAGTCATTTTCACGACTTGGCAGCTTTTAAAAATGTAGAGACGCCAGACCTCGGGGAAATTTTTGTGTCCACAATCTAAATTGGAGATGAGTGTGGAATACTAAAACTTGCTACTGTTATTATCATACACATATAAGGGAAGAATAGTTGTTAAGGTTCCGTACCTAATAGAAAAACACGGGACCCTATTATTCAACCTCCGCAGTATGTATCTCAGAACCCGTGATAGCTATAGAAATCTGAAACTCTGTGTATGAATAATTTAAATAATGTAAATTTAAATTCCCGTGCCGCTATAAGAAAAGATATTTTTAAAAAAAATACTTCATTAACCCATTCAATAAACGTGTTTCTTTCTATTTTTTTCTATACATATATCAATAACGGTAGGTGATACACACTTAAACTTTTCACAGAATATACAAAATATATGTTACCTTTCAAACTACATTATAAAATTTAAAAAATAAATACTTAATAGTCGGGCTCCCATACAACAAACGTATATATTAAGCATTTTTTTATTTCATTTTTACTACGACATTTACATTCATACAATAATCAACTATGTAATTATTACTGCGCCAAAACTAGGTAAGTAACGATGTAATAGATATAAATACCTAAAGATTCACCATTGAGCTGGCAGAAGCAATGGAGCCGACCCAAACTGTTAGAACGGCCTTACCGAGTAAATTGGTTTATTAAAGCCTTATGGTTTAGGTTAAACGGATTACAGCACAGACATAGATTATACGAGCATTTAGATAGCTCTTTAGATAACTCTTCCCGAGGCCGCCAGTCTACCGGGATAAACTCCCAGTTGTAAATAGAAAAAAAACTAAAGAAACACGATTAAAGAATGGGGTCACCATTTATCCCCTTTATATTTTTATTAACCGACTTCAAAAAAGGAGGAGGTTATATATTCAACTATTTTCAATTTTTATTAATCCTGTATTCTTGAAGTCGGTGCCATCTAATAAGAACAAATTAATGTTTGTTAAAGAAAAACTATTTTTAATTGTCTTTCTTTGTTGGCACCGACTCCAAGAATACAGGATTATTAAAAATTAAAATTAGTTTTTTATAAGTACATGAAAATATAAACTCTTCTATTCTATTTATATATTCTTGATTTGATATAGGCTAGAAATTATTTTTCCCTTTTTAGTTGAGTTTTTGAAGTTTTTGTTTTTGTTTTTTAAAACAATTTTATTTATAATATTTATTTATTATATTTTCATATCTTGTGAAAGTTTCAGCTTTCTAGCTATCACGGTTTCTTAGATTACAGCCTGGAGACAGACAGACGTACAGCGGAGACTTGATAATAGGGTCCCGTTTTTCCATTCATTTTGAAGCGATAACAGTTCAGTCAGGCGTACGGCCACCTCACGTCCCGAAGGTCCTGGGTTCAATCTCCGCCAATGAGCTTGAGCTTCCGGTGAAGGAAAACATCGCGAGGACAGGAAACTATAGCATAGTGGTAGGGCATTTTCTACTGCTCGCCTGGCTAGCTAACCCATGTTTAAAAATCTGTCGTCAAGCACCTAACAAACAATTCCAGAGTTCCAGCAGCCTCCAGACTAGGCATGCTCGACCTAGGCTATAGAGACGCTAATTCGTGTGGTTATGCGACCTGCTGCTCAAACGCCCAACTTCAAAGTGTAAATCACTTCACGTGAAGGAATAACTGGAGTCGATAAAGAAATCTATGTACAACATAAACGTAAGTTTATTACTTAACTTACGTTTATGTTGTCGGTATTAGCGGGTCATGTTTCAGCACAATCAGTGTGCCATTTTCAAGGGCAGGAACACAGCTAACGTACGCTCGCGATGACGGCTGCGCCTGAACTGATTGTACTGAAACACCAATTCTTCTGGCACACTGATTGTGCTGAAGCATGTCGGGCTAATAGTTACCGACAAAATAAACATAAGTGATAGCCGATTATAAAAACATTATTCAAATATGCCTTACGAAAGTTTTAATACAGTAACATAAACTTTCAAATGTTTTCTTTACTTACTCGAGATATTCACATCAGTACTTGTATCCGAGAATGTAACCCACCACCAAGGTTTACAATGGTATTATTGTACGAAGCTCTATAACTGCATCGGCGTCAGTTTCCTTCTTACACTTGGAGCGAACCAAAGATGATATCCTAGTTGATGGACGATGTAAGCAATGTCTCATACTAACGCTGCTCGCCTCTGCGGTCGCGGGGCGGGGTGCTAGCAAAGGAAGGAGCTATAATAAGTACGTGCGGTAGAGCAGGACAGACTAAAGAGTTTAACAGGGTGTCGTGTTTTAATTTTCGCATGTTCGTTTTTATTTCTGTAATCCCTGATAATTTGCGTATTACTGAAAACTTTTTTTTCTTCGTATGAGCTAAGCTCTGGTGTCGAGAGTCATCAAGCCACCTGAAGACTTGGCTTAACGACTGCTTGTACTAAGACTAACAGCCGGGACCTACAATTTAACGTTTCATCCGACCATAGCGCCCAGATAAAAATGACACTAAAATTAAAATTAACTTTACTTGTAGATATTCAAGCTTTCAGAAGCATTGATTTTATTTATAAAGACATAAAATAAGTGTGTGAGGAAAGTGTTAGTGACGTATCACTTACATGTATCGGAAGTGGGGCAAATCTATGAGCCAATAAGTGGAATATTATCATTGGAGCGAACAAAACACTTGTTCCTGGAATACTGAACAATAAGTTGCGAGTTTATAAAAGTAAGGAAGAAATAAATTACGGATTCTTAAATTTACTACGAAAGTAGCAATTGAGAAGAGCGAGTGGCTCGTCGGGCGAACTTTGGACTGCAGTTCACGACACGCCGGATCGAATTCAACCCTAACCCCACTCTGACTTGTTTTTTACATCCACTAGTACGTTGAAACACCGGTATAAACACATTTTCGCCGCAACTATTGACATACCGGGAGCCGGTGTGGGTAAAACTAAAACTTGGAACTTGGACTTTTTTTCAACAGATAATACAAAATGAGCTAATGTCATTCAACATACGAACGGATATGTGGAATTTGCATTCGATCATACGGCGAAAAATAACATTGTAAGGTAACCAGCTCTCTACAAATCTAAGCCAATATACAAAGAGGAAAAGATAGATTCTTTGTTTGTTTGACGCAAATAGGCTCCGAAACTACTGGACCGATTCACTGCAGAGGGCTACATTATCCTTGAGTAACATAGGCTTTATTTTGTTTCTCTTGGCAAGCTTAGATTATTTTATAGCCCTTGCGAAGCCGGGACGATCTGGTAGTTTAAAATAATGACAGAATTCCTACTGCCAGTTGGAATATTCTATTTTTTATCAAACAAACTGTATTATCTTAACTAAAATGAATGCTAACAAAGGAAGCAGACTTCCAGTTTAGCACCGACTTAACTGTGTAAAGATTACTGTGTTCTAGAACAAACAAACGCGACATTGAATGAAGAACTTCATCTCAGCCACATACAATTCACTAAATAGGAAAAGGAAGCTATTTTAACTAGTAAATTAAAAATTGCTTTATTCAAGCAAGGGTATAAGGATAGCCGTATTTTTTTTTTGTTGTGCAATAAATAGTTTTTCTTTTTTATTGTAAGTAGGAACAATTATTAATAATAAGTAACAAAATATCGCTGCTTGGTTTTCTACCAAACATGAAATATAGTTTTCGATTCTAAACGTAAACTAATGATTTAATTGCCAAAAATGTTTGACAGAACCAATGAGATAGACTTACATATAACGTTTGTCTATGGACAGATCTTTACCAAAACGAAAACTATATTTCGTTTTGCGCATTCGAAAAAAACTTAAGTATACTACGGGTCTACCAGTCGAAACTTTATTACCTTAAAATTGGTCAAGTATAAATAAATAAATGATTTTGTTGAGTTCAGATATGAAGTTTCGATTCTAAAACTGTTCCAAGATTTTTATTTTTTATGGTATATTATTGTGGCTAGTCTGCCTGCACTAGGAGAACCCTGTTTCGCAAAAGCCACACATTATGTTTAACTTACTTCCAATCATCTCAATACGGTTTTCCAGCGCACCGTGTCAACCTTCAATAAACATTAGGGCCAATTCCACAAATTGGGCGGAATCCAATCTAGCGCGATGTTAAGTGGCGGTCAAATAAACTCCGGGATCTGGAATTAGGGCCGCTTGGAATAGAGCTGACCTGTAGGTCAGCTAGTCGCTAGCCCGAACTTTGATATACCTGGTTTTGAAACCGCATTCACTTATCTAATGTTAGGAACTATGTTATACTGTTAAGACTTTCAGTATATTAATTAATGCTGTTATAACCCAGGGCGGAATTGAGATCGGTATAAATAAGCGTATTAGGTGAAAGGATTCCAACTTTACCAGAGTTTTAAATTATTTTTGTCCCTTTAAATATTTACTTCCCTTTCTTTTTTATATTATGAGTTTAGTTTTAATGCTATTTTTTTTAATAAATTAAGTAAGTATTATATTTATTTCCAATTCCAATTTTTTACACATTTCACATACGGCTGGTTAGCCCCATACCAAACCAATTACAGTTTGTATTATGGTTGCTAACACAACTGATACACATTCATAAATAGTGATAAATAAAAATAAAATTATTATTGATTTAGTCCTAATGTGTTAATGTTATTAAAGCTTTTGATATATGCGAATGGATTTTAAAGTAACCATTCAGCTTTCATTCAACAGGACATGAAAACTTAACTTCTTTTTTGCATTCGGGCATAAATGTAACACATAAGACGCAGTAAATGGACTTGTGATAATAAATAGCGTTGACGACGCTTCATCCGTTATACGAAAGAAGTCTAACAATAAGGGCCGTAAAATTTAATATTGTTGTTCAAGGTTTGCTATTGGTCGATCAATTGGTAATAATAGATGACAATTGTGCTACTTGACCAGGCCAATAGATACATTGACTGCGCTTGAAGACAGCTAAATTATAATATTACAATCCGATATTACTAACTCCATTTGACTGAAAGTTCGCTGACTTTGGACAGACTAATTCAGATGCAGTTTATAAGAAACTGCATGACCTCAAGAATTTTAAGAAGGTTAAATACGTTTGTTATATAGAATTTCGAATAACCGTTAAATTATCTACGTACAACATATAAAATAGGAAACTCTGGGAGATGATAATTTATTTTAAATCGCATCGCAGACGCTCTTGGGCGACTTTATAAGTGTATTTCAACTGGCTGAGAAATAAAACAAAATATACAAACGGTAATTTTGTCGATTTGTTTTAATTTGGATAAAAATCACGTAATTAAAGTCACAATTAATATAAATTCAGTTACGAAGAAAGAGCACCATTTCATTTTAATTTCTTGGTCAAATTACAGGACAGATTCAGATTCATTCGTCAGGAATAGTACCTATAGAATTTCAAGTTCAGCTCAATCTGGACATGCCGACTACAATTCATTTTTTTGGTCAAAAAAAATTATTGTAGTCGGCATGTCATAAAAGATTTAATAAAATGATATCCTAATTACTTGATAATCTTTTAATTAACGTTGCAGAGAGGTTTCTATAGAGTAACTTATTGACTCAGGCGTTACTTTGCGGAAATCCATTGTTAATAGATGACAAAATTAAATATTTAGTGTACTTCCGCTGTGATCCGAAATCCAAATTAAGACAAGTAAAGGAAAAATTAACTAAGATAAATAACTTATTGACTCAGGCGTTACTTTGCGGAAATCCATTGTAAATAGATGACAAAATTAAATATTTAGTGTACTTAAGATTAACGTTACCTATAACAATTCGGAAATTCTTAACTCTACACGTGTTTCGCCTAACTACAAGGCATCATTAGGAGATGCTGACTCTTCGAACGACAAGTCGAGAGGTCGAGAGTCTCAGTTAATTTTTCCTTTACTTGTCTTAATTTGGATTTCGGATCACAGCGGAAGTACACTAAATATTTAATTTTGTCATCTATTTCTATAGAGTAGTCGGTGAGAGCAAGCGGCAACAGTCCCGCAGTGCGGCAACCATCGATCCGCACCGCGCCGGGATAAACCGGGGGAGCGTCACGCTTTGTTACAGGGTTTACAGGCGCTGCAGGCTGTGTTGGATACCGATACCGAGAGAGGTAACCAGCCGGGTTGAAGTCAATCGTGCAGACAAGGCATTAATTAAAAAGTCAAAAATATATATACTTTACTTTTAGTGAGTAGCACTGCAGCAAATTGCGCCATTTTTTTGGGAACTGTCCCCTACTTCTTCCTTTGATAGGTCCTCCTTATATCAGTCAATCGTGCAGACAAGGCATTTATTAAAAAGTCAAAAATATATGTCGCGGATTCAATTAGATTATAAACAGCGTGGTCGTCGTCGTCGTCCGCCATTATAATTGAATTGTTTGTCAGTGCGCACAAGTGGCGCAGGCGCTGTATCGTGGCAGACTGAAGCACATTCAAGTCAAACCGCGAGTGAACGCACTACTGACAAATAGGAACAACTTCATTCGTACATTCACATTCGTTCCTTCAATCAGCACAGATAACAAACTCTTGCGTTCACAGTGCTGCCATTCGATAGGATGGAACTACTAATCGAATAAATTAAAATAAAACATTCCTCTAACACGGCCATTCTGCCACTCAACGCGTTCTCGCGTTGTTTTACAATTATAAGCAACTTAACAGGAAGCAATCAACAACACCGGCAAAGCGTTAACTCCGTCCGAAGCTTTCAGCCGCAACTAATTTCAAAGAGGTTTTGTTATTTAAATGACAAACGCAAAGCGTAGAGCTTTCAACGTAACACACGAGTCTTCCACTCAACTTGGCGCAATGCATCGTGAACTTTCGGCAACAAGAATTCAGTACGAGCAACCGTATAAACTCATAAAGCGTGGTAGTTTTCAACGATACCCTTGGACAACGCGACAAAGCTTTCAATCCGTACTTTTGGACAAAGTGACAAAGCTTTCAATCCGTACTTTTTACAGAAAGCGACAAAGCTTTCAATCCGAAACTCCAGCTAAGCGTAATAGCTTACAGCAATCGTAAAAACTCGTAAAGCGTGACAGCTTTCAACGACAAATGTACGCGAAGCGCATGGCGTTACGTTAGAAACATAACAATACGAATTATACGAAACACGGAGTTCCAATTTACGGCAACGGAGCCACATGAAGTGCGAAACTTCTAACGCACTACAACTGAAATGTATGAAGCACTTAGCCTCCAATGCACTATAATAGCGTTACACGAAGCGCATAGATTACAGTCTACTACAACAGTGGTATACGAAGCGTGTAGCTTCTGGTGTACTACAATAGTGTTACACGAAGCGCGTTAATTAAAGACGCTAATTACAATACAAGGCAAGGTCTGATGGCAGAACTCTGCATCTTCAGTTCCGTCACCAGGACTTTTGTCTAATTCAGAAGATAAATCTAGTAAACCTGAAAGGTATCTACGTAATTTTTCGTGACGAACATACTGAACACGTCCTCCGGATATAGACCCCACATTATACCTTTCATTGTCACAAACCTCGACAATCTTACAGGGATTCGAGAACTTTTCGCCTGATTTAGTGTTTACTCTCGGGTTCTTTTCAACCAATACAATATCACCGACAACGAACGGACGCATTTTTGCCTTGCCCTAGTCATATCGAATTTTGTCATGTCGAGCTCGCTCGTCCATCCTGACCTTAGCCTGCGCTCTAACATCAAGGAGATCAAGTTTCTCGTACTCGTGAAAACATACGGGGTGGGCTTTTATTACAACCCATTAACTGCTATGACGGACACTTTCCAGTTCTTTGCGATACTGTACAATTAACAGCCAATTAGTTCCCACCCAGGACAGACTTACACGATTTACGCTCGTGGTTTTCTGCGAACGTTAAACAATTCGTGAGAACTGATATAAACCTTTCAACCTGCTTATTGGCCCTTAGATAAACCGCTGCAGCCTCACCACAAAGCCCAAATGGCATTTTTACGAACCATATGCACCATCCGGTGTAGAAAATGCAGTTTCTTTTTATCGATTCTGATTTCTCAGATATAAGGAATAAATAAAACCCGGACGCCATATCTAGTGTAGTAAAAACAGTGGGCTGTCCTAGCGTATCTAACTGTTCTGATATCAACCGCAAAGGATAATTGTCACTAACCGTATTATACGGTTATAAACGTATTAGATTTTGTTAGAACTTTTAAGTTTTATTTCCACTTCGTCAGTCTTGAACACCGATTAAGAATTTCCTTTAGCAAATTTATCTCCGTAGCTTTCAATAATGGACCGCAATCGAGTAACGTCATTACGGCCTGTCAGCTCAGTATAGAGTTTTGCTACGATATACCCGTAGCAAAACTTACGGTACTTAATAAAGCATAAACTTTTAAACGTCACGTCCTATGAGGGCGTCATAAAGCAAAACGTGAGAATCTACTATAACTAAGGTGGTTTTTATGTGCAAGTCTTTGACTCGTATTGGCCGCGAAAAAATAAGCGGGGGCCGAGCCGATACCCACAAGACGCGTAAACTCAGAGTGCTGCGCTATTAATCTCATCAGCAACATGCTTGAAAATTAAAGAACAATCAGTGCCGCTGGCAAAAGAGCTTGTAACTTAAACTCGTCAAAGTTTATTTAAATAAGCGGGGCTTCGCATTGTGAGCACACATTGGTGGTGGCTCGGCGACACACATTTTAGTTTAGTTTTCACTAAAATAAGTTTAGTCCTGTCAAACTAGGCTTTAGTATTCGGGTGGATACACGATAAAACTAATTTTTAAGTCGAGTCAACTAAATCGATTTTATTTATTCAATCCGGTTAAAGCGCATTCAGCGGCCCACATTTTAGAGTGTTTTCTGTCCAAAATCCAACTGTCAAATTAGTCGTCACCAAAACATCGCGATTAAAATTAGTTCAAGAAGTTTACATGATTTTGTAATGGATTATATCATCGATTTTCGTAAATAATCAAGAAATATGAAATAATTTGTTGTAGCAGCCGTCGATTCATTGGAAGGGTATGTGAAGAATCAAAATTCTGTTTCTTCTCCACAAAACAAGTTTGGGCCTGCATGCGTGGTTCAGCCCCCAATGCAGCGGTAAAATCTGAATCCTTTTTTTTTTTTTATTTTAGACATCATCAAAGAGACTCCGTTTAAGAAACACCAGGAAGGCACCAGATCCATTTCAGATAAAAGAGCAAAAGTTCAAAAAGCTGTTTCAAGTTCCAAAGTCAGGAGCTCAACAGTTAACGGAAGTTCCCAATGTAGGAAGCACATCTCAAGAAGGTATCCCAAAACATGTAAAGCTCGCTTTTTATAATTTCTCCGCTTTTTTTTTTCATTTTTCAAATAAAAGTTTTATCAAAGCAAAATAAAACCATTGAATTTTGATGGATTGTTCGAAATAATTAGTGTTGCCAAAATATTTCACCCAAAGTTACAATAATAGCCCTATTTTGCATTATACTACGCATAAATTGCGCATTCTGTGTACACACATAAAACACACATAGACGCCATCTCACACACAAGTGAGTTCAAGCCAAGTCTGAAACCTAAATATTCGTTTCGCTCGTTTGTTTCCCTTTGGGGGATAACGACACTATTTCAAATGCACGTCATAAAACCAAACATCGAAAAATAAAAACACAACTGTTACCCCTTTATCAACACGGCAATTAGTTAGGAGAGGTCATAGATAAAATAAGACAAAAAGAATAATATTTTGCGCCATCTATTGGCGACACCTTGATCTAACATTGCTACTCAGCACTAGACGGCGTAGGCTCCACTTAATTTGGCTCAATATATCTCACGACCAAAATCAATTCAAATTTAGTTCGAAGAAAACACCGAATAAATAGCCTTTGACTAGTTTTGCACCAAACCACAAAATTAAGTGCGAGCAATTTTAGTTTAGTGCGAATTGTCACCATTAACAGACTTTGTCGCTTGTTTGTTTTAAACGTCTCATGGTTTGGTGAAACAGACTTGCTCTGTATGGCCTATTTTATAATAATAGCTACATTGAACATTTTTCTCTATAGTCACTGACCAGGAAGCATCTTCGCTAGCAGAGGTATGCGCCTGGGCCTTATATTTACAATTACGCATGTAATGTCAGACTTTACCACAATTATGACACAAAATGTTACTACGATCGGTAGAATCTACTCTACGCCTTTTCTGTTCACTTAATGCAAAGTGCTTGCACAGTTTAAGATTTTTACGTTACATAAAGTACCAAGGTGTCTGTCCAAAGCCATAAAATCCGTAGGCGTATCTTTTCTTATAACAAATCGAAACGTACCTGGTCATCGACGATACCTGAGATGACAACCTCTATCTTATTCGCCACACTCTAGCCCGATTCCAGCCGGTCGATCATCACCAGTTTGTTCGTGGAATACTCCACGTAAGTCACCGCCTTGTCACTCGTGTACTGCACCGTATCCCGGAACAGATTGTAGAATCTCTTCCTAGCAGCAAACTAACGCGAGAGTCTTTCCTTAGCTTCGTACACACAGAGTTACACACATAGTTCCCACACACAGAGGATAAGACTTCGATGTCCATTTGCGAGCACGCCTGTGTAGATGCGTAAGCGCGGCGTTCCGCGTTTCATAGTCGGTCCACTCGTTTTGCGTTTTATCGTGATCAATTTCTTCACACAACTGAGATACCGTGAATTCATAATTATCAGGATCAAAAGGTTTCATTTTGTTCATAACCACCTTCGGTGTCGTACTTCTGGTTTCATTAACACGAAAACTTTCCAACATGCCACGAAAAAACGATGCCCCCACAGCCGTAGGAAGATTGGGTAGGTTGCTTTCCATAGGAGGCATGTTATTTTCGTTACCGTGGTGCGTGGTTTGTTCTTCGCGATTGATTTCGAATCAATCAGATTCTCGATTAGATCGAAAATTTTCTTGTGCCGGATCAGACGTTGGATCGTTGAAATATGCCTCGCAGGTGGTAGCCGTAGGTCGGTAGAGTACGCTGGAGACGCGTTGTATCGATCCCACCGCTGCTGTCGCGGATTCAATTAGATTATAAACAGCGTGGTCGTCGTCGTCGTCCGCCATTATAATTGAATTGTTTGTCAGTGCGCACAAGTGGCGCAGGCGCTGTATCGTGGCAGACTGAAGCACATTCAAGTCAAACCGCGAGTGAACGCACTACTGACAAATAGGAACAACTTCATTCGTACATTCACATTCGTTCCTTCAATCAGCACAGATAACAAACTCTTGCGTTCACAGTGCTGCCATTCGATAGGATGGAACTACTAATCGAATAAATTAAAATAAAACATTCCTCTAACATATATATACTTTACTTTTAGTGAGTAGCACTGCAGCAAATTGCGCCATTTTTTTGGGAACTGTCCCCTACTTCTTCCTTTGATAGGTCCTCCTTATATCAGTCAATCGTGCAGACAAGGCATTTACTAGCTAAGTCATTTATGGATTATTATTAAGAAATTCAAGATTTTAGACAGATTAATTTTATTTTTTTATACGCACAGCGCGGAAGAAGAGTTCACTTCTTCGTATGAGCCAAGAGGCCAAGCTCTAGTATCGAGAGTTTTCAAGCCGCCCGAAGGCCTCTGACTAGGCTTAACAACTGTTTTTACTAAGACTAACAGTCGGGGCGTACAATTTAACGTGTCATCCGACCCACGGTAGCGCCCAGGTGTATATGCCACTTGAAAACGATAGTCTTGTGTATAGTCACCCATTCAAGCACTGTCCGCATCGACCGTGGCTTAGCTTCGACGATCGCGGCAGATCACCCCAGCTAGCCGACCTACAGGCGCTACTCGAAGAAGAGTAAGGGATAAATCACTTATTTGTTTCGGAAGAGGGGTATAGATATACGCCATCCAAGTGGGATATTATCATTGGCTGTTTCCCTGCCAACGAACCTCGAACGTGACAAGTTGTAAACGCAATTACAAGCCACGTGACATTAGCCCTGCGAGTTCTGGCAAACGTGACGTTGTTGTCACGCAAACGTAACTCACATCCCAATTCGTCTGAACTGTTTAAAAGGAATCAGGGCACCCGGCTCGATTCCCCTTAGTTACCACCAATTAAGGCGGTATAGAAGTAAGATAGCTTGTTTAGAAAACTCCTAAACAATCCTACGTATACGATAGGCATACGAATGTTTTTAGTTCTATTACCTTTAATTTAGTCAGATTCGTTAGAATTTCAAACATTATTACGTAAAAATCTGTCAATAGTTTTTTTTTTTAATAGAAGTTTTAAATAACAAAAAAAAACAGTTTCTGAAAGTAATTAAAATTAAAACAAATGTTAAATTTTTATAGAAAAAGATTATATAGAATCATTAGAGTTTAGAATTTCAATATTATTATACCTACTGCCGCGCATCCAGGGCCTTCTCTCACGAGGAGAGAGATATAGGCCATAATCCACCACACTGACTAAGGGCCGGTTGGATGACACACATCTTCGGATGTTGTGCATATCGGTTTCCTCACAATGGTTTCCTACACCGTAAAGCGAGTGCAAATCCACACATACCTTGAAAAAAAAATTGGTGTAGGGCTGGGATCAAATCAGGGGCCGTCTGATTAAAAAGCAGACATTTTTCCCACCGAGCTACACACGCTGTTTGAAGCCTACCCGCCTTTGTTTCCCTTAACGGGTTGTGTAAGCGACTGTATCAATAGCTCAAACACCGTCAGATGTTTACACAGGTGTGAATTTGATATTACAATCTATTCAGTTATTCTACCTAGACCGGGTATTACGCACTGCTTCTCTGAAAAAGCCGATGTGGGCAATCGTACGTCAACGTTACAATCTATGTTTTGCAATTGAAAAGTCTGTAATTAAAGTTTAATCCTGACATGTTAAATTCGAACCATCTAACCATCTGGTCACTACTTCATACGAAGAAGAAAAGAAGATGACAAAACTCGTGACCTCGTCACGCATTGACCATGGTTTAGAGCGGAAATTCTCGGAAAAATATATTAATCACAGATGTCGCCCACAGTTGTGATATATATCCCGAATATTTTTAGACTAGTTTAGAGTCGACTGTGTTTTGACAGAAATAACTATGTAATGTATTAAACTATTGGGTCGTATGACATGTAAAACTGTAGGTCTCGGCTGTTAGACTTAGGGTGGTATTATATAGGAGTAAAATAGCATACTTTGAACGGGTGTAAATAAAAAAATTAGACAACCCCGACTGAATTATTTCGGTGGCGGCCATCTGGGATTTGAAATTTATCTCTCTTCTAATCAAGCGCGTTCATTTAAAGGCAGTTGTGAAAAATATATTAACATATTTTTTCAGCCGCCATTTTGTAGCGTCGCCACTCATAGTTAAGAACACACTCGACACCAAAGCTTAGCCACTTGATTCATTATAAAAAAAAACTATTATATAAAATAACTATCATTAATGACGACCTCGTTGGCGTAATGGTTACCATGCCGGACTTCGGACTTCCAGGTTCGATTCCCGGCACGGCCAACACCTTTGTACTGAACTAAATTTGTTGGCTGACGGCCTGGGTGTTAAATATGTATATATATAAAATATGCAAGTATGTATTGTAGTATATCAGTTGTGTTAGCAACCATAATACGAACTAGAAATGGTTCAGTATGGATTTTTTTTTTAATTGCATTTTTTTAATGCATTTTTATTTTATTGCATGGTCATCCATCTAATAACTGACCTAATTTCGACGATCGCGTCAGATCACCCTAGTTTGGCGAGTGTCACTGCCCAGTCGTAAAGGATTAGAACAGAGTTGTATTACTATGCGATATTATGCTTCGTCATACAACGTACGCGTGCGACCTTCAGAGAGTATTGTACCTCGTCAGGATTGGTATCACCAATGTAATATAACTCAAACAATAGCTTACTGTTGCTGATAAGACGGAAAGGGTGCATTGTTCCTTCTGTGTACCATAATGTTTCCTTGTTATCTATCACATGTGTCTCCTTGCACTTCGAGAAGCGCCTATAGTTAGTTATACATAGTTGTTATAGCTTAGCTACCTAAGGTGATCTGAAGTGATCATAGTACATTTTTGTCGCTATTGAGAGTTGTCGTTCGTGAGAAGAAAATTGGTATTAAAAATGTACCTATTGAATTCTTTTTTGACGTTTTGGAGAATTGTCTTAGGAAAGAAGGAAATTTGTATTAATTATCATTGATACAATACTTTTTTGGCGTTATAGAGAGTTGTCGTTAGTGAGAAGAAAATGTATATTAAACATTGGTTCAACATCTTTTTGACGTTATGGTGAGTACACGTTAGGAAAAAGAAAATTTGTTTTATAAATTGGTTCAAATCAGCTTAGCACATCATTGATTCAATTGACCTTTAGCGTTATAGAGAGTTGTCGTTAAAAAAAACGATAATGTGTTTTATGAATTGGTTAAAATCTGCACATACTGGCACTAGACAGTGAATCAGCCTAACTTATACCTAAAGAACTAATCGGGTTACAATATGATTTATTTTACAATTTATCTCTAGAATGGATTAAAGTCTGAGACAGTAATACTGATTGATATTACTAAGTGTCTGTTTGAATTAGAAAGATTACATTAGGATTACGTTTACGACGAAGATTAGATTTCTATTGCCAATGTAAAATAATTTCTTAATGATAGTAAAATATACATGTTCTAATATAATATCGATATGGATATTATATTTCCATTCAAAAATTGAATAAGGGTATTATTTTATAATTTTATTTTTTCTTTATTTACAATTATTTACTTTCCGACAAAGCCCCTATACAGCTGCTATTCTTTTAATTTATTAATTATTATTGAATGGAATACTGATGAGTCCATTTTGATGATAGTTATGATTATGTTTATAAAATGTAATAATTATTTAACACTAGCTGACCCGGCAAACGTTGTTTTGCCTTAAAAATATATAGTAGCTGATTCTCAGACCTACTAAATACGCATATGAAATTTGGTAAAAATCGGTCAAGCCGTTTCGGAGGAGTACGGTAACTAACATTGTGTCATGGAAATTTTATAATTCTTTATTGGACACATAAATAAAAAAGGCACAGTAAAAACAATTAACTTAAAAAAAAACCGCCAATTGTGCCACAATTGGCGGCCTTAGTGCTTAAAGCGATCTCATCCAGGCAACCTTTGGATGGAAAGGAATTTATAAACGACTAAAGAAGGACGTAGTGTACAATAAAGAATAATAAAAAACATACATATAATATTAATAATCTTATCTTAATTTATATAAATCTCGTGCCTCATTGTTTGTCCTCAATGGACTCCTAAAACACTTAACCGATTATAATAAAATTCGCATACCATGTGCAGTTCGATCCAACTTGAGAGATAGGACAGTTTGAATCTCAAATTATAGTCGCAATTTTAATTTATTGCTTATTATTTTCTGTTATTATTTGACAGTCACAATTATCTGTTAACTCCAAATGATTCTAACAGATGTCGATACCTTTCGACTGGGTTGAGTAAGTAATCAATAGATGGCACTGCTATGGTAAATCTACGAACGTGTCATATAAGCTACACTATCTATTTTTCATACCCTTAAGTGAGGCAAAACCTAGTTTGCCGGGTCAGCTAGTATTATATATTAGACAACAGTTTAGCTCTGAGAAGAACTTTTGCGTATGTGTAGTTAAAAGAACAAAATAAAAAAAAAAACCCGAAAATTATTAGACTTTGCGCACGACCGCTGCGATGGGAGCCAACCTCGCGACTGAGCGGCGCGGGTACCTTACTCATAGATCTAAACACCCCTCCCCCGCACACGCCCTCTTCGCAACGGGCCGTGCAGCAGAAATCGTAATATTTTAATTTCACCATAACTTCAAAACCAAACGTCCAATTTTAATCATTCAAAGACCAAATATTATCAACACAAACTGTTCTTATTGATGAAATAATTTATTTTGATAAGGATTAATAGTGTATTGCTTAAAATCGCTTCGTAAATAAGCCATTATTTCTCGTACAAAGTAAAGGATAAAAAATGGTTATTGTGGGTTATTCCTAAGAGATAAACATATACCATCAGGGACTTTTTTGTAGACCTTTTTAAGTTGTACAATACTGTAGTAAATTGTTTTGATCTATCTTGTAGGATTCAGTCAGCGTTTGCAATGTAAGCGCAAAAAATGTGTTTTTTTTACGACCTCACATTAAAAACCTCAAAAATTGTAGCCTATGTGTTATTCTGATGTATAAGCTATAGCCTATGTGTTATTCTGATGTATAAGCTATATTGTGGTAAAATTTCATTCAAATCCATTCAGTAGTTTTTACGTGAAAGAGTAACAAACATACATCCATACATCCATACATCCATACATACAAACTTTCGCCTTTATAATAGTAGTAGGATTATCATAATAAAGAAATTCTATTCTATTCTATTAGAACATGTTTGGTTTCAACGAAACTGGTAAAATTAACAACCAAGGTAAAAATGTTGAAACCAGTATACCTATCTGTAGAAAAGTCACAATAAAAGCATTTTAAAAGAAACCTGCTAAGTCCTAACAAAAATCCTACATCCTACTAATATTATAAATTTGAAAGTTTGTGTGTAAGAGTGTATTATGTTTGTTACTTTTTCACAACGGATGAACCAATTTATAAGAGATGAGATAATCGTAATAATTTATTGGTAAAAATTCCAAGTTATTATTCTGTGTTTATATGTCAAAGCTTTCAAAAATACGATTCAATGAAAATTCATGAAAATCACTATTATATAGATAGTTGTGACCCTGGATTAACACATGCTACTTATTATCCCGAATTAAAGCGAGTAACACCGCGGGCCGTAGCTAGTTTAACATTATAATTGGCCAAGTGGCAGTTGGGCTCGCCCATGAAGGGTTCCGGACCATTGTTGTATGGGAGGAGCCCCCCTTAAATTATTTTTTATATATTTCTTTTAATATAATACGTATATTATAAGAAATATAATTTATTATTAAGTTATTATAATAATTATTAAGTTAATAATCTTTGAATGTATAGAAGGTCAACCAAATGTTGTTATAAAAATAGAGTCAAAAACTACATTTCTTGTATGGGAGCCCCCCTTAATATATATATATTTTTATAATTTTAGTATTTGTTGTTATAGCAGCACGGGAAATATATATCTTGTGAAATTTCCAGAAAGCTATAATGGTTTCTGAGATACAGCCTGGAGACAGACAGACAGTGGAGGCTTAGTAATAACAATAATAGGGTCCGTTTTTTACATCGAAGACAAAATTAAATATTTAGTGTATTTCCGCTGTGATCTGAAACCCAAAAGATAAGCAAAGGCAAATTAAAATATTTTAAAAGAAATTTAGGTATTCCGTTTTATACCTTTTAGGTACGGAACCCTTAAAAGCAGAAGTTCATTTACTGTACTTTTCCATAATGGAAGCAGTCAAATGACGTCACCGCAGAGAGAGCATCAGACGCAGCCCCAGACAGTCTGGACGGAAATAACCCGCCCCGAGGGAGGCACCAGAAATAAATAGTAAATATGACTTCACAAGTTAAACTGCGCGCCAAATGCGCAATATAGGAATTATAATGTTTGGGAAACAGCTGATGTTGTGCATAGAAAGTTGTTAGGCAAACCAAACTGTGTTTTTGACTAGAACACAAAGTTACACTTTTTTTAGGGTTCAATACCCGTACCATACCTAGTATGGTACATTTGGAATCGTTTATTACATATTTTCGATTTTCCACCATCGAACGAGTAGGGAAACGCCAAGGCGGCATCGTTATACTGTGGAGGTGCCTAAGTCGCGTACTAAGCGATTTGCGTCCACCTTCATTGTGCTTACCGCCAAGGTGTGGAATTCTTTGCCAAATTCCCTGTTCCCCAATAACTATAATCTAGCGGTTTTCAAGGCAAGAGTGAACTGGTTCCTTCTGGGCACGCGCGCTCCACCTTACCATCCTTAGATCACAATACCGCTTACCATCAGGGGATTTGTGATCAAGCGCAAGCCCATTAAGTTTTGTTTTTAAGGAAATGCGCGATCTTATCCCTTAATAACACTATAATTTAGCCTACTAAGCTAATAAGTAGGTATTGTTACTTAAATACTAATTACGTATAATCTCTGAGAATGTGTCCATTATCAGTTATCACATTTCTTAATGTCTCTGTTAAGTCGAGTATCACTTTGTTCATTTGTTCTATTTTTAGCACTAAACCTTAGATTTTGCTAATACTTAAGATTTAACAGAACACTACATAAATTCGAATAGTTTCATTATTTTTAACCAACTTCATTAGTCTTCTTATGTCATGTGTATTGTCAAGGAGCTGGATAGTCTCAACACAACTACAGTGTAAACTACATGTAACATCACTCGATTTAACTACAAACTCTCTAAAGTGTCAAATCAATCAATTGGCTTTAATTGGTTTAGCTTGTATTCCATACAATGATACATTCTCTCCATTTAACAATCACTCTCTGTAACACCATAAAATGCACAGTCCCTTCAGTGTCATTAACAAAAATAAATCATATTGCGTAAAAATTTCAAGTGTCTAGCTATCAAGGTTTATGAGATACAGCCTGGTGATAGATAGACAGTCAGCAGAGTATATAAACCTAAAAAGTATTAATGTTGGCAGTGTCACTATCAAGAATTTAATAAAATTGTTTTCCAGAAGAATTTACTAAATGCCCAGTTTGCTCCATTCACTGGCATTTGACTCTCTTGTAATGTGACATTGGCAAAATTATAGTCTTTCTGTAGAAACCACAGACAAAGATATAAATAGATAATAGATAAGAAAAGAATATAACCAAAAGAATTGTTCATATTTACACATAATCCTGCTAGAATTTATGATTCTAAGTATAGTGATTTAGTTATTTCCTCAGACTGTAAAAATCCTGCAGCATTAAAGCTAGTCATATCACAAAAGTGAGTATGTAAGGAAACAGTTGTGCATTTTATTTATTCATGAAGTACAGACATTTGACCAGTAGGGTGAGTAATCACACGATACCAACACGGATACCAACACTCTGTGTGGAGCATGTCTTGCCTGGAATAACTAGGTGAAAGATTTTTCAACTTGAATTGGTTGCTAGCCAGGCGTAATAATGTTACTTACATGACACATAAATATGTATAGATAAAAAATACTTAGATTTAATTGGTACTGTTTTGAGTGATGGGATTCCATGGAACAATTAACTTTGTTCAATCATTGGATTTCTCACAGGAGTTTGTTCATTACATAGATACCCTGGGTAATTGTAACTTGCAAGAGAAGGCCCTAAGCTCTAACATGTCAGAACCTAATTGAATGTCTTTTCTTTAAAATGTAAACCAAATTCAATAGAAAATGTATTTTTTTAATTTGGGTTACATATTTAATTAATGTAAAGTATTTTTAAATTAAAGTCACAATTGAATTTTTAAATCTTGATTCTTTTATTTTTAGTTTGCACCTTTAATTTTTTCCCCTAATATATAGAGAAGTTTCCAATATTAACATGATTAGACGACCAATTCCGAATTTATAGGAGTCTTACTTATACAACAAAACATTTTAAAGTTAATTCAAATGTTTAGTTTAAAAACACTCATAATTTTGGCGCAGAGTAGCTTTCAAGAAACACATTTATAACCATGAAAATTGCGAAATAAAATAAGTACTCACCAAATTGCTTTACTTGACGTGAAAATGCTAGAAAACAGCTCGGACCATCGCAGCACTCGTGGAAAGGCACAAACACAGTTACGGACAAAAGAAAGCCCTAATAAATAGTTAAGATTCACAAATCGTAGCTAATCCAAACAATTGCACTTTTTATCGCTTATCTGAATCACAACTTGTGTTAACTAGAAGTTGTGAAGTGAGTTATAGTGAAAACGTTAGATGAATCGACTTGGTAGTGAAAATCTCGAAGTATCGCGATATTTTGTGCAAAATGAAATCAAAAATCTGCGAAGACCTTGCTCTGAAATCGTACGACCGAGACGAATGAATGAATGAAGTAAGAAAACTTGGTAGTTGCGAGAACGAGAATGATAATGGAGAATGGAAACTGAACCGTAAGCGTTATGGTATTATAATGTACGACCCACTCAACGTAACTTTTTTTTTTAAACAAATTTAAAGTCAAAACCCAAATAACGTTAATGTCAACGAGTCTGTCATGTATGTTTGGATACGAATTAAGATTTGAATATTGTGATTTGAATGGAATAACGGATTTTCTGCTTACCTACTCGACGTTGTTGTTTATTGAACAGGAAAAACATTTTGATTTCGCTGGATAAAAAAATGGAAACGACCCAATTATATTTACTAGACGAGAGAATAAAAACATTTAAGAACTGGCCGTTCACTGATAAAGAAATGTGTAACGTGCGTAACATGGCAGAAGCAGGATTCTATTCGGTAGCTACTGGCACTGAAGACGCTGATGCTGCTAAATGCTTCCTCTGTGGGAAGGAGCTGGATGGCTGGGAAGCTTCAGATGACCCCTGGGCTGAGCACAAGAGCCACGCAGCTAAATGCGCGTTTGTACAGTTGGGGAAGAAAGAAGATGAGTTACTGGTAAGTTTCTCTGTTGCATTATTGTACAACGCTCTTCAATTGTTATGCGATTTGGGCTGTTACGTCACTACAATACAATATGCTAACAAATGCCTCATGGCCTAGGTCGCATAGCGCTTGAAACGGATTGTAAGAACCTTTTTTTTTGTTAACGAGGGGGAAATCTTCAACAAGATACCTGGCTACGATGGGGCGCAGCCAGGTTATGTGGGATTTGTACCCACGAAAACCCCCTCGGTGACCTTGCCTCTGTGCTTAATGAAGGTCTCCGGGTTCTTCCGGGAAACACTTCGGAGACCTCCTTGCACTGCGCTTTGGCCATTCCCGGATTGTTTCCGCCAACGACTCGACGGTGACGGACACACTACGCCGTCGTCATTCACCGCGAACTCAATGAAGCGGGTGTCGGCCCATTTTAGTCGCCTCTTACGACAGGCAGGGGCAATTCCGCAGCCTTATTCTTTCACCCAGGCTGCAGGGTTAGGATTGTAAGTACCTAAGTAAGTTACTAATACATTTTTTTATGAATTTTACAGTTGTCGGAGTACCTGTCAGTGGTGAACCAGTCAAGAATCAATGAAATCAAAAGACTCAACGAAGTTGCGAAAGATGAAATTGAAAAGAAAGCTAATGAGTGCCGCAGGAAATGTAGACTGAGAAAACAAAAGTATGGGAAGTGATTAATTTTAAATATGTGTTATGTGTAATTAATACTTTTTGTGCTGTTTGAATGATAATTTAACTAAGGTATTGTAATGATTTCATATGGTGTTTAATATAAATTTACCAGTAGTGACAATTTTACCATTTTAATATACAATTTTATAAGATACAGCAATACATGTTTTATTGTGTGAGCTTTATAACTTATTCTTAGTTTTTATTAAAATCTGAGAAGTAAAGGTTAGTTCATGTTTAAATTTAGTTTTATAGTTGAATGACATGCTTTGTCATTGAGACCTCGGTTTGAAAACCGTCTAAATGTAAATAAGAAAAGTGAAACTATGACTGTCTTCTTTTCAGTCAGCTTAAATTAATTTAAACCACTATCATCTTGGCCCATTCCACTAAGTAATTAGAAACAGAAAATATTCTTAATACAGTGTAAACTCCATGTAACATCACTCGATTTAACAACAACAAATAATATTATATTAAATTTTTATTTCTCATAGCTTTTTTGTTGTTTAAAATATATGCTGGTTTACTTTTTCTTATTCTAATTATTTTCTGTTATAAGTTAACAACTTGTATGTTTAAACACCCAATCCCGGTATAAACTCATTTTCGCCGCAACTGTTGATATACCGGGAGCCGGTGTGGGTAAAATTAAAAACTTCGTTTTTAACAGATAAGACAAAATGGACTAATGTCATTCAACATACGAACAGTGAATGAAACTTAGTAATATATTTTTTTTCACATTTCATATACATATTTTTTTTTTATATAAGGTACTTTGGCACAAGTGTAAACTTACCAAATTAAAGTAGTAAATTGGGGATTAGCCATTGGTTCCCCTAACACAGTTTTTTTTAACTACTTTGGGAGCTTTTGGATTCTTATAAAGTAAATTCATGTAACCTTTGAAACAAATAAACATAATTATTATGATTATTTGATTTAGAACATTTACAAATTCAAGTATTACTCTCAATCGTTAAAATAAATTGACTTTCACAATATAATTGAATACCAAAATTTATTTGTTCTCAAATAAAATTATTATCTCTGCAGCTTAAGTTTTTAAACTCATTAATAATAATAACATCTACTTCATACAAAACATAGACAAAAGAAAAATATTATTTTGAAACATTGTAACTGTCATCACCATAGCAACCAAGGATTTGTTTACAATCTCCTAGCTACTATTTGTCACAACACATTTTTATTATTCCCAAGATTTTTCTTAGTATTTAGATTATAGAGGATTTTATAATTGAAGTTGAAATAAGGCTGATAAATAATGAGTGAAGTGAAGAATTTGGAAACTTATGCTATAATTGGATTTGATGGTGAGTCTACTTCTTGTTTTAAATATGTCTAAATACATTATAAACCACATGCTCCAAGGATCACAAAATCTGAAGATATTACCACCAGACTACCAATCAGAAGGTTCCAGGTTCGATTCCCGGTATGGCCAACATATTTGTGCCTAACTAAATTTGTTGGCTGTCGGTCTGGGTGTTAAATATGTATCTATATAAAATATATATGTATGTATGTATATGTAGTATATCAGTTGTGTTAGCAACCATAATACAAACTAGAAATGGTTCAGTATGGGGTTAACCAAGCCGTGTGTGAAATGTGTCTTAATATTTATTTATTAATACAGGATCTGCAATCCGCGGTCTCAAGATCCATCCAGACTCTGAACACATTGTGTATCCCATGGGGAACAAGGTCTGTATCCAGGAATGGAAGACCAAGAAGATGCATTTCCTCAGCGGACATACGAACAGTGTATCCACCGTGGCTATATCACCCAAGGGAACCTATGTGGGCTCGGGCCAGATTAACCATATTGGTTTCAAAGCTTCAGCAAAGGTGTGGGACTTTCGTAAACGGATTATGATTGGGACTCATGAGTTGCATAAGGTTAGTTTAGTTGTATTTACTTATTTTAACAGAAATACAGAACTTTTGGGAGCTTTTCTTTCTATGGCTCTGGTGTCGAGTTTTCAAGCCGCCCGAAGACTTTGACTTGGCTTAACAACTGCTTGTGTTAATACTAACAACCGGGACCAACAATTTAACGTATCATACGACCCACGGTAGCGCCCATATGAAAATGCCACTTGGAAAACGACATTCTTGTGAATAATTACTAAGTAATGTAATGCTTAAGCTCGGCTTAGCCAAAGTAAATGTAAAAATATTTTACTAGGAAGTTACATTAACGAAAATCAGAAAATAATTTGACAAAAAAAAAAGAAAAGTAACATTAGTTATTAAGTTGTATTTACTAACCCATGGACTTTATTGTAGTCTGTATATAGAAAATTTTGATTTCATTTGATTTGATTATCCCCTTCATTCTGCTAGTGGTACAGTGAGTGTGGCTCGGTGGTGATAACGTCTGCTTTTCAATCAGACGGCCCTGGTTCGATCCCGGCCCTACACCAATGACTTGTTTTTCAAGTTATGTGTGGATTTGCACTCGCTTTACGGTGAATGAAAACATCATGAGGAAACCGGCATGTTTGAGAACCACAATGTCCGAAGACATGTGTCAGCCGCAAACCCTTGGGCAGCGTGGTGGATAATGACTTATATCTCTCTCCTCGTGAGAGAAGGCCCCGAGTCCCAGCAGTGGGAACGTATAGTGGCTGCTTATCCGCTCGTATGTTGAATGACATTAGCCCATTTTGTATTATCTGTTAAAAAAAGTCTCAAGTTTTAGTTACCGGCTCCCGGTATGTCAACAGTTGCGGCGAAAATGTGTTTATACCGGGAGCCGGTGTTTCAACATACAAGTCGTTATGCTATCCCCTTAGAAAGCATAGAACTTTATTAACCTTATAACATTGCGTTATACTAGGCACGTCAAATTTACATATTACATATATTCATCAACAATCAATTAATGAATTAGTCAATATCTTAATATTATAATTAGTCATACAATGTCATAATAATATAATTATTCGTACAATGTCATAATAATAAAATAGAAAATAACAACACCTTTACATACAATTGACACCACAACCAGAGCGGCCCAAACATAAACTACAAATTATGTGGATATGTGCTAAAACAGTGTGCTCTATTGACATTGTTTTAAGAATCAAAATGCCATAACATATTTTTTAGCACCATCTATGATTATTTATCGAAATTACCTTTGAGCCACTCTGGCTTTGAAATTAGGGGTTTGAAAAGGGGCATTGCCGTGGTCAAGTAATAATATCACAAATTGTGGTTTGGGCCGCTCTGGTTCTGGTGACCTCAATTCATGTCACTTTACAGTCCGTCATACTTAAACTTTACCGTGTGACGACCTCGTTGGCCTAAAGGTTACCATGCCGGTCCGCTAATCAGAAGGTTCCGGGTTCGATTCCCGGCCCGGTCAACATCTTTGTGCTTAACTAAATTTGTTGGCTGTGGGTCTGGGTGTTAAATATGTATTTATATATAATATGTATGTATGTATATGTAGTATATCAGTTGTGTTAGCAACCATAATACGAGCTAGAAGTGGTTCAGTATGGGGGTAACCAGCCGTGTGTGAATGTGTCCTAATATTTAATTTATATTTAATTTAATATTTTAATTTAATTTAATTTAAAAATCTTTATTGTAGGTCCGCGTGGAAGCAGTAACGTTCTCGTCAGACGAGCGCTACATGATATCCCTGGGCGGGCGGGACGATGGCTGCGTGGTGCTGTGGGACTGCCTCGCAGCCGCCGCTACGGGCACGGCCGCCGCCTCCAAGCTCACCTCGGGGGACGCCATCACTCTGACGCCTCTCAACCTGAGGGTCAACTCGTTCGTTACCGGCGGGGACTGTGAGTTGGCGATCACAACGGCAAATATTGAATTTTTAGTTTCTTCGTTTTAAAACGTAAACGAGAAAATAGCCGTCGCATTTAAAAGACAAATACTTGTCCAATTTTATCCTAATTCCAATTGATTGTTTAAGCAAAATAGTCAAGGACCACAAAATCCGAAGACGTGTGTCATCCGTCAACCCGCACTTGGCCAGCGTGGTGTATTATGGTCTATATCTCTCCTCGTGAGAGAAGGCCCCGAGTTCCAGCAGTGGGAACGTATAGTGGGCTGCTTATGCTATGCTATGCACCTCAAGGGACCTCTGAAGTTGAAAATATGTTATTAAGCACCTTGGGCCCATTGGTGATCTGAAAAAACTAGTGTCAAATACAAATACAAATCATTTATTGATAACACCAAAGTTACAAGTCAAATAATATAATATCAGTACAAAAGTATTATGATATGTATCAATGTCAATTTTCAATTATATTCTAGTAATATAATATCAATACAATGGTATATGATATAAATCAAATGTCAATTTTCATTACTAATTCTAGTAATATAATATCAATACAATAGTGTATGATATGAATCAAATGTCAATTTTCAATTCTAGATAATCATTTATAACTTATTGACTCAGGCGTTACTTTGCGGAAATCCATTGTAAATAGAAGACAAAATTAAATATTTAGTGTACTTCCGCTGTGATCCGAAATTCAAATTAAGACAAGTAAACGAAAAATTAACTAAGATTAATTAACTAAGGTAAATTAACTAAGATTAATTAAGATTAACGTTTCCTATCACAATTCGGAAATTCTTAACTCTACGTGTTTCGCCTAACCACAAGGCATCATCAGGAGATGCTGACTCTTCGAACGACAAGTCGAGAGAGTCATAATCATTTATATTATGAAAAGTTGTCGTTGTATCGTTCCAGCCAATCTCCGCGTGTGGAACATTCGTGCGGAGAGCAAGAACCTGGACGTTGTGGACGTGTCTCTGGGCAAGTTGAGACGCAGCGTGCGCTGCATCGCGGTGGCAAGCGACGATACGCACGGATATGCTGGAACCACGTAAGACTACTTTATATACATGTCATTTAAATAGAGGGCACAGAATAAAATTACAGCGCTATCGGAACAAAATACAGTGAAACCTGGTTAAGTGAGACATCAAGGGACCTGCAATGTCGTTTCACTTAGGTATTCCACTTACCCAGTGTCTCAGATGCACAGGTATAAATAAATATCTGTCTCATTTACAGAGGGTTCCATTAATAGAGGTGAGAATACAGGTTATATCAGTTATACAGGTGCGATCATTAAATAAAACAACATGTTAAGTGTGTAAATGAGAAGACAATATATGAAATACAAATAATGTTATCTCAGTTACAGAGGTTTATGCATATAAAATTTACCCGCTGTCTCAGTTATAGAGGTAACTATGATGATAAATCGAAAGAACAAACCCAGATATAGAGGTTCACCTCGTCCCACTGACAGAGGTAATTCAGTGCCAAAGTGTTGGGACCTCAGCATGAGTTCCAGTTATGGAAGTTTCTCACTTATCCAGGTCCCATATAACCAAGTTTCACTGTAGAATACTTTGCAAAGCCCTATAAAATACTGCGTTAAAAATAGGGCTGCAGTTGTTTCAGTTTTGGTATCTTTAATGCAGTGTTAAAAATCGTTACATGTCCAAAACACCATTTCGTTGTGGCGTTTCTGTCGCACTTCACCGCCCGCAACCAATCAGAGCGCTCGGTCTGAATCGTGCAAGTGGTATTTACAACGCGCGTACGACTGGTCCTAGCTACAATGCATGACCGTCGGACAGCCGTCTCCGTCTGCATCTGCACAACATCTGTCCGGGAGGATATTTCTTCACCTTAACGTAAAATTCGCTAGATAGGTTTATTTTTTTGAAAAATAGTCGTTTTGATTGCTCACCAAGCGCAAGTTCTACTGGGTAGAAAAATCAAAATGGCTGCCACCACAATAAAAAAATATGTCTGGAGCTTTAATACTTACTTACTTATATATTTCCAGGACGGGCGATATGATAAAGTTCTCCATAAACTACCCGTCGGACCCGCACGAGTCGGTGGCGCACTGCAAGCCAGCTCTCATCGGCTGCCTCGCCAAGTGCGGACAGCTGAGGAAGGGCAAGCGGCCCGAGTCCTGCTGTTACAGTCTAGGTAATTATTATGGCAGTCCTGCTGTTTTAGTCTGCGTAACTGTTAGGGCAGTCCTGCTGTGGGACGACCTCCTTGGCTAATGGTTACCATTCCGGACTGCCAATCAGAAGGTTCTGGGTTCGATTCTTGGCACGGCCATCTTTGTGCTGAACTAAATTTGTTGGCTGTCAGTCTGTCAGTGTTAAATATGTATTGATATAAAATATGTATGTATATGTAGTATATTAGTAATGTTAGCAACCATAATACGAACTAGAAATGGTTCAGTATGGGATTAACCAGCCGTGTGTGAAATAAGTAAAGAAAAGATGTTACAGTCTCTAGTAATTGTTAAGCCAGTCCTGCTGTAACAGTTTAGGAAACTTTTATACCCGAGTCTGTTACAGTTATTCTTGTTTTTTTTTTACACTTACAGCTAGGCATTCTAGCAGGGCGAATAACACGAGTTAACGACACTATGGCCTAAAATGGAGCATGCCTAGTCCACTGGAATTGGCTCTCAAGGAGGCTGTCAGAACGCACTGTTAGGTGCTTGGTGACAGATTATTCAACTTGAAGTTGGTGTTAGGCGAGCAATAAAAAATGCCCTACCACCATGCTATGGTTTCTTCACGATGTTTTAATTCCCCGAAAACTCGAGCTCATTAGCAACGAGACCCACGACCTACGGGTCCTGAGGCGGCCGCACGCCCAACTTAGCTGTCATCGCTTCAAATCTGTCTTGTTTTTTGTTTTTACTCTAAATAAGTCAGCGTTTGACCTCAATTCTCCTGATGGTAAATGACATTGAGGTCTACGGTGAAGCGCGCTTACCTAGAAAGAATTAGACCGGTTCACTCTCGTCTTAAAAATCGTTTGATTATAGTCATTGGGGAACAGAGAATTCGGCAAGCAATTCCAAATTTTGGCGGTTAGGACATCAAAGGTCTGTCTTGTTGGTGAACCCCTCGGTTTTGTATTTAATTTAAAATTCAATTCAAAATGTCTTTATTAGCAACACAAATATACAGAAAATGTGCACCCTGTGCTTCATTATTAGGGCATAGCTAAGACTACTTAAAATTACTTAATACTATACTTAAATTTAGTTATTAACACATTTAAATCATTATTAATTTATCTTAAAAATTACTGGCATGAGAATAATGAGATGAGTAAATACACCCCCCCCCCCACCCCCCCCATAACATAATTAATATTATCAATATCATCTTTGTGCTTAACAAAATTTGTTGGCTGTGGGTCCGGGTGTTAAATATATATTTACTCGTATATATAATATGTAGTCTTTACTCGTATATATAATATGTCAGTTGTGTTAGCAACCATAATACGAGCTAGAAATGGTTCAGTATGGGGCTAACAAGCCGTGTGTGAATGTGTAAAAAAAAATATATACTAGGTAAGTCTGTTTTATAACTACCGTATACTGTGTAGGTATAGAGAGTATCCTGATAATGGAGGACGGGTGCCTGGCGGTGGGCGCGGGAGACGGCACCGTGGACATCCTGGACGAGATCAACTGGCGCGGGGACTTCCCCAAGGGCAAGATACTCGACCCCAACAAGCCGCACTTCAAGGCTGTAAGTATATAGTGGTGGCGATTCAGCGGCACACACGACTAAACTAAACTTAAAGAAGCCCCGTCTCTTTTCATCTTAGGCGGCCAGAAAGAGACGACACGCTCTGAACCACAGACAAAACAAACTAAAATCACGCCAAATATGGAATGTGCAGGCAGTTTTAGAGGTGATACAAGTGAGTGCGTTCTAAAGTCGCCTATATTTTCTACATTTGACGTGACTTTAGTTGTTTTGACTATGGTGCAGAACGTGCCGTCTCTTTCTGGCCACCTAAGATGAAAAGAGACGGGGCTTCTTTAAATTCAGTTTAGTCGTATGTGCCGCTGTATCGCCACCACTACCAGGGGTCACAATACTAGAGAGGACTGCTGGTTCCCATACAATAACGCGTGGCGCGGAAGTTTGCCATAATTGACGACCTCGTTGGCGTAATGGTTACCATGCCAGACTGCCAATAAGAAGGTTCCGGATTCGATTCCCGGTTCGGCAAACATCTTTTTGCTGAAATAAACTTTTTGTGTGTGGGCCTGTGCGTTATATATGTACAAGGTGCTTCTGACCAGGTGTTACAATATTAAAGAGTCTTCATACATATCATACATGGAATCATATACCAGAATATTAAAGTACAAATCGCCATTTAGAAATGGTTCACCAGCCGGCCTTGGGGCTAACTAGCCGTGTGTGAAATGTGTTAAAAAAAATACCGATGAAACCTAGATGGTGCTGTAAATCGAGCGTGCAGCCTTTAGACGACCTCGTTGGCGTAAAGGTTACCATGCCGGTCTGCTAATCAGAAGGTTCCGGGTTCGATTCCCGGCCCGGTCAACATCTTTGTGCTTAACTAAATTTGTTGGCTGTGGGTCTGGGTGTTAAATATGTATTTATATATAATATGTATGTATATGTAGTATATCAGCTGTGTTAGCAATCTTAATACGAGCTAGAAATGGTTCAGTATGGGGCTAACCAGCCGTGTGTGAATGTGTAAAAAAAAAAAACTTTCGTCAAATCTCGCAACGCGCTGCAATCGCATAGTGATATAACGGTAGAAGATTGCGAGACTCGAGTGAAATCGTCTCAAGAAAATCACAGCGGGTAGCAACTACGAGTAGTTTGAATATAATTTCCTCAGCTCCGCTCGTGCAAGCTGGACGGCTGCATCACCTCGCTGGAGCTGATGGAGTCCCCCAAGCTGCGCGGCGACAAGCGGCTGCTGCTGGCCGGCACGAGGAGCAGCGAGATCTACGCCATTAACATCGCCACCTTCGCTCCCACACTCGTCGTCACCTGCCACCGGTGTGCCATCAACGATATCGCCTTCCCCAAGTAAGTGGGTTATAATGCCGGTAGCAAGGCTAGCGGCTAGCTAAGGTGATCTCACGCGATCACTGAAGTTAAGCAACGGTCGATGCGGACAGTGTTTGGATGGGTGACCATGCACAAGATTCTCGTTTTTCAAGTGGCTTGAGTTTCGACTAGTACTATGTAATAAACATAAGCTATCTTGCTCCGCTATAACAGCTAGTGCTCGTAATTTTTTTATGACCGTACGCAGTGGGCTTTAGAAAATTCAACTGTATTACTATACAAATAACGCTTAAATTCCTCAAACTCAAATAAGACTGTGGCGTCTCTGTCGCACTTCATCGCCCGCTACCAATCAGAGCGTTTGTCCGCAAACGGTATTTTCAACGCGCGTACGACTGGTCCTAGCTACAATGCATGATCGTCGGACGGCCGTCTCCGGACACAACATCTGTCCGGGGGGATATCTCTTTGCTAGATGGAGGCAGACCGTCGTCGCTCCATAAGACCATACTCTTACTTGTGGTCTTATTTTCCTTGCCGTTTTTAGAGACATCACCTTATGCCTAGTACATTTTTGATGGAAGCTTGTGTGATTACTGCGCGTGCGCAGGGGCATGTCTGGCGTGTTCGCGACGGGCGGCGCGGGCGACGTGCGCGTGTGGTGCGTGCACACGTGCCGCGAGCTGCTCCGCATCGTGGTGCCCAACTTCACCTGCTCCGCGCTGCTCTTCGCCGGGGACGGCAAGTCCATCATCACCGGTCAATACACATCTTCTTAATATATATAAATCTCGTGTCACAATGTTTGTCCTCAATGGACTCCTAAACCACTTAATCGATTATAATAAAATTCGCACACCATGTGCAGTTCGATCCAACTTGAGAGATAGGATAGTTTAAGTCTCAAATTATAGTCGCAATTTTAATTTATTGCTAATTATTGTCTGTTATTATTTGACAGTCACAATAATTATCTGTTAACTCCAAATGGTTCTAACAGATGTCGATACCTTTCGACTGGGTTGAGTAAGTAATCAATAGATGGCGCTGCTATAGTAAATCTACGAACGTGTCATATAAGCTACACTATCTATTTTTCATACCCCTAAGTGAGGCAAAACAACGTTTGCCGGATCAGCTAGTTACATACTATTTTATTTAAATAATAAATAATAATTTAATTGAATAATAATACTGTGGCGTCTCTGTCGCATTTCAATTCCCGCTACCAATCAGAGCGCTTGTCCTGAATCGCGCAAACGGTATTTTCAACGCGCCTACGACTGGTCCAAACTACAATGCATGACCTGTGGACGGCCGTCTCCGGACACAACATCTGTCCGGGGGGATATCCCTTTGCTAGATGGAGGCAGACCATCGTAGCTCCATAATAATACATATCTTGTAAAAGTTTCAGCTTTCTAGCTATCATGGTTTCTGAGATACAGCTTGGAGACAAACAGCGGAGGCTTAGTAATAGGGTCCCGTTTTTACCTTTTAGTTAAGGAACCCTAAAAGATATATAAAAAAATTTAACCGGTTAAAAAAATAATTAGCTTTTCCTGTAAAAGTAGCGATGAGCGATATGAACACTGGCATTCCAAGCCCACGACTCGAACCAGTAAAAATTAGATAAACAAAATTGTCAAAATAAATTAAAACTTTCGTAAGGCATATTTGAATAATATTTGTATAACCGGCTATTACTTACGTTTATATTGTCACTGACATGTTTCAGCACAATCAGTGTGCCATTCTCAAGGGCAGAAATACAGGCTCCTTGGCAACAACAGGCAACTTTTCAGGCGCAGCCGTCATCGCGAGCATACGGGCTCGGAATGGCAGTGTTCATTTGTTCATATCGCTCATTAAATGCAAAAGAGCCACATGACGGAACATGGTAATTTTACAGGAGAAGATAATCATTTATTTAACCGATTTTTTTTTTATATGATTTTTAGGCTTTAGCTGCTAGACATTTCAAAATGCCACGCCATGTCATACCATGCCATGCGATGACATGCCAAGCTATTCTATTTACCTTTATATACACTTCAGACCTTGTAACACAGTTGAACAATAAATATATTCTTATCCTATGCCTTACGATAAAAGTTAAAAAAAAAACATCATTTATTTATTGTAGTAGTAGTACTTGTAGTTTAAAAAAAAACATAATTTATTTATTGTAGTAGTAGTACTTGTAGTTTAAAAAAAAACATTATTAATTTATTGTATTAGTAGTACTTGTAGTTTAAAAAAAAACCATTATTTATTTATTGTAGTAGTAGTACTTGTAGTTTAAAAAAAAAACATTATTTATTTATTGTAGTCGTAGTACTTGTAGTTTAAAAAAAACATTATTTATTTATTGTATTAGTAGTACTTGTAGTTGAAAAAAAAACATGATTTATGTATCGTGTAACATTTGCAGCGTGGAATGACGGCAACATCCGCGCGTTCACCCCGCTGACGGGCCGGCTCATGTACTGCATCTACAACACGCACAACAAGGGCACGTCGGCGCTCGACTGCACCTCGGACGGCCGCACGCTCATCTCCGGCGGCTGCGAGGGACAGGTACCGCGTGCCAATAGACGGATGAACCAATTTTGACGGACTAGGGTTGCTTACTTCGAGAAACTACTTCATATGCCATCTAGCGCGAATAGAATTCCATAGGTATCATCTATAGTATCACCGAAAATATTTAGCGTTGGGCTCTTAGTCTAAGTTCGTAAATGTACGACAAATGAAATGCAACTCGAATGAAACGACTAAAATATCTTTTTTATTGTACTCTTAGGATATTGGAATAGTACGGGGAGAAACGGTTTGTAGTTTGAATTAATTTCATTTCATATAGGAACATAATGTAATCCAGTCAAAATAGATTTTACCCTTACCTGTCAGCGTCTTTAGGTAACAAAAAAAAAGTTAAATTTCGATCACGATCCGTATTTAAACAATTAAATACTGCAAAGTATTTTTGACGTGACAACGTCTTAAATTAGGTTGCGGCTGGGAGTCACTTATGAAAAAGTGTAACGCCCGGTAACGTTACGATGAGTCACCGAACGAGAGAGAGGCCCGCCGAATGCCTTGCGTCTCTCTCCCACTCAACTATGATCGGTCTGCCGCGCGCGCAGCACGCGGCAGACGTTGTCACGTAAAATCTTCGCCCGTAAAACCGACTTTACAGGCAGCCATTTTTTTTATGGTGGATAGGCAAGCGCTTTATTTAAACTCACCTGATGTTAAGTGATGTTGCGATCTAGGGTGGAGCGCGAAGAAACTGATTCACTCTCGCCATGAAGACAGTAAGGTTATAGTTCAGAGAGTACAGGGATTCCGGCAAAAAGTTCCACAGTTTAATAGTCCGCACAATAAATGTGAAAGCGAAACGCTTCGTGCGGATTTTTGGAACTTCAACTGTATAGCGGTGCCTCCTAGCCGTCTCCCTGCTCGTCCGATAATGGAAAGGGGCCGGAGGAATTAGCTGATGCAATTCAGACGCGCACTCTCCGAAATGCAACCGTTAGAAAACCGACAGACTCACAACGTTTTAACCCTACAGTTCATACTGCCAGACATATGGCCTACGCATACGCAGCCCACTAAGTTCCCACTGCTGGGACTCGGGGCCTTCTCTCACGAGGAGAGAGATATAGGCCATAATCCACCACGCTGGCCAAGTGCGGGTTGGCTGATAACACACGTCTTTGGATATTTTGGTCCTCAAACATGCCGGTTTCCTCACGATGTTTTTCTTCATCGTAACCGAGCTATGGGCATTGGTGTCGGGATCGAACCAAGGGCCGTCAAATTGAAACAGACATTTCCCACCACTATTGCTTAAAAAGCGATGTAAATAGATCTACTTTATTTCAAGGTGTGATCTGTAATTACCTTTCCAGGTCCGCGTGTGGGATATAAAACCAGAGATCCAGTCGCTGAAGAAAGTCCTGAAGGAGCACAAAAGTCCCGTGTCCGCTATACAAGTGTCTCCCAACGATAAGGAGGCCGTTAGCGCGGGGACCGACGGCTCCGCTATTATATGGGATCTTATGTATGTAGTATGTATGAAGACGGACCTAAAGTATCACCTTGTGGTTGTCATTGTTAAAAAAGAGCGAACCGGTTTCTTCTGGGCAAGCGCGCTCCACCTTAGATTGCAATATCGCTTACCATCAGGTGAATTGTGATCAAGCGCAAGCCCATTAAGAGTAAATTGACATTTGATTCATATCATATACTTTTGTATTGATATTATATTAGATACTAGAATTAGTAGTGAAAATTGTCATTTTGATTAATATCATATACTATTGTAATGATATTATAGTACTAGGATATAATTGAAAATTGACATGGATACTTATCATGATGTACTTTTGTATTGATATCATATTATTTGACTTGTAACTTTGGTGTTATCAATAAATGATTTGTATTTGAGTAAAAAAATAAATATAAAAGAAAACAGTCTTAAAGATGGCATAAGATTTCATGTTACCAGAGTCCTGCCATTTACACGATTCTGTTATCAAATAGGATATTTTGTATGTAGAATGTACGATGGTGGGCCCAAAAGGCCACCTTATGGTGATCATTGTTAAAATAAATAATTATAAGTCCCGGTTGTTTGTCTCTATTATAGCAAACGTTAGGCCTTTGTCATCAAAGGTCTTCAAGCTTATCCATGTTGACGGTTCCGCTATAATATGTATTTTTTTATATAACCTGTAAGCTAACGAGTCCATAATTCCACCCTATGGTAGCTCATGTATGTAACATTCGAATTTAATGTGAATTTTGCTCGCCCATCTAAGGATTAACCCTAGTTACTTTATATAGTTAAACGTTTGGATTCACTTTGGACATAAACATATTTTTGTAAACTGTTTACGTAAGGCATCTTAATATTTCCGCGTAGATAACGGTCACACTAAAATTTTCATTAAAAAGTGGGAATGAATCCAACAATATAATACAATACAAAAATTTATTGATAACTCCGTGTTACATGTCATATTATGTCAAAATTAAAATGATAAAATTTATTACAATACAAAAATAAATTAAAATTAGATATTCATCAATAATCTTTTTAATCCATGAATTCTCCTATGTCATAAAATAATTTGTCAAGCAACCAAGCTTTAGTTTAATTTTGAATCGCGCGATGGAAGCTGCATCTCGGACGGTAGCGGGTATACGGTTGTATACCGCGGGCCCTACAATATACACGTTTCGGTGCTCTCGAGCACCATCTTAATAATAATAATCTAAGAGTGACCGTTTTCTACGCGGAAATATTAACATGATAACATATTGTTGCAGCTCCCTCTCCCGGCGGCAGGTGATGTATGCGAACACATTGTTCATGTGTGTTTGCTACGAGCCGCTCGGCTGCCAGCTGCTCACTGGCGGCACTGACCGCCGCGTCGCCTACTGGGAGACCGGCAGCGGCAACCTGGCGAGGGAGGTGAGCTCTTTGACACTCCTGCCACCCTGGTACTCGGGCGCTCGGTACAAGTCCACCTGCACCTGCATGCCGAGACTGAAAAAAGCCATTCGTAATGCTAGTGACAATAAAAATGACTGACCCAAACAAATACAAAAAATGCGTAAGCAATTGTATTGTATATTGTAATTGTATAATATGTATTCTGTTTGTGATAATACTAATAATAAAAATAAATTGTTCAGACAAAACAACGGGACGGGATATAAAAGGTGGAACCAAAAGAAAGAATGACCTCCTTTTCTTAGTCTCAACCACTTATAAATTTAATATAGTTATGTTGAAAATTGTATCTACTATTCTTATCGCTATCTATTCGTATTTTCTTGAATCGACTTCACTCGGGTCACACAATCTACTATCGATAATATCACTATGCGAAGGCAGTGCGTTGCGGAATGTGGCGACAGCTAAGCTGCACGTTCGATTTGCAGCGCCATCTAGGTTTCATTGCTAATTATGGCAAACTTCCGCGGCACGCTTTATTGTATGGGAATCAGCAATCTTCTCTAGTATTGTGATCCCTGGTACGTAACATTGTGTTCCAGTTGGAAGCGAGCAAGCTGGGCGCGGTGAACGGGCTGGACATCACAAAGAACGGCGAGCTCTTTGTCACCGGCGGGAATGACCAGATGGTCAAGGTATGCCGGTGATATATATTTATAAACATACCTTTTTATATACAGTATGGAGCAACGACGGTCTGCCTCCATCCTAGCAAAGGGATATCCCCCGGACAGATGTTGTGTCGAGAGACGGCCGTCCATACGTCATGCATTGTAGCTAGGATGAGGACCAGTCGTAAGCACGTTGAAAATTCAGGACAAGAGCTCTGATTGGTAGAGGGCGATGTAGTGCGACAGAGACGCTACAACAGCATAAGGTACGCCGCACGGAGCACGTTTGAGCGTAAAGAAGTAACACAACACACACACACACATGTAACAGGTCTTTATTTGTTATATAAATTAGTGAAAACCTTGGCTTTTTAAGTTAAAATATTTCAATTATATTTATTATGTATTCTGTTTGCGATTAATAATATAATAAATAATATAAACTTTCGCCTTTATAATATTAGTGAGATTCGGTTAGGTATTCAGACCACAAAGACGCGTAACTAGTACACGAATCAGAGACACTCTTGACTGAAGGTACGAGTGTTCCTTGTGTCGAATTACTGGCTCCAAGGAGGCTCAGTACCACTTTTCAAGAACGAGATAATAGTTTACCACCAATCGGACGACCGGGAAACACCAAAGCGGCATCGTTTCACTATGGAGATACCTAAAATGTGCACTAAGCGGTTTGCCTCCACCTTCATTGTACGTACATAGGTGTGGAACTCCTTGCCAAATTCCTTGTTCCCCGAAAACTATAATCTTGCGGTTTTCAAGGCACTAGTGAACTGGTTTCTTCTGGGTAAGCGCGTTCCACCTTAGATTACAATGTCGCTTACCATCAGGTGAATTCTGATCAAGCACAAACCAAGTATAAAAAAAATAAAAAAGCTATTTAAATACAACTTGTAACGTGTTCCAGCTGTGGAAGTACCAGGAGGGCATATACACGCACATGGGTCTGGGGCACGCGGGCGCGGTCACGTGCTGCAAGTTCAGCCCCTCCGCGCAGTACATCGTGTCGTGCTGCGCCGCCGGCACCGTCATCGTGTGGAAGGTGCCCGAGGTGAGCTCCTGCACGCTTCTCGCGCCCTGGTACATGCTGTGGGTTTACCAAAGGGCCAAGCCAAATTTTTTGGGTTCCGTACCTAAAAGGTAAAAACGTGATCCTATTACTAAGCCTCCGCTGTCTGTCTGTATCTCATAAATATCTCTCTCTCTCTAGGTTCCTTTTAGGTAAGCGCGCTTCACCGTAGACAATGCCACTTACCATCAGGTGAATTGTGGTCCAGCGTTGACCTATTTCCAGTTAAAAATAAAGCTGTTTTTTACATACCTAATTGTGTATTTCTGTTGCCGCTATAACAACAAATACTACACATAAAATAATATTTAGGAGAATACAAAAAACGTGATATTTTGTTTTTTTTGCTAAATATCAATAACAGTCACAGGTAAACACTTTAAATTTTCACAGAATATGTATATATATATTTTGAAACAAATAAAAAAAAAAAATTCCTCTCTCCAAACATTTACAGAATACTTACTTAGTCATGTTATTAACTTTAAAAATAAATTATAAAATAAAAGGGGTAAACGTGTTATTTTTTTGCATTTTAATGGTATTGTAACCTTAATACGCGAGACCGACTCGTACTTGGCCAATTATTTTAAGTAGCTTTTTAATTCTACCAATAATATCGTACAGATATATCGCACGAAGCAGCAGGAGGTCAAGTCCCCGAAGGCTGTCCAGTCTCCGAAGGCTATTAAGGAGGAACTGCGCCTGGAGTTGGATGAGAAACCAGCGCAGAAGGCGGGCGGGGATCGACCTAATAGGCTACCGGCTGCTCCCTCCAAGGTATGTGTCCTCCAACTGATAACAGAGGTAGGATTTTGCTCTAAATCTTTATTTTGTGATCGCTTGAGGCGACGACATGGACAAATTCTTGAATATACACTTGTATCGTGAATCATAAACGCTTAAAATTATTAAAATAATATAATTATTGTAGACTGAATAAAGAACAACCCTAACAATATTTATACCAATTTTTACCAGTTAGTTCTTAATACAGTATGAAACTATAAAATCACGATTCTGCCCATATCAAATAGCCGGGCGGGTGTGATTATTCAAACAGTTGAATAATCAAGTTAGTAGCGCCTGTAGCTTCCCTAGCTAAAGTAGTCTCACGCGATCATCGATGATCGCGTCTGTCCACGCATCGACCGTTGCTTAGCTTCGATCGAAACTAAGCAACGGTCGATCAAACGGCCGGTCTATGGGGGCAAAAGGGATGCGGATGATTTTTGGATGACCATGCGTCTTGTGCATGGCGTTTTTAAAGTGGCATTATCATCTGGGCGCTACCGTGGGTAGGATGACATGTTAAATTGTAGGTCCGGCTAGTCTTTAGTACGTACTTAGTACAAGCCGTCGTTAAGCCAAAACTCTCGACACCAGAGCTTGTCCATTTAGCTCCTACGAAGAAGATGAAGACTTGATATACAGACTCGTAAATTATTTTTATTTCATCACTCATACACATATTTGCCAGGTGGAGAAGATATCAGCGATGGACACGTCGCGCGGCAGCGTGGTGTCGTGCTGCCCGTGCGACTCGGCGCGCTCCAACAAGACGCCCGCCACGCCCGCCAGCGGGGCCAGGGGCAAGTGCTGCCGACCGCCTGGTCAGTTCTGACACCCTGGTACACTATCGCCTAAGTGCCAGAGCCAAGATATCAACTAATTGTCCTGAGAGCCTGCTAGGTATCATTCACATGGGAGCCAAGAGACTACCCGGACAGTTGACGACTTTGTTAACGTAATGGTTACCATGCCGGACTGCCAACCCGAAGGTTCCGGGTTCGATTCCCGGCACGGCCAACATCTTTGTGCTGAACTAAATTTGTTGGCTGTCGGTCTGGGTGTCAAATATATATGCATGTATATGTAATATATCAGTTGTGTTCGCATCCATAATGCGAACAAGATATGGTTCACTAAGGGGTTAACCAGCCATGTGTGAAATATGTCCTAGTATTTATTTATTTAGTTCTGGGAGCCTGGTACCTCACACAAACCGTGACAGCCAAGAGACTGCCCGGTCTGGGACTTTGGAGTGGCCTAGTGGACTCTGCCTTAAGGCGATGTTATGGGAAAAATCTTGAATTTTTTTTTTGTAGTTTTAAATTTATTGTCATTTTGCACACCGCATATGCGGTAGCCTAGAAGGGACAACTTCTGAATATTTACCATGCTTACGTATTACCTGTGGCTACGCAAATAAAATTATTTCATTTCATAAATCCTCTTTTAGACATTTTGGGTACTTCCCCAGCCAGCCTACCCTAGCCATTCAAGCTCTTCGGAGTACGACCCTGGGTCCTACCTGGCATACCTGTTCTGTCCTATGAAAATCAACTTTAATACCTAATCTCTTTTCAGACAACCTGCCGACCAGAACAACGAGCAAAGAGTTTGTGAGCGGCAGCGGAGATCGGAAATAAATCCAATGATAATGAAGCCAAAGACTGATACCAAAGTGATCAACCAATGACTGTTCTTTTCAATATGACTGTATTTATTGTATTTAGTGATTTATTAATAAAGTTTTGTACTTGAACGAGTCTTTGGCTTTTGTGGTCTACATGATAATATGTGGGTGGATTTCCTTGCGATGTTTTTAAATATGACGAAAAATGCCATCAAAACAGTTATTTTTTTATTAATTTATTCGTGTGATTTGTCAACAATCAACTTATTGACTCAGGCGTTACTTTGCGGAAATCTCTTCGAACGACAAGTCGAGAGTCACTCTCGACTTGTCGTTCGAAGAGTCAGCATCTCTTGATGATGCCTTGTGGTTAGGCGAAACATGTGTAGAGTTAAGAATTTCCGAATTGTGATAGGTAACGTTAATCTTAATTAATCTTAGTTAATTAATCTTGGTTAATTAATCTCAGTTAATTTTTCCTTTACTTGTCTTAATTTGGATTTCGGATCACAGCGGAAGTACACTAAATATTTAATTTTGTCTTCTATTGTCAACAATCAATTGTTTAAATAATCTACTTTGGACTAAGGTTTTAGTAAAACTATTTTTCTGAAGTTGACCTTATATTAAATATGTATTTGGTTATATAACATAAGTACAAGCTAACATAATATCACATATTATGACTAAATATTCTTAAATTGTTGTGGGCTTTTATAACGTAGATGGGTAATGTGCCAAAGATGTATTATTATATCACTAATGTTTGAGAATGACAGAACTTTTGGCTCAGGTGTTACTTTGCGGAAAATCATTGCAGATGAAAAACTAGTCAGTGAATTTTTCGTGTAACTTCTGTTTCAGTGGAAGTACAGTGTACACTCTATGTAACGTCACTCGATTTAACGACAAACTCTCTGTCAAAATCAATTGGCTTTAGTTGTTTTGGCTTGTATTCTATACAATGATACATTCTCTTCATTAAACGACTACTCTCTATAACGCCATAAAATGCACAGTCCCTTCAGTGTTGTTATATAGAGTTTACACTGTTTCAAATTTTCTTCCAACCAATGTTTTGGCCAGCAGGGTGCAACACTTGCAAAGGTGGAACAGGCCTAGTCTGGAGAAACTGGCTATCAAGAAGACTCACAATCTTAGGTGCTTGGCAACAGATGTTTCTACTTGAGGGTGGTAGCTAACCAGGCGAGCACTAGAGAATGCTCTACCACTGTAGTTTTTCACAATGCTTACTTTGACAAAAGCTAAATTCATTGGTGGGGATCGAATCCACGCCTGCGGTTGCAAGGCGACCACACTCCAGACTGGGTTGTCTCTTTCAAGTGTGTAACTTAAAACTTCAAACAAATACACATACAGTGTTAACTCTATGTAACGTCACTCGATATCGACAAACTCTCTAAAGCGTCGAAATCAATTGGCTTTAGTTGGTTTAGCTTATTTTCCACACAATGATACATTCTCTCCATTTAACGACCACTCTCTATAACGCTATAAAATGCACAGTCCTTTCAGTGTTGTTATATAGAGTTTACACTGTATATTAATTACTACAGAAATTAACAACCTTATGTTTAATGCAAAACTTAAAAGCCCACTTACAACTGCCCTATGAATCAATAGATAAATTTGTTTACACACTTCATCCCCATGCTTGAGTTTTACAGTAATGCAGCACAAGTTTACCATCAGTCCCAAAACATTCATACAGGTTCCTCACTATCTGGTCGGGTGATGGAGCAAACGTTTGGTTTACATACAGGAACTGAAAATAAAGACAATATATGAGTTTTAATTCAATTCCAATCACATCAAATATATATTTATTGAAACTATATGTACAAGTAACATTTGAAATGGTAGCCCAGGCTTCTATGCTAGTATGAATGGAGTTACAGACAGTGCCTTCTCAATAATACATACAAGTACAATATATACAGTGATTTATAAACTAACCATATAGTATAACAATATAAACAAAATGAATAACATTCTAGATCATCAACATCAGCCTATTTTGACCCACTGTTGGGTATAGGCCTCCACTCTCTTATGCCAGTAAATTCGATCTTGTGCTCCATGGCATATTATGGGTTCTTGGGAACCCAATCGTTCCCTCTATGGACAGGATGTTGTTTATCCATCAAGCTGGTGTTCTGCCGAGAGGGCGCTTGCTATTCCGTGGAAGCCATTCTGTGATAGTTTTGCTCCATCTGTTGTCGTCACATCTGGCGACGTGTCTTGCCCAGCGCCACTTTAAAAGTAAGTACAGAGTCGCATAATACTGTTTCCGACGTCAGTAACTTTCGTCCTGTGTCGGATTTCCATATTGCAGACTCAATCTATCAGGCTGATATAATAACACAGCCCTTTCCATTGCCCGCTGGGCAACTTTAACTTTGTGTATGGATACATTCTAGATAGTCCTAATAAATAAGTTTTGAACATGTGACATATGAAATATTTAACACAATAGCTATATTATAAATTCAAATAGAAGACAAAATTAAATATTTAGTGTACTTCCGCTGTGATCCGAAATCCAAATTAAGACAAGTAAAGGAAAGATTAACTAAGATTAATTAACTAAGACTAATTAAGATTAAGAGTCAGCATCTCCTGATAATGCCTTGTGGTTAGGCGAAACACATGTAAAGTTAAGAATTTCCGAATTGTGATAGGTAATGTTAATCTTAATTAATCTTAGTTACCCGCACACTGCCTCATGATAGAGTGACCTGTATAATATACTATTACTTCAGTGGCTCAGCTCTGGTGTTGAGAGTTTCCAAGCCTCTTGAAGGCCTCTGACTTGGCTTATCAACTGCTTATACTAAGACTATTATATAAAATATACTAATCATCATCAGTCTATGCTCTACTGCTGGACATTGGCCTCTCCCAAGGCCCACCTCTTGGCCCTATCCTGTGCTTCTCCTGGCTCCTCCAATACTTGCTACCCACCAACATTCTAAAATATTATACTTGATTAACTGTAATACTTACTAGCTTCTCATCAGGTTCTAATTTAAGATATTTCTTAACAAATTCCATGATCCAACCGATGGGTTTCTCCGCATCAACAGCCCATTTCTTCTTTTTCATAATCGGGGCATTCCCAGTTGCTTTCAATAAGATGTCCACTGAAAATACAATAATATTGTTTGATTTTACAGGGTAAGAAAAAACAAAGAATCAAAAGACCTTGTGGCAGAACCTAGCATCATAGGCGAAAGTAAAGTACATCGGCTCTGTTGGTTCAGCCATGTGGAAAAGATGGGAGAGGATTGGGCTGTGAGGCGAGCATACTTGGGATGACCAATTGGCCTACATCCGGTCGGTCATCCCAAGTAATCTCTGGGAAGACCAAGTGTAGCAAGACCTGAGCGCACATCATGCCATAGACTGGCAGGAGTCAGCACAAGATAGAGAAGAATGGTGTCTCTTAGTGTAATAGTCCAGGATCCATTTCAGGGTCAGCGAGCCGTCATAGTTAGTTTATAGTTAGTATAGTAGTTGTATTTGTATTTATAGTAATAGGTTGAAGAGTAAAAAGGCCTAATTCCTAATAATGGGACCAAAGTTCTTAATCATGAAAATGTGTGATAGCAATGCCATTGAAGGAAAATAAGTAGTGGAGCCATAGTAAGTCTTCATAGCAAGTACAATAATATTCAATATTGCAAAACACTAGCCGCAGGCAGGCAGGGCAGGCTAAAAGCAGATTGAACATTTGAGTACAACTTGGACATAAAATTTGAATTAAATAGGAGTAATTAGAGTTTTGCCACCTTAGTGTCGTTAAGTTTATTACAAATGCATTACCTTTTACTTTGTCCGTTTTTGCATTATCATTTCCATTGTCTTTTTGATCATCAACTTTTAATTTCTCCGTAGCTTGTGAGAGCTCAGTTTGTGTATCCTCATTGTTTTCATCACCCATTTAGGATTATTAATTACCTATTGAGTATTTTGAGATAAATGCACGGAGATTTAAATAACACACGCGTTTATCGCGAAAACCAATTAGAAAAAATATTTAATAGATATTAATTAAATAATCTACCGAAACCTTGAAAAGAAAACCAAAATCACAGATCAGACCAAAACCTAGTCCACAATAATATTCTTTTGACCACAGATACAATTGTCTCTTCTCTTTCTTCGCCACAGTTCTACAAACGCTTTCTACGTTTGGAACAGACCAAGATGAAAACAACGCGTAATTAGGGAATGTACTACCCACGTACCTTTAACTTATGTTCTTTGTAAATAACATGGGCTGTACATTTTTTTTAATTAACTGCTAAATACTTCTCTTTCTATGAACTTATCCTATACGAACATAGACAAAAGAAAAAAAAGACGGAGGTACTGTGTGACCGCACATGAGATAGCGATATTTTCGGACAATGTTGCCACTTTAGTAGAACTTTAGCCTTTTTAGGAAATTAGGGTTAGGGTATACACATAATAAAGAAAAAGACTTCAGGTTATATTTCTACGTTTTATTAATTTTTAAACAAAATCAGTTTATTGTACACATTCCTTACTCTTTATTTCCACGCTTCACAAAAACGTCACCTATAAAATGGTTGGAACAAATCCTGGAATTTTGCGTTGATTTCCAATCATAAAATATTATCTACCATATGCTTCTATCCAAATCTCTACAAGTTCAGCATTCGATGAAAATCTGTAAAAAAATATTAAGAAATATAAAATACTAGAGGTTGCCCGCGGCCCGCGTGAAGGTCGCTTTTCGGGTAACCTGTGGAAAAACTCTATGGTATCCTATTCCCGTGCCAATTTTATGTACACTTTCCTCATTCGATTCCTGAGATCTAGTTAACCTCTGTTTTTAGCTACTTTGGTGATGATGCGAGCGATTTCTCCAAGCCATTATTTAAATATGTAACTAGAATACGTGAACCATACCACTAAGTGAACCATTTACTTAAATTCTAATTCAGAAGTATTTAATTTCAAAAACACAAAACTTTCCCTTTGAACTTTAAACCCCATTAGCATACCTAAATGCACTCCTGGCAAATATTTTTACGAATTTATTTTAACCATCAAAGAAACTACAAACATAACAACTTACAAGACTAACTAACTTAACTTGATAAATAAAGAATTTTCCATACAAACTTTCACCCCCCATTACAAACCCTTAGTTCACCCCTGGCAAAACTTGATACCATTATTTTTAATTTTACATAAACAATAAATATTCCAAATAAATAAAAAAAAATTCACAACCCTAAGACCAGCCGATTGGGCTCTGCGTTGTCTATAGATGAATGAATGAATGAATAAGTCAGGACAAAGAGTCTTATAGTACAGATAATCATATAATATGGTAACTTCATGTCAAATAACTGGGCTTAACTTCACTGGGCGAGCGCGGTCCACCTTAGATCACAATATCGCTTACCACGAGGAATATTGAGACTATGCGCTAACCCATTTAGTGTAAAAAAAAGCCCGACTAGCGAGCGAATATTTCGATGGAAGTAGATTAAATTAGTAAAAGGACTGTTTAAGCAATTCTAAAGTACAGTGCAAACGGTTTTTGTAAAACTAGGGTTAAAATTGAAAGTCAGATTATGACAACCCTTATTCAATTTCTTGTAGGTTATGTTTTTATTTTGCATTTGCATGTTTTACCACTTTGAAGCAGAACTTTACATCCAAATCAATAGTACTTGAATTAATCCTATTTAATTAATATTTGGATTGATTTTAGAAGATATATTGTATATAAAAAAGGCCAGTACCAACCTGTGAAATGTAACATCACATAAACCAGGTTCTGTTCTATTCTAATAACTCAAAATACAACACTCCACCATTCTGTCGATGTCCAAAACTATTCACCGCGCGAGAATAACACTTACACTTGAATTTAAACGATATTTTTTCGAAAAAACACAAAATTCTCAGAATCGCAGTAATGTTTGACACCGAAACTGACAAATATGCTGGTGTCAAACAGTTACAGCGACAGAGAGAAAAACAGTATAAGCCTTTCTCTTTCACGCATGTTATTTTTACATATGGCTGTTTCGCTGTTGAGTAAAAGAGATGGAAATGTGACTCCGTCTATTGCCTTCTCTGTCTACGTATACGAAATAATATCTTTTTCGTAGCAAAAGACTTAAACGTAGACAGAGAAAGATTTTATTTTGAGATTTATCAAGGAGGTTCATTGTTGGCAACTACGAAGTTATAGGTATTCTTTAGAATACTACTGATATGAAACGGTATAGTAAACATAAACGTATTCTAGTTTTAGAACCATTTACCCTTGTTTGTTGTGTTGTATGACACTACAACTAGAAAAATTACTTAAATGTATATTATATTATTCTACCACGAAATTATTACAAGTATTGCCACATTTTGTTGCAAAGAAACCATAGACAAGAGCCTTTCCTTACTAAACCTTCTTCATAGCTTTATGGTCTGATCTTTCCACGGATCAAGGTCATTAAATTCAGATTTGCAGACGAGACGGTGAGCGTGAATCATACATACATACATTACATATGTCGGTCCTTTTTACGCAAGTAAGAGATGAATTATCCCACCTTCTAGTATCTTCTCTTTCTACGCGGTGAGCGGTGAGCTCGGTAGAGTTGTTTTTTTCCACTTTTCACAACATTTCTACGCAGTGAAACCACGGGTGAGACAATTTGGCGAAACTGAGCCTACAAACAAAGTTATAATATGCCTATTTCAGTATTATGTGGATAAAAAGAAAAATAACTCAGAATACAAAAAAATACCACTGATCACCTGCTCAGTGCACTGCCTGCTTTTGTTTTATTCATCAGTCTACGCGACATTGGCAAAGTACCGGCCTTAACCTTTCTCAGAAAGCCATAGAAACAAAAGAAGATGAAAGTTATATTACCTAGATATTGAGAATCAGCCGTTCACCAGTTATCTAGATCAGCGTCTTCGCAATCGAGTGTTGTGTTTGTAATGTACTGATAGTGAGGAAGTGCAATAATCATTATAACCTAATAGTAACGTATAAACGTTACAAGAGAAACAAGTTTGTTCTGCAACTGTCGCACCAAGGTAAGTCGACTATAGTTTATATTACGTTAATACTCACACACTGAATAAGTCCTTAATGCGCAATTATTTCATGTTCATGGTAATTTTAAAGCAGATGTTCTATAACTTGAGTCAATAAAACGCGAGTTACATCAGCAACTCGAGTCTTTAAAAATATTTGACAGTTCGCCTCCTCTTTCTCACTCTCAGTTAGATATGCAAGTGAGAACATATTTACTTTAAATTGTTATTTTATCCACTCAAGATATACATATGTATATTCAGAACATCTGCTTTAAAAATACAATGAACAGCAAAGAATTACCTACACATTAAGGTGTTTTCTTGCCCTATTCCACTAGGTGGGCTCAGCAGTAAATTCTCTATCAGCCATCATCTCTACACTCACTCCTTTCTCTCTAATGTCCTCATTCACACACTCCATTTATGACAGCCTCTTGCCTTTCTTCCTTGCACTACCATTTCCATATATCTTCTAGTAACATGCTCTACTCATCACATGCCCATAATGTGCCAACCTCCCACTCTTTAATTTGATATTAAGTATATCAGTGTCCAAGTTGCATTGCAAGTTTGAACCAGTTATAACCTGTTTGTTAAGAGAATGCAAAGTACTTGGGCAATATTAATGCCAATTTTATTTGTACCATTTACCTCGATACCTTTACTTATACCTACCTGATCCGTTCGAAAGTGATTGGTGGATTAAGTACAACAAACAAGTTATTGGACTTTCTAAATTGGAAAAACACCACCAATGAACTTGAGCTTTTGGTGAAGGAAAACATTGTGAGGAAACCATTGTATATGGTATGGCAATTTTTTGTCCTCTGTTAACTATCCAACATCCTCAAGTTGATAAATTAGTTGCCAGGCACCTAATAGATGTTGTGTTCCGGCAACCATCTTGAGCGCCAGTTATTCCAGACTAGGCATGCTCTACCTTAGGCTGGAATGTAGCTAACTTATGAGCTTTTCTGCTGTGAGGAACAGTGAGTAACGCCATAAACAGCCTTGTTATTGTCAACACTAGATGGCCTGCTCTTCAACTATTCTGACTTCTGGCTCAATTGTTTACAATTAGCAGATGAAGCTTGCAGTTCATCCTCATACTGAATTGGTTGAAATCTTACTGAGATAATGGATATATTTCATTCACTATCTAAATGAAATTTCCAATTGGTCTGGGTGTTTTTTTCTGTTTTTACCGTGTCATTAGCACTTATCATACGAATGCTATTTATATAATTGCTGCTCATAAGTTAAGTGCTCTCTTCAACAACAACAAAGCCTAACAAAATAACAAAACATATATATTATATTTTACCTTATAACATTTATAATAAGAACAGTGCACACTCGCTCCTGATAGGCCCTGCGCGCGCAGCTGCGCTCTCATTGGTTAGATTTTAATGGCGGCAAGTTTACTGTGATAATACAATATTTTTTTTACATTAAATGGGCTTGCGCTTGATCACAATTCACCTGATGGCAAGCGACATTATGTTCTAAGGTAGAGTGTGCTTACCCAGAAGAAACCAGTTCACTCTTGCTTTGAAAACCGCCAGATTGTAGCTCTCAGGGAACAGGGAACTAGGCAAAGAGTTCCACACCTTCGCATCACACTGTATTTTGTTTTTAACATACAAATTAAAAGTTAATAATGGATAGCGACTATGATATTTGTACACCTCTGGATATTCTATTATTGGCAACAATTAGTAACTCACAATCTTTTGCCAGAAAAATGTAGAAAATAAACTATTCTCTTGTTGTTTGATTAATTGAATTAGTGAACATAAAGTAGTGTATACAACTCCATATAACACGGGTATTAAAACTCACATTGCAATTATGAAATTCGCTGCGCTTGTTTCATAAACTCACACTTGTGTTTTAATACCCTTCATTATATGACAGTTGCATAAACTACTATTATTCAATTTGGTTGAGGATTTTTCAAATTAATGTCAGTTCCAATTGTTATAAATAAATTACTTTAAGTCAAAGTCAAAGTTCTTTATTGGTAAATTTTAAATTTACACGTCATAACACATTAAATAATTTAATTTTTGTATATAAAATAATATTATACAATTTATATAACTTTGGCTTTGACTTCCCTTAATTGAATGTTTCACTTGTGCACAGTATGGCTGAGGCGTGGTACACTAAAGAGGATGTCTTACGAGGTCTTGAGGAACTGACTCCAGGCCTGAAGGTAGCTGATGTGGACGACAGCTACTTTGTATATGGTGACCGGAGGCCGGCACGGCCTCGCCATTATGTTAATGAAGGTAAGGTAACTCTGAACGACGGGTTAACCCGCCGTGTGTGTGTGTGTGTAAATAACACACACACACACACACGGCGGGTTAACCCCATACTGAACCATTTCTAGTTCGTATTATGGTTGCTAACACAATTAATATACTACATATACCTACATATTTTATATAGATACATATTTAACACCCAGACCAACATGCAACAAATTTAGTTCAGCACAAATATATTGGCTGTGCCGGGAATCAAAGCCGGAACCTTCTGATTAGCAGACTGGCATGGTAACCTTTACCCCAACGAGGTTGTCGTCATGTGCAGAAGGTATTAACGATACTATTATAACTCAAGTTAAAAAAAGGCATTTGAAAATGTCATTTGAAAAAAAGAGATGTCCTCTTTTTTGCATACTCGTTAGTATGAGGAATTATCTAAGTAAAGGCTTATTCTAATCAAAGAAGAGTATGTTGCCTGATAGAACTATACTAAAATTATACTAACTTATCTTACTACTACTACTAGAAAAACTATAATATGTCCGTGTGTGGGAGCTATGAAATTTTTTTTTTTTTTTTTTTTTTTAATCTAGAGAAAGGCTTATTCTATGAAAGAATATGTTGCCTGATAAGTCTATACTAAAATTATACTATCTAATCTTATATTCTATCTATTAATCTATACAGTGTTCTGGCAGAATCCGAGTTGGGTTCTGCCAGAACACTGTTACAATATCCCACCTCTAGGTTAGGTCTTTCTCTTAAGTTTGCGTTCCGGGCACATTCCATGAGCAAGTGATATAGGTCATCAGTGACCCCACAACTGTTGCACAGGGGGGAATCAACTTTTTTAATCATGTGGTAAAACTTGTTACATGGGATATGCCCAGAACGCATCCTCAAGGAGGTTACAATATTTTTCCTTGACAGAGTGGAGTTTGTTATCCAGGTTTGTTTTAAGGCATTTGGTTGGATAGTTCGGTACCAGATAGCTTTATCTTTTGAACGCTGATTGAAATATTCCGAAAATAAGTTACAAATGTTTTCTTTCAATAAATGTACTTGGTTGGTGAAGAACGGGGGGAAGTCCACCCTGACTCCATCATGTGATGCCTGTTTTGCTAAGAGATCTACTAAATCATTACCGACCAACCCAATGTGGGATGGTATCCATTGGAGGACAATTGTTTTGCCCTGCTGTTGGAATTTGGTGATAGCATCTAGGATGGTGTAGGCTATCGGTGTTCCTCGAAAGGTCGAGGTACACCGAGCCACATGTTGTAATGCACTTTTGGCATCAGACAATATGACCACATTGGATTGGTCGGTGGAGGCGATATATGAAAGAGCCTCCGCAATGGCAATGAGTTCGGCTTCCATGATGGAGACATTAGGTATAATTTTAAATTGCATATTAGTGTCTTCTTGTATATCATAAAAGGCAGCTCCAATAACTGTATTTTCTTTTGAACCATCTGTATAAATTTTGTAAGAGTCTTTGTATTTTTTGTTTAAATATTGACCACATAGGAGTTTTAATTCAATTTTATTTATCTGGCGCTTAGGTTTAGAGACTGTATCAATAGATGTACAAATCGTTTTTTTAATATCTATATTGGTGACCCATGTGTCTAGGGAGAACATGCCAATTTGATTTGAGCTATGTATGGCTAAATGTTTAAAGTTTTGATGAATCTGAGTGAGTAAGGGAGTTTTTTTATGAAACCAATAGCGATCTTCACTTAAATTTGTTAGATCAGCTAATGTATTGTATATATCTCTACTTGAAGAAGCCTTACATCGCAGCCAGTACTTGCCCGCTAAGTATCGTCGACGAAGATATAAAGGACGGAGATTTAGTTCATTTTCCATAGCGTGTATAGGTGTAGTTCGTATAAATCCGCCTATAATTCTCATGGCTTGATTTTGTACATTGTCTAATTTTTTAATATAACGTTTAGGGCTGTTGTCATAGAGGAAGCTAGCATAATCTATGCGGCTTCTCAGAATAGAGATATATAGTTTTCTCAGGTGTTTAGGGTGAACTCCCCCCAGCTAGAACCAGAAAGGATTTTAAAAATATTTAAGATTTGTAACACTTTTTCATATATATTATGTATATGGATTCGCCATCGGAGCGATCTATCCAACCAAACTCCAAGATATTTTACACAGTCCACTCTTTCAAGGCGATTGTTATCAACTCTAATATTCAAATTAACGGATCTGCGCTCTTGACCTCTTCTGAATACGATAACTTTACTTTTTGTTGAGGATATGGATAAGTTTAAGTCCGAAAAGTATATGTTAATAGAATGCAGAGCTGACTGGATCTTAGATACTGCTTCAGGTATAGAACTAGAAGATACATATAGAGCAAAATCATCTGCATATTGGGTAATGTGAACGCTCGAGATTAAATTGCAGACATGCATTGTGGCTAAATTAAACAGTAAAGGAGACAGGGGGTCTCCTTGCGCGAGGCCTCGGCCTGTATATCTAGTTAGTGTATAGTCAGATCCCTTTATGATAAGTCGTCTTTCTTTCAAGTATTCCCATAAATATCTACATATCATTGCCCCGCTACCAATGCGATCCATTATTATAAGTGTTCTAGATATATCTAAATTATTATATGCATTTTCAATATCTAGGAAACAGGCTAGAGTGACTAGGTTATAAGACAGACCAATTTGTATATTAGATACTAAGGATGTTAGATTGTCCAAGCAGGATCTACCCTTCCTGAAGCCAATAGTGTGATCAGAGAGGAAGCCATTATGTTCTATGTACCATTCTAACCTATTTTTTAATATTGAGTGGAAAATTTTGCAGAGGCAGGAGATGAGAGATATAGGTCTAAGGGATAATGGGGACAGTTCACGACCTTGTTTAGGAATAGGCACTACCATTACTTCCCTCCATTGCCATGGGATAAAGCTGCTAGCCAGGAATGAATTATAGAGTATCAGTAAATTATTTTTGCCAATGTCTGGGAGATACTTAATCATAGAAAAAGAAATATCATCACAGCCAGGAGCGGTGTCCTTCAATTTAATACATTTCTCTAGTTCTTGTATAGCTATGGGGCTTTCTAGTTTTTGATTTGTGGAAGAGAAACAAGGTTGAGGTGGAGTTGTGGAGTCGGGACATAAATCATGTAGAAGTTTAATTGCTATGGAACTATCTATATGAGGTCTAGGGGTGCCATAACCTTTAAGCCATCTCATGCGACGCCACATTTCAGGGGCAGAGACAGAACTATCAAGGCTTGAGCAAAAGTTGTTCCATGATTCTGTTTTAGCTTTTCTAATTATGTTTTGTGAGTAACTAATCTTACTTTGCAAAATAGATAAGTTACTTGGAGTGGGATTTCTCCTAAAATGAGAGAGAGCTAATTTTCTTTCAGCAACAGCTTTAGATATGGTGGGTGACCAGTATGGTTTGGGTCTAAATTTACTAGTAGGATTTTTACTGAATTTAAATTTTGGTATGCTATCATCCGCAGCTTTATTTAATATGTTGATAAAAGAGTCATAACTCTTTTGAAGGTTAGCTTCATAGATTTGAAAATTAGCCATTAAATCCTCAATTGTTTTTTGAAATGTATTCCAGTTAGCTTGTTTAAAATTTCTCTTGACTACGTGAGTAGGGCTAACATGTATGGCAGAGGTTAAGTGAATGATTAAGTGATCGCTACCTAATGATTCATTAGTAACTTTCCAGTTAAATTTGTATGAGATATCAGAGGATGCAAATGATATGTCCGGAGAAGACTGTCTCAGGATACCCTCCACCATCTTAATTCTGGTTGGCGAACCATCGTTCAAAGAGACATAATTATCTGCTATGGCATCATATATTCTTAATCCTCTTGTGTCTGTTTTGTATGACCAATTGGTGTGGTGAGCATTAAAGTCGCCCAAAACTAAGGTTTTATTTCTGGATAAAGAGAATATATGATCCCAGTCACTCTGATTTGTATTTACACTGCTTGGACAATACACAGTAATTATTTGTTCTATATAGTCACAATTATGGATTTTTATCATAAGAATTTGTATACCATTATTATTATTGGAGACTGGACATAATTGTGACTGTATAGATTTATGAGTTAATATTACAACCCCACCATAGGAGTCATCTCTATCTGCTCTGTACACAGAATAATCTTTTATAATAAAATTACTCCCAGGTTCCAGCCAGGTTTCAGATATAGCAGCTATGTGTATTTTTGATTGACATAAATAGCTTTCTAGGTCAACTAACTTAGGCCTTATACTTTGAGCGTTCCAGTGTACAATATTAATACTAAGAACATGGGCCATAATCTTTAAATATCTTTAACAGAAAGGACCAGTCTGGAGATTGTTGAAATAACCAAGAAATAGCATAGTCTATACAAATTTGGACAACGTTTTTGATCTTATCACTAATAGGTTCTCTTTTATCAAATATTATAGTCTTAAGCCTCATTAATAATTCACTAAATGAAGGGACGGGTTTTTTGGGCCGATCTCCACCAAATTGGTTCTGTGTAAACAATCTAGAATTGTTATCTGAATCACTATATTGGTCATCAACTGTTGCATTGGAACTCTTCTTAGTTTTCCTTTTTTTCTTGGGGATTTCCTTTCGATTGTTGACAGGGGACCCTTGTTGAGAAGTAGAAGGGCGAGAAGGTACAGTTCTAGATTGAGCTGCCATTTGTGCATAAGATAAAGGTAAACTCTTCTGTGTAGCGGCCTGGTTGGAGGCAACGGTGTCCGGGGTAAATAAATGAGGCCTCGCTCTGTGGGTAAAGTTGGAGTTGTTCCTGAAGCTGTGGAGATCCTCATTATCAGAGTCACTGACCTGCTCTGTACCTTGAACTGGTGTATACATGGCTAAAGCCTTTCTGTATGAGCAGTTGAAATTGGTCATAATGTCTCTCACCCTTTTTTCTTTTTTATAGACCGGACAGAGTTTACTAAGAGACATATGGTTGTCTTGACAGTTAATGCACTTATAATTTGTTGTATCACAAGTATCATGTTTTCTTGCGCACTTAGGGCAGTACTGGACCTTAGATGGGCAGAACTTGTGAGAGTGGCCAAACCTCCAGCACTTGGAGCACTGTGTAACAGGGAATGTGTACTGCTCCACAAGCAGCCTCATGTCATGGATAAATATATGATCTGGTAGGGTAGGTCCACTGAATCCTATTTTGACTGTCTCACTTTCTGTCCAAGAACTTACCCCAGCCTCATTTCTTATCTTGCGTTTAAGTCGATGCACACTGATAACGCCCACTGGTGAGGTTATTGCTTCTTCCAGTTCCTTCTCTGAGAGGTTAAGTTCTATATTCTTTATAATACCATAGGATATGGCAACTTCAAGAGGTAACTGAAACCTCCAACCTAGTTGAGTGAAGTAGGTGGAGTTTTTTAGTTTTTGTGCAGTCTCATTGTTTACTTCCAAGATTATTTTGTGCGAGTGTACATGTTTAACTTTCATGATGCCCAATATATTTTGGGATTTAAATAATTTCGCCAGCGCAAATTGTTTGGGAAAGGCATCCTTACAAGTGACGCACAATTCTACGCAATCTTTATGTATGCGAGTTTGTTTTTTTCTGTACCTAACCTCAATCCAATCATTTTCATCTTTGTCTGGTGTATCTTTTCTTTTTCGTTTGATTAAAACACGGCGATCTTGCGATGCACCGGCTTCTCTGAACAAAGGGGTAAGGTCTTCGTAGATGTTTTGCATCTGTTGTTTGTCCAAGTCATTGACACTTTTTTCGGGGGTATTTTCCTGCGATGGTGAGTTTTCATTGTCCATTTGGTTTTCCGAATCCATTTTGATGAGTTGTGTGGTAAGGTTTAACACCAAAATCACCTACGGCCCGCGCCGGTAAACCGGCCGGACCGATTTGTAAACACAAGATCGCGATAGCTTATCCGAACGCGTCTATCCTGGCGGAAGTGCGGAACGAAACTCCATGAAAATTTAATAAAATAAATAAATAAAGGAAATAATTTAAGTTGTAACGATTGTGAGGCAGCCATTACATATTACTCACTCAGTGTATCGTTGCGTGGGAATAAATGCGTGGCTTTCCATCAAGCGAGCTGTAGTCAAACATAAACCTATAAATTATATCAAAAATAAAGAAAAAGTAACCGTGCTCATGGTATCATATCCTGTGCCGATAGCCTCTTTTTGGCAAATATACATAGGTACTTCTTTTTCTTCTTGTGGTGCCTCACACACACACACACACACACACAGACAAACAATAACATCCCATCGTATTGCGGTGTCGGGAGTTAAAAATGAAGTATCCTGAAGGCAACGCAAATATTAAGTTTATTAAGAGTCGAGTAACCCTCCCTTTTACTAAACTAAGGTTTTTCAACCAAGCGTTTGTTGATCGATATTAAATACTAGCTGCGCCCCACCGTGTTACCCACGTGTAATCCGGGATATGCGAGTAGCCTATGTGTTACTCTAAGGTCTAACCTAACCTATCTTCATAGTAACTAATATTCATCAAAATCGGTCCAGCCGTTGGAGCATGAAGGAGTAAGAAACATAGATTTTGAAGCTCTTTGCGTATACCACAGGAACTACAATTGTTTTCGGTTTTATAACTAGTTCCTTCTTATTATTGTATTATCCTAGTTTAAATAAAGTTATTTTTATGTTTATATGTAAGTAGAAGACAAAATTAAATATTTAGTGTACTTCCGCTGTGATTAAGATTTTCCGAATTGTGATAGGTAACGTTAATCTTAATTAGTCTTAGTTAATTAATCTTAGTTAATTAGTCTTAGTTAATTTTTCCTTTACTTGTCTTAATTTGGATTTCGGGTCACAGCGGAAGTACACTAAATATTTAATTTTGTCTTCTACTTACAATGGATTTCCCCAAAGTAACGCCTGAGTCAATATGTTGTTTATATGTACTTTGCTTGTTACAGAAGAAGAACTAGAGCTCCTTTACGGGCTTAGTGCGACACACATGGCGGGGCAAGGAGACCAGCTAGCCCACGGAGCCTTACCTGCACCTGACCCAACTGGCATCACCGAGATGCTGCGAATGGTAAGGAAAACTCACCAAAGTTACCTAACAAAGAAAAAAACAAAATTATTGATTTAACATAGTAGGTACGTTACGTCCCTTTCAGCTCTAGCTGTGAAAATAAATATGTTGATAAGTACCTATCAGTGTGTTCCGGCAACCTATTTGAGGGTGAGTTATTCCAGATTAGACATGACCCACCCTAGACTGGAGCATTGGTTCGGTTGCATATGTTATGTATGTCCATGGCATCTCTGATGCAGGAGAAAATCCTAAATGGAGAGTTGATGAGTGGGAATGTGTTTGTTTGTTTATATTTATGTAGGTTGTACTGTCTTCCCACCCGTGGGGTCCCGCATTGTCGAGGTGAAGGGGCACAGTAACCGTGGCCTGGCCACTCATGGTGAAGCCAAAAGGGTCCCTGAGGCGAGCTACTCCCTAGACTTGTATTCCCAGTATGCAAGTCCTAGATGGAGTGTCACCAGTAGGTTGCGGAACCTCGTTCCAGGGGGGTTTCGCAACTGTGGCGGGCTTGCGGTGTGGTTAGGGAGGCACCGCAGCCGAAGGTATGGGACCGCGGCAGGAGTGAAGTGTCGGTATTACGATGCGCCGCTCTTCCTACCTGCCGCGGCCTCGACGGGGTCGCCACCGTTGATGGCGGACGCGGTGGGGCCGCAGGGAGAAGGGAGTGGTAACCAGCAACTACCACTGTCCCTATTCTCTGCGGCCGTAGTGGCATGTGACGGGGCCACAGACCTGACCCGTCACGGGGGACCTAGGACGTCGGACTGGGGTTGTCCGGCGTCCATTGCACTCACGGTCCCCGAGGTGGTTGCGGTGCACTACGTGCACTGCAAGGGGACTCATTCCCTGAGGAGGAGTCTCTCTCAGGCTAGCCGAGGTGGGCGGGGTGGTGGGTTGATGCGAGAAGCGGAACCTCACCCCGTCCTTTCCGGTGAGGAGGCCATCGTGAGGTTTTAGTCGGTAGTGATGCCCTTCTGGCATCGAGCCCGACATACCCCACCCACCTCCCCGGGTGTGGTGGGCATGCGTAAATGCATTTCCTCACGTTAAAAAAATAAAAAATAAAAAAAGAGGTTACTAATTTTTGTCCGGTGATTATCCATCTTTTTATACCAACCGTACTTACAATTATACAAAACAATAACAATGACAAAAATGTGTCTTATACAATGTCATTCTAACGACTTATTATACCAACCTTTTTCATTTCAGGTGCAAGAAGATCAAAGGTATGGGAAGTCTCATTCAGACGATGATTCATGTTCCCCGAAAAAGGCAATTGTTATAAGTAAACCCGCTTATAATGAAGTACCAAGCGCTGACATTAATAAACAAGTTTATATTACGAAAGCGCAAAATCCAAACGAGTTTTCAAAATGTAACAAAGACGAAATGTGTTATGAAAATAATTCTATAAAAAAGTCAAAAGAAAATAGCATACTTCCTAAAAAATTTGAAGAAAAAAGTAAAAAAATATGCAATATAACAGAGAGCAAATTAAATCCCAATGTTGAAGAATTCGTCCCTAGGGGTTTTTCTATCTCAACAAGCACAACTAGCACCATGTTTTCTAATACTACGAACTCGGATTCAAGCCTGAGCTTAAACATCGGGAACAAATTACTCGTAGTTGATAGCGTAAAGCATGACAAAGACGCCGTCAATGCTAGTAATGCTGGCGGTAAAATAAAAGAAGAAAAGAAAAGTGAAGAACTTTATCTAAAAAGTTTAATACCGGCTAAAAATGAAACATATGACGAACATCAAAGAACAAGTTTGGCTATAGTCCAGTTAATGAAGCTGTATGCTAATGAGCCAAAAGAAAAAAAACCAGTCACACTCTTGCCGCCTGATTACTTTACGAAACGAACAGAAAGTAAATCAGATAATATGACTAAAGCTATATGTGAATTAGACAGAGACGACAAATACAAGCGAGTTGAAAATAATAATGATACTAAAGATATAGAAAACAAAGACTCAAAACAACTTGAAAAATTTATTGAAAAAGATAATAATGTAGAAAGTAGTAACGAATGCAAAGAATCAACTCAACTAACACCTAATATGGCTGAATGTGATTTAAACAACAAAGTCCCACTTATGCAGGTTTCTCAAACTTCAGACGAGCTTTTAAAAGATCCATATATGAAAGAGTCAATGGATAAAGTTAACAACTGGCTGGCTGGCAAATCTGTCGTGACAGTACCTCAAGAAAAATTGAATATAAAAGCTACCATGCAAAAGAAATCTCCAATGAGTCCCATCCTGAATGCAAGCGCTGTAGCTTACAAAAGAAAAGACATATCGACGTGCAAATCTCCGTGTGAAGTCACAAAGAAGATTTCTAAAGCTGCCGTTCCAGAATTCAAACCGTCAAGCTATGCCGACGAATTGCACAAAAAATATGCAGAAAAAAGAAAAGCTGCTTCTCCCGCACCAGTTTTGAACATTTGGGAAAAGCTGGAAGCAGACTTAAAAAAGAAGGACTTAGAAATTAAGGAGAAAAATAAAAAAGCATAGGCCTTTGTACAGCAGTGGGAACAATAAATAGTAAAATAAGCGTTATCGACTTGTGGTCCAACAGCTATATCCAACGAATTGTATCACGGGTAAGTAAAATTACTCAAAATGGTGCAAAATGGTTGGACCACGGGTAATATTACTTACCAGTTGTATTTTGGTTGTGGTGGTTGTTTTGTTTGGTCAATATTTTACTTGAATGAGTCATGAGTCATGAACATGAGTTCTGTATATATTTTTTATAACGAATGTTAAAGTCAATGTTTTAATGTATTTGGACAAAGGAATATTTCCTGCTTGGAATTATGTACATATATTATAATATAGTGTAAGTCAGAAATTACTATTTGCAAAATTTTAATGAATTTTAAGAATTTTACCAATATTGATAGGTATGTCGATTGTGATTTATATTATGGTAAGTATAAGTAACTAGGATTCATTTAATTGAGTACGAAGACTAAATTCAGAGGATTCCTAGGGTTCCGTATCTAAAGGGAACTCACTGGACCTTCATACTAAATGTTAGAAACTTTCGTCGTGTAAGAAGACTTACACGACGAAAGTTTGATAGTCCTTTATTCCTAAGAAAAAAGTTAACATTGGTATATCACAGTGTTATGGCTGTTTTACTTCAGTTGAGCCAATTTGGTACAACCATAAACCATGTTTTACCCTGACGTAGCATATTTTTTAGCTGTTATTCGTGGTCACCAGGCTGTATCTCTAAGATAGTGATAGCTAGACAGCTTATTTTTTTACAGTTAATGGACTTTTATTTTGGCATCAACAATTTATACGAAAATTGACATATGCCCTGTTTTAAAAGGCGACAAAAGACAGTTGTTTGGGCTGATTTGTTTTATTTTTTATATTATTCTGTATCAAAAAAATACATTACATAAAACGTACGCACATTTTGCAGTTTAGTTGATTGCGGTAACTTTATGTACAGTATTGAAGTACTATTTGTGAATGTTTTTTGAGTATTTATTTTATTTTAAATTGTAATTTATATATGTAACTTTTTATTATTTGTTTGTGTTTTTTGTGAAATTTAATTGAATGTATCTAATTTAGAATTAATATGGGTCCTTGAAACCTGAATAAATAAAATTTATTATTATTATTGTTTGTTCAAATACATAATATGTATTTGTACATATAATGTTGGCTCAAGCGTCTACATATGTAGGTAAAATGTACTAGTCTCTTATAAAACGTATAACATGTAACCTATACTGTGTAAATTCCAAAAGCATTGGTGCTATAGTCATGACTACAGGTTTAAAACTTAGATTATGCTAATTAGTCCGTCCTTTAGGTTAAAAATATTGTACACGTATTGTTTTGCTTTATGTAAACTTGTTTTAAAACTAATGTACTTGTTACTGGTTTCTGACACAAATAAAATACAGGTAATGTATTTGTTTACTAATAAAAAGATTAAAAAGTGATCCAGATAAAATAAAAAATAATTTTAGAGTGGGGGCTTGTGACATCGGGGCTTTGTAAAATATGTATCTTCGGTGCCTCTCCAACTAGTAAATATATACAGTTTAAACTCTATAATATAACGACACTGAAGTGACTGCATTTTATGGCGTTATAGAGAGTGGTCGTTAAATGGAGAGAATGTATTGTATGGAATACAAGCTAAACCAACTAAAGCCAATTGATTTCGACGCTTTAGAGAGTTTGTCATTAAAACGAGTGACGTTACATAGAGTTTACATTGTATCTATAACTCATTTCAATTAAGAAAATATTTGTAAGTTCATGTCCTCTCGCTTGTGTAAATGAGTGCAAGCGAGAGGGAACGAATGTTTACTGAATCAAGTAATATCTACTGAGAAGTTGATATTTATAGAAATGTAAACGCGTTGTATCTTTGTTATTAGTGGTTTCTGATACAAATAAAATACAGGTGCAATATTTCTAATCCATTAATTTTAAGGATGGACTAAAAATATTTTTGTAAGTGTAAGTAATTAGGAATTAATTCTCGGTGAAAATGTTCAGCACAGCCCGATTCAAATGCTATGCGACCCAGCGCGTGACGTCACTATAAGCGTTTGGTTGTTTTGCTAGATATGAGTTTACGAGTGAAGTCAGCCGAGAGCCATCTCGCTTGGCATTTGAATCGTTTTGTGTCAATTTATGAGTTGTCAAAATTATCATTATAATTTTGGATGTTAAAGATCTCGAGTAAATTTTAAGCTTAAGCGCAGAAAATGAAGATGTCTTAGACATTGTGTCTTCGTTATGCTACCGTCAGTTACAAAAAGACAGTCTGTTGTCTGTTTTACTTACAATAACTAATTGCTGACCAAGAGATCTTTTGCTCACAATAACTAATTGCTGACCAAGACATCTTTTGCTCACAATAACTAATTGCTGACCAAGACATCTTTTGCTCACAATAACTGATTGCTGACTAAGAGAACTTCTGCATTTTAAATATTTTATTCCAGCCTAGGCATGCTTCATCAATCATGGTTACCACATCGCCTTGATCCATGGTCCAGACCATGGTTTGAAAAAAAAACATTTGCAATTGATACCACTATCTACCAATAAAAATGACTTCCATTCTCATACAAAAATACCATTCTCAATGCTGTTTGTAATATTTTTACCTAATTTTAGAATACTTAAAACACAATAAGTCACACATAAAATCCCAACATATTAAAGAGATAGACATTATAACGTTTTGACCTGCTCTGTAAAAGCGAAACATATAATGTACATACGTCGGTCCTTTTTACGCAAGAAATAGATAAATAACCCCGACTTCTAGTATCTTTCAACGTATTGAACACTTTTTCTAGTACCATCCATAATATAAAAAATATATATGTCGGGCTTTCCTTCCTGACGCTATAACTCCAGAACGCACGAACCGATTTCCACGGTTTTGTATTCGTTGAAAAGGTCTCGGGTTCCGTGAAGTAAAAAATCTTCCTACACGCTTAGCCGCGGGCAACAGCTAGTAAATATAAGCAAATGTGACAAGTACATGACCCATTGACTTGTAATTTTATCATTACATTCAAATATTTTATAATACCTATATCAATTAGTACTTAAGTAAAGAGAGAATAATGTATATTTCAACTAGTTCCATTATATTTACTTATGTTTTTATTGTTAACTTTTAGGGTTTTAATTATTTTTACCAAAATGTTAAATTGTTTCATACAAATGAATTTCTAATGAGGCTCTGAAAATCAAGAATATGCATGTAGTAGTACATATTATTATGTAAGCATAAACTATTTTTAATTAATATTATACAATATCAAGGCATGTGATTTTCCTCGAGAATGTATTATTTGATAATATCTGATTGACTGATTGATTTTTTTAATTAAAACATTTCAAACAATTACATACGTTTTATTTCCTCTAAAAAACTTGGCCAAGCGCGAGTCGGACGAGCGAATGAAGGGCTCCTTATCTTGATCAGGAGGTATTTTTGTATGCCCCACCCCCTTCCCCTCTAAAGTACCAATTTTATTTGAATTTTATAATTTATTAATAAAGTTAATACCTAACTGAATGGAATAATTTTTAAAGGCTCTACCAATTGTTGTCATACAGTTCGAGTAAAAAGTTGCTTAAAAATTAGGCACTGTTGTATGAGAGCCCCCCTTAAATATTTTATTTTAATAAATATTTCAAATGTGCCTATAAAATTTTAAGTGTCTACCTGTTAACCACAGATTTATCTCTTTTTAAGCTTTTATCGTTAAAAGTAAAAAAAACGATAAAATCATTTTAGTCTATGATTTACGTAGAATGAGACGATGATTTAAGATCAAATATTTTTAGGTACTGTCCCCACAGGCACTGGTATTTTAGATTATATTTACTTTTAATTTATTTAATCTTAGATAAGTTTTACATTAAGTAATATTGAATTTTATAACCATTGAAAAAAAGGTGGTTAGGGAGGCACCGCAGCCGAAGGTATGGGACCGCGGCAGGAGTGAAGTGTCGGTATTACGATGCGCCGCTCTTCCTACCTGCCGCGGCCTCGACGGGGTCGCCACCGTTGATGGCGGACGCGGTGGGGCCGCAGGGAGAAGGGAGTGGTAACCAGCAACTACCACTGTCCCTATTCTCTGCGGCCGTAGTGGCATGTGACGGGGCCACAGACCTGACCCGTCACGGGGGACCTAGGACGTCGGACTGGGGTTGTCCGGCGTCCATTGCACTCACGGTCCCCGAGGTGGTTGCGGTGCACTACGTGCACTGCAAGGGGACTCATTCCCTGAGGAGGAGTCTCTCTCAGGCTAGCCGAGGTGGGCGGGGTGGTGGGTTGATGCGAGAAGCGGAACCTCACCCCGTCCTTTCCGGTGAGGAGGCCATCGTGAGGTTTTAGTCGGTAGTGATGCCCTTCTGGCATCGAGCCCGACATACCCCACCCACCTCCCCGGGTGTGGTGGGCATGCGTAAATGCATTTCCTCACGTTAAAAAAATAAAAAATAAAAAAAGAGGTTACTAATTTTTGTCCGGTGATTATCCATCTTTTTATACCAACCGTACTTACAATTATACAAAACAATAACAATGACAAAAATGTGTCTTATACAATGTCATTCTAACGACTTATTATACCAACCTTTTTCATTTCAGGTGCAAGAAGATCAAAGGTATGGGAAGTCTCATTCAGACGATGATTCATGTTCCCCGAAAAAGGCAATTGTTATAAGTAAACCCGCTTATAATGAAGTACCAAGCGCTGACATTAATAAACAAGTTTATATTACGAAAGCGCAAAATCCAAACGAGTTTTCAAAATGTAACAAAGACGAAATGTGTTATGAAAATAATTCTATAAAAAAGTCAAAAGAAAATAGCATACTTCCTAAAAAATTTGAAGAAAAAAGTAAAAAAATATGCAATATAACAGAGAGCAAATTAAATCCCAATGTTGAAGAATTCGTCCCTAGGGGTTTTTCTATCTCAACAAGCACAACTAGCACCATGTTTTCTAATACTACGAACTCGGATTCAAGCCTGAGCTTAAACATCGGGAACAAATTACTCGTAGTTGATAGCGTAAAGCATGACAAAGACGCCGTCAATGCTAGTAATGCTGGCGGTAAAATAAAAGAAGAAAAGAAAAGTGAAGAACTTTATCTAAAAAGTTTAATACCGGCTAAAAATGAAACATATGACGAACATCAAAGAACAAGTTTGGCTATAGTCCAGTTAATGAAGCTGTATGCTAATGAGCCAAAAGAAAAAAAACCAGTCACACTCTTGCCGCCTGATTACTTTACGAAACGAACAGAAAGTAAATCAGATAATATGACTAAAGCTATATGTGAATTAGACAGAGACGACAAATACAAGCGAGTTGAAAATAATAATGATACTAAAGATATAGAAAACAAAGACTCAAAACAACTTGAAAAATTTATTGAAAAAGATAATAATGTAGAAAGTAGTAACGAATGCAAAGAATCAACTCAACTAACACCTAATATGGCTGAATGTGATTTAAACAACAAAGTCCCACTTATGCAGGTTTCTCAAACTTCAGACGAGCTTTTAAAAGATCCATATATGAAAGAGTCAATGGATAAAGTTAACAACTGGCTGGCTGGCAAATCTGTCGTGACAGTACCTCAAGAAAAATTGAATATAAAAGCTACCATGCAAAAGAAATCTCCAATGAGTCCCATCCTGAATGCAAGCGCTGTAGCTTACAAAAGAAAAGACATATCGACGTGCAAATCTCCGTGTGAAGTCACAAAGAAGATTTCTAAAGCTGCCGTTCCAGAATTCAAACCGTCAAGCTATGCCGACGAATTGCACAAAAAATATGCAGAAAAAAGAAAAGCTGCTTCTCCCGCACCAGTTTTGAACATTTGGGAAAAGCTGGAAGCAGACTTAAAAAAGAAGGACTTAGAAATTAAGGAGAAAAATAAAAAAGCATAGGCCTTTGTACAGCAGTGGGAACAATAAATAGTAAAATAAGCGTTATCGACTTGTGGTCCAACAGCTATATCCAACGAATTGTATCACGGGTAAGTAAAATTACTCAAAATGGTGCAAAATGGTTGGACCACGGGTAATATTACTTACCAGTTGTATTTTGGTTGTGGTGGTTGTTTTGTTTGGTCAATATTTTACTTGAATGAGTCATGAGTCATGAACATGAGTTCTGTATATATTTTTTATAACGAATGTTAAAGTCAATGTTTTAATGTATTTGGACAAAGGAATATTTCCTGCTTGGAATTATGTACATATATTATAATATAGTGTAAGTCAGAAATTACTATTTGCAAAATTTTAATGAATTTTAAGAATTTTACCAATATTGATAGGTATGTCGATTGTAAGTATAAGTAACTAGGATTCATTTAATTGAGTACGAAGACTAAATTCAGAGGATTCCTAGGGTTCCGTATCTAAAGGGAACTCACTGGACCTTCATACTAAATGTTAGAAACTTTCGTCGTGTAAGAAGACTTACACGACGAAAGTTTGATAGTCCTTTATTCCTAAGAAAAAAGTTAACATTGGTATATCACAGTGTTATGGCTGTTTTACTTCAGTTGAGCCAATTTGGTACAACCATAAACCATGTTTTACCCTGACGTAGCATATTTTTTAGCTGTTATTCGTGGTCACCAGGCTGTATCTCTAAGATAGTGATAGCTAGACAGCTTATTTTTTTACAGTTAATGGACTTTTATTTTGGCATCAACAATTTATACGAAAATTGACATATGCCCTGTTTTAAAAGGCGACAAAAGACAGTTGTTTGGGCTGATTTGTTTTATTTTTTATATTATTCTGTATCAAAAAAATACATTACATAAAACGTACGCACATTTTGCAGTTTAGTTGATTGCGGTAACTTTATGTACAGTATTGAAGTACTATTTGTGAATGTTTTTTGAGTATTTATTTTATTTTAAATTGTAATTTATATATGTAACTTTTTATTATTTGTTTGTGTTTTTTGTGAAATTTAATTGAATGTATCTAATTTAGAATTAATATGGGTCCTTGAAACCTGAATAAATAAAATTTATTATTATTATTGTTTGTTCAAATACATAATATGTATTTGTACATATAATGTTGGCTCAAGCGTCTACATATGTAGGTAAAATGTACTAGTCTCTTATAAAACGTATAACATGTAACCTATACTGTGTAAATTCCAAAAGCATTGGTGCTATAGTCATGACTACAGGTTTAAAACTTAGATTATGCTAATTAGTCCGTCCTTTAGGTTAAAAATATTGTACACGTATTGTTTTGCTTTATGTAAACTTGTTTTAAAACTAATGTACTTGTTACTGGTTTCTGACACAAATAAAATACAGGTAATGTATTTGTTTACTAATAAAAAGATTAAAAAGTGATCCAGATAAAATAAAAAATAATTTTAGAGTGGGGGCTTGTGACATCGGGGCTTTGTAAAATATGTATCTTCGGTGCCTCTCCAACTAGTAAATATATACAGTTTAAACTCTATAATATAACGACACTGAAGTGACTGCATTTTATGGCGTTATAGAGAGTGGTCGTTAAATGGAGAGAATGTATTGTATGGAATACAAGCTAAACCAACTAAAGCCAATTGATTTCGACGCTTTAGAGAGTTTGTCATTAAAACGAGTGACGTTACATAGAGTTTACATTGTATCTATAACTCATTTCAATTAAGAAAATATTTGTAAGTTCATGTCCTCTCGCTTGTGTAAATGAGTGCAAGCGAGAGGGAACGAATGTTTACTGAATCAAGTAATATCTACTGAGAAGTTGATATTTATAGAAATGTAAACGCGTTGTATCTTTGTTATTAGTGGTTTCTGATACAAATAAAATACAGGTGCAATATTTCTAATCCATTAATTTTAAGGATGGACTAAAAATATTTTTGTAAGTGTAAGTAATTAGGAATTAATTCTCGGTGAAAATGTTCAGCACAGCCCGATTCAAATGCTATGCGACCCAGCGCGTGACGTCACTATAAGCGTTTGGTTGTTTTGCTAGATATGAGTTTACGAGTGAAGTCAGCCGAGAGCCATCTCGCTTGGCATTTGAATCGTTTTGTGTCAATTTATGAGTTGTCAAAATTATCATTATAATTTTGGATGTTAAAGATCTCGAGTAAATTTTAAGCTTAAGCGCAGAAAATGAAGATGTCTTAGACATTGTGTCTTCGTTATGCTACCGTCAGTTACAAAAAGACAGTCTGTTGTCTGTTTTACTTACAATAACTAATTGCTGACCAAGAGATCTTTTGCTCACAATAACTAATTGCTGACCAAGACATCTTTTGCTCACAATAACTAATTGCTGACCAAGACATCTTTTGCTCACAATAACTGATTGCTGACTAAGAGAACTTCTGCATTTTAAATATTTTATTCCAGCCTAGGCATGCTTCATCAATCATGGTTACCACATCGCCTTGATCCATGGTCCAGACCATGGTTTGAAAAAAAAACATTTGCAATTGATACCACTATCTACCAATAAAAATGACTTCCATTCTCATACAAAAATACCATTCTCAATGCTGTTTGTAATATTTTTACCTAATTTTAGAATACTTAAAACACAATAAGTCACACATAAAATCCCAACATATTAAAGAGATAGACATTATAACGTTTTGACCTGCTCTGTAAAAGCGAAACATATAATGTACATACGTCGGTCCTTTTTACGCAAGAAATAGATAAATAACCCCGACTTCTAGTATCTTTCAACGTATTGAACACTTTTTCTAGTACCATCCATAATATAAAAAATATATATGTCGGGCTTTCCTTCCTGACGCTATAACTCCAGAACGCACGAACCGATTTCCACGGTTTTGTATTCGTTGAAAAGGTCTCGGGTTCCGTGAAGTAAAAAATCTTCCTACACGCTTAGCCGCGGGCAACAGCTAGTAAATATAAGCAAATGTGACAAGTACATGACCCATTGACTTGTAATTTTATCATTACATTCAAATATTTTATAATACCTATATCAATTAGTACTTAAGTAAAGAGAGAATAATGTATATTTCAACTAGTTCCATTATATTTACTTATGTTTTTATTGTTAACTTTTAGGGTTTTAATTATTTTTACCAAAATGTTAAATTGTTTCATACAAATGAATTTCTAATGAGGCTCTGAAAATCAAGAATATGCATGTAGTAGTACATATTATTATGTAAGCATAAACTATTTTTAATTAATATTATACAATATCAAGGCATGTGATTTTCCTCGAGAATGTATTATTTGATAATATCTGATTGACTGATTGATTTTTTTAATTAAAACATTTCAAACAATTACATACGTTTTATTTCCTCTAAAAAACTTGGCCAAGCGCGAGTCGGACGAGCGAATGAAGGGCTCCTTATCTTGATCAGGAGGTATTTTTGTATGCCCCACCCCCTTCCCCTCTAAAGTACCAATTTTATTTGAATTTTATAATTTATTAATAAAGTTAATACCTAACTGAATGGAATAATTTTTAAAGGCTCTACCAATTGTTGTCATACAGTTCGAGTAAAAAGTTGCTTAAAAATTAGGCACTGTTGTATGAGAGCCCCCCTTAAATATTTTATTTTAATAAATATTTCAAATGTGCCTATAAAATTTTAAGTGTCTACCTGTTAACCACAGATTTATCTCTTTTTAAGCTTTTATCGTTAAAAGTAAAAAAAACGATAAAATCATTTTAGTCTATGATTTACGTAGAATGAGACGATGATTTAAGATCAAATATTTTTAGGTACTGTCCCCACAGGCACTGGTATTTTAGATTATATTTACTTTTAATTTATTTAATCTTAGATAAGTTTTACATTAAGTAATATTGAATTTTATAACCATTGAAAAAAAAAAGATAAAATATGTCTATGGTATAAAACTTTGTGTTTGTTTTACTTTTGTCTGAGCTGCAGCACGGGGGGACTCTTTCTGTTAACGGAAGCTGGAGTAGGACAAAGAAAAGTAAATTTAAATAAATAATTAAAATACAACTTTAATAGGGTACAGAGTTAGTTAACAGTTTTGTCAGTTACGCGCATTGAAAAATTCTACTCTGTCACGCGATAGAAAAGACATTTTGAATTTGAATAGACGGAGTTCCAGACACCGTTTTTATCAAAAATGTCGCGGTCAAAAAGGACCGTCGAAAAGTGGCTGAATGAAAATTCGATACTTCAAGATCTATCTGCAGTTCAGGGCAGAGTCCCCGTGGCCCTCGACGGGGCTGCAGTGGGATCCGGGGAAAAACCACCAGCCTTGAACATCCAGGAAGGTACAAAACAACTTCTTGTTATTACACTAGTTTGTAAAATTTTACTTATTTTAGATAGCTACGAAATAAATGTGCATTCAAAATTTCGAGTAGAAAGTTTAGTGATAGCTTTTCGTTTACGTGTGTGGATAGGTTATGTTGTAAATAAAGAGAAGATCTATTGTCGACCCTAGATTGTATCTACATATATTGAAACAATACATATTATGTATTATTTAATAACATCAGTGGTCATAAGGTAGGTAGTATCAGTAAAGTTTACCTTAGCATTTGGTTCACCACAATGCTATGGAAAGAACCAAGGTATTTTAAAAATGATGGTTTATTTTGTGTTATGAAGTCATTGATACTTATTTGATAAAAAAAATAGTCACATATTCATTGCCATAGTTCCATCCCATTACTAAGCCTCCTTTACATTTAAAGAGGCTTGTACCTTTTTAGTTTCTTCTTGTAATTTGAGTGTAAACATTTACATAATATAGAAATATTAAATTCAATTCGATGTCTTGTGATTCTGACAAGATCCCACTTTAAGAAATCACAAATCTAGAATTTACAATTGTTCATTTACTGTACAAGAAGTATAAAACCTAATTGAGAATGATTTTTAGTCTATTATAAGAGAATCTGACTCAAACAACTGTAAAAATGGCAAATAATAATCATTGAAATTTGCTCACAATAAGTTGCCCGAGGAAGTGGCCAGTGCTAAATCAGTGAACAGCTTTAAAAATCTGCTTGATTGACCTGGTTGCTGAAAACAAAATAATATCTTGCTAACCTATGACCAGTGCACCACTGGAGTTTAAACCTTGACATTGAACAGTGGCCATTTTGTTAACTGTTAAAAATAATGTTTCTACTCAGTATGCTATATATAGGCACATCAGCAGAATGCTGCTCGCTTATAAATCTTATAAATAAATTTAAGGTCATAATGTTTATAGTCCACTAGTACAGTGATACATATATATTATAGCAAAAAAACTAAATGTATGTTGGTTTTCCAGACACTGAGGAAGAGTACTACCAGCACTATTCAGCTGTCGGAGATGTCCTGGAGCCACCAGACCTCGGGATGATTAAGGAAATGCTTCATATGGTAACTATCATTTAACTAGTACACTCTACAGACATAACTAAGAATATGTAATGTATTTTCATAAAACAAGTTTATAAATACAATTGTGATCTCTTTATTTAATTGTCTATATGTACTTCATTAGATATATTATGCTATAAATATTGTAATACCTAATTTATTTTATCATAAATATCATTTACAATTACATATTCAGGTAAGCCAAGTCGGAGGCCCTTGGCACAGAATAATAACTTGTACTTCGTACAGAAGCTTCACTTCGCAATGGTTTTCAAAGAAATATGAACTCAATCTGATAAACAATATGATTTAATTTAGCTCGCGGTCCAGTCGATCACGTGATCATTTCGTTGCCTACCAATTTCTTTTCAACGGAATATGGGCCTTAATTCACTATGCTACGCTTCATAATACGTTGTACATGGTTATACGGAGTACTAGTTATTATTCTGTGGTATTGAAAGAGCCATGGACTAGGGTTGCTTACTTCGAGAAACTACTTCTTATGCCATCTAGCGCGAATAGAATTCCATAGGTATCATCTATAGTATCACCGAAAATATTTTGCGTTGGGCTCTTAGTCTTAGTTCGTAAATGTACGACAAATGAAATGTAACTCGAATGAAACGACTATAATTTCTTTTTATTGTACTTTTAGGATATTGGAATAGTACGGGGAGAAATGGTTTGTAGTTTGAATTAATTTCATTTCATATAGGAACATAATGTAATCCAGTCGAAATAGATTTTACCCTTACCTGTCAGCGTCTTTAGGTAACAAAAAAAAAAGGTAAATTTCGATCACGATCCGTATTTAAACAATTAAATACTGCACAGTATCTTTTTGCTTTTTTTCGTTTTGTGTCCATCTTGCAATTATATAATGAATCAATCAAATAATTAAGTTGAACGTGGTCGAACATATAGCGCACACGCGTGTGTTTTCGTTCGCTTGTGGCAGCCTACTAGATTGGCCACTCCGGAGTGGCCGCCGCCCGTAGGTATGTTTTTAACACCTACACGCGGAGTGACACAGGCCTGCCCTTGGTCAGATTTAAAACTATCAACACCAGATCTTGTCCACTTAACCCATAAAAAGATCTCTATGTCATATGGCAAATTATTCAACATGATAATGCCATAGGGTTTAAGGAGAAACTTTAGTGAAGTATAATTTTAGTGTTAAGTAATCTTCTTCTTCTTCAACCTTTTCCCACTAGGTGGAATCATCACAGCAAGTTTTCCTCTTCCACACGATTCTGTCAGCTGTCATATCTACATTCACTCCCTTTTCTTTCATATCCTCATTTACACAATTTATCCACATCTTCTGAGGTTGACCTCCACTTTTGCTACCTCATACAATCATATCCATACTTCTCCTAGTCACATGCATTTCCTCTCTATGCATCACATGCCCTATAGCTTATATTTTGTGTTAACTAATGTCCAAAATATTTTTTTTTTTCAGGTAAAAGATGTGAACATAAACTCAGTTGATGAGCACAGCTCTGACAATTATATAGTCATAAGCAAGTTAAATTCAAATACTGCAGAAATGAAATCAAAAGTTTGTGACACTAGCACACCCGTCAACCAAACCTCAGAACCATCCTCAAGTAAACAGGAGAAAAAGAAGAAGGAGAAACGAAAAAGAAACTTTGCAATAGAGAGTATTCTTCAGTCTATTGCTGATAAAAACAACAAAATCTCTGCTGAACCAGTGTCTGTGACCGAAGGCTCACAACTTCGTAAGCCTGAAGATTTTTTGACCACAAATACAAAACAATCCAATACAGAAATATCTGACAATTGTAAATTAGATACTGTACCAACATCAATAGAAAAAGTTAACGGTTGGATAGAAACTCAAACAAAAAGTCCGTTCCCAAAGAAATCACCAAAGGTTGTTCTAGACTCTTCTGGACTTATGTTCAAGAAGAAAAGTGTGGTGAAAGAGAATGTAAATGATTTACAGAAAAGTAACACATCTCTCTCGTCGTGTGTCAACGAGTATAAACCTTCTGGGATGGTGAACGAATATTATGAGAAGTATTTGGAGCAAAGTAAATTTAAAGAAAGTGTTAAGGGCAACTTATATGTACTCTGGTCCAGTATAGAGGGAAAAATAAAAGAATTTAATGAAAAACGGTAAATACTATGTTATAATAAGTATTTTTATTTAGTAACTCACTATACTAAACCTAATGTAAGCATGCTGATGCTTACATTAGGCCCACTATACGTTCCCACTGCTGGGACTCTGGGCCTTCTCTCACAAGGAGCGAAATATTGGCCATAATCCCCCATGCTGGCTAAGTGCGAATTGGTGGATAACACATGTCTTCGGATATTGCAGTCCTCAAACATATCAGTTTCCTCACAATGTTTATCTGTCACTGTAAAACAAGTGCAAATCCACACATAACCTTGAATACAATTTATTGATGTAGGGCCAGGATTGAACCAGGGGCTGTTTGATTGACATTTTTTTTTTGACACATTCACACACGGCTGGTTAGCCCCATACTGAACCATTTCTAGCTCGTATTATGGTTGCTAACACAACTGATATACTACATATACATACATACATATTATATATAAATACATATTTAACACCCAGACCCACAGCCAACAAATTTAGTTAAGCACAAAGATGTTGACCGGGCCGGGAATCGAACCCGGAACCTTCTGATTAGCAGACCGGCATGGTAACCTTTATGCCAACAAGGTCGATTTTTATGAAGACTTATTATGAGAATTAGGCTTCAAACTAATATAAATGATATTAATAAGAGTGTCTTTATCCTTTCAGGCATAAGGAAGCAGAAAGTTCTCACCAGAGCTTCGAGGAGACTCAAAGTAACTAGCTCTTATTTCTTGTTCAACTTATTTAGTTCTATGGTATGGTGATATCTTTTTTAAGTAGATTTTAGAAAAAAATACTTTTGTAGGATTTATTGTGTATTATTTATTTATTAGCAGCCAGTCCCAGCTTTGCACGGGCTATAAAACAATCCAAGTTGTAAAGAGAAACAAAGAGCCTATGTTACTCGGGGATCGGTCCAGTAGTTTCGGAGCCTATTCGCGTCAAACAAACAAACTATCAAACTTCTCCTTATAATATTGGTATAGATAATTCGAGTCAACAAAGAAAACACTTCCAAGTTCGCTTAGCGAATGTACAAATGTTTTCTGATTAGGTGCGTGTTATGTTTATATTTATTTACATCATGGTAGCGATTCAGCGGCACATATGACCAAACTAAATTTAAAGAAGCCCCGTCTCTTTAAGACGCGTATAAAATATAGGCGACTTTAGTCCACACTCAATTGTATTACCTCTAAAATTACCTACATTTTCGATATTTGACGTGATTTTAGTTGTTTTGTCTGTAGTTCAGAACGTGCCGTCTCTTTCTGGCCACCTAAGATATAAAAATATTGAAAAAATAGCTTAAAGGCCATCTAAAGAACCACTCTAAGAATTTTTATCCTTATTTTGGTACCAATAAACTTTATTTTCCTTTTTATTGAGGCTTTCTAATAATAGAGATATTACAGATGATTCGTTTAAATACTTTTAATTAAACATTAAACCGAGAGAAGCGACTTAAGTGTGATGTTAAATGCATAATGTTGTTTTTGGTGTCAGACATTATTTTTCATTATAAAATCTAAATTAATTGGTTAGTAACAAAATGTGAATTTTGTGAGAGACTGTTGTATGAGAATCATATAAATTTTTCATTTTTGTCCCAGTCTTAATGCTTCTTACTTATCGGTAGGCTTTCTAACTCCAGCTATGTTTGTAATCGCGTTTGTTTATTATTATTACAGACACAGACAAGTATACAGCGAGGATCGTGTCCGAGATAAAAGCGATACGTTGTACGGACGCTATAGCTCTCTCTCAACATCGTCACAAGCTCCCCGGGCCCTGCGTTGTCTGTCAAGCTGTTAGTGATGAAAAGAGACAGAAAGACAGTTCTACTAACGAGAAAGAAGGAGAAAACATTAGGGAGATCGCACAAGAAAATGAATATGTCCTAAGAAAATGCCCCTATGTCATTGAAGATGATAATACAGCGATTGTAAGAGTAGAGAACATTCCAGAATCGTTTCTTCGTATTGCAGAGGAACGAGTCAAAAATGAAAAGACTGACGCTGAAATTGCTATTGATGTTGTGAATGATTTAGTAGAACTGAACGATTCTAAAGATAGTATTGTTGATAATGAAATTGTAGGAGATCCCAAAGGATGTGATTTTGTTAAATTAATAGATATAGGTAACGATTCTGAAGCAAAAGAAAACGTGTCGATGGACAATAATTGTTCAACTTTAATTGACAATAATATTGTTGTTAACAAGAAAAATATAGTAGATAAGACAATTTCTAAAAACGTCCAAAAAGTAGACTTAGTATTCGGTGATATTATTGAAAATGAAGATGTTACTTCCAAAAACGTTGTTGCACACGCATCTGTTGATAATAATATGTTTTATGAAAATGTTAATTGTTCCACAAACTTTGCAGAAGCCAAAGAAGATGGAGCGGTTGTTGATTGTTTAGATTACGTAGGATTTAAGGAAATGGGAAGCACTGAAAATGTAGTCACTGATACATATAATAGAGACCTGATACAAATGTAAGGGAAGTTTTTCGAAAATATTAAGATGCCTTACGTGAACAGTTTACAATGTGTAAGCGAAGTTATTTATAACTTATTTTTTTTTATTTGTAAATTAATAGTTCTCTTATTATTGGTGAATGACACCAAAATAGGTCTAGACAATATAGTACAAAACAACATATTAGACAGAAGTATACTAAAATCAATTGGGGGGTCTTCAAATCTAGAGTAAATAGGTTCCTTCTAGGCAAGCGTGTTACATCTTAGCCATAGTTAAGCTTAACATCAGGCAAGCTGCGGTCAGACGTAAGCCTATTAATCAATAAAAAATAAAATAAAAAAACCAAGACAAACTTATCCACTCTTGGAATATCCCGAAAAAAAAACAGCGGTTTCTCACAAAATGTTTGTCGATGCTCGCTATATGTATGGAGAAGAGGATATTATTTTTTCACGAATTTCCATTTCTTTTCACTTGGGCGCTACCGTAAAGGTTAGATGACAAGTTAAATTATGGGCCTTGGCTAAACAAGACTAACAAGTCTTGATACAAACTGTCGTTAAGCCAAGTCACTAGGTCTTCGGGCAGCTTGAAAACACTCGACACCAGAGCTTGGCCGCTTAGTCTACTCAGCTGCGTGGACCTCTGATGCCAGTGCAACAGCCTGCACCTAAATCCATTGCCAGGGCTATCACTGAGGAGGAAAAGGACTTCAAGGCCTACCAATACCTAAGAGGAGCGCGATCCATGGCGAAGCTTGTTGGTATTCGTGCCAAAAGATTGAAGGATGCTGCAGAAAACCCGGATGATGTGACAAAGGCTCCCACAGCTGTTAAGGAACCTTAGTCTAAGAAGTGATTTATTTGTGAATAAACTATAAGCAACGAAGAAGAAGCAGTTACTTGTGCCCACGTATGTTAATTAGTGATCTTCGCAATGAAATGTGATTTTGCATGTTGTTTTTTTTTTTAATTTTAATTCAATGAACTGTTGCCAGTAAAGAAAAAAATTAAAAGCGCATGTCCTCTATCTGGAATTACTAATTAGGAACTTTACGAGGATATTTAGTAGACCCTCTAAACATTCACAGAATATATAATAATGTATGCACTTAAAAAATAAATTATTAAAGTGTTATTAAATTTATAATTTACTTCACCTGGCTCCCTTACAATATACATGTTTTTTTGTTTTTTTTTTAAAGATAATGGTACGGAACACTTCATGCGCGAACTAGACCCTCACTTGGCCAATTACTTAATGATTAACGTGTAATCAGATGTTGGGTCAATAAAGTTTTTTTAATATGTCCTTGTATTTTTTTTATTGAATGATAAGCGAGTGTGGCTCGGTGGTTAAAAAAGTCTACTTTTCCATCAGACTGCTCCTGGTTCGATCCCGGCCCTACATCAATGACTTATTTTTCGAATTATGTGTGGATTTGCACTCGCTTTACGGCGAAGGAAAACATCGTGAGGAACATTAACCCTGTAAACATTTATTTAGCTTGTAAGAGTATGGTATAAAGTCGCTACTAACTAAGGATAACGTCAACAAAACAAGAAGCAACGTATTTTTATCTCAAAATGAATATTAAACTGCAAATTTTCAACAAAACGTTATTTCACAGTCGAGCAATGTGTCTTTTAAATAATTCAATGTATTTACACAACTAACAAAAGGTACAGTTGGCAGAAAAAGAGCATTAGGTTACATACGTATTTTTATTTTTTACTCTGAATAATTGCTATCTAAAGTCCAAGTAGTATTTATGTCTGGACGCTTCTCTGACACAAGTGCCACTTTCAAACTTCCTCTAATATACATACTGATTTCTTACCTTGTCTATTCTTGTCACACATCTCATCATTCGCATCTCTGTCGCATGCAATCTTCAAGATTTTGTAAGTACCTATGCACAAATAAAGTAAAACATTGTAGGTAATTAATTGACATTTTTGTTTCAACATCTTTATGATTGGCGTACACGAAGGGAGGCCTATGTTCAGCAATAGATGGCTGAAAATAATGATGATGATGAATTTCAACATAATTATTTAGGTGTATCGTGAATTTTGTGTGAAGTACCTAAAGTATTTGAACTATTTATTAGCATTACGGCATCACGCCGTACTGGGCAAGTCAATTTACAATTAATTTCTTAAATGTATATGCCTATAGTACACTCTTATTACATAAATATATTTTTTCATCCACCTCGTTTGATAGATTTATAAATAACTAAATGAGACTGCTACAAGAATGTAGATTCTGTTATTGTATGTGACATGTATTCATTTAGAGATTAAAAAAGGATCTCTTCAAAAAAGTGTTCAATTTTTTGTTTGAAGTCATTCGAAGGTAGTTCTATAATTCTTCGCGACAACTTATAAGCATAGCTACATAGTTTAGTATATAAACCTTGTTTTTGAACTTTTACCAGGCTGTTTGCAGGTTTTCTTAAGTTGACATAGATTCTAACCACCTTAAGGTACCTGATAGATTTCTTAGTCAGAAACCGTTATACATCAAAACCAAATAACTCACAACGGATAATTTGTCTAAAGAGTATTGTTTTATTTACTTATCATGCGTTTTTTTTTGTTTTTCTGACCGTACTCGCTTGTTATCAATACAATATAGGTACTCTTGTTAGTGATTCGCAGTCAGTTACTAATTGCCAGTTGAGTCGAGTGCCTTCTCTGTGTCATCGGCGATCTTTACAGTGAGTGCTGTGTTATTTTAAAGATATCTCAAATCGAAATCAATTTTTTTTGAAGTGATGAAAGCTCAGTCTGTAGTGCGACCGCTTCACGGTTCAAAAGTCGTGGTTTGATCCCCGCCAAAGAGCTCGAACTTTCTGTGAAGGAAAACATCGTGAGGAAGTCATAGTATGGTGGTTGGACATTTTCTAGTGCTCGCCTGGTTAGAAGCCCTCATAAGTTGAATGGGTATTTCAGCACATTGAAAATGTCAGAAAAAAATGTCAAAGCACCGAAAGGGTATTTCAGCAGCCAACTTGAAATTGAGTTATTCCTGGCAAGGCATGCTCTACCACACAGAGTTCGTGTGGTTACTCGCCCTTTTTTTTTTTTTTTTTTTTTTTTTTTTTTTAACGTGAGGAAATGCATTTACGCATGCCCACCACACCCGGGGAGGTGGGTGGGGTATGTCGGGCTCGATGCCAGAAGGGCATCACTACCGACTAAAACCTCACGATTGCCTCCTCACCGGAAAGGGCGGGGTGAGGTTCCGCTTCTCGCATTAACCCACCACCCCGCCCACCTCGGCTAGCCTGAGAGAGACTCCTCCTCAGGGGATGACTCCCCTTGCAGTGCACGTAGTGCACCGCAACCACCTCGGGGACCGTGAGTGCAATGGACGCCGGACAACCCCAGTCCGACGTCCTAGGTCCCCCGTGACGGGTCATGTCTGTGGCCCCGTCACATGCCACTACGGCCGCAGAGAATAGGGAAAGTGGTAGTCTCCAGTTACCACTCCCTTCTCCCTGCGGCCCCACCGCGTCCGCCATTAACGGTGGCGACCCCGTCGAGGCCGCGGCAGGTAGGAAGAGCGGCGCACCGTAATACCGACACTTCTCTCCTGCCGCGGCCCCACACCTTCAGCTGCGGTGCCTCCCAAACCACACCGCAGCCCGCCTCAGTTGCGAAACCCCCCCGAAACGAGGTTCCGCAACCTACTGGTGCCACTCCATCTAGAACTTGCGTACAGGGATTACAAGTCTAGGGAGTGGCCCGCCTCAGGGACCCTCTTCGCTTCACCGTGGGTGACCAGGCCACGGTTACTGAGCCCCCCCGCCTCGACAATGCGGGGCCCCACGGGGGGGGTGGTTACTCGCCCTGGTCAAACGCCAATTTGTTAGGTACTTACAATATATTCTTTGGTATTCTAATTTATTTTTACGGCTTTTAGTTGAACTGTTTGTACAGATATACATATGAATGAGGAGAATAAAAAATTGCATCTCATTTATATTATGAAGGCTAAAGTTTGTGTGTGTTGTCTTTTCTTCGCGCACAGATTACTAAACCAATTTCCACATCTAACCTATTGGCTTAGACGTAATTTTGTGAAAATACATTGTAGATGGAAGAAAATTTGAAATATGGATTTAAAGTCAAAGTCAAAGTCAAATACATTTATTGCTTCGTTATGGCATAATTAAGATGTTAAACATTTAAATGGTAGGTATCACATAACGGACCCTATTCGGGTATTGCAACACAAGAGGAGTGAGCCGGTTTATTTGAATGCAAAAAATAAATCCTTATCGTTTACTCGGAGTTCTAAGTCGGAGACTAAATTTACTCTGAGTGTACTTCCGCTGGGATCTGACAGAAAAACACAGAATTTAGATTTGGTTTCAGATCACAATGGAAGTACACTAAATAATTATTTCACATACTTATTTCACTTTACAATAATTATTTCAGATATTTTTCCATTTAATTTTTTTTTTTGTTAAAAAAAGTTAAAGTTAATAAAGATATTTAACATTCTGGATAAACACATAGGTACATAGAAACTTTTATTTTCGTATTAACGTAGGCAACAACGGGGGCCTTTGTATTATAAAAAAAAGTTAGGACACCCCGCCATCGACCGAACCGCAAGCGCAAAGGTGCCCATAACGCTGGCTGCGTTTCCACGCTGAATAGCGATGGCTATCCTCTGCATCAAGTACCAGAACGGGTGTCCCCCGTCTTATCTCTCAGTCTTGGGCTAATTTCCCAACACATTTGTCTAACAGTATTAGTAAAGAGTCCTATCTATAATAATATTAGTTTCGCCGAGCGCCTGTAGTTCGGCAAGGGTGATCTGACTTGAAACTCAAGGTAGGTATAGCTTTAGTCAATGCGTAGTCTTTGGATGGTTGACCATGCACTAAACTGTTATTCATTTTAGATTAGATATAGCTTTGCATTTTAGGTACTATTCCCACTAGCACTGGTGTTTTAGATTAGTTATAAGTACTTTTACTTTAATTAATTTTAGATTAGCTTTAGTAATAGATGTAATATTGATTTTATTTAAGTATTATATTATTAAGTTCAGATTAGTTTTGCAATAAAGTACTTACTAATAATGTTAAAAGTTGATTGTTCGTTTAATTTTAATTAAAATGAATTAAGTTAATTAACCAGCAGTGGGAGAGAACCGGCTTTGGATGATGATGATAATAATAAAACAATTTGCAAGAAAACACTATAATACAAAAGTTAGCCTACAGTCAGATATTAGCGTGTTTGCGGATTATTTTTACTGATATTTAATTATTTTTAGCTCCACCATGGTGCACAACATCGTACACATCGGGCTTGAAAATGTTATTGGTACTTCGGTAAGCACTTTGTATAATTTTACTAGCTGATCCGGCAAACGCTATTTTGCCTTAATAAAAAAAAAACTAAATATACAGTAGCCGATTCTCAGACCTACTGAATTCGCACCTAAAATTTGGAAAAAATCGGTCAAGCCGTTTCGGAGGAGTACGGTAACAAACACTGTGACACGGAAATTTTATATATAAGAAGATTATATTAGGGCAACATCTCGAATACACGGTTTTATCGTTATAAATCTTTATCAGATCGTCCCGGCTTCGCACGGGCTATAAAATAGTCTAATTTGCAAACAGAAACAAAATATAGCCTATGCTACTCAGGGATAATGTAGCTTCCCAACGGTGAAATAATTTTTCAAATGGTTTTTGAGATACAGCCAGACAGACAGACAGCGGAGGCTTAGCGATAGGGTCCTGTTTTTACCTTGTAGGTACGGAACCTTAAAAACGGTAACAGGTAGACGCTTAATGTATAATTAATTACCTTTCGAAAAGAATAATTATATTATAATAAAATAAAATCTTTCATTAAAATCTTTTACCGACCACCATCAGGCTACAGCCTGACTGTGAGACAATAACATAAGACTAGGCGCGCTCCACCATATTTTTATTATGCTTATATATTTTTCTATTACCTGGAAACGTTCATGCGGGAATACGATTCGCGCAGTCGTCAGTAATTTGATATTTCGCTTATTGCTGCATAATTATTTCCTTACGTCACACAAATCTTTATAAATTGTATCATAGGTATTTAGTTTTTATTCAGCAATGAAGGAGTGTGAATGTGAATATACTGCTGTTAAGACACTTGTAAGTTTATTCCTCATATTTTCGCGTAATCCGGGATCAAATCTTTGTTTTAATCCCAGATATAACCTCCTTATAGTATTTTACTACGCTAAGTTATTTATTGTTCTATCCAAACCGCTGGTGGACAGAACAAATGACCCAAGAGCTGGCGCTTACCTCGGCTAACGTATAAGCTTGGCGATTCAGCGAGGTAATGCCGCCAGCATTTTAGGCACCCTACCCGTGGACACTGAATTAGATTTAATCTGCTATTTGTAAGGTTTTTGTGTATATGTGTGTTTTATTTATATAATTAGTTTTTAATATGCTTAGCTTATGCACCTAGTCCTAAATTTCGCGGCATAGAATATATATTATTTTAGTGGTAACATAATTATTAGTATCTCGTAATCCATAACCCACCTCGCTGGTCAAGTGCGGGATGGCAGAAGACATACGTCTTTGAATATTGTCCTCCTCAAACATGCCGGTTTCCTCACGATGTTTTCCTTCACCGTAAAGCGAGTGCAAATCAACACAACTTGAAAAACTAGTCATTTTTGTGAGGCTAGGATCGAACTAGGGGCCGTCTGATTAAAAAGCAACGATTTACCCACCGAATCACACTAGGTCACGTAAATGTCTACCATGTCGCTTCGATTCCCGGCACGGCCAACATTTTCGTGATGAACTAAATTTGTTGACTGTATGTCTGGGTGTTAAATATGTATCTATATAAAGTATCTACTAGAAGAGCTTCGTACGGGCTATGAAATAAACTAAGTTGCAAATAGAAACAAAATAATTATAGCCTATGCTACTCAGGGATAATGAAGCTTCCTAACGGTGATAGAATTTTTCAAATCGGTTCAGTAGTTTCGGAGCCTATTTGCGTCGAACAAACAAACATAAAAATCTAACTTTTCCTCTTCATAATATTGGTATAGATATATGTATGTATATGTAGTATATCAGTTGTGCTAGCAACCATTATATAAACAAGAAATAGTTAAGTATTTGGTTGCCTGGAAGAGATCGCTTTTAGTGATAAGGCCGCCACCTGTAACACTACTTATAAGTTGTTTATTTTCTCTCTGTTTGGTATTTCCTTTTATGTTGCAATAAAGAGTATACCTATCTATCTATCTAACCAACCAAGTATGAAATGTGTAAAAAAACTTGTCATACTGAAAAAAAAAAACTAGATGCGTAAAAGGCAGCTAGCTGCATAGCGAATTGAAAAATCTCTACGGACGAGCCACGACGGAATAAGATGATTTGTTATTCTGCCGAGTAACGTGTCATCGCTAATTAGTATGTATATCTATTAACTTAGGCAGGATATTTACTCACGACTGTGGAGAGACTTCAGACACTCGGCCAACTGCTGGTCGAGTCTCAAAAGCCATTCGCAATGGATAGATAGGTAGATAGATAATACTTTATTGGACACAAACTTAAAACTAAAACTAAAAATAAAATAATAACTAAGAACAAAAAATAATAGTAGTTTAAAAAAACTAAAAAATACGCTTATCTAGTCTTAAGTGGGTCAAAATCGCGCCCAAAGAAGTCGGTTACAAACAAACATATAAACAAAAATACAAAAAAAAAACATATCAAATTAGTGTATTGTCATCGGTCCTCAATAAATCTACAAAGTTTCAACAAAATCTGGCCGTTTAAAGTGGGTCAAAATCGCGCCCAAAGAAGTCGGTTACAAACATACAGGTGAAGCTAATATAAAGCGTGTAAAAATAGTGTGCCACAATTGGCGGCCTTATCGCTTAACCCCATAAACGAATAAAGAAATGTATCTATTCCAGACTCCAGAAGATGTACCAGGAGGGCAGCAAAGTAGCGGAGATGCCCGTAAAGGCAACGTCACGTATGGCATTGATGACGTGCCGCCCTGGTATCTCTGCATATTTATGGCTCTGCAGGTACCTACCTGTTATTTTTCTTTATACTAAAAAGAAACAATCTTCAGTGGCTGCTCTTTAGTTGTTTGAGACTTTAATATTTAGTGACTTGGTTTGATGACTACTTATAGTAAGACTGAAGTAATAATAGAAGAAGAGATAAGCATTTTATGTAGGTTTATTACGAGTATATATTGGTTATTTGTAAGTGTATTTAGTTATTATCAATCTATAGCACACTGTATCTTCCAAGCAACCAATACATGGAGAGGAAATTACAATAAAAAAGACGGTTATTTATTGTGATTTGCTCTCCTGCTTGGAAGAGATCTTTAAGTGATATGGTTGCTATTTGGAGCACTAGTTGTACTTTTTTTTCTCTGTTTTGTATTGTTCTTTATTTGTTAATTAATTCATTTATTTCAGAAAAATCCATAAAGCTCACAACATATATCAATAAAATACAATACACATAAATAAAATCAAATTAAATAATATACACATCAAATCAAATTAAAATCAAATCAAAATCAAATCAAAAAAGTAATTATAATCTTTCTCCCGTCACAATTCTCATCCATTTAAAATGTATTGGGCAATCTAGACGCTCATATATCATGTTCAGGATGCTGTTGCTGCTGGCTCGCACACGCTTATTTGTGTTGCAACAAAGAGTTTAAATCATCTCATATCATCTCATCTAATCTCATCTTATCTGTCTATGTCCGTAGCACTACCTGACGATGATCGGCGCGATCGTGGCGATCCCGTTCATCCTGTGCCCGGCGCTGTGCATGCGGGAGACAGACCCTGACCGCTCCAACATCATATCCACCATGATATTCGTCACAGGTCAGATCCACGAACCCTCAAAGTCAAAGTCAACTTTGTTTTCTTCTTCTTCCTTGCCTTATCCCACTTAGATGGGGTCGGCGCAGCAAATCTTTTTCTTCCACTCTCTTCTATCAGACGTCATCTCCACACTCAGTTCTTTCTCTCTCATATCGTCATTCACACACTCACCACATACCACTCTAACTTTCCACTCTTTCTTTTCTCCCTCACTGGGGCTGCTTTCACACTTACTCTTATGTACTCATTCGCAATTGATGTCACTGACAATAACAATAGCCTCCATTCTTAGTGTCAACTGATACCAACATACCATACTCAATGGCGGTCAGAAGTCTGATCTTTTAAATGTAACTTATTCTGCAACTATGGAAAATAGTAATAACTAGCAGACTAATATTGTATAATATTAGTAAAGTATAGATATATTTTTTAACATTAGGCAAGATGCGGTCATACATGAACCTATTCATAATTAAAAATAAAAGTGTAACCTCCATTTAACATAACTCGATTTAACGACAAACTCTCTAAAACGTCGAAATCAATTGGCTTTAGTTGGTTTAGCTTGTATTCCATACAATAATACATTCTCTCCATTTAACGACCACGCTCTAACGCCATAAAATGCACAGTCCCTTCAATGTCGTTATATTGAGTTTTCACTATAGTATGAGTACTACCACTTCTGAAATTCCGTTCTCTTATCTAGGCTTAGAACATGCATACTTTGTATAATAAATGCTAGGATTAGCTGTTTAATGTTTAATAAGTCATGTCAGTAAACGCGCAATCCGATGTTGACAGAGTACTACATTATGTTATTGACAGTAATAAATGCTGCATTGTATTTTGTTACGTACTCTATCTTTTCCTTCTATGTATATATTTAGCCTAAGTAGGCATAACACAGACTGCGTGTAGTAAATATATTATAATACGTGCGTTGAATAATAAATAAAAGTTATTTTTTATTTATTTTAACTTCCAATTTTTGTAAAACAGTGATAATTTGTATTCGCATATAAGAAATTATTTGTTACAATAGACTTTCCACGAAATACCTAAAAATACAAATAATAAATTTACGACTTTTGTAAAAAATATTATTATCCATTCAATTTTATAATTTGTTACTCTACCGTAAAAAGAAAAGATTATAGGTAAGAATGACTGAGTAGTGTGGTCAGATCTTGATTTCAAAGGCTGAAGCTAGATGGCGCCACAAGTAACGAAACTTATTCAAGACTCACTCTTGATTTTCGAAACGCCTTGTAGGCGAATATTACGGCAACACTATTGATTTTTTTTCTTATGTTGTTAAAATGTGACACAAAAATTTAAACTTGTTTTTCAGTCATAAAATTCATCAAGATTAAAAAATATTTAGCCAAAAATAATCTTTGGAGATGCTGGGATTTGAACCCAGGACTTTCAGCATGCGAAGCAGACACTCTACCACTGAGTTACATCCCCGGTGATACGAGTGTCGAAATTAGTAAACTGTACATTTTAAGTCATTGATATAAAAAATGTGTGACGTATTATACATAATATAATGTAGTATGGCATCAGCTTGCATCTTTTGCTTTTGTTATAATATTCTTCTACGTATGAGCTAAGTGACCAAGCTCTGGTGTCGAAAATTTTCAAGCAGCCCGAAGGCTTCTGACTAGTTAAACAACTGCTTGTACTAAGAGGCGTATATGTTTTAAGTTGATTAGTTATTGTGATTGGTGTTAGCTTTAATAAATAATTAAATAAATAAATAAGAGGCCGTGACCTACATTTTACGTGTCATCCGACCCACGGTATTATAGGATTACATTGTAACTTGGACTAGACTACCTCAAGGAAGTACAAGTTATTATTCTGTGCTCAAGGTCGGATGTCATGGAGGAGGCATACACCCATATTTGGGTGCCCTAAGACTCTTTATAATTGTATTTTAATTAATTGTAATTTGTAATTAATAAACAGAAGAAACATGTACTTGTATATAAAACTAACATAGATTTTACAACAGCAGCCTGAAAGTTGTGGCGGAGGACCTGATCTCTCCTGTGTAGAAGCATTATCTGAGAGTGATGAGCGAGTAACTCGAGCATCCTTCTGATGACTCAGAATCATCTCAGAGATGCTTTTGTACAGGACAGATTTTGTTTCACATTTACAATTTTTATTTTTCACCAGATACTAACATTATTTTGAAGTTGTAATTACTAACCCATGGACCCCTTCTGTAGTCTGAATAAAGAAAATTTTGAATTTTGAATTTGAATTAACCCATTATATGTTTTTAAGTTTCTAGGGAGTAAATGTTAATTTTTAATGTAACTGTAAATAAGTAAATAACTTGTTAATGTAACTGTAAATAAGTAAATAAAGCCATTTATGATAAATTTTGAATTGTCAAAAGAGGTCAATCAGAATAATAAATGGTTTAAAGAAGCGTAGCTCAGCTCGGAAATATTTTGAAAAGGATAGGATAATGACAGTAATTTCAATGTACATATATAATAGCCTGCTAGAAATTCATGAAAATGAAATGTACCATAATAAAAAAGATGTTATTCCTTATTGTTTACGTAGGAATATAGGTAAAGTTCTACCAGCAAATAGACTAGCTAAAGTACAGAAACAGGGATGTTATACAAAAATATTAATGTACAACAAGTTGCCAGAGAAAATAACAAATCTTAATAGTAGTATGTTTAAACAGAAAATAAAGAGTTTTTGTGAAAGTAATTCCTTTTATAATTTAAGCGAATATATTATGAATATGGAGCTTGCAGAATCGTTATTCATGTGTAAACAGTAGTATTTTAAATTTAATAAACATGGAAAACAAGTGCTAATGTATGTAGTATTTAATGGGGTAGAATATCCGAAGAATGCCCGGAGCAGCAGACCCTGGACCTCATGACGGAGGACCAGCGCCGGGAGGTGTGGATGACCAGGATGTGTGAGCTTAGCGGAGCCATAGCTGTCTCGGCGCTCTTTCAACTCTTCCTTGGTACGTTTTAGTTATATACATATTTTACATATTTACATATCTATTACATATTTTACTCTGAATAGATCAACGCTTGACCACAATTCACCTGATGGTAAGTGACATTGAGGTCTATAATGAAGCGCGCTTATCTAGAAAGAACCGGTTATACATGTTATCAAGATAAGGGCAAAAACAATCAAAAATTTGCAAGTTTTTTTTATTCACACTTGGCTGGTTAGCCCCATACTGAACCATTTCTAGTTTGTATTATGATTGCTAACACAACTTATATACTACATATACATACGTTAATAAATACTTTATAACGATACATATTTAACACCCAGACCGACAGCAAACAAATTTAGTTCACCACAAAGATGTTGGCCGTGCCGGGATTCGAACCCGTGACCTTCTGATTGGCAGTCCAGCATGGTAACCATTACGTCAACGACGTCGTGGTCGTATAATATAATAATCTGTCGCCAAGCACCTAACAGTCCGTCAATCACTATGAGAGCTTGTTATTCCAGACAAGGCAAGCTCCCCCTTGGGCAGTGTCGCTCTAACTCGTGTAGTTAGGTTCTGGTAAAAAGTCAAGGGAAAGATAAAATAGCTACTTTAATTTTCTGCCCTATGTTTTTTTCGTAAGCGAGTGTGGCTCTGTGGTAATAGCGTCTGCTTTTCCATCAGACGGCCCCTGGTTCGATCCCGGCCCTACACCAATGACTTGTTTTTCAAGCTATGTGTGGATTTGCACTCGCCTTACGGTGAAGGAAAACATCGTGAGGAAACCGACACGTTTGAGGACCACATTATCCGAAGACGTGTGTCATCCGCCAACGCAATTGGCCAGCGTGGTGGATTGTGGGCTATATCTCTCTCCTCGTGAGGAAATATATTTATAAAAAAAAAAAAAAAAATGACCCGAGTCCCAGCAGTGGAAAAGTATACAATACAATACAATACAATATGACTTTATTGCACACCAAAATACAAAAAAAAGTTACATCAAGAAAAAGAATAACAGAGGTAGTACATTAGGCGGCCTTATCGCCTAAGGCGATTTCTGCCAGGCAACCTTTGGATGGATTTAAGTTACGGACAAACATAGTATAGTGGGCTGCTTATATTTATTCTATTTTTTTCAGGTTACTTCGGTGTGATCGGTTCCCTCCTCCGCTTCGTCTCCCCCCTGACGATAGCTCCCACCGTAGCGCTGGTGGGGCTAACGCTGTTCGACCACGCGGCGGAGGCTGCGTCCCAGCAGTGGGGCATCGCTGCGGGGTGAGATTAGTATTATTATTATTCTGTGTTTGCTCCTTTTTTAGAGTTCCGTACCTAAAAGGTAAAATCGGGACCCTATTACTAAGCCTCCGCTGTCTATCTGTCTGTCTCCAGGCTATATATATCTCAGAAACCGTAATAGAAAGCTGAAACTTTCATATGATATGTATTTCCCGTGCCGCTATAACAACAACAAATACTAAAAATAAAAAATATTTAGGAGGGTCCCCATACAGTAAATGTGCTTTTTCGTATTTTTTTGCACTATATAACTACGAAGTACAAGTTATTATTCTGTGATATAACTAAAAAAAACATAAAAATATCCATAATAAACAATGAATCAATCCACTTACCGAAAGCAGTAGTCGTAATACAGCTAGTAAGTACCAGGGCCGCAGAATAGATGTGGAGTGTGTACCCGGAGCTATCGATCGCTGCACCAAGCGCTCACCTTTCACCTATCTACGTTACAAGGATATCATAAATGAATAGAGAGTGCGTATTTCGTATGGCTTTGATCAAATCAAAATGATCTCAACTCTAGATTAGGAAAAGGTTCATTATGGTATCTTTATTGACAAGGAAGAGTCTAATAGCGTAGTAAGCTTTTTCACATAATAACATAAATTGAAAAAAAAACTGTGCCAAACATATATATATACATATAGAAAATAAGCAGTCCACTATACGTTCCCGCTACTGGGACTTGGGGCCTTTTCTTACTAGTAGAGAGGATACAGGCTATAACCCACCACGCTGGCCAAGTGCGGGTTGACGAACACACGTCTTCGGATATTGCAGTCCTAAAACATGTCGGTTTCCTCACGATGTTTTCCTTCACCGTAAAGCGAGTGCAAATCCACACATAACTTGAAAAACAAGTCGTTGGTGTAGGGCCGGGATCGTACTAGGGGCCGTCTGATTCAAAAGCAGGCGTTTTTACCACCGAGCGACAATCGCTTAAAAAATACATAGCATACAAGTGAAAAAAGCCAGTAGAAAAGTTTTTCCTGCATCTCGCAATACAGCCTCAAAGCGGCAACCTTTGATCTCTGTAATCACATCCGCCATTTTGTAATTAAGCGATGTTTTGTGCGCGTTAAGGGATCCTCGCGCAATTTACATGAAAAATGGATCGGCTAAATGAAAATATACGCGCCAAGCCAAAGGTCGGACGTTTTATTGTTTTGTAAGCTTTTTTTACGGCACATTTTTATAACGGCGGCTACAGACTTAGCCACTGTTTTATTATACTAAGAACAAGTCAATGAGCTAATTGGTCAAGTTCTGGTGTCGAAAGTTTGAAATGCACACAAGGGTTTCTGGTATATGCATATTCATATTTTGGTTGAATTAATCATGAAATTACTTTATTTAACAAGATTTTTATTAACTTGCTAAATATGTATGTTTGTTAGGCTCTAATCTTGCTAGTCTTTAGTGTTAAATAATGGCCAGTGCCTGATGTAGTCGGAAAATGGTCACAGGAACTTTAAAACTAAACAAGATAAAACCATCTTGTTTGGGCTCAACTAAAAGCTTTAGGTGAAACAGGTGTCATTATAACAAGTCCTAGAATCTACAAGACAAGCTACTATCTGACCTAGTGCAATGCTTTCGTTAGAATATCATAGAAGAAACAATAAAATATTTAGTACTTCCGCTGTGTTAAAATCTAACCTAGCGCCTGTAGCTCGGCTAGCTAGGGTGATCTGACGCGATCTTCTAAGCTAAGCAACGTTCGATGCGGACTGTGTTTGGATGGGTGACCATGCACAAGACTGACGTTTTTAAAGTGGTATTTTCATCTGGGCGCTACCGTGGTTCGGATGACACGTTAAATTGTAGGTCCCGGCTGTTAGTCTTACTCTTAGTACAAGCATTCGTTAAGCCAAGTCAGAGGCCTTCGAGCGGCTTGTTTACTCTCGACACCAGAGCTTGGCCACTTAGATCACACAAAATTTCTAATTGTTTCTTCTATCTACTATGGATTTCCGCAAAGTAACGCCTGAGGTTATGTTTATAATATTATATTTTGAAGCGATGGCAGTCAAATTAAAGTACTTAACGTCATTATAGTTAAGGCAAGGGTCCTAGCTAAAATGCCGTTATTTTAGTCAAATTATTTAGTACTTACTTATCGGTATTATAGTTAAGGCAAGGGTCCTAGCTAAAATGCCGTTATCTTAGTCATTTAATTAGTACTAACGGCATTATATGGCAAGGGTCCTAGCTAAAATGCCGTTAACTTAGTCAAATTATTAAGTATTTAACGGCATTATAGTTCAGGCAAGGGTCCTAGCTAAAATGCCGCTATCTTAGTCAAATTATTTAGTACTACTTATATTATTTTTTATAGCTAAAGCACGGCAGCATATTGAAATTGTCGTAAAAAAATATGTTATCTGCCATTTGTGGCAACTGTCATCTTGGACCGATTTTCATTAAACATAGCTAAAAATAATATCGACAAATACACACACAGACAACTTAAACTTATAGCACTATTTCGTTTAGCAGGTTAAAATACAAGTTATTGCGAGAGGAAATAGGTAATATCTTAGCAATCTGCTGGGAGCCGGGTTGGAAGCGATCGGATTAGCGAACTAATTACGCGGCTGTATTTACTGGAGAAACCTAGTAACAGGATTAGGAAGGGGGGAAGGGGGTGGCGGCAAATCCTACTAATATCCTACTTATATAATAAATGCCAAAGTTTGTGTGTAAGTGTGTACTATGCGTGCCAACTAAGAATAGGACTGTCAAACCGCCATCTTGCTCAATAATACGCGCAAACGTCATTGCCAAAGTTTATGGTGTGCAAAAAAATGTAAACAAATTATATTCAGTTTATATGTTTAATGTACGCTGTTTAGCTATTTATTATTCATGGCAAATTAATTATAAAGAGTATGTTTTGAAAGTAAAAGCATAATTATAAAATAATATTTAAGATAAATGTTATTTTTTGTACCAAATAAAAAGAGTTTATTATACTGCTTACAGCACTTAAGACGAAACTATCCAATACCAACATCTCGTCACGTTTTTTACGGTGTTGTTAATTTGCCTTGGGTACTCCTTACCTGTAGAATTAATTAATCCAAAATTATCCAGTAATAAAATTCAAGAATAGTTTTTACATGATACATTTATATTTATGAACAAAAAAAAAATCTTTTTTACGCTTTGTTTGCTGGCAGTACTTTTTTTACAGTTATCGTGTGAAGTTGAAGCAAGCGCGATCCTATGCTTAGTTGGCACGCATAGTATGTTTGTCACGTCCTCACGCTCGCAACGGCTGAACCGTGGATAAACAATTTAATCCCCAAACACATTTAAAAGAAAGTTAAAATTATTTTTAATTATTAAAGCATAGCCTGAAATAAAGACTTTTTATTTATTTATTTATTTACATGTAGTAATTGTATGAAAAAAAAACGTTTATCATTATTAGGTATTTGACGTGCATTAAAGACGGTGGTTATAATCACACTGCTTTATTCAGTAAGAAAGAGGCGGGTCGCAGCCGCGCCACGCATACATATACATAATCTGTAACAATCATTAACCAACTTGTTCCAGAACATTCACACTGTTGACGATATTCTCGCAGTGTATGGGGGAGGTTAAGGTCCCTACACTCACCTGGTCACGTGACCGCGGCTTCTCCATATCCTGGTTCCCGCTCTTCAAGCTCTTCCCTGTAAGTTTATTGATTTTTTAACACTGGATGGGCTTGCGCTTGGCCCTGGTTCTATTCCGGCCCTATCCAATGACTAGTTTTTTTTACGTGTGGATTTGCAGTTGCTTTACGATGAAGGAAAACATTGCGAGGAAACCGACACTTTAGTTAAAGTTTCAATATCTAAAGACGCGTGTCTTCAGCCACCCCGCATCTTGGCCATTATGGCCTATATATCTCTCCTCGTGAGAGAAGACCTAGAACCCCAGCTTTGAGGCCGTATAGCGGGCTGTTCATATTTATTCTAACTGTTGATTCAACAGGTGTTGCTGACCATCATGATAATGTGGGCAATCTGCGGGGTGCTGACAATCACGGGCGTGTTCCCCGCGGGACACCCCGCCCGGACAGACACCAAGCTGCAGATCATAGAGGACGCACCCTGGTTCCGGGTCCCTTACCCTGGTAACTTAGAAAAAAAAAATAGCCTTTATTTCCCTAAGAATATTACATTTCATTAATTCTTAGGTTGTTTAAAATTCTTTATGATATTTATGAAGATATTCAATTATTTATGTATACAAGGGCACCCAAAAGCGGGTTAAGGCCTCCTCCTTGCTGGCCCAGGCGTTGCGGTCTTGGGCTAATCTGGTCCTTAACTTAACTTAGAAAACACCCTCAATTAACTAGCAAACACCCTCAAATTGGAAAACCTGTAGCTACGCACCTTACCATATATTCTGGCAGCCTGTAGACATATTCCATTGTGTTCATAATTTGAATAAAATGTCGAATTCGCGGTTTACCCTACTGGTCAAGCTAGCTGTATAGGATAAAAAACATCAATTTGTGATTTAGATTTACCACTTTATTAACTGGTATTTTGGTTAAATTTATTAAGATTGAAAACCGTTTTCATTTGCTAGCCCTGGTAAGATAGATTATTAAACACCGTCAACTTGAATAACTAGAAGAAAAATGTTTTTTAAGTTTAATAGCCTTGCGCTTGACTACAACTTACCTGATGTTAAGGGACATTGCAGTCTAAGATAAAGCACGCTTGCCTAGCAGAAACCGATTCACTGTCGCCTATTCAGTATACTTCTGTTGTGATCTGAAACCAAATTAAGATAAGCAAAGGAAGCATTAAAAAATAGGTTGTGTTCTTCCGACCAATCTTCACCTTGTAATTAAGATTTCCGAGTCCATAATTAGTATTTTTAATAAGATTCAAAGCTTTCATTTGGGGTTCCGGGTGCCTGGTAACTTAAACTAGCAAACACCCTCAAGTTGGTAGTAGCACAATTTTCAACAAGAAGTTGAAGAGCGTGTATAATAATAATATGTACATATAAGTATATGATTTTTTTACTTTTTAATGGGCTTGCGCTAATCGCAAATCACCTGATGGTAAGCAATATTGCGATCTAAGGTGGAGCGCGCTTGCCCAGATGAAACCGGTTCACTCTTGCCTTGAAAAACGCTAGATTATAGTTATCGGGGAACAGGGAATTGAAGGGAGGCAAAGAATTCCACACCTTGGCGGTACGCACAATGAAGGAGGAGGCAAACCGCTTAGTACGCGATTTAGGCACCTCCACTTAGTTAGTTAGTTACTTTAGTAGGTACTTGTTATTTCCTTTTTTAAATTGTTTGCCTATTAAGGAGGAGGAGACACTGTGCTTCACAACACAGGACTTGTCCTACAGTGAAGCACAGGGTACACCTTGTTGTTGTACAATAGTATGTATACTTTTGTAAAAATATGTCGGCGGCAGCCGCCTATTGCGAATGACAACGCGCGGTTGAGTCACGCATCAGCGAACGTGCAGTGAGTCACGGCGCCCCGACCACTATATAACGCCTGCACTCGGCCGCCGCAGGGACAACTCTGGCCCGGCGCCATCAGCGCCCAGCCACTTGTCCGGTTTCGCTGTAGAGGCCCTTCAGGCCAACAGCATAGTCATTATCAAAAAAAAAAAAAAACGCCGCAGGGACAGTCGACTAGAAGCGCTCGCCGTGTGCGCACGTCTCGGACGCATAACTTGTAATTGTGTAATAAACGTTTGTACAAGCATCACTTGTCGTATTTCTTCACACCCTGTAGTATTTGACTTGTCTGGCTCTCACGCGACAAATATTATTTTTCATTACTGTACACCACTTTATTTGGACAATTATTATTACTCTCCGAAATGTAACCTATAAAAACCGAAAGGCTAGCCACCATGCGGCGATGCTCAAAGCTTAAGAATGTTGTGTGTTGCAGGTCAGTGGGGGCTGCCCCGGGTGAGCGTGGCGGGCGTGCTGGGCATGCTGGCCGGCGTGCTCGCCTGCACCGTCGAGTCCATCAGCTACTACCCCACCACCGCCAGGATGTGCGGTAATTATTTAAACCAAAATCATTTATTTTTAATTTTTATTTTAATAACAATACACATGAAACATTTCCGATCACAAGCCGGTCTCAACTCAGCATGTGCTGGCTGCGGGCAACCAGCGCTGGTCTTCCGTTGACACCGACGGGTGACGACACGAACGTCGAGAAAACAGACAAAAAGAACTATAAAATAGGTTGAAAACAGGTGAACAATAACAAATCAACAAGAACAGCACTAAAACATTATACAAGAAAATTTATAAAAAATTCATACTATAGCTGCGCTCTGCGGTCTTACACATCTTAATCCGGGATAAAAAGTAGCCTATATGTTAATCCAGTCGGTCTAAGCAATATTCACACCAAATTTCAACAAATTTAGATAATATAAAAAACATACATATAATTCAACGGTCAATACAGATTTACAAGTCATTTTACTAATTATTTTATCTATAACAATTATTGGTATATAGGACTTACGCGGATTAAAAGTAGCCTATGTGTTAATCCAGGGTCTAAGCTATCTTCACACCAAATTTTATCAAATTCAGAGACAGATACAGATAATTTAGCGGTCAATCCAGATTAACAAGTCATTTTACTAATTATTTTATTATTTAGATTAGGCACGCTCCATCTTGGGCCAGTAATAAATAATAAATATTAGGACACATTCACACACGGCTGGTTAGCCCCATACTGAACCATTTCTAGCTCGTATTATGGTTGCTAACACAGCTGATATACTACATATACATACATACATATTATATATAAATACATATTTAACACCCAGACCCACAGCCAACAAATTTGGTTAAACACAAAGATGTTGATCGGGCGAGAATCGAACCTGGAACCTTCTGATTAGCAGTCCGGCATGGTAACCATTACGCCAACGAGGTCGTCACCTACAGTGCGTCACTTACTCGCCTTTCTGATCAAGCGTCTAGCTAGAACGTGTTTTTTTTTACAAATATAGCAAAACGTAGTTCAAAAAACGCTTTTGCCTTCCAATGGTTGACTTGGCAACAGTATAATGTTATTCATGCCTTCCCTGGAAAGTTGGTATAGAGGAAGCGTTTCGCAAAATCAACAGATGGTGATCGTGAGCCGAATTCAGAGTCGAGCCTCGACTTGGTAAACAAAAACTTAGAAAGGCTTTCAGGAAATATGAATCGATAGCTTTCGCGCACAGCTATGCTATAGATCGGGTTTTTTCAATGCCAAATTATTTTTTTTTGTTTACATTTTGTTTTTACGCTGTACAATTATGAGGCGTTTGACCAGCTAGTGTTTGTAATTACAGGAGTTAGCGACCGAAGGTGAAGCATGCCTTATCTGAAAATATTGGCTGTCAAAGAGGCTTGAACACACCGTTAATGTGCTTGGCAACAGGTTTTCCAACTTCGGGCAGTTTTAGTCAATATGATAAGATAGCTATAAATTGATTTTTATTAAAATTATCATAGCTATAAATTGATTTTTATTTAATTTATCATAGCTATAAATTGATTTTTATTCAATTTATCATAGCTATAAATTGATTTTTATTAAATTAATCATCTTACCCTAATTATTAAGGTTGACAAAATATATACAGCTGATTGATGACGTTCATTACCTATTTAGTTAAGAAGAACAAGAATTCTTATCTAAAAATAATCGAAGGAAAGTCATTTTATCACCATTATAATAAGTATAATTTATGATCTCATTATTGTCAATATATTTTGTTGACACAAAAAATGTGTAATAACATTTTATGATGACGCTATTGAAATTGACGATATATTTAAGATTATTTCTTAAAATCTATAAAGAGTACAATATTACAGTACAAAAATATGAAATTTTTGTGATAGTTATCATCATTGTCCACTGCCAGTTCAGTCCCACTGTTAGAAAGGCTTCTTTTAACATGCTATTCATCTCAATCCTCTTCCATAAGTATCCAGACTCGATCTGCGACAAAAACTGATTTTAACTATTTCGGGTTGAACCTGGACTAGATTGGCACAGGATCGAGACAAATGGCATCACCGGAGAGAGGTTTATACCCGGCGGTAAAAAATCGGCTATGAATGATGATAATGACGTGATTATTACTGAAACACCGATTTACTGTCGAAGTTCCGAGGATTCGCACAAAGCGTTTTGCTTCGACCTTCATTGTGAGAACTGCGAAGCTATGGAACTCTCTTCCTGAGTCTCTTTTTCCCGAGAAGTACAATTTGGGGTCTTCAAATCCAGAGTAAATAGGTTCCTTCTAGGCAAGCGTGATACATCTTTTTTTTTTTTTTTAATTAAATTAATCGTCCTACTCCCCAGATTGATTTTTGGGGATCTTAGTCTAATATAATTCTATCCTACTTAATATCATCTATCCTACTTAACATCATTCTATCTTAGTATACTTTGACTTACTATTTACTTTATTTACAACCTATGTAGTGTTCTTAATATAATTCTAACCTAGTCTATTTTAAGCTATTATTTACTCTATTTACATAACCTTACCAAAGTAGTTTTTATTCTTATTCTATGTTGGGCACTTCTAATATAAACTTAATTATCGTGAATATATCGTGAAGCGTGATACATCTTAGACCACAGTCAAGCTTAACATCAGGCAAGCTGCGGTCAAACGTAAGCCTATTTATCATTAAAAAAAAAATGAAAGCTAATTTGATGGTGTTCCAGCGGCTCCCCCGCCTCCCCTGCACGCGATCAACCGCGGCCTGGGCACGGAGGGGCTGGGCACCATGCTGGCCGGCCTGTGGGGCTCCGGGAACGGGACCAACACCTTCGGGGAGAACGTCGGCGCTATCGGAGTCACTAAGGTCAGACTATCATACATACAACCGTTTAAATTCTTTTTGACAGTTATAGTGTTGTGACCAAGTGACTATAATGCGTCATGTTATAATTCTACGTGTTTTTTTTTGCGTTAAATTACGTATGACGCATCAGTTACGTAACTGCGTAACGCAAAAGTTAACGTAAACTTTTGCGTAACATGACGTTTTTAATGTCTATTGGTGCTGTCAAAAAGAAAATAAATGGTTGGATCTACTACTATAAGACTGTTTTGGCTACTTTTTTCTTCTTCTTCTTCTTCTTTAACAAGTTCTATTTCTTTTAAGGCCCCGAGTCCTGGCAGTGGGAACGTATAGTGGGCTGCTAATGCTTATGCTTCATGTTTAATGTAAACTTTTGGTAGCCTCACAATGCAGTAGCACGCAAACAAACCAGAGAGAGTTACGGCCTGATGATAGCAGCTCAAGATGAAAGTTCGCCTTCCATTGCTAATCCTCAGATAAACAGACCATCTGACGCAACAGAGGTGGAACAGGTATGCCAGCGACCCAGGGCTGTGCTTCGTTATTACAAGGAGCTCGGTTGGCTTGGGTAGGCTGGTAAGGGGGAATGCACAATACGCCCCTAGCGGGATGTCAGTGCAGGCCTCATCACCTTCAATTCAAATTGGAGTTAGAACTAGAGGTGTGTGTCAGGTGGGGTCGCGGCGCGTGGTGCAGTGGGCGGCCGGGCTCATGCTGGTGCAGGGCGCGGTGGGCAAGCTGGGGGCCGTGTTCATCATCATCCCGCAGCCCGTCGTCGGCGGCCTCTTCTGCGTCATGTTCGGCATGATCTCCGCGTTTGGTATGTTCTATAAACTATTTTTTTTTTTACTATGAATATGTTAGCGCTTGACCACAATTCACCTGATGGTAAGTGATATTAAGGTCTACGGTGGATCGCGCTTACCTTGAAGGAACAGGTTCACTCTCGCCTTGAAAATCGCTAGATTGTAGTCATTGGGGAACAAGGAATTTGGATAACAAAGGTGGAAGCAAAACGCTTTGTGCGTGCCTTGGGCACCTCAACTGTAAACCGATGCCGCCTTGGCGTTTTCCTTTTTCTTCTGTTCTTTCTACCCTATGATATCTTCATAACATACTCAATCCCATTCTTCCATTCCATACAGTAACGTATTTCTGAAGATCTTCCAGTGTTCACAAAGATAAAGACATTTTTTCGACTACATTTGCCTTTTTTAGATGAAATAACTTAATCAAAAACTTACCTCAATTTTCAAAATTTTGTTAGGTTTTTTCTCATATTTTTTTGAGTAGATCGCTTTAGTATGTAATTTATATATTTATGTTTGTGTTTATATTGTAATAATGAAAGCTGTGTACAGTCGTAATAGGACTTGAAGTTTATAGTGGTGTTGTTAATTAAGTAAAACTGTAATTGTCAACTTTTTGTCTGTGACAGTACCAAATAAATAAATATATTCTTCTCCAGGTCTATCAGCGCTGCAGTACGTGAACCTGAACAGCTCGCGGAACCTGTACATCATCGGGTTCAGCCTGTTCTTCCCGCTGGTGCTGACGCGGTGGATGGCGGCGCACGCTGGAGCCATCAGCACGGGGGTACCGGCGCTGGATGCAGCGCTGCAGGTGCTGCTCTCCACGTCCATCCTGGTGGGAGGCGTGAGCGGGTGCCTGCTCGATAACTTGATTCCAGGTAAAACCCACCTTTCATATAGGCATCAGTATATCAGCATAAGCAACCCACTATACGTCCCCACTGCTGGGGCTCAGAGCCTTCTAGAACCAAGAGAGAGATTTTTTTTTATTCTATATAGGTCAGCGCTTGACCACAAATTCACCTGATGGTAAGTGAAATTGAGGTCCATGGTGAAGCGCGCTTATCTAGAAGGAACCGGTTCACTCATGCCTTGAAAATGCTAGATTATAGTCATTGGGGAACAGGGAATTCGGCAAGGAATTCTAAAGTTTGGAGGTTCGGAGGCAAAACGCTTAGTGCGTGCCTTGGGCACCTCAACCGTAAACCGATGCCGCCTTGACGTTTCCCTGCTCGTCCGATAGTGAAAGAGGGCGGGGGGAATTATTTCATATACATAATTCACAGATTGGCTATAGTCCACCACGCTGTGCAACAAGTGCGGTTCGGGAGATGACACACGTCATGGATGCAATTTTTTCAAACCAATGTATGAAACGATCTCCTTAGTCAAGGAATATCTCCGTTGCGTGGCTAAAATGCAAAACTTTTGTGTTCCACATTCAAAATTCTTATAGTGGAAAGAAAGATCTTACGTTTGGCCACTAACCTGTTGTTGGTGATAAAATTGTGGTTGAAGATATAGCATCTCGATCTAGAAGATATCTGTTCACTGAAGCTATTAAACCATTAATTTCTATACCTCGAATCTCCTATATCTCCGCATCGCATAATCTCATACGAAGAAGAACGTAACAATGCTTTTGTATTGACTTCTATGTTTTATATCAAATATTTTTTTATTGGATCGAGATATATATAAGCTGTGTATATTGTAATATTGTAGGTACGGAGGAGGAGCGCGGGCTGGCTGCGTGGGCCAAGGAGATGTCTCTGGAAGCCGCCGGAGCCTCCGAGCTCGGGGACACTTACGACTTCCCCGTCGGCATGGACCTCATTCGCAGGTGACTGACAAGTTTGTTTTAAAGCGGACATTATTAATAGTACTCTAGAATCAGTATTCCTGAACTATTACATCTTTTTTTATCTAACCTATATTGTCCCACTGTTGGGCAAAGGTCTCCTCTAATGGTCGTTTAAAAGTAGCAGACTGAATTCGAGACTGTGCGGGCCCAGTCACAGAACAGCTCGGTACGGAAACAGCACTTTTGTGATGCAACACAAAGTTTACAACCAAATACCTAAATGTATCAAAGAGGCAAACAGTTTTGACATTTTTAAATTTAGACTGAAAATTTTTCTTATTAGCAAGTCATATTATATAAAGTATATCAGAATTTGTTGACGATAAAGAAATAGGTACATAGTAAAACATATAATATGGTGGACATATAATAATTATTGAATATTGACATAGAAATAGTGACATGTTGTATTGTATAGTATTAGTAACTTAGGATTTTAATTTAGATTTATTTTCAATTTCACGCGCCTTACGGGTAAGAATATAGCTGACTTTATATTATATTTTAATTACATGTAACATCTTTTAATTGCTGTATTCTGTTAATAAATGATTTGATTTGAATGATCCCCACATCTGTTAACTATAATCTACTAGTTGCCTCCCAATGGATTGGTGTAATACGGCGTTATGTTTGTTTTATTTTTCAGTTTTGCCCCACACACACATTTCACACACATGGGTGGTTTTAAACCTAAACCGTTTCTTGTTTGTATTATGGTTGCTAACACAACTATCGATATCGATACATATATCGATACATATTTAACACCCAGTTCATTAGCTAACATACAAAGATGTTGGCCGTGCCGGGAATCGAAACAGGGATACTCTGGTTGTCAGTCCGGCATAGTAACCATTACGCCAACGAGGTCGTCAAACCAAATTATAAACTATGTTTTTTCCTGAGCTACCATATACTTTATTTTCTTTTAAACGTAGTCCAAGTTTTTCCATTCATTGATTTTCCAATAAGCAACTGAAAATATTATGCTAATTTGTCGAGAAAATGGTGGCAATGCTTATTTACTTTAGAAAGAGGAAAATTGAACATTGCAAAGGAAATCTGATAAAATTTCCTGTTTTCAACGCGGTGGTAATTTTGAAAGGTGCGCATTTTTATATAAAAAAAAGCAATATTCTTTAAGCCGCTAAAAACGTGGAACCAATTTCTGTTTATGTAAGCCAAAAGTATGGCAAGAAGAATGGTGTTTTTTTACATCTATAATTGGCCAATTGCGAGTTCGGCTCGCGCATGATGGGTTCCGTACCATTGTTGTATGGGAGCCCCCCCTAAATATTTATTTTTACAAAATTTTATATTTGAATTTGGTAGCTAATAATCATTTATATATTTTGTGAAAATTTTAAGTGTCTAGCAGCTACCTTTATTGATATATGTATAGCAAACGAAAAAAACACTTTTATTGTATTGGGACCCACCTTAATATTTTTTATTTAGAAAAAAAACCCGGTCCTTACTGCGCTAAAATCCGCTCCGTTGAAGTTTAGGGCTGCTGATAACAATTATAATTCATTATTTTTATATTTATTTATTATTTTATAGAAATAAACAAGTTTTAGCCTCAGACTACTGGAATAAAGGCAGACGCCGCGGTGTCGAACTTACGAGTGACTGTAAGTTCAGTAATACTAAATGCTCCAGTAATACGTTTCCGCCCGCAGTTGCTACCAAGCAACTCTCGCGTCGGACGGCTCCGCAGTTGTCACTTCGCAACGTATCTTTCTATTAAATTATGCCGTATTGCGTCTCTCGTGATTGCAAAAATAGTTCCCAAAAACAAAAGAGCCACGATGGATTATATTTTCATAGCTGAGTTTGTTGTTTTCTTCAATGATTTGTAAGAAAATCGTAAAAATATTTTAATAAAACTACTTGGAACACAAAACCTATACCAGCTTGGGCCAGTGTGACAAGTATGCGGCAATTATTTTATCCGTAATTGTGGGGTAATTTTCCCTATGTGGTCATGGATGAGGTCTCAAGATTTTCACTTTTTATAGGTACATTACGTTTTATTGTCGGGGTCTTTATATTTTGAAATATCATATTATTTTAGCTTGCGCCTATCTTATTCAAATTATACAATAATCCAGTGGTAACAATGTTTCCACAAAGTATTTTGAGTGATAATGTGATTCATGTGATGTATTAGATTAGATTAGTCCCACGTCAAATAATTATAGATTTTAAATCCGTGTCTTTAATGTCATTGAAATTTTCGTTATCATACTTAATTTATTTGATATAATAACAAATGCTATAATACCAGTTTTTTTTTAATTTCCCGTAGAGACTGACTTACGCCAAGATTGGGTCTCCATTGTTCGCCAAAATTGAAAAGACGAAACATGGCCATAAAAATTAGAGATGAATTTTTTTGAAATGTTTTATTAGAAACGATTTTTTTTTATCGAGGAATGGAGAACGCTCATGAGTGCCATGGAGCAGACCACAAGGTTAACCTTATTAAGTAAATTGTTTAGAAAATTTTGAATATACGGCTTCACCATATATCAAAACTAAAAATGACCGTGAAAAGTGTAAAATTAGACACCAAAAGGCAACATTTTAATAAATTGGTGCAAAACAAAGGTGTGTTAAATAATTAGCGTCACGTGTTTTAATTACTACGTCAATCTCAGTCACTAGAAATAGGTACTAATAAAGTACATCAAAAAATTAAAGGTATTTTGTTTGCTGATACTAGCAACATTACACGCACACGATGACGCGTGTCGTTCCAGTGTAAAAAGTACGTGGCTATGTGTGCCACGCACACATGTATATAAAGTCGCATTCACTTGTGCGCTTGACACCGCGGCGTCTGCCTTTATTCCTGTAGTCTGAGGTTTTAGCTTACATAATTAATGTTTATCATATAAAAATGCATTTTTCACTGCAAATGGTTTTATTCAATCATAAACTGCAGCGTTTATACTGAGGGACTCATACTGTACTTTATTTTGTATGTTTTTGTATGTGTCTTCTGTGTCCGAAATACATGTGTTCTTTCTTGCTTTTTTTACATTAATATGGGCTTGCGCTTGATCACAATTCACCTGATGGCAAGCGACATTATGATTTAAGGTGGAGCGCGCTTACCCAGAAAAACCGGTTCACTCTTGCTTTGAAAACCGCCAGATTGTAGCTCTCAGGGAACAGGGAACTTGGCAAAGAATTCCACACCTTCGCGGTTCGCAAAATGAAGGTGGAGGCAAACCGCTTAGTACGCGCCTTTGGAACCTCCACGGTATAACGATGCCGCTTTGGTGTTTCCCTGCTCGTCCGATAGTGGATTTTTATTTCTTTAACCAGTTATTTGTGTTGTCTGTTTTCAGATGGAAGTGGACGTACTATCTACCGTTCATGCCAACTTACGAAGCCGGCAAATTTACTTCTCTCTTCCGTAAGAAAACCATCTGATATTAGTGATCAAGACCAAGTTATTAGTGTAATTCCACCTTTAGTTCTAATATATCAGTTGTGTTATCAACCATAATACAAACTAGAAATGGTTCAGTATGGAGCTAACCAGCTGAGTGTGAAATGTATCCTATTATTTATATTTATTTATTTTATTTTTTTAAGTTTATGCTAGCGAGTGATTAGTTTTAACTAAATTAAGTACGCTAAAAGAATTGCTCATAATAAATAATTGTTAGTACCTAGATCTGTATTTAAATATTTGTTTTAAATAAAAAAGACTAGTATACATAATTATTCACGTTTTTTATTTTAATCCAACAGGCATTGTATTTGTAACTTAAACATACATTATATTATGTAGGTTTGCGCTTGCCCTCAATTCACCTGATGGTAAGTGATATTACAGCCTAACGGTAGAACGCGTTTACCTAGTAGATGCCGATTATTTTATTTATTTTACTTTACGTAATCTTACCTTCACTTATATGTTTACTTACTCGTATTTATCTTTATTTTTTAATACACTGGCATTTTTGAAGAAACGAAAACCATTTCATTTTAAGGACTCTTTCATATGGATAACGGCTCAGTCAGGCTTGCGAACGCCTTACGTCCCGCAGGAAGTGGGTTTTGATACACCAATAAACCTGAGCTTCCGAAGATCTTCGTGAGGAAGAACATGAAATCAGTCGGCAGGCAACCCATAGGTGTGTTCCAAAAACCTTCCTAGAGAGCCAGTAATTCTAGACTAAGCATGCTCCATATTCCTCCGTCGATCTGCTGACTCGCGTGGTTACGCCATCGCCTCGTCAAATCCCTAGCTGTATAATTTATTATGTTTGCTGTAAAACTGTAAAACGACTCTTTTGTACTCTTCAAATGAGTTGAAACTCATATTTTATGAATTCCTAATCACTACTGCCATGTCATTGTTCTTTCTATCGTTCCCAAGTTCTCTACAGCCTCTACAGGGTAATCCCATAGTGCACATTTCAAAAAAAAATTACGTACTGTTCTAATTGAAAGAATGAAAAGAAATTGTGTATTGTGCACTGTACATAACTATCACAACTCCAAATAAAAAAAATGCATAAATAAAGGTACATTATTATATATAAAGTATTTATGTACATATATATATTATGTAGTATTGTAGTATGCATATCAGTTGTTTTAGCAACCAGAATACAGACTAGAAATAATTTAGTATGGGGCTAACCAGACGTGTGTGAAATGTGTCTTAATATTTATTTATTTTAATGTTTATTTACTTAAGCCGTCCCAAAGGCGTACCGTACTTGAAGATAGCCCTGTATGCTTCGCTACAGTTATTGGCTGTGCATATTTCATGCTCCCCTGGTACACGCTGTTGTCTCGTTCAAAGAAATCACACGATTGCATAAAATTACACGTAAAGTTTCTACGTGTTTGAGTTTACATTGGAGATGATGCCATTTTATGAACTTTTCTACTAATTATTTGTATTAATTAATATATATTTACTAGCTGACCCGGCAAACGTTGTTTTGCCTTATAAATATTTCTAATTATAAAAAAAATAAAGGGGTATAGTAAATATATAGTAGCCGATTCCCAGACCTACTGAATACGCATATTATTAAAATTTGTTAATAATCGGTCAAGCCGTTTCGGAGCAATATGGTAACTAACATTGTGACGTGGAAATTTTACAATTTATAAGTAAAAAGTATTCGAGAAGACATATAAATAACCTATTTTCCTAAATAATTTAATTTATTAAATTAATTAAATGTACTAGAGATACTACAATAAATTAGAGATTTTTTAAATGTTTAATTTACTGTAGCATCAAAATTTTCAGAACCATTCGTTTGTAATTCCTGTTTTCGTGTTACTTCATAATTCTATCTATAATAATCATAAAAGACAATGAAACAGAAGAATAAGGGATTTAGATATAAGTAAGGATTTGTGTACATACCGAAAACTAATTTTCAATTTTGTGTCTGCTATATTTTTGATATTGAATGTTCGGACCAAATATGAAGAGAGTATTTGTTTTCTGTACCATTTCAATGTTATTCAATTTTCTAGCATATTTTTATTGGGGTTTCGTATCTAAAAGGTAATATTTGTAAAGTGCGAGTTGGGCTCGTGCATGAAGGGTTCCTTACCATTGTTGTATGGCAGCCCCCCTTAACTATTTATTTTTATTTGAATGTAATTTGATAGTTAATATACATTTATGTGAAAATGTTAGGTGTAAGTATAGCAGCTACCGTTATTGATATATAGCAAAAAAAAACGAAAAAACACGTTTTTTTACGTATGCTAATAACGCTTTTTTAAATTCCTCGAACTCAAATAAGACTACACTCTTCCTTGTGGTCTTATTTTCCTTGCCATTTTTAGAGACATCACCTTATATCTAGTACATATTTGATTGAAGTTGATATACAATGAATACAAAAGACTGTCCGCATCGACCGCTGCTTAACCTCGATGATCGCGTCAGACCGCCTTAGTTAGCTGAGCTACAGGCGCTGCGTCTATGTAAGCTTATATAAAGAGGGTGTAGCGAAGTTTACCCAATTTGTTGAAATAACTAAATACATTAGGTAACAATTAGAAACCTCGAGTTTGTTGTGAGTTAAATTAAATGAGGCCTTACAAACTCACAATTTGATGCGATTTCACATGTTGGATTGAAAACGTGACAATTTTAACATACTTAAGTAATACATACACGTGATACACGATTGGCTCGGTGGGAAAAACGTCGTCTTTTCGTTCAGACGGCCCCGGTTCGATCGCGGCCCGACACCAATGACTTGTTTTTCAAGTTATGGGAGAATTTGCACTCGCTTTACGGTGAAGGAAAACATCGTGAGGAAACCGACATGTTTGAGGGTCACAATATCCGAAGATGTGTGTCATTCGCCAACCCTGTTGGTACTTCTTAGGTACGTATGTCGGAAAATAACAAGTTCAAATTAAAGATTTAGAAAATTTGACACTTTTACACACAAAAACCTTACAAATAGTAGATTAAATCTAAGTTAGTGCCCGTGGGTAAGGTGCCTAAAATGCTGGCGGCATTACCTCGCTGGATCGCCAAGCTTATACGTTGGCCGAGGTAAGCGCCAGCTCTTGGGTCATTTGTTCTGTCCATTAGCCGTTTGGACAGATCGATAAATAATTAAGCTAGTTAATAATATTTATTTATTTATTTATTAGGCACTCAGACAGATTACAAACATTCATTTTAACATTACTAAACTATAAAGAACAAAAACAAGTCTGCAATCCAAAAAAAGAGTACACAGCATGTTAGTGTAAACTTAATAAGGAAGGTTCATATATACATAAAAAAGGGGAAATCATAAGTACTAAAACAATTTAACAATTTAACCTATAACTTATATTATTTCTAAATTGACTGAGACTGTTACTAAATACATCCAGTTCAGTAATGTGAGTCTTACATTGGTTGTTATCTGAAGCGTCACAACATTTGATATCACCTAACATTTGATCACAATAAAATTATTTTAGGGGTTAAAAAGAAAATCAGACAGGAGTGTAGAGTAATATTGTATAGTGAATCACGCAGCGTTGCCCTCGTGGGTTGTCGAACTGCAGGCGCCAAACAGAATGCCAAATACTCAGTAATGTATGATTCACTCGAATATTAACACCGGCGAGCGTCTCCACTTCTCTGTTCTCTGCAAATTATTCCGGTGTACAATCTGTACTAATATTATTATTATTACGAGGAAATGTTTGATTTTTGTTTGTTTGACGCGAATAGGCTTCGAAACTACTGGACTGATTTGAAAAATTCTATCACCGTTGGCAAGCTACATTATCCCCGAGTAACATAGGCTATATTTTGTTTGCATAAATATCAGAGATTATTAATAAAATGTGTAACAAAAGCCCTTATATAACCCGTGCGAAGCCGGGGCGGTCTGCTAGTAAAATATATTTTTATCTTTCCCCTTCAGTTATAGCGCACGTGGCTCGGTGGGCAAAACGTCTGGTTTTTGTGAATGATTTACTTGCGCTTGACCACAACAGTAACTCACCTGATGTTAAGTGACATTGTGATCTAGGATGGAGCGCGCTTAGAAGAAACCGGTTCACTCTCGCCTTGAAGACAGTAAGGTTGTAGTTCAGAGGGAACAGGGATTCCGGCAATGACTTCCACAGTTTAATGGTCCGCACAATAAATGTGGAAGCGAATCGCTTAGTACGAATATTTGGAAGTTCCAGTGTTCATCGGTGCCTCCTACCAGGCAGTCAACTTCCTCGCTGGGTAAAGGAAAAGCAATCTTTTTAATCTGATAGTTCGATCCTGGTTAGGACCAGGATCGAACATATTCGGTCACATTCTCACATTGGTCTAGGGACCAATTACTTGCTTTGTATCCCCCCGACTCAAAATCAACTGTAACAAAAAACACACTTATTTTTGATTAATTTTCCCGATTGTAACTAAATAAACATCGTTAAGACTGGAAAACGTCTGTATGGTTAGCTAGGAATCAATATTTTTTTCATTGGCTTGAACAATACTGCTAAGGAGCAGATTAACTGAAAAAAGTTCGGTACTTCCCTTGGAAAAAAGAAGTCTACCTACAAAAGTTAGTTCGCACGTACCTCGGGGTGAAAAGGAAAGGTCTCAAGCTTCTAGAATACCTATTAAGTGACGCAATTCTTATCCAGTTACCTACTTACTGTCTGCTTTCGAATAGAGATGAGCTAATGTACGATTGAAAAATGTTGTCGAAGAATTGGAATAAGTAATTCGAAATTGGAACTAAAGATTAAATGTGACTGCGTTGTTCGCTTATTTTTGACGTGACAACGTCTTAAATTAGGTTGCGGCTGGGAGTCACTTATGAAAAAGTGTAACGCCCGGTAACGTTACGATGAGTCACCGAACGAGAGAGAGGCCCACCGAATGCCTTGCGTCTCTCTCCCACTCAACTATGATCGGTCTGCCGCGCGCGCAGCACGCGGCAGACGTTGTCACGTAAAACCTTCGCCCGTAAAACCGACTTTACAGGCAACCATTTTTTTTTCATGTTCAGATTTGTATTTTGCAATCTAACCTTTTAGCAATGTTAGTAAAGGACTAACGATCGGTGTGTAAATTTAATTAAAAAGTATATCGTTTGAATGTTTTGCCTACTGTAGCAGCCTTTTGAATGCTATTACTGAAAGAAAACTGTAAAAAATATAATTCCATAGTTGTATTACTATTTAGTTATACGTTAGACTCACCCCGCGTTGTTACCGGCATTAATCCTGGGTCTAAGCTATTTCCATGCCAAATTTCATCAAAATCGGTTAAGCCGTTCTAGTGTGAAGAAGTAACAAACACACACTCATAACTTACGAATTTATAATATTAGCAGAACGCAATTTGGCTGAGTCTGCGCATCTAAATCGAAGATGGGTAAGGAGTTAGATTGTGGCTAAGTCCTTAGAACGTTAGAACTCTTATCTAAGAAGCGAATTACGATTCTTTAATCGTAACTCGAATAAACGGTAATATTTCCATCTCTAATGTGGTCTAGACTCCGACTGGGATCATCTCTATGCTGACGCAGTTCGCCAACTAACGAGGCTCGCAGTAACTGATAAGTAATCTGTTACGTATGACGTCATATTGCACCTCCCGTATTGATGACGTAGATAAAGTCTTGAGAACTTTCTAGAAAGTTCTTCTTCGTATGAACTTAGTCTACACTAATATTATAAAGAGGAAAACTTTGTTTGTTTGTTTGGTAATAATGAATAGGCTCAAAAACTACTGGACCGATTTTAAAAATTCCTACACCATTCGAAAGCTACATTATCCACGAGATGACTAAGGTACCCGCGCGGCTCAGACGCGAGGTCGGCTCCCTACGCAGCGGTCGTGCGCGAAGTCTAATAATTTTCATGAGTTTTTTTTTAATTTTGTTCTTTAAACTACACAAAATGGAAGAAGTGCGTCACTGAAGAGAGGCTGCTACTTGTTTACATGAGTACATCCATTACAGTTTGAAAATTATGGTTATTTAGCATAGCATAAGCAGCCCACTATAATTCCCACTTAAGTTCCCACTGCTGGGACTGCGGGCTTCCTCTCACGAGGAGAGAGATACACGCCATAATCCACCACGCCGGGTTGATGGATATTGTGGGTAGGACAGACCTTGGATATTGTGGGCTTCAAACGTGTCATCTTCCTCACGATAAAATCTTATATATAAAATTTCCGCGTCACAGTGTTTGTTACCGTACTCCTCCGAAACGGCTTGACCGATTTTTTCCAAATTTTATATGCGTATTCAGAAGGTCTGAGAATCGGCTATTGTATATTAAGATTTTATTTTTTTATTAAGGTAAAAAAACGTTTGCCGGCTCAGCTAGTATTTATATATTTTAATTTTAATAATTATTTTTTAAATGTATAGTGTTCATAAATAGAGGATGTTTGTTTATATTTTTGTCATTCGAAATTCAAATATGTAGACCCTCTACGATTTCGTAGCATAGGCGTAGAAGCTCTACGCTATATTTGTTAGAAACTTGTGATTGAAATGAAGAAATAGGTGTTAGAGTTTAAGAATCGTAGCTTTCATATTTCAATAGTACAAAAAAATTTAAAAACCATGAATATGTATGGTGTTTTTTTGGAGGAGGTGCCTTAACTAATGAAGAGGCGCCATGTTAAAGGGGAAAGAGTTCAGCCGAAGAAATTGTGAAAAATATTATAATATCTTAGCAAACATTAAAAACATGATAAAAGGTTTCTTGCCTCGTGAGAGGATAGATAGATAAACCCTTTATTGGGCAAATTAAAGGTACAAGTCAAAATAAAAAGTAACAACACAAAAGTATGCCACAAATGGTGGCCTTATCGCTAACAACGATCTCTTACAAGCAACCTTTGGATGGAAAGGTGTTTAAAAAGGACGTGAAAAAGAGGGGTTGCCCAATCAAGAATATTAATATTTATAATTATGATAGAGGACTTATCTAAATCTAAATTAATAACTTTATATTATATAACTTTAATATATAAATACACTAGCTGACCCGGCAAACGTTGTTTTGCCTTAATAATTATATCTAAATATACAGTAGCCGATTCTCAGACCTACTGAATACGCATATAAAATTTGGTAAAAATCGGTCAAGCCGTTTCGGAGGAGTGCGGTAACAAACACTGTGACACGGAAATTTTATATATAAGATAATCATAATAAATAGTGAATAGTGAATTACATGAAGTATAGTGAATTATGAATAGAAATGATTTGATTGGGATTTGAGGTTAGTTCGTTTAGCCCCGGGGCGTGAGGCTGGCGAGCGCCGGCGGGGCCAGGGCGGCGCACGCAAGCTAACCTGTTGTGCGGTTGTGCGGCGCTATCGACCCGCGCGCCAGTCCGCCCGCGACCACCGCCCGGGACGCGCGTCACGCCATGCCGACACCCGGCCACGATCAATAGAACAACTTCAGGTAACACACATTCCTTTTACAACTACCATTCCAAATTTAAAATACTTGTGCTCTTTAGGTTTGTTGTCATACGAGGCGTCATTTGTTTACGTATCGACGAGCTGTCAGTTGTCACTTGTTTTTTTTTTGTGTTTACTGCGTTTGGTTCTGAAAGCTTTTTACCAAATGGAGTTAGCCAATTTGGTTTTGGAACGATTGTGCTGTTTTGAAGCGATTGTTTGTAGATACGAGAGGAATTGGCGAAGAACTGTGTGTGTGTTTGTGTGTATGTGTGTGAGTCGTAAATAGCTATTAAAGTAAAACTAGATCGATTTATTCTAAGCGCAAATCCCGTATCTGTCAATACTGTCGGAACAAAGGCGTGCTTTCAGTCAATTCTGTAAACGTTTGAAATGTGTAGTTGTATTGTTCGAGTTATTCCTGTACCTTTACTGCGGTTATATCTACAAGGACTAACAGTTTGCGAACGCCGTCTCCTTTCATGTTTTTGTTTGAAATCGATTGGGATCCTGCCATCTTTACTCGGTGTTTCTTTACTTTTCAAGGCGTATTCGGGGCTAAAATGGTTGCTAGAATACCTGGGTATTTAACAAGGGCCGTTTTCGGAATACTACAATAAATAAACAAATTTTGCTAAGTGACATTTAGAAAATTTGCTACTTCTAATCTAGCTACTTTCAATCCGTAGATTTTATGATATTTGCTTTACCGTGAATTTTCAAAAGCTTAGTTTAACTTTACAAAGTCAAATTCAAATAAATTTATTGCGTCATTATGGCATATACAATGTAGTACATATAAGGTCTTAAAAAATGTATTTGGTGCCACATTGGACCCTTTTTGGGTATCGCAAAAAACATATTAATATACAATGATATTTGATGTTTATTTTTATACTAGCAGCTTTAATTATTATTAGTTTAAGCCATATTTTACCGGTTCATCTTCGCCATACTTATTTGAGCGAAGCGCGTAGTACCTAATGCGCAGTAGGCATTTCACGAAATATTCTTATACAAAATTAGCATTATTGAAATTATAAACTTAAAAAATTGTAGGAATGAACATTATCTACAAAAAATAAGCAATATATGTCTTTATTACTATGTAACTTTCGGAAACACGCCATTTTAAAACTTGTATTTTTTATAAATGAAATAATCGAGTGAGAACTTCAGAGTCGAAAATTTCATTGAATAATTTTTTTTTAAAACGTTTCTTAACACTGTATCAGAGATATACCTAAGTAACTGAAACATTTTTTTAGACATTTCTAAAAAAATTGTAGCTGTATCAATTACGCAGGATATTAAAATATTGTTCAACATATGCTACGAGTAATTTGCTCCAACCACCGTAACCACCGTCAATTAACATTTGACTATCAAATAATTAAAAACAGATAAACCGGGTTTCCAAGTTCTGAAATTTAGCATTAGTTTATAGGCATTGATAATCAATTGATTTCGAATTTCTATCAATGAAAGTATTTTATTACCTTTTTATAAAACTTGTAATACTTATTAATTATAAGTTTATAATTTGTGTTTCCGGCAGCCTTCTTGAAAGCTAGCTATTACAGACTTTAGGCTAATGCGTCGTTAACTTGTGTGGTTACGCGCTCTGATGGCCAAATGCTTAGCTGTGAGTTATTTATTATGGGACATCCTATGTCCCATTTTTTAATGATATGACATTTTCTAAAAATGATTTCTAGCTAGATCGATTTATTGCCCCCGAAACCCCTATATACTAAATTTATTGAAAATCGTTGGAGCCGATTCCGAGATTCCAATTATATACATAATTTTATATTATATAGATATATGTTAATCATAAAATAAACAACATCTTCATTTACATTATCTTAATACATGGGTAGGCTGGTAAGGGGGGAATGCACAATACGCCCCTAGCGGGATATCAGTGCAGTTTCATCACCCCCACTTCAAATTACAATTAGATTGCCATGTCCCATCAGATTGTCTGTAAATATTAGCGCGGTATCGAATGTCTATCCCGTCGATTGATTTAGTGATATTTGTAAGCGGAAACATTAAACGGTCACAGGAGCTTCCACACATAAACCGTTTGTTACCGGCCTTTCTGTTTAATGGTGTTTGTATTAGATTGCAACACTGGTCGACGCCAACTTGGTCGACTAATGCTTTGTAGTTGGATAGTTTGTATGTGTGGACACACACACAGACATACTAACACACATATAATACACCGCGGATAGCTAGCGAACGAAAGAATAAATGGAAGAGTAACTCCATACAATTGCCGCTTAGAATTTGGATCCATCTACGCACTCAATTATACTGCTATCCCAACGAAACACACACACACACTAAGCTCGCACGCGATTTGTCGCGTCAAGGTCACGCGGCGCGCGGGTAGCTGTTTTGCCCCGCCCACCGCGGGATTTTGACGCGAGGACGGTGGAACCATTTTATCGGCCATGTTACTATTCTATTTATTCTAGTTCGCTGCGGATAAGAGAAATGGCTAAGTACGAGTCGGGATCGCGCCAGAAGAGTTCTGTACCATTATCTAAATAAAAATGCCAAAAAACTGTTTGTTTTATTTATTGTCATATGAACTTTTAAATGACGATTTTTTTTATTAAATAATTAGTTCGAAAGGCAATATATTAATAAATAATTACTATTATCTTTTTTACACATGTTACTCTTTATTAGAAATTTGTAAGTTTATTTAATCTAACTAGTATTTTAAAGTATTTAAGTAATTATTGTAGTGTGACTTACCTTTAACGTATGTTATTTATGGCAAATAAAGTTCTGTATTCTGTATTCGATGATTCTCTTTCATATCCGCATGCACGCCGTTTTATATTGTTAAAAAAAATAACCACCATTCTGTTTCCAGAGTAAAGCAAACAAACGGATATATTTAGCGTTCGCTTGTGGTTGGGAAACGTTAGCTATTGCATTCACATCTCATGCGTTGTGCAAGTGAGACCGACCTTAAGTGTCTAGGTCGATAACTATAATATTAAATATTCACTAACTAAGATCCCTTTTTTTGACACATTTCATACCCATACCATTTTCTAACTCTAAACAATTTCTAGTTTGTATTATGGTAGCTAACACAACAAAACTGATATACTACATATACATACATAAATACTTACTTTATATATATTTTTTTAATTATTTCATAAATATGTACTTTATATTATACACCCAGACAGCCAATAATGTAGTTCATTACAAACATGTTGCCGTGCCGGGAATCGAACCCGGAACCTTCTGGTTGGCAGTCCGGCATGGTAATCATTACGCCAACAAAGTTGTTAAAAGTACTGTAGCGCCTGTGCGGCTTACTACGGTGATCTGACGCGATCGTTGAGGTTAAGCAACGGTAGATGAGGGCAGTCTTCGAATGCGTAAGACTGTCTTAAAAAGTGGAATTTCCATATGGGTGCTTAGTACCGTTGGTCGGATGACACGTTAAATTTTAGGTCCCGGCTGTTAGCCTTAGTACAAGCGTTAAACCAAGTCATAGGCCTTCGGGCGGCTTGAAAACTCTCGTCAACTGAGCTTGGCCTCTTAGCTTATACATGACGAAGAAGAAGAAGTCTGCGTTTTGGATTAAAAAAAACTTTTACTTTTCACTCTGTGATAACACATCATATGTGTGTGCGTGTGTGTGCTATGGCCTATACCTCACTACTCGCGAGAGAAGTCTCCGAGTCTCAGCTACGAGAACATATGAATGGAACCTTCATTATTTTTTTCTTCAATCTCATTGTAAATCCTCAAAAACCGAGTTGTGTCCAAATAAATTCACCCTCCATTAAATCCGCCATAAACTTCAACACTAGAGACTAGCTACTAGCCTCTAAACAACGTAGTGTCTCCCAGCATAATTTTCCCGGATAAAAGCTCCCAACGTAAAGCTCCCAGCTATCGTACCGAAAGCTCGGAATTAAAGGATTTGTTAAACATACACCCTGCCAACTTGAGCACAGCAGAGGGAAAGATAAACTTATCACGCGAATTTTAGACGCAGACGTATTTTACTCAATAGGGTTAAAGCCGTTTAAAGATAGCTTTCATACGTCGGGAGAAATAACTTTTCTTCTATGTCGTACGTAATTTTGAAAAAAGGAGCATTTTTTTTTTCGGTGCTTACACATTTTTTGAAAATTCAAGTAACATAGCTAAAAGTCTTTCAAGAGTTAGTGAATAAAAATTCTTTGTCAATTTTTTCCAAGTCAACCATTTTGTACGCTAGACAACTTATTAATTATTTTACATATAGATAGCCACTAACAAAGTTATTTAGTTAGTTTAGTTATAACTCTACATTGCTAAACTGAAACTAAAATGTTCAGTTACAGACATTCTACATACTATTGTTATAATACAGTTTTAGAAATTCTACATACTATTGTTAACAAATTTTACAAGTTGGCTGGCATTTCTTAAATTTCCTACAAGCTAAAGGACACAAGTAGTTTGTATAAAGATAATAAAGCCATTTTTTTTGGATTCTTACATGAGACGCTGTATAGTTTTATACGGTTGTCTCAATCTTGTGCGGGATAAAATTATCTATCCTCTGCTGTGCTCGGGGAGCAGTATGAGTTATCTTCCGTCCATTTATAATTATGAGTGATACTACTTGCTCTGCTTACTGGATTTGTGTCAATCTGACATCAATGTCATGGTGACATTTTATGCTGTACAAATATTTGTGTGCCCAGAAAATGAGTAAACTCTCTTATACTGATAAATACTGCAGAAAATTTAATTATTGACACTTTTTTGCACGCTTTATATTAGCTTCACCTTTATGTTTGTAACCGACTTCTTTGGGCGCGATTTTGACCCACTTTAAACGGCCAGATTTCGTTGAAACTCTGTAGATTTATTAAGGACCGATGACAATACACTAATTTGATAAAATTATTTTTTTTTTTTGTATTTTTGTTTGTATGTTTGTTTGTAACCGACTTCTTTGGGCGCGATTTTGACTCACTTAAAACGGCCAGATAAGCGTGTTTTTTAGTATTTTAAACTATTATTTTCAATACATAATTATTTACATGATCAATAACTAAAAACTTATATAATACTAACTATAGATAAAGAAAACCATGCATACCCGTACATATTCGTATTTGAGATTTTTGTTTTACTTTATTCGTTTTAATTTGTATGATATATTTTATTTTTTGACATTACTGGCATCACGCGGCATCTCACACGACATCTAGTTTGAACATTAGAACCAGTTTGTTTAATAAATCAGTGCTAGGTAAAACTTAACTTTACGTTTCGTTATTCCGAGTGAAAAACACTGATTGTAACTTTGACGTACGGTTGGCTATATTGGCACCATCCGGGATCAGAATACTAGAGAAGATTGTTGATTCTCATACAATAAAGCGTGGCACGGAAGTTTGCCATAATTAGTGATGAAACCTAGATGGCGCTGCGAATCGAACGTGCAACCTAGCTGCCGCCAAATACCAATGCACTGCAGTCGCATATTGATATAACGATAGTAGATTGCGTGATCCGAGTGAAATCGTTTTAATAGATGGCAAATAGATGGCGCCACGTGTATCGAATGATATACGTAGTACGATTTTCAACAAGAGGTTGAGAGTCTATACTCTCGTACCTATTTATTAGTGTAAGGTACCTGCTTGGTAGCCCTGTAAGCCCTCTATTAGCGCAGATTGTAGATACCGAAGACATACAAAGGCAGAGTTTCGGGATATTTACGCTATCTCTCTTCAAACGGAGTGCCCTCCTGTCATATCTGATGAAAGATTAAAAAAATATGCTCGACTATTTTGAACTGTAGATTGATTTGTTTAAAGCTTTCGCAAAGATAAAAGGTCTTCTACTACTAGACTATTTAAATAAATTATGTATTACGTTTTTATATGGGCTAAGTGGTAAAGCTTTGGTATCGACAGTTTTCAAGCCGCCCAAAGGCTTCTTGGCTTATCGATTGCTTCTACTAATGTTAACAGCCAGGACCTACGGTGAGAGGGATAATGGGCCATAATCCACCACGCTGACCAAGTGCGGGTTGACAGATGACACACATCTTCAGATTTTGTGGTCCTCAGAGTATGAGGGTGTTCTCACGATGTACAGCGATCCCTCACCGTATGAGTAAGCGCAAATTCCACACAACTTGAAAAAGTGACGGACAAAAACGGAAAATTAGGACTACAGCTATTACAAGATTTGAGACGCTACGACTCCGATCTAATATGTACTAGATATAATAAGGTGATGTCTCTAAAAACGGCAAGAAAAATAAGACCATTAGTAAGAGTGCGGTCTTATTTGAGTTTAGTACGGTCCAACCAGAGCCAACGTGCGGAGGTGCTAACGCCTTAGTGTGCTTTCAAGAATTGATAAAATAAGAACCGTTACAATAAGGTTTCCGATGGCGTCTCTTTCTTTCTTTAAGTATATGTTTATCAGATTCAGTTTAAAAGTACTCAATAATGATGATTTTGACAATTATATACAAATACTAGCTGACCCGGCAAACGTTGTTTTGCCTTATCACCTAGAGTATGGAAAATAGATAGTAGCCGATTCTCAGACCTACTGAATACGTACATAAAGTTTGGTAAAAATCGGTCAAGCCGTTTCGGAGAAGTACGGCAACTAACATTGTGACATGGAAATTTTGTATATTAGAAGATTTTTACGTTTGGCCAACATTTGCCATCGCAGAACCAACAATCCCGCCAAACATTGGTAAGTTAAAAACCCGTCACATAACCTTACGACTGTTGGAATTTAAGCGTTATTAGTATAGTAATACAGTTGAATTTTTTAACGCTCACTGCGTGCGGTCATACAATTTTACAAGTACTAGTATATATTTGATCGAAGCGCCACGACAAAAAACTAAATCGCAGCAAAATCAGTAATATTATAATTTCATCGTTCTCCGTGCCTTAATAAGTGTCGCTCTCTCTGCGAAGTGTCGACAACCACTTGCCGAGTGTCCGGTAAACACGAGCCTTTTTGATCCCGCTTCGTAAGGCCATCGAGAGGCTCTCGAGGGCCCTCAACACACTCCACCAGCCTCCTGCGGTATCAGACTTTAGAGGGAAAGTTTACGCGAGAAACCTGATAGGTAGATATAACAACAGATATTACTCGTAGTCTAAGTTATCCAATGATAAGATTCCATTTGTTCCGTTCTAAAAAAAAATCGAGAGGTGTGTGTGAGATACCCGGACTGAACGAAGTTCCTTTCGATTAATTAGTGAAAGAATTGTATTTTTTTAAGTTATAATAATATGATTTTATTATTAAGAAATAAAAAAAACTTAATCAGTTGGCTCCATCGCAACTCCACCTGAAACGAATGGCGCTATTGTCAATTAGTGAATACTTTCATTGATAGCCGTATTTGACTTCCGAACAAATTTTGGAGATGCGACGTTGCCATACCGTGCGCAAAAAGTGTCGTGACAACTTTTCGTAAGATTTTTTCCGTCTAACGCGCGATAAGAAACTTCGTTCCAAAACTATTTTCCAATCGAATCGTTTACAACGTACATATAATCAATCCTACTAACATATCATCTGTGTGGAATGCGGACAGTGTTTGGATGGGTGACCATGCACAAGACTGTCGTTTTCCAAGTGGCATTTTCATCTGGGTGCTACCGTGGTTCGGATGACACTTCAAAAGTAGGTCCCGGCTGTTAATAAGTAGCTCTTAGTTCAAGCAGTCGTTAAGCCAAGTCAGAGGCTTTCAGGTGGCTTGAAAACCCTCAACACCAGAGCTTGGCCACTTAGCTCATACGAAAAAGAAGAAATATCACAACATAATGGATACACACAGATACCGACAGATAACGACAAAATGGTTTCAAGTTTCTGATATCATCGAAACTTGATCTCGAGCCTCGTCGAGCTTTTCCACGGCCGGCGCGAGCTTTCGAAGCTCTCATCGATAAGACATATCTACTCGTGATCTAAGCAAAACCTTTTGAGTAAAATTAAAAAATGCGCTAGGTCGACGCTTTTTGTGACCAAAATGCCGGCCTCTACTTTGCACAGTGTATTAGCGTTGCTATACAAAGAGGCAACACATTCTATTTCACAATATTTAACAAATTACCATATGACCTAAAGCGTATAGATAATATTAAAACTTTCCTGACAAACTTCCTTTATCATTTTTTCTTTTTTCTTTCCATAAATGACGGAACATTAAAAAAAAAATTATGAATTAACAGGGTTGCTCATCTCCAGTAAATAATTGCAACGCCTTATGGGTAATTATGTAACTGTAAAGTGACATAGTATTGCAATAAATTGTTTGTCTTTGACTTTGACTTTAACTCGGCTGGCATTTTGGGTACTCTTCCGTAGTAGTATTTAATCTACGGTAGCTCTACCATCGATGTCAACAACACATAATTTTTTTTTTTTATTATTATTGTCTTGTTTTTTTATTTAATATTTTTTTTACTGTTTTGTTAGTTGTAATAAGTGCATTTACTAGTTTTTAAGTTAATAATAATTATAATAAACATAGGCGGTTTGGCTGGAATGCTGTAGGTTTATGTTTATATTTTTTATTTTTATATTTTTTGATGACCTCGTTGGCGTAAAGGTTACCATGCCGGTCTGCTAATCAGAAGGTTCCGGGTTCGATTCCCGGCCCGGTCAACATCTTTGTGCTTAACTAAATTTGTTGGCTGTGGGTCTGGGTGTTAAATATGTATTTATATATAATATGTATGTATATGTAGTATATCAGTTGTGTTAGCAACCATAATACGAGCTAGAAATGGTTCAGTATGGGGCTAACCAGCCGTGTGTGAAAGTGTCCTAATATTTATAATTTATTTATATAATTTATTTAAATATATGAATAAATAAATAAATAAATAAAATAAAAATAAATAAATAAATACTCTTTGACACACCTCATTAAAATCCAATTGAACATATCCCACCATACTACCGTAATGAGAGTAAACTTGTATTTCGTTCATTACGCTCAAGGCACCATGCTTGTGTTAACATCATTAAAATATGAACATGAGAAGTGAATGTAAACATTACAAGAGCCCTACAGAATAAAGGTCGGAGTATATACACGCTGAAGGGCCGCGGTGGCGGGTGACGGTGTTTTTAATGACATTCTCATAATCCGACCCAGTTGGCGTAATGGTTACCATGCAATCAGAAGGTTCCGGGTTAGATTCCCGGCAGTGGGTTCAGTATGAGGTTAACCAGCTGTGTCAAAAAATATAATTCTCATTTCAGCGTATGCATGGTGAGTGGTAGAAGCATTTTCTAGTGCTCGCCTGGCTAGCAACTACCATCTCTTGTTTGCTTTTTAATCAGACGGTCCCTGGTTCTATCCCGGCCCTACACCAATGACTTGTTTTTCAAGTTGGATCAATGTGTGGATTTGCACTCGCTTTACGGTGAAGGAAAATATCGTGAGTAAACCGACACGTTTGAGGACCACCATATCTGAAGAAGTGTATCATTCACCAACCCGCACTTTGCCAGCGTGGTGGATTATGGCCTATATCTCTCTCCTAGTGAGAGAAGGCCCCTAGTCCCAGCAGTGGGAACAATAGTGAGCTGCTTATGTGTATCCTAAGTTGTTTTTGTAATCAATTATTTCTGAATAAAAATAATTTCAAAAAAAACTGCCCTGTAATTTAACAGGTTAGAAAATATTGTGTACTCGGTTCAGCACCGTCGCCGGGTGACGTCATCGGGTACACTAGAGCCTACTAATGCGACGCGACGGTGGAAAAATACACACGCTAACTACTTAGGGAATACAGAAATGAAAACATCAGTTTTGTATTCAAGTCAGCAAAAGTAGACTATTTTTCTAAAAATCAGAATCGTGTTTGGAGCTCTAACAATTTTTAACAATGAAAAATAAAACATTTGAATGTCGATGTCTTCTTTTTGGGGTTCCGTGCCTAATAGGTAAAAACGGGACCCTATTACTAGGACTCCGCTGTCTGTTTGTCTGCAGGCTGTATCTCAGAAACCGTAATAGCTATAAAGCTGAAACTTTGACAAGATATGTATTTCCCGCGCCGCTATAACAAAAAAAACTAAAAAGAAAAAATATATAATATTAAGGGGGGTACAATAAACGTGTTTTTTCGTAGTTTTTTGCTATATATCAATATTGGTAAGTACTAGACACTTAAAATTTTCATTAAATACATAAAAGTATATTATCTATCAAATTAAATTATAAAATTTAAATATAATACATATTTGAGGGGGGCTCCCATACACAAACATACGAGGGTGGATTAGAAAACTTCGCAGCCTAATACATAAATACTTAAACAACTCTGGTTGTCAAATTCTATCTCAATAGACTGTATTTTAATTAGGCTGAATTTTGTAAGCCTTTGTGCAGCGTTTTTAAATGATTTAATAAAAAAATAACATTTAAGGGGCTCCCATACAACATTGGTACGCAACCCTTCATGCGCGAGTCCAACTTGCACTTGGCTATTTTGCATAATCAAATGAACATGAGAATGAGGAAGCTAACTTTCATAATACCTACCGTATTCCATTAGTAAATTGCTCGGTCGGGTGGAATATTTTGTAGGTTTTAAGTGCGTCGTAAAGATGTATTATACTCGTACCAGGAGTTTACGGGTGTTTTATGCAACGATCGATGCAATAAAGGTATACGGGTCATAAATAACTATAACTACTTTTTTCACATGAATAACGATTCTGCAAGCTCCATTTTCATAATTATATTCACTTAAATAATGTCGATGTATTAAACAAATGACTTTGTTGTTACAGCTTCAGAATGTAAACAAACAGGCGGAACCATCATAATGATGAATGTACGCCAGATACCACTTGTAAAGCGAATTTCCCCCGTTCATTAACCGTTGGTTATACTTGAAGTGGCAATTGAGAGTGTATCGTTTGTGAGTGAAGCTCATTAATTAGCCGGGACGAGTCCACTCCGGTCGTTCCCCCTTTGTTTTGACGGTTGTGGATTCCACGTCATTCATAGCTTAATCAGCAGTTTAATTAATTACAGTGTGAAATTCAAATTCAAAATTCAAAATAATTTATTGGCACCAAACATATATATAATACATATTTTTAACATTAAGCTCTAGTTGCCAAAATAGGCGTTAGCCCGTGCCTTGGCAGCTAGTCCTTCCCAAAATAATCCAATAATTTGACTGATACAATTAGAATAAAATAATAATAGATTCATATTCATATTAACTAAGTTGATAATTCATAATAATACATTAATAATACATAATATGTCTCATAAGAGATGAAAGTAGCCCCAGTGAGTGAAAAATTACAGAGTGGAAGGTTAGCGTGGTATGGACATGTGATGCGTAGAGAGGAGATGCATGTTACTAGGAGATGTATGGAACTGGTAGTGCAAGGAAGAAGGGCAAGAGGCCGACCGAAGAAGACAGATGGAGTGTGTGAATGAGGACATGAGAGGGAAAGGATGTAGAGACGACGGCTGATAGAGGAGAGTGGAAGAAGAAAATTTGCTGTGCCGACCCCACCTAGTGGGATAAGGCAAGGAAGAAGAAGTTAAGGTTATTGGATAGCGGTCTCCAATTTTGGAAAAAATATTTGTTTAGAGAAAACACTTTATTTTACTATTCGAGAAATTGCCGCTATATGGCAAAATAAATTATGAAAATAATTTTGAAAAAATATTTTCAAGACCTACCAGAAAGATACTATTTGTCAGTTTTATTATATTTGATTAGAGTTACACAACACTTTTCTTTATTATTTGAACAATTGTCGTTTTGAAAAACAAATTTTGATCTAGACACGGATGAGTTAATAATAGCTCAATACTGTTATTTGTTTCCTACTAATACAATGACACTTCAAACTTTGAAATCACAGATCATAGATTCATTACTAATTGATTTAGCTTCTGTGTTTGAAATCTATTCAGACGATTAGAAGATACGAGGTTCCAATACAGAATAAGTAAATCTAGAAATTGGTAAGATAGATAAAATAAATTTAATGTTAAAAATAATAATAAACGTAGACCAGGATCCCCAAAAACAAACCAGGGGACCAAAAAAACGGGGGAGTAGAATGACCTAATAATTAAAAAAAAAAACGGACGAGGTTCCTTTATTACCTCGTACCTTCTATGGTAATTATATTTTATATTATAATCGGCTGAATGGATTTCAAACGCAAAAACATAATCTTCCTCCTTTCAAAAAAGTACAAACTTTTTCATCTGTTACGATGTCGCCCGTTTCTGACAGCTGACGTTTTTATGTACTCTATGTATCATTGCGAACAAACCATTGAGTTTAAACAGAGCTGCGTGCAATCACTCGGGCTTTGCGTGTAATGGAACGCATTAGCTGAACAAATTCATACAATGTTGTTTACGGCACGTTTCGAGTGATGCGATTCTAATTTAGAACGTCGATTGTTTTTGTTTGAATTATGGTTTCGCACGATAAGGTCATATAGCATTCTGACATTTAATTAATACAATGTTTTACAATCGTACTTGGTGCAGAGGATAGCCATCGCGATCAGCGAGGAAACGCAGCCAGTGTTATGGGCACCTACGGTAATGGGCGGGTTGTCGTGACATTTAATGTATTTGACAACTTTAATATTAACTATCTGTGCCCCACGGTATTGCGTTATTCCGAGACAAAAAGAAGTTAATCCGGGATAAATATAACAAATGTGTTAATCCAAGATCTAATCTTCATAGTAAATATTATCAAAATCGGTCCAGCCGTTTGAACGTGAAAAGTAACATAGATTTTGAAATAACAGTGTAAACTCCATGTAACGTCACTCGATTTCACGACAAACTCTCTGAAGCGTCGAAATCAATTGGCTAACTAAAGCCAAGTTTGAGTTGTAGTGGAGGTGTGGTGGTCGGTCGGAACAACACACCAATATTTTTTAAAATATTTTAATGTTTCCTTTGCTTATATTAATTTGGTTTTTCCTCTTATTTACCAAGCATCAGCTTATTAAAATTTTTGAAAGGCGCTGTGTTGTGACGTTCCGATTCGCGGAAATCTCTAACAACACTTCAGTGAAAAATGTAAACAAACATGAAAATTAATTATTATTATTATGAATCATGAGTGGGTAATAAAAAAACCGGTTTTGGCGCCAAAAACTTAATAAAAGAGACATTTTTCTTTACAACAAAATATACCGGTTCTTTTTTACTTGCCATAATTTTAATACATGTGTTGATAGCAAATAAATAATGATAAACTTTGACAGCGTCGTCGGCGTAATGGTTACCAAGCCGGACTGCCAACCGGAGGGACTTAGGTTCGATTCCCGGCACGGCCAAATAAATCGATGAACTACATTTATATTTATACTGAACCATTTCTAGTTTGTATTATGGTTGCTAACAACTGATATACTAAATATACATACATACATATTATATATAAATACATATTTTACACCCAGACAGACAGCCAACAAATTTAGTTCAGCTCACGATGTTGGCCGTGCCAGGAATCGAACTCGGAACCATCTGATTGGCAGTCCAGAATGGCAACCATTACGCCAACGAGGTCGCCAAAGCACGTCACAATATCAATATACATATTTTTCTTTTTAGCGTAAAATATAGCTTTTCTTTTTTCTTTTCAAACAATAAGGAAAGTTGACAGTCATAATTTATTACTACAATTTAGTGTAAAGAGATAAAAACCGAAAAACATATGTTTTAGTAATTTGAGTCCATCAAATAAATAACCTTTAAATAGGAAACATTTGCGGAATAAATCACAAAGTTGTTAAATCCGGTAATCAGGGGAATGAACACATGAAGATATTTTTCATTGGAGCAATAAAATCAGTCAACATGTAAGTATATCATATTGGAATTCTATGGAACGCAGTGAATAAGATTTATACATACAGTGTAAGCTCCATGTAACGACACTCGATTTAACAACAAACTCTCTAAAGCGTCGTAATCAATTGGGTGTAGCTGGTTTAGCTTGTATTCCATACAATGATACATTATCTCCATTTAACGACCACTCTATAAAGTCATAAAATATTGAGTTAACACTGTATAATAACCGTGACGTAAAAACCAATCGTTTGTGAGGATGTAATTTTTTTTAGGGTTCCGTAGCCAAATGGCAAAAAACGGAACCCTTTGTTCGATTCGTCATGTCTGTCTGTCTAACCTTCCGTACATCACAGCCACTTTTTTCTGAAAAAAAATACCGTAAAAACGTGGTATGAATATGTATTCTGTGAAGTACTGTGAACCGCATTGAAATTTTACACAATATAGATAGATTAGTCAGGACAATCTTGGCTACCTCTTTAAGACAAAGATAAGAGCGAAATCTGGATTTTACAGATTTTTCGCTATAAATCGTGAACGAAAAAATAGCTTAAAGGCTGTCTCAAGAACCACTCTAAGAATATTTATACTTCTTTGGTACCAATCAGAATTATGAATTAGAAATAAAACTGGTTCAAAAAAAAAGTTTATGAACGATTTTTATTTTCCCTGTGGTTCTATAAGCTATTTTATAGATTTTTTTCCGCTTACAATTTATAGCAAAATAACAGTAAAATCAATATTTTGCCCTTATATTCGCCTTTAGCGACTGCGTCAGGATAACCTTTTGCAGAGAGAAGGCGTGGTATCGTTCTAGAAGTAGAAGAAGAAGAAAAAAAGAATTACGTCTCCCAACCCGTATTAAGATCAGTAACTGCATACATTTAACTATAAACCACAGAATACATTACAGTATCCACAGCTAATGTAATCATCAGAATATGTACGTGGAGCAATGATAATATCTTTCTGGATGGCTCATCGCTTTTGTATTTGCATTTGTCTCGGGTCTTTCGAAACAAATAAGTGATTCATCACAAATCTTTCCGCGCAGTGTACTGCAAACTTAATTTATGTCTTAATATAATAAAATCAATCCGAAAAAAAGCTTGAGTTAATTTTTAAGGCTACTTTATTTTTTTAGTAATCCGTAAATTTATTAATTAGATTTTTTTGGACATATTTCACACACTAAATTAGTTCTAGTTTGTATGTATTACGGTTGCTAACACATCTGATATACATACTTAACCCTTAAATGGACGATTTTTGTTTCACGTTTTAAAAAAAAATATTTGTGTAAAAGACATGTATTACTGTCTAGCAAAAATTAGTACAAAAAATCTAGACATTTATTGACTATACTTTATTTGCAATAATGTGAGTGTTGTCTATAAACTACATTGCGCAAAATTAAAAAAAATAATTATATGAAGGTCAGTTTTATGTGTGTTTTTTAGTATGTTGTTTAAAAACAACATTGTCAATTTAAGGGTTAACTACTTTATATAGATACATACGAGTATGTACACATTGAACACCCAGACCGATAGCCAACAAGTTTAGTTCATAACAAAGATGTTGGCCGTGCCAGGAATCAAACTCTTGTTACAGAAATTTTAAAGAACATGCGAAAATGAAACGGAAACTGTTGGGACTAAATTTACCTTATTGTAACACCATAATATGTACAGTTAAACGATAAATGTATCTGAATCTGAAAACATGGACACCCTGATAAACTCTTAAGTCCGTCCTGCTCTATCGCACGGATACATTATAGCTCTGTCCCTTGCTAGCACCCCGCCCCGCGATCGCAGAGGTGAACAGCGCTAATATGAGATATTGCTTACATCGGCTATCAATTAGGATACTATCATTGGTCCTGCTCTACCGCACGGATTTTTTAAAGCTCTGTCCTTTTCTAGCACCCCGTCCGCAGAGGCGAAAAGCGCTAATATGAGACATTGCTTACATCGTCCATCAACTAGGATATTATCATAGGCGTGAAGCAAAGTCAGATTGATACGATGTTTACACACAGTCGTATAAACAACCCAGTCAGTTTAAATTATAACTCAAACTTTTACCATTACAAAGTTTCTAAGAACTTTGCTTATACAAACATTGATATTAAAATATTTAAATTTCAACTGTAATATGTTATTAATTTGTGCTCGGATCTCTAATGTTTGAAATGTAAAGCACTGAGAAGGATTTATTAATTGTCTTTGACAGACGTGATTGGATGAAATTAAAGGGATTTGTCCATAGGCCGCAATAGTAAATTAAAAGTAAGAAAATAAGCAAATTATTAAAAAAAAAATACTAATACTCTATTTTCGTATGGCTGTTTATATTTAAAGACCTGATTTTATTTTGTTGTCTTCAAAAACATTTGATAAAATTAAATACATTCAAATTCCGAGCTTTATTTAATAAAATATGAATGTATATAATAACATGGTACGAGTCTAGCTTTCTTGTATCCTACTGATATTATAAAAGTAAAGTGTGTGTGTTAATGTTTCTTCTTCACGCGCAACTTCTGATCAGCTGAAACACGGCTGATCCGATTTCGATGAAATTTTATATAGAGGTAGCTTATACCTTAAATTCATACATAGGCTTTTAACCCAGCGAACTAGAATAAATATAATAATAACTTGGTCCATAAAATGATTCCACCGTCCACGCGTAAAATACCGCGGTGGGCGGGGCAAACATCTACCCGCGCGGCTAGTATCGGTGGCGTGACCTTGATGCGACCAATTGCGTGCGAGTTTTGTGTGAGTTTCGTTGGGATAGCAGTATAATTGTGTGCGTAGATGGGTTCAAATTCTAAGCGGCAATTGTATGGAGTTACTTTTCCGTTTATTCTAGTTCGCTGGCTTAACCAAATTTGCTGCGTAATTTGTCATGATACTCGCTGAGTCGGTTCTATTAAGTTAATTTTTAAACAAAAACTGCCGATGCTGGCACTTTATTAAGTTTATTACGAAGTTCAGCGTGAATTAGGGGTCTTTCATGGCCGCGGGCGGAAGGCATTTTAAGATTCCCGAGAATTTATACATACCTCCCTTCGCTTTTGGGAATTTTTGAAGAAATGCGCCGTCTGTTGGATGAACTTTCCTGTTAATACTTAGAGGTTTATGGACAAAAGCTTATATTAGAAACTCTTAATTTGAGTTTTAGATTTGATTACGATTCTTGGCTAGTTTCATATTTTTTATTTTAAAGTTTTATATCTATATGTATGGTTTTTGACGATACAACAAGTTATCAGGTAGTAGATATTAAACTCTATGTACTATTCAAATTCAAATTAAGTAATTTTTATTAAAAACTCTTGTTTCTAAAAGACTTTTATCCATAAAACTCTTTGAAATTGAGAAATTTGAGATTCAGACTTTATGTATAATTTTTTTAAGGTACTACAAGTTATTCTACGAGTATAGTTTAAATTCAAATTAAAAATCTATATAATATATTAGTTATTGCAAATTATTAATTTAAATTTCACGTTATTCGTTTGTTAAAATTGCAAATCAAATCCTCAGCATAATTGTTGTTTAGCATGTTGATAGGGCATTTTCTAGTATAGCCTCTTTGAGAGCCAGTAGTTACATACTAAGCATGCTCCACCTTGTGAAGTTACGCGCCCTGCTGGTCAAATGCAAAAAATACAAATTTGGATATCATATATCATTATAATGTTATGATTATTAATTAATAAATAAAATCAATTTTCAATCTTTTTTTTTTATTAGGACATTTCACACACGGCTGGTTAGCCCGACACTAAACCATTTCTAGTTCGTATTAGCGTTGATAACACAACTGATATACTACATATACATACATACATATTAAAGCATTTTAAACGACAAAAGTCCATACTGGATTAGAGAGTTTTATTTTAGTTCAAACTAAAAAAAAACATAAAAAATCTTAGTAAGTATACTGTTTTTATTGCTCACTTTTAGGAACAATGAAATGGGTATTATAAATCAACAAAGTTAACCTACAACAAAGAATTTCGAGCAATTAAAAACCGTTTACGACCTCTTCTAACCAGGACAAAGGGTTTTAACTAGCTGAAACTGCTTTTGACCGGTTCAAACGAGTTGAAACCGCTTCAATTTTGCATTCCTAATTCGAATAACGTTTTGTATAGGTATTGCTATTTCTATACAAAACGTCGTTTAAAACTGGAAATTGCAAAACTGCGGGGTAGTCGGAATTGGAACTCTTTCATTGAAAACTCCTTCTAGATTCTAATAATGGACTTGTTTTGTATGTTAATATGTTTATATACTGCGCACCGCGGTGTTATCGCGTTAATCCGGGATAAAAAAGATTTGATCCGGGATAAAAGTAGCCTACATGTTAATCCAAGGTCTATCTTCCTAGGAAATGTCATTATAATCGGTCCAGCCGTTGGGGCGTGAAGGAGTAACTTATAAGCATAAATATTTTAGAGTGGTTCCTTAGACAGTCTAAGCTGTTTTTCGATATATTTTTAACGTTTAGGTACTATATCTAGTGAAAAAACTGGAAAATTAAGAATTTGTTCTTATTGTCTTAATGGCGGTTAAACAAATTCTACTGTAACACTACTGAAAATGCACAAAAAATTGCTTCTTTACACGTTTTGCTGCTCATCGACGTATTTTTCAATGAAACCAATGTTTTTTGGCAAATTTTCAATAGTCGTAGAACCAGAGTTGTTTGTCTAGACATACTGCTGGTCAAATCCCTATCTGTAATGAGTAAAACAAATAGGTATTTGCAAAAAAAACACGGCAAAACTGCAAAATTATTTGTCAACGCTATTTCAAGACTTTTCTACCAATGGTACGCATTTCTTCACCGCCATTTTGGAATTCAAGGAATTCAAAACGTTTAATGTATCAGATCAGGTTATATGTCTCGAGTAAATAAAGAAAACATTTAATGTGATGTCATCTCGCTTGCGTAACTTAATGGGTATATGGCGCCACTGCCATACGTCACTGCCCGCTACCAATCAGGGCGCTTGTTTCTGAATCGCGCAAACGATGTTTTCAACGCGTTTACCGGTTACGTACTTACGTCAACTGGTTCAAACTACAATCCATAACAGATGGACCTAATATGGAGTGACCACGTTCTGCCTCCATCTAAGATATCTTAGATGGAGATTATGTAGCGACTGTAGCTCGGCTAACTAAGGTGATCTGACGCGATCATCGTGGTTAAGCAACAGTCGATGCGGACAGACTTTAAATGGGGGACCCTGCATACGACTGTCTTTTAAAAAGTAGCATTTTAAACTGACCGCTACCGTGGCACGTGGATCGGATGACGGGTTACATTGTAGGTCCTTTTTAATAATCTTAGTCAAGCGCGCTCCGCCTTAGATCATAATGGCGCTTGCCATTAGGTGAATTGTGATCAAGCGGATGCCCATTTAATGTAAAAAAAGTCGTTAAGCCAAGTCAGAGGCCTTCGGGTGACTTGAAAACTCTCGACACCAGAGCTCATACGTAGTAGAAGGGATATCCCTCCGGACTGGTGTGTGGGGAGACGGGTGCCCATAAAATTCAAAAATTCAAAAAATGCAAAAAATATTTATTCGTTTAAAATTGTATAAGTATATAAACTTATTCACGAACCCTCAAACGCGTTCGCGCCCGTGCCTTGGAGGCTAGTGCCTTCCAGTGACTTAAATAGTTTATGTACATAAAAAATTAAAAGATTAATTTACAATGATATATAAGCCGTATTTAGCTACTATAAATTATTTAAGGACCTAATGTTTTAGTTAAGTAATAAATAGGCCAAACCATACTTTTTGTAAAGACATCGGGAAGCGGTTGGTCCTCGCCTCTGGAGATCCAAGAGCTGGCAGCTATTTCTTACAAAGACTAAGTTTAGCTGTTCAACGGGGTAATGCTGCCAGCATCTTGGGAACTCTGCCCCGCAGCGACAGCCTGGATGGTGAGCTTACTCTAATTTAAATTGTATTGCTTAAGTTTGTATATAATATTTTAATTGATAATTTCCCAAAACAGAATAAATAACTTAATAATATAAAACTAGCAGATCATCCCGGCTTCGCACGGGCTATAAATAGGCCATAGGTCAGACATTGTTGCTAGGGCTGTTTGTAACTGCGTTGAAAACAATATCGTTTGCGCGATTCAGAAACGAGCGCTCTGATTGGTAGCGAGCGATGACGTGGCAGTGGCACCACTGTGTGAGGTGGAAGCAACATTAAAATGTGTTCTTTATTGAATCGGGTTAGAAAGAAAGAAAGAAAGAACACATTTATTTCAGACACAGAAGTCACATACATATACATTATTTTAAATTACATAAGACGAACATGAAAAAAAAGAAGAAAGACAGCATAGTATGTGTCCCCTAGCGTCCGAAAAAGGTCAGCCCTCAGTATAAACGCTACAGATTTCTGCAGCACTGATTTTCAGGACCAACCTTTAGTGACGCGTGGGGATACAGATGAAGTTAAAGTGAAGAAAAATTAAATAGCAACCACATAAAATTAAAAACACATAAAATAATATATATCTTAATATGTATATATAAATCTCGTGTCACAATGTTTGACCTCAATGGACTCCTAAACCACTTAACCGATTATAATAAAATTCGCACACCATGTGCAGTTCGATCCAACTTGAGAGATAGGATAGTTTAAATCTCAAATTATAGTCGCAATTTTAATTTTTTGCTAATTATTGTCTGTTATTATTTGACAGTCACAATTATCTGTTAACTCCAAATGATTCTAACAGATGTCGATACCTTTCGACTGGGTTGAGTAAGTAATCATTAGATGGCGCTGTACCCCTAAGTGAGGCAAAACAACGTTTGCCGGGTCAGCTAGTAATATAATAATATATAATAGGTTATACCTACACGTATGTAGGAATGACTACAGTGCTTGTAGACAGTCGGTGGTATATTTAGCTCGGTCGGAGAGCGCAGTGTATTGTAAACTGAATGGCTGAGTCACTGCCTAGTGCTGTTCCGTCACGAGATGGGAACACTCGCACGCATGGTTTTTTTTTTTAATTTAATAAATCTAAAATTATTTACAAATTATAACTAAAAATGTATGTAACTTGAGAATAATAAAGTGAAAATGATATCAAAACTACGAGTATTTTACACAATCGATAGAATTTGTAAACTTAAAAAAAAAAAAAAACAAAATGATAAACAATTATCATTCTAAATGTGTCATTTTCATCTGGGCGCTATCACGGGCCGAAAATATAAGTTAACTTGTCATCCAACCCACGGTTTCGCTAGCACTTTTTAAGACACTTTTTTACATAGCTACTCATCCAAAGACCGTTCGCTTCGACCGTTGCTTAACCTCGATGATCACGTCAGATCACCTTAGTGAGCCGAGCTACCGGCGCTACATTTTACATAACACTCTTTGTCGAAGATTAACGAAGTTTTTTTTACAAACCAGCGTTTCTTTAACAACAGTCGTTAACCAAGAATTGTTTGTTTAGTTTGGCGTTTAAAGCCGCCATTAAAGGTTAGCTTTGAAACAAAATGGCGAAAAATAAACCACGAATTTGCGACAAGCGTCGTAACCACAGTCTTGAACAACACGTTTGATCGTTTGAACATTAAACAGATTGAAAGAGCCGATATTCGATACAAAGAGAGATAAAGGAAAACCTCGTGAACATACCGCAACATCCCAAACAAACAAGCAGTAATATTTACAAACTCAAAATCAAATCAAAATCAAAAACGTTTATTTGGGCAAATGTTACATAATAGTAATAAAAGTAATGGAAATCCAAAGGCTCCCAAGGTAGTGTTAAAAAACTGGGAGCCAATGGCATCTCCCAAGTTTATTCTATGGTAACATTAAACTTATGCTAAAGTACTATAAGACTATATAAGATAATTTATTAGCAAGTTACATTAACCTGTATAATTTCTATGACGGAGTTGAAGTATCTGTCTTGCGACGTAGAAAATCACAATTTCAACAAAGCAAAGTTCATAAACTATAACTCAGATGGAAATGAACCTTAAAGTTAACAGTTTTAAGTTCAGAATCCCATTTCAAAGGTATCTCTAGTAGAAGCCAGATAGAAAACAGTCCGTTTCCATCACCTGTCACTTCACAGGGAGTTTCCTTTGACTTGTGCCGATCGATCCATTCCGCCGCCTTTGTTCCTGGATCTAAGGAAGACGTCTGTCGATAAGATTGAGTGAAGGAGAGAAGGAACAGAACTTATTTGATCTCAAAAACAAAAGGCTGTCAAAAATAATCGCTTTTACAGAAAAACATGCACAATGATCGTCAGAAGAAAAAAATTGGTAAAGTTCGATTCGCGTTCGCGCATGAATACCTAAACCTTTTTTATATTAGGACACATTTCACACAGGGCTGGTTAACCCCATACTGAAACATCTCTAGTTTGTGTTATGGTAGCTAACACAACTGATATACGACATATACATACATATAGATATATTTAATATACATATTTTTATATTTTAAATTTATTTATTTATTCTGTGCCATTATCAAAAAAATGCCAATAAAACAATTTTATTTTCATTTTAAATTTAAATTTAAAGGTTATACAGTGTCACCAACTTAGCTGTTCAGGTGGGAAAATTTGGAACTACATTTTCGACAACATTCTTAGGTGGCAACAAATCTCCACTAGCGACGCCGTCAACTGAACAGCTAAGTTGGTGGCACTGTAAAACTAAATATACTGTGTAAATTTTAAGCGTCTACCTCTTACATTAAAATTAAGCAATAACAACGTTTATTGTATGTACTTCTAACCGCTTTAATATTCTTAATATTTCTAACCGCTTTAATTATTGTAATTGGTGTTAACCGTAATAATTAAAATTATAATATATTAATAAATTCTTCAAATTTAGAGAAGTCGTGAAGATTACAAATAATAATAACTTATTACAATGGAGAAGGCTGCGATTCTAAACACGCGTCGTATTGTGAGAAAATTCTTACAAGACGACACAAATTCAGAGCCGACTTCAGAACTCGACACTCACTTGGTCTAGGCCCGTGATGTGTCGTAAACTACCGGAATTCTTTTAATTCCGAGAAATAAAAATGTACGAATAATATTTTTTTATATGTTTGTATAACCGGCTATCACTTACGTTTATTTCGTCGGAACCCGACATGTTTCAGCACAATCAATGTGCCAGAACTCAACGCCTGAACGCTTGAACTCAGTTCAGGCGCAGCCGTCGTCGCGTGCATACGTTGGCTTTGTTCCTGCCCTTGAGAATGGCACACTGATTGTGCTGAAACATGTCGGGCTAATACCGACAAAATAAACGTAAGTGATAGCCGGTTATACAAACATTATTTAAATATGCCTTACGGAAGTGTTGCGACCCTCTCAAAATGTCTCGCAGCGACACGTACAATTAATTATTTGGCCTCTCAACGGACACTTAGCACGATACTGAGGATAACCGTAAAAGAAACACTTTACTTTGTCAATCACTTTTTATTGATAGAATCACCGTTATGGTCGGACGCTAGCAAGCGAATGCCCGACCGAACTAAGTCTCGTTACACCACAACTTGAGTCAAATGAGCGTCTGTGAATATATTTCGCTAATAACTGTCAGTTTGAAGGCGGAAGTCAAACGAGCGTCCCTTCAAACTGGCAGTCAATAAATATAGTCATTTGACCTACTTATAATATAGATATAAATTCAAAATGACAAAATTAATTAATGTATGTACTATGTTGGTAACAAAAGTTATAATACAGTGATATTTTTTTCTTAATTTTTATTATTTGTTGTTATAGCGGTAAGAAAAATACATAATAATACGTGAAAAATTGAACTCTAGCTATAACGGCATACGGTAAGTGACTGCTAACCCTGTATACGACATTAGGCGGGCGTCAGACCGTCTGTTTGTATACCTCGCCCTGTAGCTTCACATGTCGTACCGGCCGGACAATGCCAAGGTCTAAGGCGTGGTCTACACGTGCCAACGTATAAACAAACTATTCCGCTTTCAACGCGGACCTAATTAATAATGATTTTTTGCGAAAAAGAAAATTGAAATATGCTTTTTCCATTATCCATACTATCTATACTAATACATATTAATAGTTCCAAAACCATTCTTCAAGTCGTAAGCAATCAATACAATAGCCCCTTTATGAAATATTGGATAGCAACAATAATACCTTAAGTTTTTTCATGTATAAGTATTATTTCTGCTGTTTTGTAAAAAAAAAAAACTGTTTTGTTTAATATTTTACCTTTATTTTTAATATTTTATTTTGTTTTTGAACACCTTGTATAAACATTGTATTCTATGGATTCTGTGTCTGATAATAAAGGTTTATTATTATAATAAAGCTGAAAAATTTGCTTGTTTGAACGCGCTAATCTCAGGAACTACTGATGCGAATTGAAAAGTTCTTTTTGTGTTGGCTAGACCATTTATCGAGGAAGGCTTTAGGCTATAAAACATCATGCTGTGACTAATAGGAGCGAAGAAACTAAGGAAAATGTGGAAAATACCGAGAAAATCATTCATCTTTGATGGCTCGCGTTGCGTGCGCTGCTAAAGGGAGAAAGGGAGAGGCTACAAATAATAATAGTTTAAAAAACTAAAAAAACACGCTTTTTATAGAAAACCGCAATGTTATCAAATTAGTGTATTGTCATCGGTCCTCAATAAATCTATGTACAAAGTTTGAACGAAATCTGGCCGTTTAAAGTGGGTCAAAATCGCGCCCAAAGAAGTCGGTTACAAACAAACATACAGGTGAAGCTAATAGAAACGAGCTACATGCGGGCGGAGCCGTGGTCAACAGCTAGTTATATATAAGTACCTTACTTATCAAACATACTGGCCCCTACAGGAGAACCAATATAGACAGATGGACGAAAGAAAAATTAACCAGTTGATGCAGAGATATCTCTCGTATTATTCGCTCGATCAACTTTTGACTGAACAGAAGCTACTATTAGAATAAATGAAAATAAATGGCTATTATTAGCCACACACCTGTTGGTTAGATATTAAATTAGAATTGTTTAGAATTCAAACATTAGAGACGCGGATGTATGGCGGAAGGTACAATCAGTCGACAGATTCATGGGTCCATCTCAATACCATGTCCAGGTTTCATAATTGATCCAAATTCATTTATCACGTAAATATAGCATAACAAGGACATAGCCTCAAGAGCGCTACATATAGGTAAGCACTGAAAAGGAAACATTGGTACATTACTTAATGAATTAAAAAAAAAAATACATCACTAAAATTTCTACGTCACAATGTTATAGTAGTTACCGTAATCCTCCGAAACGGCTTGACCGATTTTACCAAATTTTATAAGCGTATTTAGTAGGTATGAGAATCGGCTACTATCCATAACCCTAAGTGATAAACCCTTATTTTTTTTATTTTTAGGAATAATTTATAAGGCAAAACAACGCCGGGTCAACTAGTATTATATAACAATATACAAACACTTATACTTAAATATAGAAAAGGACTAAAAATAAATAAAATAAATTAATGAAAAATTTAAAGATAGTAAATATTAAATTATTGATATAAATTAAGGTCACATACGACATCCCGTTGTTTAGTTAATTCATTAATAAAATCGAGTGCATAAAACAATTTTTAAGCATTTAAGAAACAGCGTTACCACACAAGTGAGAGATACTTTAGCCTAAAGGTGGAACATACCTAGTCTGGAATGTCTATCATCGCTTGTTTTAATAGTAAACTCCTAGCGCCATCTATTGGGTACTACGGACAGCTTACTAGCGCCATCTATTAGGCTCGATACATTGTTTTTCGCCAGAGCCCGCTTTAAATAAGAATTGAAGCTCAGTTACCAATATTAGTTAAAAAAAGTATCGAATATGATTAATTTAATTGAATACTTATAATTCTTTCATAATTTTAAACCCACTGCGTAATTGTTTGGGCACTGACCTGATTAAATCAAGAGCTTGGTTAACCTCCGGTTAAACTAACGCTGGCCTAACTGCCAAGTTAAATTAAACCTTATTTTCATACCGTTAAGGTGCATGTTTTTAATATCCTCTGTACTGGAATAATTTGATTGGAGCGTTCTAATTAAAATAGTTTGAATATGCAATTTATTTTTGTTGCCATGCAACGTTTTTCTTTTCTTTATAAATAATATATATTTAAATTAAAAAGGTAATAAGCTAACTGGTTAGGTTTATGGCACAGAGTTTTAATGCAATACAAAACATGAAAGTTTCAAATATAGGCCTGTCAAAAATCATTATTACCAATATTAAAACGTTTGTTTTTACTCAATACAGCTAGAAATACTCCTTGCTCTTTTAAATCCTCTTTCACACAATTCATCCACGTCTTTTTAGGTTGTCCTCTACTTCCACTACCTTGTACAATCATATTCATACTTCTCCTAGTCACATGCTTCTCCTCTCTTCGCATTACATGCCCATACCATGATAACCTTCCGCTCGTAATTTTCATCACTTCAAATATAATTTATATTTAGAAAAATCCATACAATTATTAAATCAATCATACAATTACTCATACATTTTAATGTATAAAATTATATGGACTACGTTAGTTAACTTACTCCTAGTTAAGTAGTGACAAGATAATATGTAATCTAGTAATAAGTTAGTAAATAAATATTTTTCATTTTCATATTATACATTAGAGATTAAATTATAGGTTAGAGTAATAAAGGGTTACGGCGCTTCAGTTTTAATTACTTACATATCAATTATTTCTGATACTATATAATAATATAATATAATAATAATATCTTTATTTGCATAAAACATAGATGATACATATTTAATTTGTACCATTAGTGCTGAACTAGTATGGAACTGTGATTCAGCACCGATACTAAAACAGAATTTGTATAAATATGAATGACAAGTAATAGAGTCCGGTTTCCCGCAGATAGAGCGCTGTAGTCGCGACATCTGGCAGACCTCGTTAACGCAGGAATCCGCTCCGTAAACAAATCGTTAACCGGCGGCGGTACAATGCGCCCCCATCTTTGTAGGGATTTAGATTGTGACCTATTTTCAATTCAGTCTGTTGATATTCTTCAAGCTGTTATTATAGCACGTCCAACCGATTATTTTTTTTTTTGACAAACAAATTAAAACATCTTAACTTAAATTAAAACCACCGTCCAATCACTGTCCGCATCGATCGTTGCTTAGCTTCGATGATCGCGTCAGATCACCTTAGCTAGCCGAGTTACAGGCGCTACAAGAAAGAAGACACAAGAGAAGAAACCATTTAGAAATTAATGATCTCTCATTCGTATAACCCTCAGAATACAGAAAGAAGTTCTTGTTCTGTCTGTATTTTGAGGTATAACCTTATAAGTGCGAGCAAGAGAAAGCGAATTTTCAAATCTGTTCTTTAAACTAGTTAAATTAATTAAATTAGTCCGCTCCCTTCCACTATCGGACGAGCAGAGAAACGCCAAGGCGGCATCGGTTTCCAGTTGAGGTGTCCAAGGTACGCACTAAGCGTTTTGCCTCCACCTTTGTTGTCCGAACCACCAAACTTTGGAATTCCTTGCCGAAATTTCTGTTCCAATCACTATAATCTAGCGATTTTTAAGGCGAGAGTGAACCGGTTCCTTCTAGGTAAGCGCGCTTCACCGTAGACCTCAATGTCACTTACCATCAGCTAAATTGTGGTCAAGCGCTGACCTATTCGGAGTAAAAAAAAACCGTCAAACTTTAGAATTCCTTACAGAATTCCCTGTTCGCCAATGACTATAATCTAGCGATTTTCAAGGCGAGAGTGAACCGGTTCCTTCTAGCGTAAGCGCGCTTCACCGTAGACCTCAATGTCACTTACCATCAAGTGAATTGTGGTCAAGCGCTGACCTATTCGGAGTAAAAAAAAAACCGTCAAACTTTAGAATTCTTTACCGAATTCCCTGTTCGCCAATGACTATAATCTAGCGAATTTCAAGGCGAGAGTGAACCAGATCCTTCTAAGTAAGCACGCTTCACCGTAGACCTTACTTACTATTACAGGTGAATTGTGGTCAAGCGCAAAGAAGAGGTCACTCTTCTTCTTCTTTACCTTATCCCACTTCATGTGGGGTCGGTACAGTATGTACGCTTCTTCCATACATCTCTGTCATTCGTCATCTCTGTATTCACACCCTTCCTGGTCATATCGTCATTCACACAATCCATCCACACTTTCTTAGGCCGCCCCCTTCTTATCTGTCCGTCCACACTCATACTCATTGTCTTCCTCGTGATATGGTCTTCCTCACGTCGCATAACCTATTTAGAGTAAAAAAAAATCTTCAACATAACTCAGTTATGACTACTACATCTGTTCAGTAAGGAATATCGCATTGCGGTATAAAGCATGTTTCACACATACCGATGAAAGTCGGCCGGACGGGAGCCGGATATCCGGTGGAGGAAGCGGCATAATGCCGGCCCTAACACCTTCCTGACCACTGCGGGAGAGAGCTTTGTGCTCACGTTAATGGTCAGGCTTTTCTTTACTGCTCTTTAAAAGTATTACGCTGTTCAAATGTTATGCGACTTGACCTGTGACGTGTGTAACGTGTGGTACAATTTGCAAAATATACACTGAAATTATAACATGTTTTGGTTTAAGGCGACAAAATCATGAATTTACAGTTTTTTCGCTTAAAATCATGAACGGATATGAAAAATTAGCTTAAAGACCATCTTAAGAACAACTCTAACAATATTTATATTTATTTTAGTGCCAAGCTGACTTGTAAATTTTAAGAAAAGAAAGAAACTGGTTCAATATAATATCTAAACAAAAATGTTTGATCCTGTTTTTTTCGTACTGCTAAATCTGATTTGTACCAAATTGAGAATAAATATTCTTAGAGGTGTTTTTAAGTCGATTTTTAGAATATTTTTAAACGTCTATAATTTATGTCGTCATCTCGCTTTAAATTGTGTCTTTAAGTTACTATAACTTAATTTTTGAACTCTGTGGTACTAGGCTCTCATAAACGCAAACAACCATAAAATAAGGGTGAGTGCACACTGACCGCGACTCGGCCGATTGCTCGAGATAATCGGGCTGCCGACCGAGCAGCAAACTATGCAATTTTACGCCATAAAATACGATAAAGGAACCTCGGCTCGGCCGAATTTAGTGCGGTCATGTGTACTAGATTAGGTTATTTAGGAAAATTAGTGTACTGAATCCTGAATTTTCTATGAATTAACTATCAGGAAATATGGGTCGATGATATAAGAACAGTGACTGAAATTATAGCATGTTTAGATTAGGTTATTTAGGAAAATTAGTGTACTGAATCCTGAATTTTCGATGAATTAACTATCAGGAAATATGGGTCGATGATATAAGAACAGTTACTGAAATTATAGCATGTTTAGATTAGGTTATTTAAGAAAATTAGTGTACTGAATCCTGAATTTTCGATGAATTAACTATCAGGAAATATGGGTCGATGATATAGGAACAATTACTGAAATTATAACATGTTTAAGTTTAAGGCGACAAGGTCAAAAGTGGTTAGTGGTCTTGTTGTATATTCGTGTAGTGATTTTGTCTCTGTTATATCTTATTAGTATCTGTTATATAGTCTCAACGGAAGACCAGCGTTGGTTGCTCTCCAGCAACCAGCATTATGCTGAGTTGAGGCTGTGTTGTGACTAATTAAAGATATGTGTACTATTTTTAAATCTTATATTTTATCTTGTGTAGTCATATCATATTAATTTGTCATAATAAATAACTTTCTTTAGAAAGCGTGGAAGCGAAAAACAGGCTGTGCCGACCCCACCTGGTGGGAAATGGTAAAAGAGAAGAAGAATAAATAATTTTCTTTCTTTCTTTCACATACACATATATAATTTACGTAGTTTTAAAATGTATCAACAAGACTAGTTAAGCACATAGTCCTTATCAAATGCTACGCGACTTAGACCGTGCTTTCACTATAACTAATTAAACATAAGTTAACTAAATAAAACGCAAAATTATAATATTTTGTATATAATGAATTTTTCAATATATTTATGGGGCGAGCAGGGGCGGGTTATTTGATTAGTATTAGTATTAGTTTTTAATACGTGACAAGTATAAAACCAATATTAACATAAAATTTATATACTCGTAAGTATTTATCATCATTACAATTGTATACAAAATATGTTATGTTCCAGCGTATATTTTTGCAAATTGAACCACATGTTACTAGTAACCTTCTAGTCACATAACATTGTAACAACGTTGTACATGCGTGTGTTTCCAGGAAATCCAAACAACGCTCGTTAGTTTGTCAATGACTAATGAAAACGAAATGACGACCTTTAGTACGTCCATTGAACTGTAAACAAACATAACAGTAAAATTTTGAAAACCTCTGACTATATTGCGTATTTGCGGCCTTGTTGGATTTTAAATTCATACTATTGTATGTATTCTACTAGTTCAAGCCCTTTCATTTGATTCGTATTGAAGATATTGTCAAAAATCATTTTCCGCCATTTAGTGTAACGGCCATCTTTGACAGATTTTCAACAAACACAGCTGACATATGATACATATAACTTTATTGCACACCAAAAAAAACACGAGAAAAAAAAACAAACAGAGTTACGTTACTGACTATTAGAGGTTTAATTAGATTATTAGACTTTATCGCCTAAGACAATTTCTTCCAGGCAACCTTTGGATGGACCTTGGATTACCGATAAGTAAAGATAATAATAAAGATAAAAAAGAACTAACCGAATGAAGTATGCATGAATAAATTATACCTGCACAATACTTCATAATGAGCTACAATGCGGACATGTTATGATGATAGACCATATTCCGATAAATGGGAAGAGAATCGGCCGAATCGGCAGTGACAGCTCTTTCCATAACTACAGGTTTTGATGGACACACCTTTAAAATAAACAAAATCACTAAATCAAGATTGGTCCATCTTTGCGGGAGCTGCGATGCTACAGATACACACAGAGAAAGAAAGAGCGAAAGAAAGAGAGAGAGAGAGTGAAAGAAAGAAAGAGAGAGAGATAGAGTGACAGAAAGAGAGAGAGATTGAGAGAGAGAGTGAAAGAAAGAGACAGAGAGAGAGTGAGTGAAAGAAAGAGAGAGAGAGAGATAGCGTGACAGAAAGAGAGAGAGACAGTAAGAGAAAGAGATAGAGAGAGAGAGTGAAAGAAAGAGAGAGAGAGATAGAGTGAAAGAAAGAGAGAGAGATATAGTGAAAGAAAGAGAGAGATAGAGTGAAAGAAAGAGAGAGATGTCAAATTTATTGCTACAGATACACACAGAGAAAGAGAGAGTGAAAGAAAGAGAGAGAGAGGGAGAGAGAGAGAGAGATGTCAAATTTATAGCACCCCGTTTTATTTGCTTCGGAGGTAAAAAAAAATAATACAGTCATAGTGTAGCCACCCTTCGTGACTCGTGACGATTAAAACTAAATTAATTTAGTTACAAACGGTATTGTGGTGAAAAGCGCGCAATAAACGCTTTCCCTTATTCGAACTAAAATAAATGCTAGTTTGTTAATAAATAACCTTGATTATTGGTAGAGAAAGTAATGTTTTACAAGTTGATATATTATTATACAGAGGATTTTTTGTTTGTTTATTTGACGCAAATAGGCCCCGAAACTACTGGACCGATTTGAAAAATTATTTCACCGTTGGGAAGCTATATTATTCCTGAGTAACATAGGCTATATTTTGTTTCTCTTTGCAACTTAGAATATTTTATAGCCCGTGTAAAGTCGGGACGATCTGCTAGTGTAATTATAAATAGAGTGGGAATTTAATCCTCAAAAAAAACAGCTAGTGGACGTAGTTTTCTGAATAAACGTTGGTAAATACTCCCTTATTACAAAGTATATGTATATATTCGCAGCGATGACAGCTCAGTCGGGCATGCGGTCGCCTTACGTCCTGAAGGTTGTGCGTTCGATGAACTTAAGTTTTCGGTGAAGGAAAACATCACGAGGAAACCATATCATGGGGGTAGAGAATTTTCTAATGCTCGACTGGCTAGCAACATCCTCAAGTTGAAATATAATTATACTATTAATTATAGGTATAGGCACCTAACGGGGTGTTTACCGCTTCTTTGAGAGCCAGTTGTTCTAGACTAGGCTTGCTTCATCTCAGGTACGGAATCCTAAAAATAAAATCAGTTCAAATATACGGCAGCTACGAAAATATAGACAAGCACACACACACACAAACTCTTAACACCCCTTTGTTTTTGCGTCAAGGGTTAAGAACCCATTCCAACCCCAAGCCCATTCAGAGGGCTTAGGGCTGCTCGAAAACTTTAAAAAAGAAGAAGAAAAAGAAAAACCCTAAGAAGGTAAACCAATATATTCTTGCTACGTTCTGAGTATCGTCCCAAAAGGCCGCAGTTAGATCGTGTTATCTGTTTGAAGTTTATGGTGGTCCCAATGGCTGAACCGTAATACGGTGCTTCCGAGGGGTGGAGACATACTTACCTATACACCCACTGGTTATAGATGACATAAAGTGGGGAAAATATTGGAAAAACCAACTTTAGGACAGCAAATAACGGTATCGGATACGGAGCTTGAAATGTAGTATTCTAGTTTCTTATAAAAGCGACCAAGGCATGGTGGGAATAGTGTGCTTTTTAATCTTACGGTCCCTAGTTCGACCCCGGCCCTACACCAATGACTTGTTTTTAAGGTTCCGTACCTAAAAATACAAAAGAGTAAATATTTGAGGAGGGCTCCCATACAACACCAGACCTCATTTTTAAACTATTTTTACTCGACCTTTATAACGACATTTCGACTTATAACAACACTCTTAGCGTTCAGAAAATGTTAACTAAGTATGAAACTATGTATGTATACTATACTAATAATGTATATAATAATAAATACTTTAAAAATAAATTATAAAATTCAAATACATATTGTAGAAAGGTTCCCATACAGAAAAGTGTTGAAAAGTTTTGCAATTTTTTAAAGATATTTGTACGAAACTCTTCATGGGCGAGCCCAATTCGCACTTGGTCAATAATTTGAGTTATGTGTGTACTAATAGCATCCCGTGGTGCTACCTGCTATAATCCTGTAGTTACCAGTTGCCCTTAGCTATAGCTACCTATAACAAACTCAATGGTATGAAAGTAAGCTCCATAACATACCCAGTGGACATTCATTCGCGTCAACTGACGGATTATGGCATACTTTATGCGACGGTGCGTAGCTTTATGTCCATGGGCAAAAACGTCGTAAAGCGACAGAAAGGGCCCTAAAGATACGGACCTACTTTAATTACGTTTGTATAGAGACTAGTCGTGTTTCACGTGTTTTTCCATTGGTAAAATGTGAGGGCACTTAGTTGATTGAATTAACTAAGTTTTTTATTGACAAAGCTAAGTCCTTGTAATGTTGTTTCATTATTATTTTATCACGTAATTAATATCTTGATAAGACTTACATACAAGCTATCACTAAATTAGCTTTTTTAAAAACTAAATAATTAAAAGTTAAACTGCAATCTAAGAAATACGGAACCTATTTTGATAAAATTTATGTAAATTCTAATGAAAAAAATATTCACCAAAATCATTTAACGCAGTCCAAACCTCTGTGAGGTAACAAAAAAGTTATTAAATAGAAAATTTAAAAATTCAGGCAAATCTCCACCTCTACAAACCTCCGGCATTTTTTAAAGACAAAAAAAATAATTTTATTTATATTCACAATTAATAAATACAATTGGTATAAAAACTCTTGGGGTGTTTTTATAAGGCTATAGGCTTATAACAGATTTACTTATTTTTCAGGTTCATAACATATTTATGTCGATAAAAAAGTGAATTCGGTGAAGAAAATTTCAATACACTATGTACATAACATTTGACACCAGTTGCAAGTGAGTTAGCTCAATAACTCCCAGGATATTATTATTGGTTTCCGCGTCACATAGCGAACTGAGATTTCCTGTAAATTATTCATTTGCCGAGCCAAATTCCCAGCAACTAACAACGAACGGATTGTTTTCTTAAACACTCAACATCCGCCATTTTCTAACATAACATTGGTGTTTTAGTTGTGGTTTTAGGGAACAAGGTTTATTGGTGGTAATTCTGGCGTACATACGACTAAACTAAATTTAAAGTAGCTCTGTCTCTTTTCATAACAAATGACCAAAAAGAGATGGTACGATCTAAACCATAGACGAAACAACTAAAACCACATCAAATATGGAAAATGCAGGTAGTTTTAGAGGTGATACAAGTGAGTGCGGTCTAAAACCGCTTACATTTTTCATATTTGACGTGATTTTACTTGTTTGGACTATGGTGTAGAACGTGCTGTCTCTTTCTGGCCACCTAAGATGAAAAGAGACGGGGCTTCTTTAAATTTAGTTTAGTCGTGTGTTCGCCAGAATTGCCACCATTGCGTTCCATATAATTCAATTTTCAGAATTCAATGCACAAGACTGTCGTGGAATTTTCGTCTGGGCGCTACCGTGGGTCGGATGATACGTTAAATTGTAGGTCCCGGCTGTTAGCCTTAGTACAAGCAGTCGTTAAGCTAGGCCTTCGGGTGTCTTGAAAACTCTCGAGACGAGAGCTTGGCCACTAAGCTCATAGAAGAAAATAATTATCAAACAATCTGCCGACTTTCAGTCAACTTCAGTTGAGTTGTCACTCACCCGTAATAATAAATGAATAATACCAGGAACCGCCATTAAACCCATGAAACATCCCATGACCAGCACTGTGTAGCTTCTGTTCAGACATCTCACGAGAACATGCGCCGGTTACGGCTATTTCTGGACATTGCATACCATTATTATCGACACCGACCTTAGAGGAGATATTGTTTAGAAATAACAAAGATTTTATTAGATTGGAAAGCTAATTTCGTTTGCAGTCGATTTTTTTTTTGTAATTCTATGACTTGAAAAATAAACATATTTACCACGATAACCTCGTTGGCGTAATGGTTACCATGCCAATCAGAAGGTTCCGGGTTCGATTCCCGGCACGGCTGACATCTTTGTGCTTAACTAAATTTGTTAGCTGTGGGTCTGGGTGTTAAATATGTATCTATATAAAATATGTATTTATTATAGATATTAGTTGTGTTAGCAACCATAATACGAACTAGAAATGATTCAGTATGGGGCTAACCAGACGTGTGTGAAATGTGTCCTTATATTAATTTATTAATTTGAATTTAATGGTAAGGTAATAAGATAGTTAGGAAACACATAGATAGATAATTCTTTAATAGACACAAAATTTATATAAACTAAAACTAACATAAAGACTTAAAACAAAAATAGTATGTCACATGATCTCCACATTACCACATTGAAATTTAAATATAGCTTAGCGAAATTGTATAAACAACTAAAGTAACCAAAAAATATAGATATACAAAATAGATAGTTTTTATTTACTTTTCGAAAGTATATCAGTACCACATCTCAGAGACTGTACCATAAGTGACTTTACTATTGAATTAGTGAAATACGAACACAAATTGCATGCGACATCTCGACCAATCAGAGCGCGTGTTATTTTGGATAAAATAAGCGTACACAAAGTCGAGCAAAACAAAAGCCAGCGATCTCCAGAGTTTACCTCCTCTCTGGCAGTCAGTCGATGTATTGCGGAAACCGTGCGCGCACCCATTGAAAAATTGGAACAAATCGATTAAAATAATAAATTTCTAGTGTAGTTTTAGATTGAAAATCTGTTAGAATGTGTGAGTGACTCAGACGAGTGAATATTCTTTGATGAGGTGTTAGAAAGTCCACCTTGATAAGGGGAAGATAACAATATAAAATTGTAAGTAATACTGTAACTTGTTTTAAAAGAAAAATCAGGCGAATACCGCTCCGGATCGTACCTGGCGCAAAGGCTATCCTTAGCTATACAACGCGGCAATGCCACGAGCGTTATGGGTACCTTTCCGTCAGGTTCTGTCCGGAGTGGCCTATTAAATTAATTTTATGAGTGTTTTTATTTTATTTTTTTATTAATTTTAAATCTTATTATCTTCTTCAATTTATCTGTAATAAATTATAAATACATGTCAATATTAATACATTTGTACTGTACATGTTATGCTAAAATAAATACATTTAATTTATTGTACAGTAGATAATTTACCCTTATAAATTTTCATAGATTTCATTTAAATAAAGACAAAATACTTGTTCCTTATTTATATTTTAATTATAATCAACCTTTTATTAGTGATCTTAGAAGGATGTCCACGTAACTAATCACAGAGTGTTCATGTTTATTTTAATGTTAGATATTTGAACATTCCCAGTCAAAGAGATTCTGTTCCCAGTAATACAATAAATAAAAATTATAAAGCAATTTTTTGAATTAATTATCAACATATTTTCGAAAATTACAAGATTACGTGTCATCCGAACCTCGATAACGCCCAGATGAAAATGCCACTTTTTAAATGACAGTCCTGTGCCCACCCATCAAAAAGCGTCCGCGTCGACCGTTGCTTAACCTCGATGATCACATCAGATCACCTTAGCTAGCCGAGCAACAGCCAATTTAAAAATGTAAAATATTTTTTTTTGTGTTTTTTTTAATTATTGTAGATTAACTAAACTTATGTATACTGAACTACATTGTTATGTTTTAACCTAACGTAATTGTCACCAACCAGTATTGTTTCTTTCTGATACTTTGTTTTGTTCATGTTGTGTATACACATAATAAGGAATAATTATAATTATTGTTTTAATAAGAATATTTTTTTTTATTAAATATTTAGTATACTTCCGGAAGTGTTGGCTCTTCGAACGACGGATCGAAAGAGCAACGTCTTATCAAAACAATAACCAAATTAAAATAATTTATTAAGATTATTGTTTTGATTGTTTTCTTTTTTGTAAACCATAATAAAAAAACGATAAAGCTTTTCTTTTTTTGTTTCATCTTTCAATCCAAGTAAATTTGCTTATGCTGTTGCTACTCCGAATATTACGATATTACAAAAGCTTATTCGGCTGTATATCTTTCAATCAATTTTGACATTTCACCTTCAAACTGTTACGTAATATTGTTGTAAGAACCCATAGTACCTCCCCGACACAGGTGCTCCCAACTTTTGGCTCCGAGGAAATGTTTATGGAAAGTGGGAAAGTAGAAATTTCATAAATTCTTTAAGAGAGCTGTATTTTGATAGTCTATTCAACACGAGTAAATTCAGCATCTATTATTAAGTTAATATTTATAATGGCGCTACCGTGTGTCGGATGACGCGTTAGACTGTAGGTCTCGACTGAAAGTTTTAGTGCAAGCAGTCGTTAAACCACAGACAACCACATATTTTTCCTAAATTTCCAAAAGCAAACTACAGTGTAAACTCTATATAACGACACCGAAGGGTCTAAGTATTTTATGGCGTTATAGAGAGTGGCCGTTAAATGGAGAGAATGTAGTATCATTGTATGGAATACAAGCTAAACAAACTAAATTCAATTGGTTTCGACGCTTTAGTGAGTTTGTCGTTAAATCGAGTGACATTGCATGGAGTTTACACTGTATTAGTAAACGTAATAGCCAAAGTTCACTTATAGCGTCATCTCACACACGGTAGCGCCCCGATGAAAATACCACCTTTTAAAAGACAGTCTTGTGCATGGTCACCCATCCAAAGACTGTCCGCATCGACCGTTGCTTAACCTCGATGATTGTGTCTGATCACCTTAGCTAGCCGATATGCGGGCGCTTTCTAACTAAATCTAAAGAAATCAATTTCCATATGCACAACTAGATAATTATATATCTGAACTGAAGAATGAAACCACCATTTTGTTCTTTGCCAATATCAATAAACGATTTTCAATGCCAATCCGTTTAGAAACACAATCTGCTGAATTCCTTGCATTTTGTTAGATCGCACCGGACGTGCGGCGACGATAGCTCACTTCCGTCTCATGATTACTTCATTCATATAATAAATAACATTATGTTTATATACAAAATAAGAAAGCTTGTCTGTTTGCAAGGAGTAAAACAGGCTAGAATAAATAAAAAACACATTTAATTAAGTTTGTCTTTATTCAATGATTTAAAGAAGCGCTTGGTCGACGCTACTCGTGACCAAAATGCCGGCCTCTACTTTGCACAGCGGATTAGCGTCGCTATACAAAGAGACAACTCGGCTGGCATTTTAGGTACTCTTCCCACTGACACTGGTTTTTTAGATTAGATATACTTTTAATTTAATTAAATTTATGAGTTGTATAGATTATGTAATTAAGTTTTAAAATTAGGAAGATTATCCAATTTAAAGTCTGACTGTCTGTCTGTACATGTATCTACTGATATGTATTTTTAAGCATCTCAATATACGTTCCCACTGCTGGGACTCGGGGCCTTCTCTCACGTGGAAAGAGATATAGTCCACCACGCTGGCCGAGTGCGGGTTGGCGGATATGTTTAATCAGGCTTAATTAAAAATTGCATTAAACAACAAAACTAGAAAGAAGTAATCGATTGCGATACCTATACAGTTAGAAAGGTATTTTTTTTCATATTTACATTTAAAGTTTAAATAATGTAAAATACTCAAATAGTAAGTTATTCTCACAAAACAAATGTTTATTCAACGACAGTTAAATCTAGCAGCTTAGTTTCAACAACAACAAGCTTCCGTTGAAGAAAAATGTTTTGAGGAAACCGCTCGCCTGGCTTGCAACCACATTCAAGTTGAAAATCCTTCGCCAAGCACCTTAGAGTGTGATCTTCCGCAGGAGCTTGTTATTCCAAACTACGCATGCTCCACTATAGACCAGAGATTCGCTAACTCGTGAGTACCACGCTCTTGTTTCCGAAATCCTAGATGTAGTGTTAAATAAAGACAAAGAACAAAACCATACATGAATCTTTAAATATTTTCCAATGATGTAAATGTACGAGTAAAACCACGGAACGCCGCTAGTATTCGTATTTAGTTTTTATTCTCCAACATGTGTTTGCCCGGTGAATGAGTGACGACATGTGTTATGGACGTGTCAATGGGAAAATATTTGACACATAATTTGAGTGTGGGCGGAATATTTCAGCCGCGGCGGGATATCTCCCGCTACTCTATATTGGCTTTCTCTTTCTTTCTTTCTTCTTCTTCTTATCCCTTATCCCACTAGGTGGGGTCGGCAGCAAATTTTCTTTTTTTTGGCCCACTTTAATCGGCCAGATTTCGTTGAAACTTTGTAGATTTATTAAGGACCGATGACAATACACTAATTTGATAAAATTATTACATTTTTTTGTATTTTTGTTTGTATGTTAGTTTGTAACAGACTTCTTTGGGCGTGATTTTGACCCACTTTAAACAGCCAGATTTCGTTGAAACTTTGTAGATTTATTGAGGACCGATGACAATACACTAATTTGATAAAATTATTAAATTTTTTTATTTTTAATTTTGTATGTTTGTTTGTTACCGACTTTGGGCGCGATTTTGACCCACTTAAATCGGCAAGATAAGCGTGTTTTTTAGTTTTTTAAACTACTATTATTCCACTCTCCTTTATCAGCCGTCATCTCTACACTCACTCCATTCTCTCTCATGTCCTCATTCACACACTCCATCCATGTCTTCTTCGGTCGGCGTCGTCTATGCCGGGGATCGAACCCGGAACCTTCTAATAGGCAGTAACCATTACGCCAACGAGGTCGTATTTGAACATTGATAGTGAAACAGTCTGTTTATATGAGTCAGTGAGCAATGTAATGAGGAATGGCCAGACCACGTCATCTCTAGCCTGGTCGTCTGCCGGCGGGTTTATTGCTTCCTGACAACTCCCTGTTTACTGCTGTCGCTAGATATTGCGGGAATACAAACAGAACCCTTGGTAATTGACCGGGTGAAAGGGAAACTTCTTTTTTGCCAATCGCTTTGATGTAATGTAACTAAAATAAATAAAATAAAGAAAACTATCAATGTATTATTTTGGTCGTGTAACTTTATATATACTCGTATTTATATTTAGATACGTTTATTTAAGTAATACTTAAACGTTAATTTAATATAAAAAATAAGGACACATTTCACTATTTAGTTATGATAGTTATTGACTTTAAAAAAAATTAGGATACATATCACACATGACTGGTTAACTCCAAAAAAATCTTTTTAGTTATGATTGTTATTGTTATTTTTTTGGGGTTAACCAGTCATGTGTGAAATGTGTCCTATTTTTTTTTAATAAATTAACGTATACTAGACAAAAATGGATTGTCTTAACCTTACTTAATTGTCACTTATTAGTTTTATATTGTTTCTTTCTCACACTTTTTTTATGCTCAAGTTGTCTACACATAATCAGGAAAAAAAACATCTAGTTTTGATCCTGGAAATTATGTCATTTGTTTATTGTTTTAATTATTTTCTGTTTAGTAAACATAATAAACCAAAGCTATTCTGCCGTCCCCGCCATATTGTCACTTATTAGTTTTATATTGTTTCTTTCTCACTCTTTTTTTAATGCTCATGTTGTGTTTAAATACACATAATTATAATTAGGAAAACCACCTAGTTTTGATCCTAATAAATAATTTTAATTTGTTTATTGTTTTCTGTTAAGTAAACAAACCAAATCTATTGTGACATCACCGCCATTATCTGACCAACGTTATACGTTCATGACATTCTTTCGACCTTCTCCTGTCTAGACATGGCTATTGTTATGGTACTAGGAGCACATACATATTATATAGAACCAACATATCTACTTTGTAGTTAATATCGTTGTGCGTATCGTCATACTTGTTTCTTTACTGTCGCTCGCTGCGCTCACTGGATTAACAAGTATGCTTGAAGTACGCCTCTCTTTTCAAAATCTAACAGAGTATTTTCTAGTGCTCAGCTGACTGTAACCACTGTTAAGTTGACTAATCTACCGCCAAGCATACCTAACGGTGTGTTCTGGCAGCCATCTTGAGGACCAGTTAGTCCAAACTAGACATGCTCAATCTTAAGACATAGTGTCGTTAACTCGTGTGATAAAGCGCCCTGTTGGTCAAATGGTAAGCTGTAAGGAGTAAAAGAGTATCTATTCTATCAAATAGTTCCAGCCATTTGTATTCTTAACAGGGTCTGTCAAATTATTTTATGAGTAAAACTTTGAAATTGCAAGTCAAAAGCAGAAAGGGTGATTTATCCGTGCTATCGATTTCGTCCGATCTCTGTAAACATTTTGCCAAAAGCAATCTATCGTCCAACCCTTGCGTCCTTTTGTCCCTAAAACAAGACGAGATTTCTTGTTCAGCTATAGCTTCAAGTACCAGGATCACATAGATAGCAGGCGTTGTTCACAGTACAGGGCTTTCTGTTACTTTATGTGAATCCTAGTTTTACAAACGAGGCTTCATCCGCATTCTGAGAGAAGTTGCAGGTCTTATTTGATAATAGTATTATATTTTTTACGAAATAACAAGCCCTGTCTGTTGGCCTTTGTAAAAGCAGTTGTAAAACCAATTTAGCGGCGGGGGGCGTGAAAACTTTCAACTCCATAGTCTGGCCACTTAGTTCATACGAAAAAGAAGAATACTTAATGAGATTTAAAATAGTCACCACCGACAGGAGTCGAATCTGCTATATCCAGGCGACGGTGCTGTCACCCTAGACCACTAAACCACGTAGGTTTTTTAAATGGCAACAGGATTTCTATTTGCACTTCGGAAAGATGATCTGTAAAAAATTATCCCTGAAAAAGTTTGCACCACAACAGTAGATAAATAATGTAGTGTTCTAATTAACATCAATGTAAAAAATAATCTGAATGTAATGAATGACTTGCCAAATACGACGAGATGAATGAAGAAGGCCAATAAATTATTTATCTATTTAGCTAAATAAATATATGTACTTATTTCTGTGCTGACCAGTAAGGCGACCGTGTGTGACCCGCCGCTGGCGAACCGGATTATACCAGATTGGAGTGGTATTGACCGTATCGAGCGTACGTTTCGTGTTTACTGCTGCCGGCTCCTGCTCTCCTGGTATTTGCACTCGCCAGTGTTTGAACTGATTATTGATAGGACCTCTGTGAAAATAGCCCCACAGCTGTTTGTTCGATAAAACAAACAAACAATTTATTCTCGGATATTTGTTTAGTTGGTATTGTTTATGTGACGCACTGCTCGAAATCAATATAGATAAATTGTTTGATAAATGTATTAATAGGTGCACCGTTAGGTCGTATTTTAGTTGTACTATCTATGTTGAACGTTAACGTAGCTCAGCAGACTGAGGTGATCTGACGCGATTACCAAAGTTAAGCAACGAACTGTAATTTTAAAGTGGCATTTTCATCTGGACGGATAATTTATTTTCACATTAAATCGTAGGTCCAAGCCAACTCAGAGTCGGCTTGAACGCTCTCAACACCAAAGCTTGGCAACTTAGCTTAAGCTAATAAGAATAAGTTTCTAGAATACAAAATTTGTTCCAAAACAGACTTCTTAATTGGAAAAAACATTAATAAGATTAGCTTCTTTTTTCAAATACAATACTAGCTGTTTCCCGCGCCTCTGCTCGCGTGTAGGTTGATTTAGCGAATCGAATTTTCCCTAAATTTTGTTTGCTACAAACCTCACGGAGCCCGAGACCTTTCCAACGAATGCAGAGCCGTGGAAATCGGTTCGTGCGTTCTGGAGTTATAGCGTCAGGAAGGAAACCCCGACTTATTTTTATATTAAAGATTGTTAGAAAATTATCTTACCGTGGAATATCAAGTATTATTTTACTTTTACCTAAACCACAATCGAACGAGTAGGGAAACACCAAGGCGGCATCGTTATACTGTGAAGTTGCCTAAGTCGCGTTCTAAGCGGTTTGCCTCCACCTTCATTGTGCGTACCGCCAAGGTGTGGAATTCTTTGTCAAATTCCCTGTTCGATAACTATTATCTAGCGGTATCTAGCGGGCAAGCGCGCTTCACCTTAGATTGCAATATCGCTTACCATAAAGTGAATTGTGATCAAGCGCAAGCCCTATAAGAGTATTAAAAAAAAACATATCGGCCCCTGTATACAGCGAGGAAAGCTCTCAACGTAGATTGCTAGTTTCCGGAGGCTGCGGCGGCCGCCCTTGTTACTGTACTTGCCAGATAAATCGAAAACCTGTCTTATTCCTCTCCTTTTTCGGGTTCCGTAACCAAAGGATACTATAGGAGTATGTTACTTAGACTTAGCTGTCAGCAGGCTGTATCTCATGAACAGAGCTAGACAGTTGACATTTTCACAGATGATGTGTCAAAGTCAAAGTCAAATAAATTGATAACTTCATTATGTAATTATTATATTTTTTGTGTGCACTATACTATGGATGACAATCTGAAATTAAATAAATTATTTTATTATTATTATTATTATGGTATAATACAAAAGTTCTTAAAACTTATTTATTAGGTATCACATAATGGACCCTTCTCGGTTATCGCAAACAAATGAGAAATGAGTTGTACAAATCATTTAGAAAATCGTTAATTTAACCTATTTCTATTGCCACTATAACAAGACTTATTTTCCCCCGCCTCCTTCCATCATCGGACAAGCAAGGAAACACCAAAGCGCCATAGTGTTACTGTGGAGACACCAAAAATGCGTACTAATAAGCGGTTCGCTTCTATCTTCATTGTCCAAACTATAAAGGTGTGGAATTTTTAACCAAATGCTCGGTTCTCCGAAAACTATAATCTAGCGGTTTTCAAGCACGAGTGAACCGGAAAGCGCGCTCTAACTTGGATCACAATATCGCTTACCATCAAGCAATTAGTGTAAAAAAAACACATTAATATAAAAAACAGAAAACAATAAACGTTTAAAACTGGGTTTCTTCTCCCATACATACAAACTTGATTTATCGCCAATCGCGGGTTCTGAAATCTGCTTCTACTCGTATAATTTTTAATTGCAACTTAAAAAAAAACCAAAACCACCGTGAGAATGAATTCCCCACATGGCTAAAATATTACGCAACCAGAAAATCATAAATACACAAGAGATGCGATGCGACATTCGCGGCCTCATTCAAGCTTAGTATTCATGCTCGCCTAGTAAACGGGAGCACAACTCCAGCACGCTCCAATTGAGGCGCATCGCGGAAATGCGAGCTCGCTTTTAGTTCTTCTACAAAGCTCTTCGCGCCTGGTACTTGTATAATACGCGATAAGCCTCTTCAGCTTCCTACCGGAAATTTATATTGAGAAAGTTTGTATTGTTAGGATTTCTGTGGGCGTACTTACACCAAATTTACTGATAATAATTTATTTATTCGTTTTATATATTACAATATTTTTTTACGGTTAGCACCAATTACAATAACTTATCAAGAACTTATGAGTAAGTAAAAAAATATTGAAAAAAAAAACAGTTACAAGAGTTAGCGACACTCTAGTCTAAGGTTGAGCATTTCTAGTTTGGAAAAACTGTCTCTCACGGAGACTTTCGGAACACACCGTTACCTAAGTGCTTTGTCTAAGCTATTTCGAAAGTTGACATTTACAATATACTAAGCTATTGGGTTTGACCTACTTACGATAGATATGTAATATTTTAACTAGTCTAAATATAACTTTAACAACCCTTACAGCGTTTTATGTATGTTTTGGTTCGTAGCACGCAAACTTATGCTATTTCAGGCACAGTGGATGTTTGTTACATTCATATTTTATGGGTCCTCATAACCCTCATCGGTCTTGTCACTCTTTCTTTACCATCGACGGAAAAACAACGGGGTGTAATTTTTTATCTAAACCAGTTCATCCGAACTTCTTCTTCGTATGAGCTAAGTGGCCAAGCTCTGGTGTCGAGAATAATTTTGCATACTTTAAACGAAGAATGAGAATAGTAGAGAGATTTTTTTTTACTGATAGGTTTGCGTTTGACCACAGCTTGCCTGGTGTTAAACAATATTATGGTCTACGATGTTACTCGCTTACCTAGAAAATACCTATTAACTGTAGATTTGAAGACCCCCAGGTGGTTCTCAGGAAACAGGGACTCAGGAAGAGAATTCCAAAGGTTTGCAGTCCTCACAAGAAAGGTAGAAGCGAATCGACATGTAAACTTGTTGTACTTTGGGACTACGACTGTATGTGTACATGTCTCTTCGCCGAGTTTCTGCTTGTTCTGTAATAGAGCGGAGACTGTGGTATAATAAATATTATGCAACTCCGTTAAATATCAGAATATAATTATATTTATAACTCTATGCTTCAAACCTTCGTATTCTCAAAGTCTTGGTATTCCCTAGAACTAGAACATTGAAAACCACGAGTAAATAATCCAAATCGATCTGAACCAGAACATCTCAACTTCAAATATACTAGATTAGAAAAATAGATCACCTACCATTATTCTCAATCAGACAAACAAACCTCTCGACGTATGTCTGTATATATATATTCGTGAGGAAGTAATGTGGAGCGATCCATAATTCAATGTTTAGCTTCTAAAGTGTTTTCTATTTCTGTTTTGGATGGAAAATGCTTTCTATGTAGTTAATTAGAATGAAAGGCAGAAATAAATGATCTATTATTTTAATCATTATTAAGTGCTTTCTAGACAGCCAGTTATTCCGGAATAATCATGCTCAACCTTAATCGGCTGTGTTCCTAATATCTTCTATAATAATTCGTGAAGAACTAATGTGGAGCGATTCAATGTTTTGCTTCTAAAGTGTTTTCTATTTGTGTTTTGGATGGAAGATGCCTTGTAGTCAATTAGAATGAAAAGAAAAAAAAACTTTTAATCGAGCTTTAAACCGACCATGCCAGTTCATACAAAAGTAAATATGATCCAATCTAGTTTAATCCAATCTACTATAATCACATCGGGTGAATTGAGATCTAACTTACGTAAAAATTTTTTTTTAATATTAGGAGACATTCACACACGGCTGGTTAGCCCCATACTGAACCATTTCTAGCTCGTATTATGGTTGCTAACACAGCTGATATACTACATATACATACATACATATTTTATACAGATACATATTTAACACCCAGACCCACAGCCAACAAATTTGGCTAGGCACAAAAATGTTGACCGGGCCGGGAATCGAACCCGGAACCTTCTGATTAGCAGTCCGGCATGGTAACCTTTACGCCAACGAGGCCGTCTACAGACAATGTTACAGTCATTTTTGGAGATATTTTGTAGGGTCATCTAAAATATATTTAACCAATTTTTATGTTAAGGTTTTTTTATTTACACGCTTTATATTAGCTTCACCTGTATGTTTGTTTGTAACCGACTTCTTTGGGCGCGATTTTGACCCACTTTAAACGGCCAGATTTCGTTGAAACTTTGTAGATTTATTGAGGACCGATGACAATACACCAATTTGATAAAATTATTACATTATTTTTGTTTGTTTGTTTGTTTGTAACCGACTTCTTTGGGCGCGATTTTGACCCACTTAAAACGGCCAGATAAGCGTGTTTTTTAGTTTTTTTTAACTATTATTATTCCTTTTGGTCTTTATCTAGCAAATCCGTTTAAAGCTGACGTGACCAGTCCCCCAGTATTGGCAAATAGCCCGCGACAGATCTGCCGAGTGAGATAATCCAAGTAGGCTGTATAAGTAGGCTTCTTAAGTGGGGCAGGGAGGTTGGAGACGTGCCAGCAGCAACAGATAACTTGTTGCCTCCGGTAGTGCCAACTGGCGAGGCCTGGTAGTGTCATTGCCGGCACTGTCGATAACTTACAGACAGGCTTTGTGCTTCTCAAGATACTGTTCTCGTGAGGAAATTAAGTTGGAAAGCATATTGCACTATTTGCTGAAATAGGGATAATGGAATTGGGTAGCGCCTGTGGCTCGGCTTACTAAGGACATCTGACACGATCATCGGGGTTAAGCAACGGTCGATGCAGACACTAATATGGGTGACAATGCTTAAGTCTGGTTTTTAAAAAGTGGGATTTTTAATGTACTTTTACCGTGGGTCTCATAACATATTTTTAGCCTTTTTTAATCAATCTTTATAACGACATTTTAGAAAATAAACTGATAATAATTATACATAATACAATGAAAGACTCTCTAATCAATCATAGATTGTTTTACTATTTTACTAAATGATTAAAATGAAATAAAATTAATATTTATCCCATACAACAAACGTGTATCTATGACACTTCTTAGATGTCATAATTAAAGTTGATGATTTGGTGTCAAATGGAGTCTTTGTTTTACTAAAGTTGTTACTAAACATTTTTAATTGTATTTGTATGTAAAACTATGCAGCATAAAATTCTGAGTCATTCGTTGAGGATGCTTTAAGTACAATGTAAATCCGTCCTTAAATGGTGTTAAGGTTGAAAGTTGCCCTGCATACAATTAGTTCCGAATTGTAAACTAGATGGCGCCACAAGTAAAATTAGCTCGCGCTAACGACTTGTTTCCTCGAATCACATACCACTTAGTATATACTCCATACGCAGCAAACTAGAATAAATAGAATAGTAACTTGGCCGATAAAATGGTTCCACGTGTAATCGTTAAATACCGCGGTGGGCGGGGCAAAACAGCTACGTTTTACGTTAATTCCCACTGTATACTTCACGACTGGGTACGGCGATGGTGGAAAATTCCCAGTTGAATTAATCAAGGAGAGGGAGTTTTATAGCGTTACATAAATTGTTTTCATTTGTTTTAGCAAATTTACATAATGTGAACTGAAACTATGGTAAACAAATGGATTTGCATTTTCCGTTAAGTCGCAATACGGAGGCAAAACCTTGAATATACAATTTTATCGTCATAAATTAAGTAAACAGTAAAGATTTTGTACACAATAAAGATGAAATAGAAATAAATGAAAACGTCTAAAAACAACTAAGTAAGAAAATACATTTTGGTACCATTGACACTCTGGATGGTTCGCCAAACAATTAGGATGGTTAACCAAATTAAATTGAAAAATGAAAATGAAATATTTAGTTTACAATTATCGAAATATAAAAAAAACATTGGAACTTTTTTTTTACATTTCGATTTCTCAGTAACTTAAATCGTTAACGATGTATTTATACCGCTAAAACTGTTAAAAACAGAAATGCAACTTTATCTTTACAATACATATTTTGCGGTTAAATATATTGGTGTTCGTTATCGTGGTGTAGAAGATGATCATAGATATTCAGTGCGATAATGTAGCTAGTGTGATGGATACCTTTACACCATGGGGGCGGGTTATTTTATTGACTAATATTTTGACGTATAGATTTTGTGTTTTGACAGAATTACAAAATTACAAAAAAAAAAAAAACTTTTAGACCGTCTATAGAACAACCCTTAAAAATATTCACCAAATTTTGATACCAATCTACCTTATGGATTTGAAAAAAAAACTTATTAAAAAGAACCTTAATTAAATAAGATTTTTTCTGAAATACTTCAAAATACAAAAGCTATATTTCAGATAACAAAATATGATAAAAATAACATCGCAAATATTTGTAAATGGGGTATTTTATCCATACAATTGTCTGGATGTTGATATTTTCCCCTTCCTTCAAATATTCACCATCAAGCTATACCTACATTATATTCCGTCATCCCGTCTGACACAAAAACCCTTGACAATAGAAGTGTTCCGATATTTCTATTTGTTTGTTCATATAATATAAAAAACACGGAGCGAGCACACTCACTAATGGACACTTATCTCGATAAATAAAGGGGATAGATAAAAGTATCTTTCTCTGTAAAAGGAAATAGGTCAGCGGTTATTTGATTTGCATAAGCATCTAGCATAGCATAAGCAGCCTACTATACATTCCCACTGCTGGGATTCGGGGCCTTCTCTCACTAGGAGAGAGATATAGGCCGTAAAAATATACTACGGATTTGCGGATGACTCACGTTTTCATAAATCAACAATTAACAATATTAAAATTATAAGCTCTAACGATTCTAGATAATACCATAATCTGCAAAAAAGTACTACTGGGACTCGAGGCCTTCTCTCACGAGAGAGAGAGAGCGAGAATTTAGACTAGAAAATTTCATTAGCGGATAAACCCTACAGATTTCGTTATCCGTTCTGGAGAATGGAATGACGAAGCCATATTCCGTTAAGATATGAGTAACTCCATCAAGTAATGCAATTTCTTTACAAAAAGCGTATTTGTTGTAAAACCATCCATCAACGTCAGCGATCTTTCACACCAATCGCCTTGTACTTAGAAAAATATCGAAAGTAAATCCGAGGTTTATCGAAGATTCTAGTGACAAAGATGGCGACTGATTGAGAGTTCGGTAACATTACAAGATGATATTTCCTTTGACTTTGCTGAGAGATCGTTGGAGAAAATAACAAAATCCTTGTTGAAATCTTATCAAAGGATTTCAGCAAGGATTTTATAATTTTCTAGCATGTTAAACCAAATTCATCGTCATCATCATTTACTATTTTATCCAGAGATTATACATACTATATAGCCCGTTCAATCATTTATTTTCTTTTTCTATCTTCTGCTAGCTGACCAGGCAAACGTTGTTTTGCCTCACTTAGGGGTATGAAAAATAGATAGTGTAGCTTATATGACACGTTTGTAGATTTACCATAGCAGCGCCATCTATTGATTACTTACTCAACCCAGTCGAAAGGTATCGACATCTGTTAGAATCATTTGGAGTTAACAGATAATTGTGACTGTCAAATAATAACAGACAGTAATTAGCAATAAATTAAAATTGCGACTATAATTTGAGATTTAAACTATCCTATCTCTCATGTTGGATCGAACTGCACATGGTGTGCGAATTTTATTATAATCGGTTAAGTGGTTTAGGAGTCCATTGAGGACAAACATTGTGACACGAGATTTATATATATTAAGATTAAGATTGTACATACTTCGATCTACTTCGTAGTACTTACTATCTTAGTACTTCGATCTACTATAGTAAATCCACCGTAGTATATTAGAACCGTTTTACTGTAACCGCTTATTTTCTTTTTGTCGGTTGGACGGGCTTTACTCGATTTTATCCTACATCTAGGTATAGGCATCTCGCCTGTCAAACCTAACTGTAGAAGTTTCAATCGACCGATCCTAGAACTGCGATAGCATTTTATAATAACCGTAATGTCAAGGGCGGAGTAGTCAAGGCCAAGCTGGGTTTACCTGCTTACGTTAATACAATTTAACTACTTTTGTTTAATATACCTTTTAATCGGATTGATTTTAAATTTTGGTATCCGCAATTATTTATTGGTATAAAATGTAATTAAAATAATAATAAACCGTTACGGTTCTAAATTCTATATACTCATTCGTAGTTCTGTCTTAAATAATTTGCGTTTAGTACCTAAAGAAGTAAGTGTATTAGCTTATTGATTCCGAGAAAATTGTGCTCTTACAGATTTATATTGTAAGGTTTATAAATAGGAAATAAAGTTGAATTATATGGTTATTTTTAATACAGGCCACAGTGTGAAATCAGACTGTTTACCTAAATTCCCTATGCTGAATAATTTTGCAATATGTCATACGGCACTATGCGCCAATCAAAGTACACTGACGGACTCATAAGCTGCATCAATGTCTTTGGTAGAAACGCTGTAACCAATTATAATTTCAATTTTTTACAAGTATTTAAATATATAGATTATATTATCTAGCTCTAAGTAAACTGAAAGTCATTCATAACAGGTCTATGTTTGTACTCGTATACTGGAAAGGACATTACATTAATGAATTATAAAATCTTCGATGCCATTTACGAGTCCACCAGTGTAGGCTGAGTAGTTCGCTAGCGACTAACGATTAGTTGCTAGCGTAGCAAGTCTGTGTGAGAGAGTGCGCACGCGGGCCGGGTGGGTGCGCGCCGCTCGGCCCGCGTGCTCACCCGCGCCCGTGTTGTAGGACGCACGCGGGCCCGGGTGGGTGCGCGCCGCTCGGCCCGCGTGCTCACCCGCGCCCGTGTTGTAGGACGCACGCGGGCCCGGGTGGGTGCGCGCCGCTCGGCCCGCGTGCTCACCCGCGCCCGTGTTGTAGGACGCACGCGGGCCCGGGTGGGTGCGCGCCGCTCGGCCCGCGTGCTCACCCGCGCCCGTGTTGTAGGACGCACGCGGGCCCGGGTGGGTGCGCGCCGCTCGGCCCGCGTGCTCACCCGCGCCCGTGTTGTAGGACGCACGCGGGCCCGGGTGGGTGCGCGCCGCTCGGCCCGCGTGCTCACCCGCGCCCGTGTTGTAGAACGCACGCGGGCCCGGGTGGGTGCGCGCCGCTCGGCCCGCGTGCTCACCCGCGCCCGTGTTGTAGGACGCACGCGGGCCCGGGTGGGTGCGCGCCGCTCGGCCCGCGTGCTCACCCGCGCCCGTGTTGTAGGACGCACGCGGGCCCGGGTGGGTGCGCGCCGCTCGGCCCGCGTGCTCACCCGCGCCCGTGTTGTAGGACGCACGCGGGCCCGGGTGGGTGCGCGCCGCTCGGCCCGCGTGCTCACCCGCGCCCGTGTTGTAGGACGCACGCGGGCCCGGGTGGGTGCGCGCCGCTCGGCCCGCGTGCTCACCCGCGCCCGTGTTGCAGGATGCACGCGGTGGGCCTGCACTCGGCGCTGGCCATCCGGCGCGAGCGCAAGCGGCGCGCGGAGCAGCAGCGCGCCCGCGAGCGCCGCTACTCGCTGCAGTCCTCGGAGTCCGGCGTCACGTCGCCGCACTGCTCCACCGGCAGCCTGGAGCGGCGGCGGCCGCGCGGCCCGCGCCACGCCGACAACGAGGTCGTGTCCTCCGTGGGCATGCTGCACCTGGGCGTCGTGTTCCTCGTGCTCGGCCTCTTCCTGGTGGCGTCCGGCTGGCTGCCCGACGACGTCACCTCGTGGAGCGCCGTGGGCTCCGTCTCCTGGTTCAACGAGCTCGTGTGCTCCGGCCTGTTCGCGCTCGGCATCGGCGTGTTCCTCATCGTGCTGCACAAGTACCTCACCAAGAGCGAGGAGGACGCGCTCGAGGACTACGTGCAGCGCCAGCTGACGCGCTCGCGCTCCGGCCACCGCCTGGAGCGCGACGCGGAGACCGGCGGCATGCACACCAAGCACGCGCGCCGCGCCCGCGCCTGCGAGGTGCCGCCGCCGGAGCCCGACACCTACACGGAGCCCGCGGCGCACGGGTTCCTCAACGCGCTGGCGGCCGGCGGGGACACGCCGCTCGAGCAGATCGCGGAGGAGGAGGCCTCGCTGGCGAGCGAGTCGGAGCGCCGGCTCGGCCGCTTCAACCGCGACACCTACTGCGGCACCCTGGCCGCCAGCCAGTCCCCGGGCTCGCCGGCCGACACGCGCGAGCTGCTGGACGGCCGGTACCTCGTCATGTCCAGGATGTGAGTGCCCGCCGCCGGCTCGCTGCTGCGGACCTGCCACTAGCGGAGGAGCCACTCACACTTCCGAAGAGGCTTAGTAGTTTAAGCTTATCCGAATGCGCAGATCTACGATAAAGCTTTAGCCGAAAAGAAACTATATAATTAAATCTCGTTGGTTTTTAATTAGTAGAACCAATTTAAATCGTTCTGCCATAGATAAAATGGAAACTAAAACTGTTATGTAATTTGGCGCATTCGAAAAAGCTTATACTAGCTTATACTAGGCGAGGATTGTTCGGAAGGAAATTGATAACGTTGTGATTCGATTATTGAAATGATCTCGCTAAGGATGAATGGGCGAGGCGGCGCGACGCTTCCGGCGAAGCTTATCTGTTCACTATTCGTGGATGCTTCTCAGGACGAGTATATTTTAACAGACGGACCAACTCTCTGGTAGAACTTAGCAGTAAGTGGCATCGTGCGATCGAGTTTACAACTGCATCGTGACACGGGACGAGGTCTCTGCCCGGTGGAAAAACTAAACATGGCCTTTATTGAATAGTTTGGCAAACATATGGCCTTGTATTTTCTCTTGCCGTTTCTATTACAAATACCTCTTAAATATGTATACTTTGTCATGATAATCTAAAAGATAGTTCCGTTTTCATAATATTTGAAATTAAAGAGATGGTGCAGTTGTAAATGAAGTGAATGTCTTATTACGTATGAATTCCGCATGAATTGGCTTGAGACTGATTGATATTTGTACTGTTCTTATTATACCATACTTGTCAACTTTTATAAGATATTAGCGTTCGTTCTTTGTCTTTAATTCTGTAAGTGTAACTCGTATTTATTGATGATGACAGATACACATTTTATGTTGTGGTTGGAATGACTGTGCCAAAACTTTGCTCTGGCAAATTTGTCGCTTCTATCTGTTGTGGTTATTGCTTGAAGCGCTTTTGGGCAACGATCGGCCCGTGGGCCGGATCCAGTCTGTCTTATTTTATAAACCGGCCCGCGATTTATACTTGATTCGTCTCTGCATGGTAGGTCGTGAGAGAACAAAGCTTTTGTTCTGAAGTTTCAAAACCAAGTAGACCGTTACACTTACATCGGTATTAACCTCAAAAGTACCATAATGAATGAATGAATGAAAAAGGTTTTATATTTCCTGCTTTGCCCCGCGATATAAAATTGTAAAGTTTGGCACGCAACACTCTAAAGGTTGCCCATTAGCTTAAAAAGATTAAAGCGTTAAGAAGCGTTTTGTGAATTTTATTTTAAAACGTACATTCCACAGAATTAATGCATATTGTTTTATTCATTAATACAAAATTAAATTCAATGTTTTGTTTAAGTTATCGGTAGTTTAGTTAGTAAGAATGTACCTTAATGGTTGGATTAGATCCATATTTTGTTCATTAATTATGTTGCCATATGAGAAACATCTAATAAACTAAAGGTAGTGTCAATTACATAAAAAGCCTCTACCTTCTTACTGAAATTAAACTAGATATCTATGCCTATATATTGCTTCAAGTATATTTAGGTATATGTAACGCGAATAAATAAAACATTGTACGTTTTTTCGTCTCATTCGCACTTATTAGTTGAGCGAGCGAGAAGAAAATAACTTTGAATGAATGAATGAAATGTTTTGAAATTTGAAATGTTTTCTTCATTCAAATGTTTTGGAATTTGAAATGTTTTCTTCATTCAAATGTTTTGGAATTTGAAATGTTTTCTTCATTCAAATGTTTTGGAATTTGAAATGTTTTCTTCATTCAACAAAACGTGGTTCTAATTCCAACTGTAATTTTAATTTAATTTTATGGCTGTGAAAACTATTCCACGGGACTTGACTAGTCAAATTAATTGATTCCTGTAAAATAGAGTATGATGATATTAATAAGCTTATACGCACGAGCTTAGCTTCAAAATGCTCAAATGTATGGTGATGTTTATTACTTCTTCGATTTATCTTCTCCTAGTACTTTTTGTAACATTTGTAGCTATTGTTGTCATTTTAAAAACTCCTTTATTTGATAAACTTTATCAAATATTTAAAATCTTTGATTTTAATATAATTTATGAAGTCATATCTACATAGTTTAAAAAGGATTACCAATATAAAAAAGCCAAAATGTGCTTGTGGCTTATATTTTGCCCAATAAATGAGCAGGGCAGCAGCTATTCAGCAGGGTAATGCAGCCAGTAGACACAGATCCGAGAACATTTAGGGTAACAGAGGTTTTCAAACTTAGTCAAAGCTAAGTAAGCATTAATTAGTTACTTACGAGGCTTAGAAAACTTTACTCTATACTCTTTTCAGTCACTTTTATTCAAGATTTTATAGGAATTTAAATTTGTATTTGTAAAAGTTTATCAAAAAAAACTTGAGAGGTGTCAAGAGACACCCGGATGGAACGAAGATCCTTTCGATTAATTATTGAAGGAATTGTTATATATATATATTTTTTAAGTTATGAATTATTAACAAAAATAATGTAATATAAACTTAATCAGCAGCCTCAATCGCAACTCCACCTGAAACGAATGGCGCTGTTGTCAATTAGTGAATACTTTCATTGATAGCCGTATTTGACTTCCGAACAAATTTTGGAGATGCGACGTTGCCATACCGTGCGCAAAAAGTGTCGTGACAACTTTTCGTAAGATTTTTTTCCGTCTAAGGAACTTCGTTCCAAAAACTGTTTCTAATTATCATATAAATTTCCCGTAACTTTGTACCTTCGTCTAAGTGCTGTCTGTAAACATTGCCTTATTAAGAAAATAATTCACATTATTATGAATAAATAATATTATTGTAAATTATTTATGTGAATGTAAGAGCACAATTTTCTATAAGTTATAATAGTAATTAGAAGGAAAAGAAAAATATTGTACTAAAAATGTATGGATAAGTTAACTTATTACTAGAATATTATATCATGTTTTTGATTGTATCGAGGGTTGCCACAAAAATCCTTAAAATCATACGAATTTACATTGATTTGATAAAAAAAGACTACTTTTAGCTTATACTAGGGGCAAAACCTTGGATTTACCGCTGTTATGTCATCGGTTATAAATTTAAAATTGACAAGCTTTTTAATTTAGTAAATATATTGATATGAATTGATTTCTGTTGATAAAACAACCTTCAGAAAGAATTTTCAGTAAAATTAACTGTTTATAATTTATAACGCTACAACTAAATTCAAGAATTCGCCCTTGGTCTCCCAATAACTAAAAGAATTATAGTAAAAAAATATAATTTTCGTTTCATGATTATGAAATTTTCTACTCGACTGCATCGTTAATATATTCAACCCTTGATACTGTTTCTGTCATTGTTAGAAAACGCTAGCTCGGTGTTGTGTCAAAATTGGAATATTTACATGTTTAGAAAAGTACGAGAATGGATACCAAATATTTCACTAATATAATAATAGAGAGGAAAGTTTGTGTGTACGTATGTATGTTTGTTACTCATCCCTGATCCTTTGTGATTTTGGTGAAATTGTTTCGCGATAGCTTAGATGAAATAAAACGTCATTCCTTTTTATCCCACTGTAGACGTATTTTACTGCTGGGTATGAATTGGCTTTTCATCTACGTAGATCTTGTATAGACCTTCGTCCAGGTAAGAACAACGACTTAAATGATGTCATCAAGGTTTTAAAACTTTTTTGTAATTAAAAAGAAAAGTGGGAACACCGCGGGGTGCGTATACAGTTAAAACTATAAAAATGCATTAAGAAATTAATTATGTACTTGATTTAATGCAACGCAATGAAGATAAATAATGAGTATATTCAATGTTGTATCTAGTATTTGATGACAAAACACAGATACCTAAAATGTAATAAATTTAATTTACTTCGCACAAAATAATTATGCTGCTGTTTTATAAACGTTATTTCATTTTGAGACGAAATGAAATATGAAAGCTTACAATCCGTTTCAAATACTATGCGACTTCGGCCGTGACGTCACATTTGGTAAGATTTGCAAAAAAAATATCTTATATTATTATTTATTTGTTAGATTATAAATTATATTCATGATATTCTTATCAATATGAAATAGAAAACCAGTTCTATTTCAGTTGCAAATTATACCACATGTTTATCAATGTCGTCAAGACTCAAGTCGCATAGCATCTGAACAGGGTTGTAATTGCTTCAAAAATTAAAACATTGAATAATATTCTTAAGGCGAAGAGCAAAATCTTGATTTTACAGATATAAATCGTAAACGCTAAAAACAATCGAAAAATAGCTTAAACTACTCTAAGAATATTTATACTTATTTTGGAACAAATCACACTTATCATTATGACAAAAAGCTGGTTCGAAAAACGTAATTTAAGTTTTTTCAATCAATTTTTTTTCTAATTCATAAGTTGATTGCTACCAACATTAGGATTAAGACTTGTTTAGAAGTCTTTTAATCTATTTTTTCGACATTTTTTATTTTAAGTCATTATTGATTTATTACAAAAAAAAAACTGTAAAATTAAGATTTTGCCCTTTTCTAAGCCTAAACAAGAATTTGAAATGAAACTGCATTAATTCTTTCATAATATACGATATAATACAGAATTTTGATCGCACATTATTACATAGTTTCTAAAATTGATAGATATTGCACATTAGTTATGAATCTTGTGCCTATACTACTTTTATATATTTAGGTATTTTAATAGATTAATTTTAACAAATTTAATACCGTAAGTGTCACTTTGTACATAATTCATTGTCATATCAAACAAACTCTTTCGAAAAACGACAATCAACATTCAAATCGTATTCTGTAATACAGGGTTATTCCAAAAGACTGTGTGAAGCTCGAAAGTCGTAAATGTATATCACTACAATCTTTACTACGGGGTAACACTGAAATCGCTAAAGAAACATATAATCTTCATATATATAAATCTCGTGTCACAATGTTTGTCCTCAATGGACTCCTAAACCACTTAACCGATTATAATAAAATTCGCACACCATGTGCAGTTCGATCCAACTTGAGAGATAGGATAGTTTAAATCTCAAATTATAGTCGCAATTTTAATTTATTGCTAATTATTGTCTGTTATTATTTGACAGTCACAATTGTCTGTTAACTCCAAATGATTCTAACAGATGTCGATACATTTCGATTGGGCGGAGTAAGTAATCAATAGATGGCGCTGTACCCCTGAGTAAGGCAAAACAACGTTTGCCGGGTCAGCTAGTGTAATATAAAAAAAAACAAAAGATTACGTCCAAGCTCCTTGCCCAAACGTGCCCATCAGACTCGCAGCATTCCCCCGCTGTATTGCAAGTATTTGCTGTCACACACTCCCCGGCCCAACAGAAATATTAGTGATATTTTTAACCGACTTCAATAAAGCAGGAGGTTATTCGATTGTATGTTTTTTTTTACGTTCACCGATTTCTCAGCCATTTCGTTTGTGAACAAATTATCAAAATTATTTTTTGGTATAAGATCATTCCCTTAATTTGTTTCGTTTTTTAACACCTGACACAAAACGGATGGGTTTTTATAAGTTTGACGTGTTTTTGTGTATGCGTGAGCGAATGTGTGTGTGGATGTGTTTGTCTGTCTGTGGTATCGTAGCTCTTGGTGTGACGGGTTATTTGTTTGAAAGGTGTGTTAGCTGGGAGTTTTCTTTGCTATGTTTGATTAAAATCGGTCCAAAATAGCCGCCGTCATTAAATTCCGGATTTTTTTTCACTCTAACTAGGTCAGCGCTTGACCACAAATTCATCTGATGGTAAGTGACATTGCGGTCTACGGTGAAACGCGCTTACCTAGAAAGAACTGGTTCACTCTCGCCTTAAAAATCGCTAGATTATAGTCACACATACTTTTCCACAGCTTCTCCAATATAGGTATCTAATGAAAGAACTACTACTTACAAGTAAAATGTACATAATTTATGATAAATTCAAATTCAAGATGGCTTGTATCAGAAATCATAATGGGCGGTTTTTTTTAACTATTTGTTTTCAAAACTTGCTGCTATAGTTAGTGATTTTCGTATTGATAGTACATTGACCTCTTTCGACTTAGCACAGCTTTTCCAGGAAACCCTGTAAGCCTACACATTGTTATAAGAATACGCCTTTACAATGTAATCCGCCAAATTAATATGTAAATAAAAGACTTGGCCGCGTGCTTCGCTGAATGCTTTATCAAGAAGCACCATTCGTGACGACACGCGATTTACCTCTTATAGATAGATAGGCACGTTAATTTAGTAGTTATTTATTTGTCGCTGTTCACATCTTCCGACACTTTGTCGGTTGGTCATATAATGGTGGCGATTCAGCGGCACACACGAATAAACTAAATTTAAAGAAGCCCCGTCTCTTTTCATCTTAGGTGGCCAGAAAGAGACGGCACGTTCTGAACCACACACAAAACAACTAAAATCACGTCAAATATGAAAAATGTAAGCGATTTTAGAGCGCACCCAATTGTATCAGATCTAAATCTGACGTGTTTGACGTGATTTTAGATGTTTTGTCAATGGTTTAGATCGTACCATCTATTTTTGGTCATTTATGACGAAAAGAGACAGAGCTACTTTAAATTTAGTTTAGTCGTGTGTGCCGCTGAATCGCCACCATTATTGGAAAAATACTTTAGTCGATCGAGTCGTGGCTGATATATTAACCTCATAGGGAATATGCATGTTTAATAGCTTTATTCCACTGGAAAAAAAAAACATATTGGTAATGGGTGTAATTCACCTAATAGGGAATATGCATGTTTAATAGCTTTATACCACTGGAAAAAAAACATATTGGTAATGGGTGGTATTGCAGTCGATCGTGTCGTGGCTGATATATTAACCTAATAGGGAGGGAATATGCATGTTTTATAGCATTATTCCACTGGACCAAAAAAAAAAACAAAAACTCTGGACATAATGTGCAAAATCTTATTTAAATGTGACATGTTATTTTAAATTGACGTTGTGTTTCTTTTTATTGACTAAAAGACTTTAATAGATAAATATATCTAGTATTTAAAATATTAAAACTTTTTTATTCGACATGTGGAAACACTGCCATAAATTCTACTGGATTATTTGGATACTTGAAAGACAAGCCTGTTCTTATCGGCCACAGAATAAATACAAGTTTCTTTATTGACATTGTGGACATTGACGTAACGTTGCGATTTGACAAATGGTGCCGTTTTACGCGACTGCACTACCTCGGATAGAGATGTAGATGTTTTTAATTAATTAATATAAGCATTTATATACGGTCTATAGAAGAAAATAATAAATTTAGATATAATGTCAAGGCTAAAAAATATTTCAAAATCAAGTCTAACAATGTACAAAATAACATGCATATTCCCTTTTGGTGCTTTTCACATTTGTCCCACGCGAGAGGACTCCGATAAAAGTATCGGATCCGACAAAGTGTGAACCGACACACGACACGACTGCCAATCCGATAAAGCATCGGAAGGTGTAATCAGCCTCCTTCTGTCACAAGTTTTGGTGTTGAAGCTCAACATTGTTAGATGTGTTTTGTAATATTTTCCAGTTTCGATGTCGTGAAAATTTTTATGAACGCTTTTGCGCATTTTTAAACAAATTATATACACACTTATATTGCACATTAATGTATCTACTAGATATTAATACAATTCCGGAGTAATTTTCTTATTCAACGGTGCCATATTTATAGTCATGGTTTTTTAAATCCATTATTTCCAGCTAACTAGAATAAACGGAAGAGTAACTCCATACAATTGCCGCTTAAAATTTGGATCCATCTACGCACACAATTATACTGCTATCCCAACGAAACACACACACACAAAGCTCGTACTCGATTGGTCGCCGCCACACCATGTGACGCCACGCGGGCGCGCGGGTATCTGTTTTGCCCCGCCCACCGCGGCATTTTACGCGTGGACGGTGGAACCATTTTATCGGCCAAGTTCTATTTAAGAGTATTCTATTTATTCTAGTTCGCTGATTATTTCTTATGTTGTGACTTGATCATTTTATCATTTGTAGAATTGTTATGAAGAAAACTTCTTGAATCAGTCAGTACCTACTAAAAAATAAAGAAACTTTTTGAAATCGAATCTACATATTTTAGGTAATTAAAAATAGATATTTTCAAAGCAATAGTAGCCTAGAAATTTCTTATTTACTAATACAAATTCAAAAATGATTCATATAACATATTATGTAGGAAAGAATATACTGTACCTGTTTACATAAATAAACATTTTATATATTTAAATCGGATTTATGAAATTGTTCGTTAAAAATGAGTACATATAGTTTTACAAATTTAACAACTGTTATGTTTGCGTGTGACTACAGTTTGCTTTGAAGTTAAGCTACGCAGTGGTCTACGATGTACGCTTACCGCTTATTTTCTGTATTTAGCTATCTTTCTTGAATTGACATAATATAAACTGACGTCGGTTATCTTCTATTGTCCAATATTTGTTTTTTTTAAGAAAAAAATAATATTATTTAAAATAACCAACCTAATTACAATACTTCCCAGATACTAAGTAACCATTTTGCAACGAACAATTTCCATAAACTTTATTTACCTAATTCGTATTTTTTTCACAAATGTGTTGAAAAACGTCATATTATGATGCACGTGTGTATTGATGATCGATGATGACCGCTCTCGGCTCTCTGTAGACCCTCACCTGTCGCCTCGGGTCTCTATGGCACCTCAGCAATAATGACCAACATTACACACCTGTACCATAATGTACCATCATTACACTGAAATTTTAATTACGACACTTTTATTATTCCAATAAAATTATCATCATTCAACTTGTGGAGTGTTTTTTTTATTACGTACCACATAAGTTATTAGAGTAATTGAGTACATACGAGGAAGTGTGAAAGTGGCCCCAGTGAGGGAGAAAATAAAGAGTGGAAGGTTAGCGTGGTATGGACATGTGATGCGTAGAGAGGAGACGCATGTCACTAGGAGATGTATAGAAATGGTAGTGCAAGGAAGAAGAGCAAGAGGCCGCCCGAAAAGACATGGATGGAGTGTGTGAATGAGGACATGAGAGAGAAAGGATTGAGTGTGGAGATGACGTCTGAAAGAAGAGAGTGGAAGAAGAAGATCTGCTACCGACCCCACCTAAGTGGGATAAGGTAAGGAAGAAGAAGATAAGTAATTATGAAAACATAAATCCAAACTATGATTTTACCGACTTCAAAAGTCTTACTTACTTACTTACTTGATGTGTAGGCTCCTTTCCGCAACTAGAAGTCCTTCGGCTTCCACTGTGCGTAGGGTTCAAAAGTCTTGTCTTTTGGCTTGATTTTTTATGGTGGTTGAGCTATTTCTAGTGCTTGTCTGGCTAGTATATTATATTCCAATGTTTTATTTCAAACATATCTTTTAAGGACATTTTACGATTTTAAACTTTACAAAAACATTCACAATAACTGAACTTACCACTTAAATTTCTCTTTACAAGAACTCTTTTCAAGATTTATAAAAATTGTATCAAAGACCACCTATCAAACACTTAAAAAACATTTTTACAAATCGGTATGTATTAAATACCTTTAAACTTTCCACATTACATGTGATATTTACTCAATCATACTGGGTTAGAATAGTATTCTCTTTTTGTTGGACTATATCAATGAAGATACATAAAAGGTTTCATCCTTCTTCTTCTTAAAGCTTAGCACCAAGTAACCACCCTTACGTTGATAAATCTGTCACCAAGCATCTAACAGTGTGTACTGATGGTCTTCTTGAGAGACAGTTATTCCAGACTATGCTCCACCTTGGCCCTGAGTGCCTTACTCTTGTGGCTTTACTCTAAAGAGTAAAAAAAAGAAATTACCAAAGGGATAGTCAACATTATTTTGAGGAGTCATAGATAATATCTACAGTAATCAAAAGTTTATTAAAAACAGATAATGGTGGCAATTCAACGACACACACAACTAAACTAAATTTAAAGAAGCCCCGTCTCTTTTCATCTTAGGTGGCCAGAAAGAGACTGCACGTTCTGAACCACACACAAAACAACTAAAATCACGTCAAATATGAAAATTGTAAGCGATTTTAGAGCGCACCCAATTGTATCAGCTCTTAATCTGACGTGTTTGAAGTGATTTTAGATGTGTTGTCTATGGTTTAGATCGTACCATTTCTTATTGGTCATTTATGACGAAAAGAGACAGAGCTACTTTAAATTTAGTTTAGTCGTGTGTACCGCTGAATCGCCACCAATATATTATTTTATCAGCGGCACAGCTTAAATAACGTATATATATCTAAGACAAGGTAAACGAGCGCTACGAACCTATTCTATAAACAAGCGAAGGTTTAGTTAGGTCAAGGTTTGTAGAGAGAGTTTTAAGGGACGTTCTAGAGAGTTCTACAGCTTACTACACTGTTAGGAAGGTTAAACCAAAGGTCCAACCAATTTAGTAAATGTTTTGTGATCTAGTTTGCAGGTTTGGGATGGGTAACCGAAAAGTGTGGAAGGGTACATGTGTGTTAGTTAAAACTCTCGACACTCAAGTTTAACCACTAAGCTTTTACGATAAATATATTTTTTTTTACTGATCCAACTATGAAAGTGTTTAGCCGTAATAATTCAATTTCATTCACATACCAAAAATTAAATTACGGGTGCCCTTTTTAAATTTATTTCATTTGTATTTTCAAAGGTACCTAAACCATAAACAACTCAATATTATGTAAGCGAATAAATACGAAAATAGCATTTTTACTGTAAGATGCCCCCTTATTTTTTTTTTGTATATGTTGTTATAGCAGCAACAAAAATACACAATCTGTGAAAATATCAGCTATCACGGTTTATGAGATTCAGCCTGGTGATAGACAGACAGCGTAGTAATAGGCTCCCGTTTTTACCTTATAGGTACGGAACCCTAAAAAATATTTATAAAGCTGTCTATCAGATACGCTTGTTTCTCGTCTACGCAAAATAAGCACGTAACATAAAAAAGTTAACAAATTTTAAATTACAAATCCAAGCTAAAGTACTTTCGGTAAGTATTTTTCTTTCTTTCAAAATATTACTGAAAAGAATTTCGTAAACATCCATTTGCGAGAGAGAAAAAGAAATAGCGTCATTAAAAGTTTACGGCGAAGCAAATATCATTAGAGTGAGGGATGGAGGCTGATTTTAACAAATAGCTGGGGAAAGGCTGGCGTGTTGACTGATCATCTTCTACGTGTTCAGAAAAATACATTGATTAAAAATTACACGCAAAAAAAATTAAGTTAAGGGCAAAATTTTGAATGTACATTTTTTCGCTATAAATCGTAAACTGCAAAAAATATTGATAAAATAGCTTAAAATAAAAATGGTTGCCTGTAAAGTCGGTTTTACGGGCGAAGATTTTACGTGACATCGTCCAACTATGATCGGTCTGCCGCGCGCGCAGCACGCGGCAGAACGATCATAGTTGAGTGGGAGAGAGACGCAAGGCATTCGGCGGGCCTCTCTCTCGTTCGGTGACTCATCGTAACGTTACCGGGCGTTACACTTTTTCATAAGTGACTCCCAGCCGCAACCTAATTTAAGACGTTGTCACGTCAAAAAAAATAAAAATAAATAAAAAGTCTTTATTTCAGGCTAGTTGTACCCACATGATTACATAAAGTTAATATTAAATTGTTGATACTGTAGAGGGGTGCCAGTCAAATTTTAAATTTTTAAAATAAAATAAAATACAACGGCACGAATATGGTGCCAGGTCACTTTTTGTTCTGGTCTCTGTGAGCAGAGATCCAGCGCTTATAATATATGGGACTCTGGACGTCGTCAGACACAGCCACGAGAATTTTATTGACAGAACGGCGCAGCCCTTTCCAAAAAGTAGCTTAAAAACTGTCTAAACAACCACTCTAAGTAAGCCAAATCAGTACCAATCAGACTTATGAATTAAAATTAAAAATGGTTCAAAAAATCAAATATTCATATTTTAAGCAGGTTTTTTTCATTGATAGGTCTGATCGGCGCCAAAATAAGTATAAATATTCTGTTCGATACAAAATGAGTGGACTGTAGCAAGTTCTGATTCTCACAAGGAAATTGCGAAACTTAGATAGGACCACGTACCTTTCATCCACGACGCCACTCCCCGGGACAACTCCTCGCGTCTGGCGGCAGCTTGATGGGTAACGATCGTCAAGCTCTTTGTTGAAATTCAGAACAGTATTGTACACGGCACAGTAAAATATCCTCGTCGGTGAAGCGACGCGCGACACGATTTAGGATATACAGTCAAACCTGGATAAGCGAGAGTTCAAGGGAGCACAATCTCATTCTCGCTTATAGAGGTTTCTCACTAACCCGAGTTTCTTGCTAATGCAGATACATGTGTAGCGTTTCTCTCTTATAGAGGTACGCAGCAATAATAAGACATTTATTCATGATTTATGTAATTTTATTTTACTAAGAACTTATTTACACTTAAAAAAATCCGTCAATTTCGTTTGGGTTTCTGTTTTTGTATTATGTATAACTCATAAATTTTGTCGAATATTGCTTGATCAACAACCGCCGCGTATTCAAAGTACTGATGGACCGTCTCCAACGCATTTAAAGCTTGCTTCATTGGAATGATCTTTATTTCTGTTTCCGGAATCTGTGCCTCGTCTTCACTGTCATTTCCAGCAATACAGGTGTTCACACAATTTTTAACGATATCGTCGTCGGTTTGTTCTCCAGCGGTTGTTACGTTGTCGTCAATTTGAACGAAATCTTCGAAGCTCGGCATTAACATATTGGATTCGTGAGACACAAGCTTAGTCCATTCCTCGTTCATTCATTCTTGAAGCAGTTTTTGACAGTAACGTCACTTACTAAGTACCATGCTTTTCTAGCAAATTTCATAGCTAGAAGTACGTTAATTTCAGGGCTACTGTTTTCTTCCAGACTCGTAAGAATATGTTTAACGACTTCTCTACGATAAAAGCGTTTAAAAGTGTGAATGATGCCTTGATCTAATGGTTGAAGTTTACTAGTTGTGTTAGCAGTAAAAACATTACTTTTACGTTTGCAAGTGTTGGTAAGTCCGTATGAGCAGAACAGTTGTCAATTAATAACAGAATTTTTTTTCGGTTTATCTTCATTTGTTTGTCAACTTTTTTCAACCAATCTTTAAATAATATCTTGGTCATCCAAGCCTTTGTATTATTGGCATAATCAACGGGTAGAGTCTTGACACCTTTAAAACATCTAGGTCGCTTTGATTTCCCGATGATGAGAAGTGGGAGTTTGTCCGTACCACTCATGTTTACACACTGGAGAAGTGTAAGGCGTTCCTTGCTTTGTTTTCCTCCATGGCATTTTTCACCTTTCTGTGTCAAAATGTTTTATCTGGAAGGCACTTGAAAAACAAAGCAGTTTCATCCGCGTTGTAAATATCGTCTGGTTTATACCCTTGTAAAAGATTTGGCAGATCTTCAGTCCAGTGGTTGCACACACCTTGGTCCACAGATTTACTTTCCCCAGCTGCTTTTTTGAAAGCTATATCATGACGCCTTTTAAAACCCTCTAACCAGCCGTTACTAGCAGAAAAGTTCTGGATTCCCAGTTTTGTAGCAAACTCTTTTGATTTTTCTTTCAACAAAGGTCCATCTATGGGAATGTTCTTATCGAGAGTTTGTTTTATCCATTCCAAAAGGCACTTTTCGATATTGGGAAATTCAGAAACTCTAGCCCTTTTAATATTTCCATGTCCATCAGAGCACTCAGACTTTATAGAGTCTTTTGATTTTATGATTTTATAATAAGTGGATTCTGGTAAATTAAACTCCCTCTGAATTTCATTTCGCGATTTTCCGGATTCAAACGCATTCACTATTTTGAGTTTATCACTTAATGACAGTATTTTAATTTTCCGTTTTGACATGATGCAGAACAGAACTTTCCTTCTCAACTGATGAACGATAAACTGAGTAAGTCCGACAAACAGGTCGGTACACAGGCACACGTGTCCATTTGAAAATAATGCGATAAAATAACAACATTATTTAGTTCTACGAAATAGAATAGGAACAATATTGACGAGGAAACAATACAAAAACAATAGTAAAAAGTTCCACGAAAGTTAAGAATGAGTCATAAAATAGCAGATGTTAAATTTGTAATTTGTTTTGTCATTTATTCCCCCTAATTAATATACATAAATAAATAAAGCTCGACTGTCGCTTATAGATAAGTAGCATTCTCACTTACAGAGGTCCATGAGGGAAAAACGACTCTCTCTTACAGAGGTTTCTGTTTCTCGCTAATAGAGGTTTTGGGAGCTTAAAATGACGGGTCTTGGCTATTACTCTCACTTATAGAGTTTTCTCACTTATCCAGTTCTCACTTACCGAGGTTTGACTGTATAAGAGAGTAACTCTGTACTACGGCGCGGCGATGATACGAGCGCGGGTTGTCTCCCATACGATTCCAGAGTCACTGCCTCAGGCCGCGACGCGCGGACTGCAGGTTTTGTAGTTCTACCCTCATTTCACAATAATACCTTTATGAGGATCGAACATATTCTAAGAGTATTTTTTAACAGAATACAGATATTTATTGATAACTAAATATTTACAAGTCAAGATAATAATATAAAATATTTTAATAATAATTATTTACCATAAAATGCGGTATTCATATCATTATGAAATTCTCTAAGAGAATAATAGGATTCGCCTACTAAAAATTGTTTTAATTTAGCTTTAAATATAGAGACAGAAGCTGCATCTTTTATACTACTAGGTAGTTTATTATATAGCTTAGGGCCACAAACGTAGACCGATTTTTCAAATTTGGCTATCGAGTGGGCAGGTGTGGCGAGCCTGTCCTTCCACCTAGTGCCGTACTGATGGGATGCTCCCTGTGCGGTAAACTCCTCAGGATGAGTCCTCACAAACATACATACTTGGAGTAATAGGATGCTCGGTAAGGTGAGAATTCCTAGCTCAGAGAACTTAAGCCATTTTGACGTGACATCGTCTTAAATTAGGTTGCGGCTGGGAGTCACTTATGAAAAAGTGTAACGCCCGGTAACGTTACGATGAGTCACTGAACGAGAGAGAGGCCCGCCGAATGCCTTGCGTCTCTCTCCCACTCAACTATGATCGGTCTGCCGCGCGCGCAGCACGCGGCAGACGTTGTCACTTAAAATCTTCGCCCGTAAAACCGACTTTACAGGCAACCATTTTTTACTATATTTTTATAGCTAAAAAACTGTAAATTAAAGATTTTCCTCCTGTCTTCGTCTTACGATAGATTACAAAACAATTTTACAACTTGTTTTTTTTTTGTTTTGTTCCAGATATGCTCCAATCGTTATTGCAGCCAAGAGAGAATCAGCGGTGTAAGTAGTAGTAGATGGTGGACTGAGTGTGCTTCGCTGTAGACACATGCACCAACCGGGACAGGGCCACTGAGAGCCCTGAGAAATTTGCCTGTTTGAAGTTTGCCTGCTGTGTGATAACATTCATTGATGCGTCGTTGTTAGTTGTTAGGAATTATATTGAATCTTGTCTGGTAATTAACTGATTTTAAAAAGAAGGAGGTTATAAGTTTGACGGTAAATTTTTTTGCATATGCTCACGGGTTTTTTTTGTATTTGTTTTTTTTTACGCTTAATAGGCTTGCGCTTGGCCACAACTCACCTGATGTTAAGTGACATTGCAGTCTAAGATGAAGCGCGCTTGCCTAGAAGAAACCGGTTCACTCTCGCCTTGAAGACAGTAAGGTTGTAGTTCAGTGGGAACAGGGATTCCGGCAAGGAGTTCCACAGTTTGGCCGTCCGTACTAAAAACGTTGAAGCAAAGTCTCTTATATTGCTGTCGTAATTCGTTTATTCGGCATATTTGGCAAACAATTACATTATTTGGGTGGTATATTTGACAAAGCTTTTGTTTTATTCGCCTATTTGACAAATATTGCGAATACTAATTGTTTGTGTGTTCGTTTGTGATGGCCGTATTAACATAGCTTGTATTTGCATGTCCGCGTATTTGTCAATATTTTTGGCGAAAACTGCAAGCAATGAATACCAAATACGAATATAGAATATACGATAGGAATTTGAAGTGCCAGTTTTTGAAAGCTTTTGATGCGATGTTAGCTCAGTTGGGTGAGCTGCCACTTCACGTCCCGAAGGTAGTAAGTTCGATAGAGAAGTTCGTGACGGAAAACATTGTAAGGTATCTATAGCATAGTGGTAGGGCATTTTCTAGTGCTCGTCTGACTAGTAACAACACTCAAGTTGAAAAATCAGTCGTCAAGCCTCTAACCTAACCTAACAGTGTGTTTCGGCAGCCTCCTTGACAGCCAGTTCTTTAATACTAGGTATACTCCACCTTAGACCAGAGTGTGGCTTACTCGTGTGATTGACGCGTCCTGCTATTTAACCAGCAGCGCTCGGCTTACTAAGGTGACCTGACGCGATCATCGAGGTCTATGATGAGTGACTAAGCACAAGACTGTCTTTTAAAACGAGGCATTTTGATCTTGGCAATCATCGGTCAGATGACACGTTAAATAGTAGGACCCGGCTTTTAGTCTTAGTACAAGAAGTTGTCAAGCTAATTCAGGTGCTGCCTTCGGGCAGCTTAAAAAAACTCTAGGAAGTTGCGAACAATAAGTGATCCGCCATTTTATAGCGGCGGCCATCTTAGCCCCAAATTTCGAATAAACATAGCTGCAGAAAGAACAATCAATTTGGTTCATTTGTTCGGGAGCTACAATACACACACACAGATATCGTAGTTTTTGCGTGGGATGCCAAAAAGCTCTTAAGAGACGTGCGGTGTCACATTTCAAACTAAACAGCCAAACTATGGGTAAATATTGTCAAACGAGAGGGGTCCTACTACGGACCCTTTTACCACTATAGTTTGTCACGCTAGTCCGCGACTCTCGTACAGATAGCATATTACAATGATACAAAAAAAAACTTTAGTAGCTTGTATAGATTATGTTGATGTTATTTATAATTTGATTCGTTACCGACTTTTTTTAAATGAGATTTTCTTTAATGAAATTATATATTTTTAAGTCAAAGAACAGATGAAAGGTGGCCTAAAAATATCCTAATAACTATCCTGAATACTATATCCCAAGGTGCATAAAATATTTTTCTACAAAACAAAATGTATAAGTATATACTAGCCTTAGTGTGATGAAATAACAAACAAAGCACACACAAACTGTCATTATGTTAATGTTATTTCTCGAATTAAATCATACTAGCCCATTAACGTTATAAGGGCGAAATTTTGTAAATGTATGTTTGTCACTTCTTCACGTCCAATTGGCTGTACCGGTTACTATAAAATATGGTAAGGAAACAGTTTATACCTTGGATTATAACGTAGTTTTTTAATCCTAAGTAAAGCCGCATAAACTAATGCAGCTTGTAATATATAAATAATGCAGCTTGTAATCTTATATATAAAATTTGCGTGTCACAGTGTTTGTTACCGTACTCCTCCGAAACGGCTTGACCGATTTTTTCCAAATTTTATATGCGTATTCAGTAGGTCTGAGAATCGGCTACTGTATATTTAGTTTTTTTTTTTTTTAAAGGTAAAACAACGTTTGCCGGGTCAGCTAGTAATATATAAATAAATGTATAATACCCAAGGAGACAATAGTACCGCCCCACGGAGGGCGCGTAAATTTATTTATGTGAAGGAATTCACAATGTTCATGGGAACATGATTTGCGGCCTGGCGGGGATTCCTCACATTATATACGGGGGTTGTAAAACATGCTCAGCGATGGGGAAAAAAACGTTTATTTATAATGGAAGTTACTTCATACTTATTAGCTACTGGTTACTAAACAGAAGCCTCAAGGATTCTGACTTGGAGTCACGACTGCTTTTACCAAGCCGGGACCTACAATTTAACGTGTCATCAGACCCTCTGTTGCGCCTTTACGAAAATGATAGATTTTTGGTGCGAAAGTACTTAACTTATCAGTGGTTGGTCATCGCTTTGCCAAGAAAGTTCTATTTAATTGGTGTGGATCACCAGCATACCAGTTTCACTTAATATGAATGTTCACTTGAATATATCATAACACCTGCATCCTTTGGAGTGCCAGCCGTATTGACTGGATTATTATATAGTTTGGCCGTCGTTTTACCGTAAATTTTTCGCATCCTTGGAATGTCCGCTTGAATATTGTGGATAGCTTTCCCACTGTCACTTGGTATATGATATATATAATATGATCACTTGGGAGTCGTGGCTATTCTCCGGTTATTAGTGTCCAATAAGTTATCAATAGTAATTTCTTCACCTTAACACCAGCATTGCTTGGTGTGTCCACCGTAATAACTAGCGTACTCTTAAACTTATTATAGTTTGACCGTAGCTTAACCGTCAAATGTTTCGTTTACTTGGTATGTCCGCTTTGATGTTGTTGATAGTTTTACTACTCTAACACTTGGTGTATGCAATGGTTCCTTTAAACTGACTTATCAGTAGTTGTCATCAAATCACTATGACAGTTTGGTTAGCATGGTGTAGTTCATCGTCATGCCACTGTCGCTTGGCTTGTCCGCTTAGAAGTCGTGGTTAGTCCCTGACGATTGTTAAGTAGTCATATTCTGGCCTATCCGTGGCAATCGCTTCACCATAACACCAGCATCGACTGGTGTGTCCGCCGTATTAGCTGGCTTATTAGTTGGTCATCTCTTTACTATGACAGTTATGTTAGTATGGTGTGGTTCACCAACATTCCAGTGTCACTCGGCATATCCGCTTCGATGTGTTTTACCTCTGTACCACTTGGTGCATGTGATAGGCCGTTTTGTTATGACAGTTTCGTTAGCTTGGTGTGCTTCACCATCATGTGTCTTTTGGCATGCTTAAGTAGTCACATTCTGGCCTATCAGTAGCAACCGCTTCACCAAAACACCAGCGACGGCTGGTGTGTCAGTCGTATTAACTGGCTCATTCGTAGTTGGTCATCGTTTTAGTATGTTAGCATGATGTGCTTTATATCATGGCAGTGTTACTCTGTATGTCCGCTTTGATGTCTTTGACCGTTTCATCACTGTGCCACTTGGTGTATGCGATGGGTCGCTTAGCTGTTGCTGTCGTTTGCTGTGTGGTTCACTATGCCAATGTCACTCGTCAAGTCTGCATGGATGTGGTGGCTAGTCCCCGGTAACTGGTGCGGAGTATCGTTCTGGCTTATCAGTGGTAACGCTTGAGCAGCGTCGCTTGGTGTGGTGCCTGTGCCGGCGGGTGTCCGTGCTAATGTGCAGTTCCTCTTCAGCCAAGATGATTGGTGCGATGCCAGCAGTTGCCGTGCGCCACGAGAGGCGGCGCGGGGAGAAGCGCGGGGTGGCGGGGCGGCGGCCGAGCCAGCTCCCGCTGCAGCTGGGCCGCGCGCCCGACCAGGATGCGACGCCGTCACCCGACCCGCACCGCTTCCGGAACGAACTCTACGTCTGCGGGAAGGTCAGATATACTTCCTATACTACATATTATACATATTATACATACTAAGTTGTCGTACTTATTTGGGCCGGAGATATATAACTGTTTGCCGCAGGATATCACGAATGCATGTAATTACAGTATTTTCAAAAACAAGCTCAAGAACTGGCTCGTTCAAAGAACTTCTTATTTATTGGTCGAATTTTTTGAATACTGTTTTTTTTTAAATATTTTTTCTCTTAACATGTAATGTTTAATATTATGTATTACTATTGACATAAATTACATATTGAAATCTATTTTTTTATTTTCGACGTATAATTTAATGGTTGGCTGGTTTCACAGTTGTCCTAGTGAACTGTGCGCGCTTCAGTAGCAAATACATTTTTTTAGTATTTTCTTAATTATTAGGACACATTTCACTTTCGGCTGGTTAGCCCCATAATGAACCATTTCCAGTATGTATTATTGTTGCTGACACAACTGATATACAAGATATATATTTTATATAGATATATATTTAACACACAGACCGACAGCCAACAAATGTAGTTCAGCACAAAGATTTACTTATTTTTTTTTTCCAAGACCGTCTGACATAGCTTAACGAATGTATGTAGTACTAAGAGTAACTCCTCCCGTCTCTGTACTCCAGGTAGCAGCTCTGCACGCGATCGTGGGCTCGTTGCTGTTAGGCATCGTGGTGCTGGTGGTAGGCCTCGTCCAGCTGTCTCCGGGGGCGGAGGCCGCCCAGCACCGCTACTACCTGATGGGTGCTGGGGCCGCCCTCGTGGGCGGGGGAGTGCTCGCAGCTGTGCTCAGGTAAATATAAACAAATATATAGACCACACAACATCTCAGATCATCTGCCATTTATCATTATATTAAATTGTAATCAAAAAAAGCGAGTGTGGCTCGGTGGTGATAACGCCTTTTTTTCATTCAGACGATCCCTGGTTCGATCCCAGCCCTACACCTATGACTTGTTTTTCAGGTGTGGGTTTGCACTCGCTTTACGGTGAAGGAAAACATCGAGAGGAAACCGACATGTTTGAGGCAATGGCAAAACGTGTGTCATCCACCAACCCGCACTTGGCCAGCGTGGTGGATATATCTCTCTCCTTGTGAGAGAAGGCCCCAAGTCTCAGCAGTGGGAACGTTTAGTGGACTGCTTATGCTATGTAAACAAAATAAAAATATGAATATATTTATTTGTAGGTTACAATAAAAAAGTTTAATAGGAATTCAAAGGCTCTAAAAGTAGTTTATACGAATCTTCAGTACTATCGTCTGTGTTTAAATTCAGCAACCCACTTCTCACAGTCTTAAACGACGGAGCAGATTCCCCCAATGTCGTTGGTATATCTTCATGAATCTCTTTGAGAGTTAGTTTTTTTAAACAGGTATTTGATGACCGCATGTTGCTCAATTTTGTCCATTCTTTAAAAACGCTGCACAAAATTCAGTCTAATTTTAATATAGTTAATTTGGTGGCGATTCAGCGGCACACACGACTGAACTAAATTTAAAGTAGCTCTGTCTCTTTTCGTCAAAAATGACCAAAAAGAGATGGTACGATCTAAACCATAGACAAAACATCTGAAATCACGTCAAACACGTCAGATTTAGAGCTGATACAATTGGGTGCGCTCTAAAATCGCTTACATTTTCATATTTGACGTGATTTTAGTTGTTTTGTGTGTGGTTCAGAACGTGCCGTCTCTTTCTGGCCACCTAAGATGAAAAGAGATGGGGCTTCTTTAAATTTAGTTTAGTCGTGTGTGCCGCTGAATCGCCACCATAATGCTATTGCGATAGAATTTTACAATTTGACAACCAGAGAATATAAAACTATTCGAATGATGTCATTTACATTGAAATAGATTATAGTTTAGTTTAGTTTATTTATTATCTTGCAACACATGTATAACATAAGGCTATGTTACATGTACCCTGTTGTAATAGGGCGTAGCAAGAGGCACTGGCTAGCTTTGCTCCTTATGACTAAATATTATTGGCTACCGTACAGTATAACATATTATAATTATTATTTATTTATTATCACAGTTTATCCCCAAAGAAGTCTTTGAGTTCGTAATATTTTTTTTTTTATATAAACAAGATAAACCATTTATTGATAATTGTACAATTATACGTCAAAAATTAAAAATTTCAATATGAATATAAATTAAAAAATGTCAAAATGATATACAAATAAATTGTAATACATAATGTCAATATTAATACCTAATAAAAAAAAAAATATTTAACAATTACATGTCATGACATGATTCACATAACATTTTTTCTGATATTAAAAAATTCGTCCATAGAATAAAAATAAAATAAAATAGAATAAAAGTTTCCTGAACGAGCCAGTTCTTGAGCTTATTCTTGAAAATGCTATCATTACATGCATTTGTAATATCTTTAGGCAAACAGTTATATACCTTCGGCCCTATAATATAGTTTAAAGTAACTTATAAAGATTAAAAAAAAATAGGAGTTTGTCGTTAAATAGAATTACGTTATATACACACAGGACAGGACATTATATTTTTCTATCGTTACCACCCATGGAGACATTGTTTTAATCAACCGTTTGGCGACGTTCCAATGCGATGTTACAATTTGCCGACCGCTGTGTTCTACGGCTGCAGGAGATATATAGCTTCTGACTTAGTTCATTATGAACCGCTAACTATGTTAAAACATAAAGGCTGCTATTCAATTATCCATACATACATATACACACTCTTATATGTATCTATACTCACAGATTTTAGCATTTAACTTATTGACTCAGGCGTTACTTTGCGGAAATCCATTGTAAATAGAAGACAAAATTAAATATTTAGTGTACTTCAGTACAAGTAAAGGAAAAATTAACTAAGATAAATTAAGATTAACGTTACCTATCACAATTCGGAAATTCTTAACTCTACACGTGTTTCGCCTAACCACAAGGCATCATCAGGAGATGCTGGCTCTTTGGATTTCGGATCACAGCGGAAGTACACTAAATATTTAAATTTGTCTTCGATTTTAACATTTGTGTGCTACCTGTGTTATTCCGGAATAAAAGTAGCCTATGTGTTAATTCAGAGTCTAAACTGTCTCCAACCAAAATTTCGTCAAAAACGGTTTCGCTATGGATGATTGATCATGCAGAAGCAACAAACATACACACTAACTAACACACATACACAAAGCTTCGCATATGTTATATCGCTCGGATTGTCTTTTTCTCGATTTCCGTTCTGGTTCCAGATTTCTTGGGGTTCCGTATACAAAAAGTAAAACGGGACACTATTACTAAGCCTCCGCTGTATGCCTGTCTGTCTATCTATAATTATAAGAGATACGTTTCCAACAAGACTCCAAAAGAGAGTTTTAAACACAGTTACAGAGTGGGCGTGAACTTTAAAGGTCACAATCGATTTGTGACCCCACCCTACCCCGGGCTAATTACTGGATAGTTAGGAGAAAGTAGAACGCATTAGGGGTAGTTAAGAATTCATTGGATTAAGGGAGCCATGTGTGTAAGGTCAGGGGGCGTCTAAACAAGTTATACTACGTTAGTAAGAAATGCCGTTAGCACGAGTAGTGGAGAACTCCTCCACCGGGAGAGGAAACGATCTCTTTCCCCCTTGTTTCCCGGTTTTCTTGTTTTACGTTCCATAAATAATGTTTTCTTTTAAAGAGTTTCTTGTGTATAGTTTTTTTTATTGTTCGTTACACAAAATAAATGTTTCTTTCTTACTTCTTTCTTTCTTGTCAATGTTGTCTTCTTTCAGAGCACGGACTCGCATCAAATTTAAAATTTAAATATTTATTAGAATAAACGTAGGTACATTATAATGTAGGTGTTAATCATGAGTATTTTTACTTGTAACTTTGGTGTTATCAATAAATCATTTGTATTATGTTTCTATATATTTAGCGATTAATTCCTAAAAACATTTGAAAGTGTGGCGTCTCTGTCTTCTCTTCATCGCCCGCTACCAATCAGAGCGCTCGTTATGAATCGCGCGCGCGGTATATTCAACGCGCGTACGACTGGTCCTGGCTACAATGCATGATCGTCGGATGACCGTCTCCGGACACAACATCCGCCCGGGGCATATAGATATATACCTTTGCTAGATGGAGGCAGACCGTTGTCGCTCCATAAAAGTATATGTCCTCTCTCTAGGATGCCCCAATAATATTTTCGCGTAAAAAACGGTCACACTTACTTATTATTAAAAGTTGGAATGAGTGGAACAGTTTCGGTGCTTTCCAAGCACCATCTTCAGGGGCGAGTGTTACACGGACCGCCGCCGACGAGATCCGCGCGCGCACTTATGTGAACAGTTTACAATGTTTAATGTCCCAATAAGTCCAAGTGTAGCGAACTTTCAAGTGCTTTCTTTATTGACGCGAGTTTCTCATATACTTTAGTGTACTCACGAACCCTACTTCCTTCTCTTTCAGATGTGTCTGCCTCCACTGGTTCAACAAGAAGTACTACGGTCACGATGCAGAAGAGGACAGAGAACCGAGCTCACACAAGAATGGCGTCAGCACCGTTGAGAGCGGCCACGGACATAACCACAAGGGCCACGCTCATGACAAACATGACAAAACACATGACAAACATGACAAGACACATGACAAACATGACAAGGCACATGACAAACCCAAGCTCAAGACCCAAGCCAGCGTGGGCGACGCAAATCTCATCAAACAACCGTCTGCTAGCGACACTTAAACACTCGACCATTTAGATGTAACTATATAAGAATTTGTCTTGGGCGTGAGTGGAGGCATGACTGGAGATGCGCGTTTCACAGATTTGAATTTCGCGTTCCAAAAATACTCGGTTATTGTATCGTGTTTCACAGATTTCAAATTCGCTTTCTAAAGATCCTCGGTTACGATATCGTGTTTCTCAAATTTGAATTTCGCGTTCCAAAAATACTCGGTTATTGTATCGTGTTTCACTGATTTCAAATTCGCGTTCTAAAGTTCCTCGGTTACGATATCGTGTTTCTTAAATTTGAATTTCGCGTTCTAAAAATCCTCGGTTACGAAATCGTGCTTCACATATTTGAATTTCGCGTTCTAAAGATTTAGTCTGTTACGTGTTTCACAGATTTCAAATTCGCGTTCCAAATTTCTGTTATGATTTTCAGCTGTTGCCTATGTTGGGTTGGAAGCGAAGACGTTGATGGAATTTAACAGTATTGTCATTATTTGTATCGATGCTGTAAGATCAGGATTGTGTTAAGATCTAAAATATATTTGCTATTGATTAACTTTGATTATTGATTAACACCCAATTCACTTATTAATTGTTCTGTTACTAACTTTCTTGCTCTAAATTAAGATTTGTATTTCGGTTCGGATGATTTGAAATCTTTTAGATTTTTTTGCGGAACTTACATGTAAATATTATAAAACTGTTTACTTGCTTATAAAGTAATATATCTAACCATATCTATACCATCAGTAATATTAACTATATACCTAATGATATACATCTTTAATTTGTATTTTTATATATGTTATTATGAGGCTACATATTTTTTATAAATTATTGTAAAACATATCATTTTAATTAGAAAATTGGTCCACTAACTTTTGGAAAATTATCGTTTTATATACTTTTATCGTCAACTAAGTTTTGGCCTGTGTCCTATATGAAAATTTGCTTTAATTAATTGTGAAAATCATTGGTACGTAACATTATATTAATATTTTCTATTATAATACTAATTGGATAACTGTATGTAATCAAATAAATATAATCGTGAATGGATATTGATCATAATTTTAGGCATATATCTTTTTGAAGAATTTACAATTAACTTTGCACCTTGCATCAACCATTGCCGGATAACAGTAATGACGTATTAAAACCATCTACCAAACACAAACAAAGAAAATGAAGAAAAACCAAACATTATATATTCCATAATAAACTTGATAAATAGCCATTTTAAACCCCTACCGTCCGTACACATATTTGTTTTGAGAAAAAAACATCGTTATATATAGAAAAATTGAAGTATATCTTAATGTACCCGAGATAACGCATGATTACGACCATGTTGTAGTTTTATATATCTAGTTACATTTATTACAGTATGAGCTTAGCCAGTGTGATTGATTTTATATTGTATAATGTACCTAACACTATTCTACACGCTCCAGATTTCTTATAGAGCATTCTAATTTAGTTTTCTTGCTATAATTCGCATCAATGAAGAAAATATTTGAAAGATCACTTCCTCTTGCTTACACTCATTTGTTTCAAGAGAATCAGCAGTCCTCTCTAATATTCTTAATCCTGTTAGTGACGAAATGTTGGACACCTCTCTGTATTAATCGGGCAGTTTACACCGCACCTTACATAATCGCCGAACTTTCAAATCATTTCTTTCTTGACTCGAGCTATACAACATTGTGTAAACTCCTTGGAATCCGCACCATCTAAATCTCAACATACCCTTTATACATTTTTGAATAGATATAACTATCAATAGATATTATTATGTGTATATTTGATGTTGTCGATCGATGTTTACTATATTAAGAATAGATTATAAAAAATTGCATAGACCAATTTGTATATAGAGAGTTGAGTAAAGCTGCTACTTTACAACGCTATTCGGGGTTTGGTGGATTTGGTAAGAACATTGACGAATACGCAAATTCAGAAATGAATGACCATCCACACAAACGAACAGTCAAACTTTTAGTATTTGTCGTTATCGTCAAATAAACGAATAAGACAAATACATTATCAAAAATAGCGTCTAAATATCGTAACCAATTTTAGTGCATAATCATTTTCTTTTTTGTCACCTATTAAAAATAAACCAATCTGAATATGTAATTGTTCGCCAAATATACCAAATACACGAACACGAAAGTCGATATGAAGTAGCAGTATAACAGAAACAATGTCTTGACTAGGACGCGCTAAAGTACTAAACATCGTATTTTAATATGTTTTAACTGCATCAATCTAGAATGAAAATATTGGAATTTTTATCCTAAGAGACTGAAAAAGTGTTCGTAAACAAAACTTCAACAGATTATTTACCATTTTCGAAACTCTTGTTTTGTTTTCCAACTATCAATTGTTTATTATCATCATCAGCTTAAGCTCGTCGACTGATGGACATAGGCGTTTCCCAAGGCACGCTACTTGGCCCTATCTTGTTTTTCTCTTCGCAATCCGCTACCCGCTACCTTCCCCAAATCATCGCTCCACCTGGTTGAATTGAGTTGTTAAGACATTTTAAATATCATTAAGTAATAACCTATACTTTAACAACTTAACTGTCCCCACACAATGAAATATACAACTTATATTTACTATTCATATCTTTAGTTTCTTTGTTATCTATAGCGAAAATACATTTATTTTCTTAGAGGGAAGGAATGAGGATATTTATTACATACTTGAATTGGTACAAGTCTATATTATGTCAGGCTCATAACATAATTACATACCAAAATTCCATATGAAATGAGCCACGTGTATAAGATCAGAAGTGATGAATCATACAGTTTTTAAATAAAGATAAAAGCTAAGATAAATTATTTATCTTTATCTTTAGTTTTTAATTATCGATCATTAATTATTTATTGATTTAGTAACACAAATCGCATTTAAGGTACTGTCGTTACACTAAAGTACTTCAAAAGGTTTTTAATCAAACAATGAAATTCGTCCGTTACAGTCGATTGCTTGGTCTCCAAAAAAAGTAATAACTAACCACTGTCCTCTCTCTTTTTCTTCAATTCTTATCTGTCAAAAGATACTGGCAACCCAGGCAGTATAAATACAACTAACGGAAATATTAGCACATTTATTAATTACATTTCATACAAATTCTATCACGTGTTACTTCTAAACATAATATCCTAAAAGTTCACGACTCTGAATAATTTACAAAATAATTCATTCTTGGAGTACGTGTGTCTCCTAAACTTATCTTTGAAGTTCATAATGATGCACACCCTGCTTCTAAATCAATTTCAAAAGTTGATTATGAGTCACAGTATGTTACTCCTGAACTTATTCTTTAAGTTATTCATTACTTACATGTGACTTCTCTTCTTATTCTTAAAAATCATCATGATTCACATATGACTCCAAGTTTATACTTTGACTCCAAAACTTATTCCTGACCGAAATAAAAGCCACCATTTTGACACCCGCAACCTCTACCGGCCGCTTGGCAAGATTTCCGTACATAAAAAGAATGTAATTGTAATATTTTTTCTTTTAAAAAGATCTTCTCTTTTTTCTAACATTATCTTCTTTACTTTTACCACAATTTCATGTACTTTATGACATCGAACCAATAGATACGATCATGTTCAGGAAAAATATTGCAAAAGTAGTGCCGTTGAAGACATTGTGTATGTTTAATCAATGTTATGGATGTTTATTTATTCCATAAGTAATTATTGTTTATCGATGTTGTAGTGTAAGGTACCACTAGGTGTAACTGTGACGTATGACTAGTGTCTACATTATTATTTATTTAAGGCGATTACATTGGAAAAAGCTTGAATGTACACTTTAATTGTTATAAATAAAATACGATTAGAAGAATTAAAAAATAACCTAAGAATTATTGCCAATTTTGGTACCAAACATATTCATAAAAGAGAAGAAAAAACAATGAGTAAAATTAAATTTTTTGGACAAGTTTTTTTTTATGACGCACAAACTATAATAAATACACAAGCTATAATAAATACACATAAGGAAATGAGAACAATAATACTTAGCCTAAAAGATTTCATATTGGTAAATCTGTTTGGTACCAAAGTTGGTAAAAATATTTCTAGGGTTATTCTTTAAATAGTCGTGAAGTCGTTTATAAGTACTTTTAGCCGACCAACTGTCATGCATTGTAGCTAGGACCAGTCGTACGCGCGTAGAAAATACCGTTTGCGCGATTCAGGACAAGCGCTCTGATTGGTAGCGGGCGATGAATTGCGACACTGGTGGCGATTCAGCGGCACACACGACTAAACTAAATTTAAAGTAGCTCTGTCTCATTTCGTCATAAATGACCAAAACGAGATGGTACGGTCTAAACCATAGACAAAACATCTAAAATCACGTCAAACACGTCAGATTTAGAGCTGATACAATTGGGTGCGCTCTAAAATCGCTTACATTTTTCATATTTGACGTGATTTTAGTTTTGTGTATGGTTCAGAACGTGCCGTCTCTTTCTGGCCACCTAAGATGAAAAGAGACGGGACTTCTTTAAATTTAGTTTAGTCGTGTGTGCCGCTGAATCGCCACCAGTGACGCCACACCGTATTTTATTTGATATGATAAAAGTGTAAATTCAACATTTTGCCCATTCTTATCGCCTTAAGCAGTAGATTTTCGCGTGAAAGCTTTATCGTATGAATTTTGCATAGTCAATGTTGCCAAAGATATATTTTTATTATTTACACACGATTTTAATTCGAATAATTAATTACAGTTTTGCGGTATTATAATTAACTACATATATATATGTATCGATTTATTATTGCCAAAATTGTATTGTAAGTTGTATTTGAAAAGTTTATTGTTATAAATTAGATTGCTTATTACAATGATTGCCGTGCCAAAATGAACTTGGTACGACCTCGTTCAAGATGATTTGAGCTTTATAATGGATAAAAAATATTATTTATTATTTTAAAATGGAATCTTTACCTTGCTGTTAAAGGAATTGATATTTATATTTGTTATTTCTTAAGAAGTTTAAAGAATTACTGGGTACTGAGGTAAAACTCTTTAAGTTTGATTAGACAAATAACTCTTGTTCTTCTTCTTTGTATGAGCTGAGTGGCCAAGCTCTGGTTTCGAGAGCTTTCAAGCTGCCTGAGGGCTTCTGACTTGGCTTAACGACTGCTTGTACTGAGACTAACAGGCGGGACCTATAGTTTAACCTGTCTACCGACCCACGGTATCGCACATATGAAAATGCCACCTTTAAAAGACAGTCTTGCGCATGGTCCCATCCAAAGACTGTCCGTATCGACCGTTGGTAAACCTCGATGATCGCATTAGATCATCTTAGTTAGCTGAGCTACAGGCGCTACTCTTGTTCTACGACATTTAAATAATACGTCGCAAACTCTTTTTAACCTTTTTGTGTGTTTCTGGCATCGTATAAAAAATGTAAAATCATAATCTTATATATAAAATTTCCGTGTCACAGTGTTTGTTACCGTACTCCTCCGAAACGGCTTGACCGATTTTTTCCAAATTTTATATGCGTATTCAGTAGGTCTGAGAATCGGCTACAGTATATTTAGAATTGTTTTTTTTATTAAGGCATAACGACGTTTGCCGGGTCAGCTAGTCATAATCTAAAATTTGTAGCTCACGCTTTGTTTTTTTTAAGTACAAACTATTTGTTCATACGTTTAGTCGCAAAGAATTTTTTGCTTTAAACAGTTATTTCGGGAAATTTACATAACTCCAAGCACAAAAGTTGTTTGTCTAGTATTTAAACGTTTAAGAGTTTTTGCGTATACTACCAAGTGAACAAGTATTTTTCATTTTATATTTTTTGTATATTATATATATATATTAATTGTTGCGTGAAACATTCCGTCGCTGCTTTGTATGTTTGTAATAAAATAAATTATATAAATAAGCGTACTATGTATCGTGGTATACCTTGATAAGTTAGTGTTAGCGTATAACTGGACTTGCATTATCCACTTTGTACCTGTAAAAAATAACCTATACATTATGTAATTTACAATATCTATATATTTAATATAATATGTATTTTAATCCGAATTAATTTATAATAAGTACGTATATAACATTTATTTATATATTTAACAATAAGTATCTAAATGGTATACATTATGTATACAGATATGTATATGTGTACTTACTGGTATCCAACGCAAAAAAAAAGGTTTTAAAGGCGATTTATGTAACGATAATACAGAAAATTGTTTTCCACGATTTTTGCCGTTCCTATATAACCAAATTTTATCATATTAAAATGTCTTTGACTTTGGCAAAGTGTATGAAAACGGTTCAGATTTTTCGCGAATTTCCAAAAGAAATCTAGACTCATTTACGTTGGATACCAGTAAGTAATACTAAATATTATCAAATCCAAACTTTGGTCACAATTTACTCTATTCACTGTGATACAATGGTATAATTTACCTAAGGTGAAATATTACATAATATGCATAATTTCATACATTACTTAAATTTACAATATTTACCTACTTAATTCTTATACATACTTGTACTTACCTATATGTATTTATCTATACATATATTCTTCTATTTAGTAAATATATATAGGTGTGAGTTCAAATAAGAAAACGCTTTATGTATGTCACAGTGAATATTCAGTCCAAAAGATACAAATTGATCACCTATTTGTTAACAATGTTAAGTTTATATAATTAGGTATATAATATTTTTTGGTGTAATAAAATTATGTAATTAAATTACTGAGTTTACTAAATACTTAGTTAAATTACTAAGTTCATGTATTATGTTAAGTTAATTTTAAGTAAGTATATTATAATATAACATTTAAATGTATGTACTTATTATTGAAACCTTAGTTTGGTATAAATAATTTTAATTGTACTACATCTCGAGTCGGAATATAAATAAAAAATCAGTTTTAAACTTATTGAACAAAAATGTTGTAATACTTAATTTTAATTTAATTACAAATACGCTGTTTTATATCTCGTATATTTTATACCAATGTCTCTTGAATAAAATGTGAAAATAAATTATTAAACCACGTGTTTTATTGACTCCAACGGCACCCCAAGAACCGCTCGAATTCGAGATACAAGCTATTTAACTTTACATAAATAATAATAAAAACTATTTCTATCATTTGAGAATATAATAATAAAATTCAAAGAAGAACTTCATATAAGTAGGTACATAAAAAAACTTGAGGAGAGGTGTCAAGAAACACCCGGATGGAACGAGTTCCTTCTTTGTCAGGATTCATTATTATTATTTTTTATTATATCTATTATTCAAAACCTGTATACACTCAACAAAAATAATCGTCGCGACACCACACTGTTCAATGCGAAGTAGAAATGAAAATATCTGGCTTGCTTTCTATGAGAGAGAGAGAGAGACAGAGAAACATGCGCACGCCGCACAGCTACTATAGCAAATAGTGTCGTGACAACTTTTCGTAAGATTTTTTCCGTCTAGCCCCTCGTTCCAATAATATACAGCTTCAGTTTTCTTTGCAACGATTTTGCACGGGTAACAGTTTTGGTTTTAAACGGGTAACTACTGCCATCTGTCTGATTATGCAGTAACTACGTCGATACAAATAAACTAGGAATACAACGAACCAAATAGTTTTCTCTGCGAGCGCCATCTGCCAGCTTTAAGTAGAACTACGTCAGTTTACAACATTTTACAAGACCAGGTACGCCCTGCATGAATGTAGTGCCAAACTTTTACAACAGATAGCAGTACGCTTGGTTTCAGACACGTTATTACATTTACAGTAGAAACTCGATAATCCGGCCCTCAGTTGTACGGATTCACGGTTATCCGGACTACAGACCAATTGTAAAAAGTCGTAGTAGTTTTAGAGTAGTAGTATTATTTTTGTATCTAAAAAAATTCGTACTTCCATATGGTAATTATAAAGATCCAAGTACTGTGACAAATTAAATATATAGGTACCTAACTTACAATTGATAACATTGCATTTTCAATTTCACATAATAAATAATTCAAATTCAAATTCATTTATTCCTTAAAAATATGGCATTACAGAGACTTAGTCCCTAAAGCGCTACATTTCTTAAAAATAACATGTAGACACTAAAAGTAAACATTTGCACGATACTTAATTAAAATAAAAAAGAAATAAAAAAGAAAAACAATTAGATATTATAGTTAGATTAAATATTATGAACAATGTACAATCATTATGTTAAAACTAATTATATAAATAAAAACACACACACACAAAAACCTTACAAATAGTAGATTAAATAATTAAATACCTATACCTTAGGTACCTAACTTATGTAATGTCCTTAGATATAGTGACTGAATACGTGATTGTATATAGTATATTGTATATTAGCTTCGTGTGCCCCTAGAATCATTTCATTTTTGTCTTTATTCCAGTAATGGTGAAGCGTATAAAAAAATAAAATTTGGAAAATAAATAAGAAAAAGGTATCATTTTACTTCGTATGATCTTAGCGGCCCATTTCTGGCATTGGAGACCTACAATTTATCGGAGCTTAGAGGTCGAAACAAGTACCTATGAGGCCTTTATGGACTCTAAAAAGCTAAGGGTTTCGAACTTCCAAATTTTTTTCAATATTAGGACACATTTCACACACGGCTGGTTAACCCGATACAAAACCATTTCTAGTTCATGTTATGGATGCTAACACAACTAATATAGGTACTACATATACTTTATATCGACACGTCATATTTAACACCCAGACCGACAGCCAACAAATTTAGTTTATCACAAAGATGTTGACCGTGCCGGGTATCGGACCCGGGATCCTCTGGTTGGCAGTCCGGCATGGTAACCATTTCGCCAACGAGGTCGTCATTTACTGAGCAGACAACTTAACCGTGGAGTAAACCTAACCTAACCTCACTCTCTAGTGTTCAAGGCAGCTAACTAGAATAAATAGAATAATAACTTGGCCGATAAAATGATTCCACCGTCCACGCGTAAAATACCGCGGTGGGCGGGGCAAAACAGCTACCCGCGCGCCCACGTCACATGGTGTGGCGGCGAACAATCGCGTGCGAGCTTTGTGTGTGTTTCGTTGGATAGCAATATAATTGTGTGCGTAGATGGATCCAAAAACTTTCTAAGTGGCAATTGTATGGAGTTACTCTTCCGTTTATTCTAGTTCGCTGGTTCAAGGCGAGAGTGAACCGGTTTCTTCCAGGCAAGCGCGCTCCATTCTAGACTGCAGCATCACTTAACATCACGTACCTATTTATCTTCTACCAAATTATTTCTTCTACGAAAAAAAGAAAACGGGCCGCTAAATAAGCAAATAAAAATACATATTATAGTGCTGTGAAAAACCATCCGTAAAATTCCGAAAAAGCAGGTTCGGAATTCAAATTTTTCGCTGGAGCCCTTTGGGCACTGTTTACGCGCGGCGTCGTGGGCCTATCACAGTATACGCGTCAGTATGTTCTCCCAACCCAAACAAAACACGCACGGAGCGGCAACGCCGCGCGCCGGCCGCATCGATCCCGCCGAGCCACTGACAGGTTTTACTCGCAATAGTGAAGCACTAAAAGCTTAATTACCGTAAATTACCGATTTTACTATAATGGATTTTGCTCTCGTGGAGGCGGTGAGATAATGCCGAGATGCTGTGATGTTTCTTAGGAGCTTTTTTACGACCATTTTCTTGTCTATCTGAGTTTGAACACAGTCTGTGCAGTTCATAACGGAACTTTCTGGCGCTCAAAGAGGCTGTCGGAAGGCACTGATTATGCAACAACTTGAGGGTGGTTGCTAGAAAGGATCATAAGAGTTTACCACCATGATATCCTCACGATGTTTTCCTTTACCAAAAGCTCATTAGCGTTAATCGAACCCATGAGCTGTGAGATGTAATCGGCAGTACGCCCGACTGAACTTATCATTTTACGAAAGGTATGTTATAGTTGTTATGTTATCAGATATACCTATACCATTCTCATTTGTGTCTCCGTATAATTGCTTATCATGTCATAAAGGATTGGTAAAAAGGCTCTAGATAATTTTATCCCTTTTATGTTTGGATTAAAAGTTATATCTTCACGTTCTCATAATAAAAACCTGGCTTTAAATTTATATATGTTACTGCCCGTAGGTTAATTGCGGGATTTATAGCAGCGTAAGCTTAGCTTCAACTTGAAAGATTAAGCGCATGTTTGGCTTCTTTATTTCTTTTTCGTATTAGCTAAGTGGCCAAGCTGTTGTCGAGAGTTCTCAGACCTGGCTTGACGACTGCTTGCACTAAGACTAACGGTCTGGACCTACACTTTAACGTGTCATCTGACCCAAAGTAGCGCCCACATGAAAATGCCACTTGAAAAAACTACAGTCTTGTGCATGGTCACGAATCCAAACACCGTCTGCAACAACCGTTGCTTAGCTCGGATGATTGCGTCAGATCACCTTAGCTAGCCGAGCTACAGCTATATTTTTTTAAGAAGTATTAACTGCATGTTAATACTTGCAAAAAGTCATATTTATGATGGAAAGTAAAATGAGATAGTATTAAATCTGAGTCTTAATATAAAAGAGAACCAAAACGCCGTTCCTAATGAAATTACTATACTCCGCCAGATTCTACACAGGGGGAATCCCGACCCGCAATATTGTACCGGGGGATAGAATAGGACCATTCTTTGATTTGTCCCAAAGCACATTCAATAGAAGTTAAATTTTGATATTACTTAGAATGGTCGCAAATAAAACATACATTTAACACTCATATATGTCTGAATTTGCTTATTATCAAACAAAACACATGATTTCTATACTATACCAATAAATAATAACGAACTTAAAAAAAACATGTATGAAATCGTCTAATATGTGCTAATAAGGTAACAATATATTTAAATCCAATTAGTATATTAGTTTTTAGCGTCATCATATTTTATTTGAAGAATGAATGAATGAATGTGATAAAATATTAAACAAATAAAAAGGAAGAAGCCTAGGCAAGAATCAAGAAGTAGAAACAATGATAATTGAACAAGAAAAGAAATAAATCCATGTAATGTGAGAGAAAATACGAAAAACAATTAACATTACATACCATTGTGGCCTAAAACTGTTTTTTGTTTGGGAATTCCTGGTTGTAATCTAAGACAATGGCTTTTGTGAATCTGTTGTTATCAGTAAGTATCGAGATCACAGTATCAGATATGTAGATCAAAAAGGAATACTGCATAAGGAATACTGATCTCCCTCCCTTACAAATCCCCGGCGCGTCTCATCCCGGCGTGAATAGTCGTCAATCCGTCACTCATTGTGCCGTCTCGACTTCCGACCACTTTCACGTCTCTCATTACGGGCCCGTATATTCTGTCGGCTGGTGATTCATCTATTGTCGCTTTATTACGATATTCAACAAACGTAGTAATTGTAAGTTTGATGTTTTCAATTGCTTATAATGGTGATGAGGATAGAGGGAGACTTTGTGTTTTATTTTGTAATCGATTATATTTCATTGATACACTAGCGTCGTCCCTTTGGTGTCGCCGTGATTCATCTGGGATAAAAAGTCACGAATATATGTCAATCCAGGGTCTAAACTATCTCAACACAATGTTGAAATTTTTGCAGTCGTTTGAACGTAAAACAGTAACAATCATTCACACACTAACCCACACACATTAGCATTCATAAAATTCGAGGGAAGTGGGATGAGATCTAACGAAATATATCATCTAGAATGTTCTTGATAATCTAGAACAGGTTTCAGAACAGGTTTAGATTTTTCACGTTGATTTATTTAAGCTTTTTCAAGACTTTTCTAGAACTGGTGTTGACTTTATATTTATACTCACTTGGATCTGCGTTAACGAAGTTCTGTTCATTACGTGATCAAAATCCGTCACATCCCTCCAAGCAATTAGCTGACACTTGTAAAGTCTCCTCAAAAGTTAGACCCTCAAGTGTGTAAAGAGCGCGACATCCATATTTGTACAATTGTCCCTTCAACATCGTCCAGCTTTCTTGTAAGAATTCTCGGTACAACCTGTTGACATGCCATTCTTCCGACCTAAATAACCGGTTGTTTGAAATGGAATCGACGTTAAACTGTAGTATTACGTGTCAGTAACGACTCGCCATTGGTGACAATTTGATTTTTATTGAACGAAACGACCTTTTTGATTCAGCAAATAGAATTGTAACGAATGCTTTGCGATACGCAAACGCTTTGACGAGATTGGCATCATTGTTCATGCTATTTTGTTTATTTTTATTTATTACACTTTACAGCTGGGCATTTGACCAACAGGGCGAAAAACTATGCGCGTTAGCGACACTATGGCTTGTGGTGGAGTATACTCAGTCTGAAATAACTGGCTTCCAAGGAGGATGCTGAGCTTGTGCGACCTATTTTCCAAATTGAGAGTGGTTAGTAGCCATGTGAGCTCTAGAAAATACTCTCATAGTGCTCTAAATTAATTAATAAATCCGAAGACATGTGTCATCCGCCAACCAGCCCTTAGTCAGCGTGGTGGATTATGACCTATAGTATATCTCTCCATGTGAGAGAAAGCCCCGAGTCACAGTAGTGAGCTGCTTATGCTTATTATGCTCTAAATTAGTCACATGACTCTTGCAAGCGACTGCGATAAAGTTAACTTCAATAGTTTTCAACACGAAAATTTTCACATCATAACACGATATAGCGATAATTGTTTTTGCCATAAATTTAATGCAACTAATTCATTAAATTTGAAGTGAATATTCTTGTAAGCCACAGGACTAAACGATTATGAATATAAATCACGCCGTCGCCCGATGTTATTGCTTCTCCGTTAAATTATACAATCCCGGACGGTTCACGCACTGATGGACACGCTTGTTTTATCAATGACGTGATTAAATTAATCTACTTTTTCAACTGAAAACCCTTGAATAAGTTTACTTTTGTTAAAAAAGTTGCTAGAAAGCAAGTTGTCTTAATTGCTTTTGGAAAATTTTAAGTACCTATAGTTGAATAAGTCACAAATGTTTCGGAATGAATCGGGACTTTCCTCTGATATAGCCCTCAGATAACATAAATTTATTTTGAAATTTAATTCAAAATGTCAACACAAATATTGTATTACAAGAAATGCGTACCCTGTGTTTAATTAATAGGCTTAGCTAAGACAATTTAAAATTAATTACTTAATACTATATTTAGAAATGATGACAATGTAAACAACGAGTGAACATTATTAATAATTTATCTTAAAACTATTTACTGACAATTTGGTAATAGTCGGTAATAATTTTACACGTGGTTCAATCGTATAATTTTCTACTAACTAGTTTGAAACCTTTTTGTTTCATAATGGTATTCTCAATTAATATTACGAGTATTTTCATACTGGTTGCTTTCAATGAACGACTTACGAACTTGGTTGTATTTTTATCTAATCTAGAGCTATTCGTACGTACGACTGAAGCTTTAGGTATTTCGAGATAAAGCTGTGGACGGCCTCCGTAGGGTGATGATTATACTACATATGTAGGTCGGTACACAGCTCACAGCTCTGTACTGGCACGCAACCGTGTTGTCCATTAGTTAGTGTCAGGTTTTATATTTACCACGCTTGTCCATTAGGCGTAATGCCACTTGGATCCTTGGGAGGCATTCCATTCTAATTCAGCTGTGTCAGTAAACGTATTGCCATAGATCGTATATCTTAACAGGTTTACCTGTTTGGCTTAGCTTAATTAAAAAAAAACTTCAATTTACAAAAAAAAAACTGATCAACAGCATCTCCCGCTGGCGAGGTCAAGAGGACCTATATGATTATATTCATCTCTCTCACACAACTGTAACTGTGATAGGGATCCCAGCCGAAACTTGATATGGCAATAAATAAAATATATCACACCGTCTCTATCGCGCTCGAGGAAGGGATGGTAGCGCCATCCCTGTCCTTCCCGAGTCTATCCGACTTCTTGGAAGTTCGTTTATCGCTCTTCAAATACTTAGTTTAGAAGTTCCCTTGTAACCTTGAACGTTCGAATTCTACCAAGATCGTGTCATACCGTCTGACTGATATTGTACACCTTATTTGCGTGCTTATGTTTACCATTTGTAATATATTATTATCTTACACAATAACAGAATACACAATATTTTTTGTATATAATTCAGGATTAGCTAGCTCTCTGCCAGGCATGATGTCATCGGCAGGATCGAGGACGGTTTATTAGTTCTCAGAATTCTGTTTATGGTTATTGTGCTCCAACTGGAGCTGCTGTAAATCAGATTCTTATAGGCTAACAACTTGTTTTTGCCTTCTTCTGCCTTTATGGTAGAAGCAGTAGAACTTTAATAAGAAACATGATCACGTAGTTACCAATTCATCACGCTTTACAGTTTAATAGCTTTATTAATATCCTGCTAATTCTAGGAAGCTCTTAAATGAAAATTATTCCTACCATCTTTGCATATAAATGTTACTTCCATGCAAGTTTATTGTTCACCTGCATTGAACTTGTCAGTCTGCATGCTAAGTAAGGGGTTCAATTCCCATTACTCGATCAACGATTGTTTTAAATACTTGGAGTTATTCGTTCTGTTAGTTGCAAATAAGATCTAACTCTTTTCTATCCTTATTTTTACATTAGATACGTTTGAAGTGATCGTAAGTAGAGTTGACTTTTCTTCAATATCTAAGTTATTGAACTATTGTGGAGTTAATTGCATTGCCTAATCGTCTTTGTTTATGTCCCAATTTTATGGCAAGTAATTTCTTTCCTAAGATCTAGAACTCGCTCAATTTATAACTTCACAAGTTTCGAGGGACCGTTGCCAGGCTCGAAGAATGGCGGAATCCTTACAATGCAGGTTGTATACGAAACTTGTTTGACCAGAGTTGAGAAAAAAGTGGCGGGCAAGTTCGCCTACAATAGCATTCCTCGGTGGTCCCGCCCGCGGACCGCCCCCCGCCCCGCGCCCCGCACCCTGCCCCGCGCGCCCCGCGCCGCCAGTTCGCCGCTAACCGTGCTATGCACAGCACCGCGTCTGCCGCGCTCCTCGCCATGTCTGTTCTAGAGGATCACCACCATAAACAAAACAATACCCTCCACCACTAATACTCGTTAAAACGTAAACGATTATGTAACTAGTCTGAACAAAAATTTTTATCCTAACCCTATTAAATTTTCCCAGCGCGCCCTAACGTTATTTTTACTTCACACTGGCACCGTGAAAAGATGCATTAGTGGATAGTGAAACCGGTATTTTGCGTTGAGAAAACTCGTGCGGTGTGCAATTACGGCGGTCCCGAACCGGTGATTATCGATTTTTCGACATCACTAATCTCGAACAGCTGTTCGGGAGATGCGGAAGCAGCAACTGCCCGAAACTGTCGCCGCGAGGTTTCTATGTGAATCCGCTTCATTTTCGTTAAAAACTTAGTGTACGTACTTTAAAGTTATTAAATCTTCTTTTACAGTGACCTGAACATCGTGGAATTTATATTTGCAGTGATTATTTCTTGAATTATCGAAAGGAAGATTCTATCTAATCGGATTGTGGTAAAGTGATGTGTTAAATAATTTAAAAAAAAAAGTGTTATTAGCTAGTGTACTCGTACTACCTGCATTTCGGAAAAATAAAGATTTGAAAATAGAAAAGATCGTTGCGCGAGTGATCAGTGTTTTTGCTGAAATATTAAGTGATATTTTGTGATTTTCGCACTGGAATTTATTGCTGGATCTGGATTACAAGCTGTCGAACAGGTAAGACTAGGTTTTTTAAGAAAATATGTGTGTTATAAGTCAGGATATTCGTTATAAGTACGTGAACTAGCTAGCACAGCGGCGCAATAGAATGCCGTAGGCCTAACCGACTCGCGCTTCCGCGTCTCGTATCTAGTGTGCTGGACCTTCGGGAACCTTCTAAATTCACAATAAAAATCCCTACCTACCTACAAAAGTGCCTCTTACTAGTTTTAGAAAAATTAAGTTTGTTTTTTATAATAGTTATCTGTAGTCGATTTCTGTCAGCTCAGACATAGACATTATAAAGATCACAGAGATTTTTGACACATTTATTTTTTTATTTTTGATATATTTTTCTAAAACTATTACTGGTATTATTTTTCTTTGCGTTATTAAATGTCATCAAACTAAAACTATATAAGCAACAACCATGAAGCAGGGTTCAAATTTAGTTGTTCTTCAGTATTTTAGGCTAGCAAAAAATAATCTAACATTTTTTTACATTGGTAAAATAGTGAATAATGCAATGAAACTAGAGAGAGGGGGGTGGGGGGTTGTGACGTCACATCTTTGTAAATTTCGTACTGAGAAGTGATGTAATACCTATGATACCTATATAAACGCGCTCTTTCTTTTTTTTTTTTTTTATAACTGATAGATTGACCACAACTTGTCTGTGGCAACTCTATTGTCTAAGATGTAACCTAAAAATACCTACTATTTACTCTAGATTTGAAGAACCTAAGTTGTTTTTATTGGTTTGTAATACAATTAATATTTAAGGAACGGAACCCTATATTAAATCATGGTCAGCATGGTTACTATAAGTACTATAAGTATTGTCGGCGATATTTTTTTAGGGTTCCGTTATTACTGATATCTAGATTATTAACTGTTATAGATTATATGATAAAGTTATGGCAACTCCTGGTCTCTTTTTGATTAAACTTTCAGTCTTAACTTTAACATATCTCTATGTTAACCATTGCCATTATGCTGCTATTTTAACCCTGATTTTAATATCCCAGTTAAGATAATTTTTTCTTGAAAAAAATTCATAAGATATTATTATTGCTTTTTAATATAGTACTTGAATATTATACCTAGGTCGAATGCCATTTGTATTTAACATGACCAGATAATTACATATTTGTATGTCTTTACGGACCAAACACTGCTTAATATTTGATCAATATTGCAACTGTGACATACACATGACATAAAAATAAAAATATATATATTTGTTATATAAAATGAACACTTAAAAATAAAATTATTTTTCAAAACAATATAAGTTTAAAACATTACATAGTGGTTTATGTGTAAAATTACCTCATGTTTAATTAAAAATAGTAATAAAAGAATTTGTGCTTATTTGGAAAAAATGCAGAACACTTAAAAATCAAGTAGGTACCTATTAATAATAATTTTAATTTGTTTATAGTAAAATCATCAAATTTCAATCATAATTTGTAATTATAAAAAAATAAACGTAATGTCAGGCTGGTACATACCAATGTATAGTACATATATTTTATGGTACTATGGATGCCCCGTTGAGACTGGTTGAAAGTCATAAAAAAACCTATAAACCAATTCATGCTCATTTTGGGTTCCTATTCGATTACGAATCTTTGTTTGAAAACCCGAAACTAGAGAAACCAGGGAATCCCCATTTTTTATATCTCGATAAATAAACCTTATATTACATACCTATAATGAATTTCAATAAACAGCTATCTATGCTAAGTCAAAGGGAATTTCCCCAACTTAAAATGTGGTTGCCATTGTTGCCAGGGTAAACTTTATCGTTATGTTTTTTTAGTTCACTAGACAGGAATAAAACAATTGATATAATGTACTTACTTAAACTATCATGATATATATCCGCTAATATGTATCGGCGTACCCTGCTTACTTGAAGGAATGTAATTCATATAAGGAATCACATAAGTCGATGGAAAAAAAATGAAATATTTAGTGTACTTCCGCTGTGTATACATACTAAATATTTTATTTTTTCTTCTATCTACAATGGATTTCCGCAAAGTAACGCCTGAGTCAATAGGTTATCAACTTATCACATAAGTCAATATGTCAGGCATATTTTATACATAGGTTCCTATTATACTTCTTCTTCGTATGAGCTAAGTGGCCAAGCTCTGGTGTCAAGTTTTCAAGTCGCTTGCAGGTCTCTGACTTGGCTTAACGACTGCTTGTACTAAGACTAACAGCCAGGATTGCCGGTCCCGGTATTTAAAGTGTCACCCTACCCACGGTAGCGCCAAGATGAAAATGACTTCATTTCGTGTTTTGTTGTGTTTTGACAATATCGTGTTTAATCGTCAAATACGAGATACGTCTCTCTTCCTGTGGTACTCTATGCGCAGTTGATAAATTCCGTCCAAGAAACCAATATTTGCTTTTGAAATTGTGGCGCTTTTGTTTACTTGATGCGTGACTTAGACCTTAATATCTCATATTCGTCGAGATACGAGTACGACATTATCTAGTTGTGTCTATGGGTTATGGTAACTTCGCTAGTGCCTCTTCATCTTCCTTGCCTTATCCCACTACGTGGGGTCGGCAGCAAATTTCCCTCTTGCACTCTCCTCTATCAGCCGTCGTTTCTACTCACTCCTTTCATTCTCATATTCTCAATCACACACTCCATCCATGTCTTCTTCGGTCGGCCTCTTGCCCTTCTTTCTTGCACTTCCATTTCCACTCCTACTAAAATACATCTCCTCTCTATTCATCACATGGCCATACCACGCTAACCTCCCACTCTTTAATTTCTCCCATACTAGAGCTACTTTCAAAGTTTGCTAGTGGCGGAACAAACCTATCCGGTAGCCGCAGCTTCTTCCAGTCGGCAAGTTTGGTTGTTGTTGAATCAGTTCTCTTTCAGTTTGAACACTATTTATTTTGCATCAAATCCTAAATTTTTGTTACTAACACCAGTCTGCATACGTAACATACGTATGTGATATACAAAAAAAAACGTTTTTATTATTTACCCTTTTATCGAAGGGGGAATCTCCATTAAGATATCCAGCCGCAACGTATTGCAGCTGGGTTCAAGTCAAAATGGAAATAGGTATAACAGTTCTTTGTACCTTGAAGAATAAATTAGATGATCAATGTATTTTTAATTAGCGAATACATTCACTAATACTACTTCCTAAATTTCGTTGTTCTTTATTTTAGTCTTATCCCCCTAAGGTCAAGTCAGCACAGAAAATTAGTCTCCTCCACTCTCCTCTATCAGCTGTCATCTCACTCATTTCTTTCTCATGTCCTCATTCACACACTCCATCCATGTCTTCTTCTTTTTGTGAATCTAAATGCTTTATCCCGTAGCTAATAAAACCTTTGATTTGTGTGACATGTGAACAATTTCAATACCTACATCTTCTAGTAACAATCATACTTCCTATACTATTACTTTAATCACGATTGTTTGTGTGTATCTGTTTTTTGCTCTTTCAAGTTCTAATGGTTGCTCCATTAACATAAAATTTTGTATAGAATTAGTTTTGATAATTATTTTTGCGCATTCAAATAGCTTTTGCTTTTAGCTAAAATTTTCTACTCCGACCCCACTTAGTGAGTTTATTTTAGAGCAAAGAAGAAGCTGAGATTCTTGTCTTTTTGTATAATCATTGATTTACTGTGTCTTAGAACTTCTGTGACATACCTAAGCATAAGTGGAATAATGTTATTCCACTTATGCTGAGAGCCGAGCTAAGAAGCTCATCGGCAATTCTTGCGTTGCGAAGGCGAAGCTTCAGAGCCTATAGAGCATCGACGCAAGGTTGCTAGTTTGTCGATTTTTTATCGAATACATTTCGAGGAATGTGCTCTGGAACTTCATAATTTGATTCCACCATCTCCGTTCTACTACAGAACGAGCAGAGAGTCAGTGAAGAGACACCGATACAGAGTTGAAGTTCTAAACTTTCGTACAAAACGCTTTGCGTCGACCTTTATTGTTAGGACTGCGAAGCTTTGGAACTCACTACCTGAGTCTCTGTTTCCTGAGAGGTATCATCCGGGGGCCTTCAAAAGTAGAGTTAATAGGTATCTTCTAGGTAAGCGTGCCACACCGTAGACTGCAGCTCAGCTTAACATCAGGCTAGCTGTAGTCAAACGCTAACCTATTAAGGATAAAAAAATGTAATTTTTTTATTTGTGAAACAAAACCTAGTTCTAGTCTTAACATAACGCCTAAGCAAAGTAAATCAACAAAAGACGATTTCAATTTGAAGTGAAGTGTATTTGAAATGTAATATCTAAGTGACATATTGGAAAATAAATAACACTATTTCATGACTGTAAGATTGAAGAAGTACTTTCATAGCTATTTATGATTTTATAACCGTAAGTCTAGTTTATTGTAGGATTGACTACGACCTAGCACCAGGGAGTGTAACTCTGTAAATTTAATTTTAATCCTATCAATGCTATTGTTGTAGGGAAGTGGACCCGATCCCACAATTTTGGCTTGAAAGCTAAAACCATACTACTAATTTTGTAAGCTTATATTTATCTACAAATATACGATAGTCCTTGACAAGACCAAGCGAAGTTACGGCCGCTTAGTAAATTCAAATTCGCATAAACATACTATATGCCAGTATTTTGATTACAGTGTAAACTCTATATAACGACACTGAAAGGACAGTGCATTTTATGGCGTTATGGAGAGTGGTCGTTAAATGGAGAGAATGTTTAATTGTATGGAATATAAGCTAAACCAACTAAAGCCAATTGATTACGACGCTTTAGAGAGTTTGTCGTTAAATCGGGTGACGTTACATGGAGTTTACACTGTACTGTATTAAGTAGCTATACTCAATCTGACAATCAATCTAGGTATTCCATCAAGAAAGTGCGCCAAAAATGTTACCAGTTTTTGTACATATTATAATATAAAATATCAAATTGTTATTATTATGTTATGACGAATTTATAATACTTATTATACCTATAAATAAAAAACACACACACACACAAAAAAACCTTACAAATAGTAAATTAAACCTAAGTCAGTGTCCGCGGGTAAGGTGCCTAAAATGCTGGCGGCATTACTGCTGTGCTGGATTATGATGATTTGATGATTTCCAGGCCGGTTTCGGCCACGGCGACTGCTTGCCAATTATCAGCTTACTATAAGTACTATACTTATTATCAGCTGGATTATAATAATAATAAATAAATATTAAGGTTATTGAGGCAAAACGTACATTCACATAGGACATTCATCATGTATTCTCTGGCATTCGTGACGCGTCTGCCCCCAGAGTTACCGACTAGCTTGCTCCAGACAAATGACTCACAGTCTGTAGACACGGCAGCAAACTTGAAGGATCCCCTGATAATGGCGGCATACATCAAAACCTGCTTACTTCCACGGCACGCCGGCAACGCTATGCTCGTTCATAATTTTAAAAACCAAATGCAGCAAAACTTGAACGCGCTGAGGCCGACTACGAGTGAAATGCACAAAATCCATTTTATCTTCCACATATCCTCCGTACTTACAATAACAACCTCTATTCCCTACAGATAAGGTCGAAATTCGTCGGATAGGGAGAAATTATTCTGAAGTCGAATCGAGCAGGGTGGTTTATGAGCGTACGATTTGGAGAGCTCTTGCCTTCGCTTTTGAGTTGAATTTTGTTTGGAGGTCTGAGTTCAAAGGGTCGTTGTGAGGTTCTGTGCTAAAAGCAACCAAAAGTTATTGAAATTAAGGTCGAGTTTGGGTTGGCGGGGTTTTTTTTATAAGGTTTTTATGGTGGTCGGTCGGCAATCAGCTGTTTAGGCACGCGCTCCCCGGAGTGGAGCCGGCAGCTCCGTGCTATGGGGAATATTATTCGATTCCATATAAATTCATGTTAAATACGACTAGCGGTGAATAGAGTGAACCGGTTCCTTCTAGGTAAGCGCGTTTCACCGTAGATTTCAATGTCACTTACCATCAGGTGAATTGTGGTCAAGCGCTGACCTATTTAGAGTAAAAAAAAGCTTCCCGTCCCGGCTTCGTACGGGCTCTAAAATAATCTGAGTAGCAAAGAGAAACAAAATATAGCCAATGTTACTCGGGAATAATGTCAAAATAATCAAAATCAAATTATTTATTGGCCTTACGGCTTCACGCCGTACTGGGCAAGTCAATTTACAATTAATTTCTTTAATGTATATGCCTATAGTACACTCTTATGACATAAATATCTATATATTTTTTCATCCACCTGGAAATCGTTTGAAATCTTTATAACTATGAGACTGCTACAAGAACGAAGATTCTGTTTTTATACGTGACATCCTTTGATTATTTACTTGTAAATAAATAATCAATAAATATAAATATCTATCTATGAAAGAACCTATCGTGAAAAGATTTTTTCAAATAGGTCCAGTAGCTTCGAAGTCTATTCGTGTCAAACAAACAAATACACAATCAATCTTTACTTCTTTATAATAGTGGTAGAGAAAACATGATAATTTCGAGAGAATATTCGTAATTTAATCTGTATGAGTAGATGACTGAATGAACTGACGTATATTGTTATCTACAATAGTATTATTATATTATAATAAATAGCATTTATTTCTTACTACTTACCTATATATAGACTTACTACTATTTATAACATGTAACTTACTCATAAAAGACTAGGTGATAAACAAAATATTAACAGAGGTACTAATATTCTATAGTAAATTAAGTAATGTCTAGATTTGTTCGCAATATTGCTAAAAATCGTCAAAAAGTTAAGTAATAAGTTAATGCTAATTTAACCACTAAACCAGACTTTTTATTAAAATTTCTAATAACTAAAATTAAAGACCAATATAGATGTATTATTATTATGAGGATTGATATTTATTACGAGGTTTATAAGATTTATTTATACGGATTAAACCAATGATAACCAATTAAATAATAATATCATTTGATTAACCACCAATGAAATAATCTATGTATATGTATGTTTTTAATTTTAGTTATTTATCTAGATGCTATAGCAAAACGGCTACGAATTAATTATGCACTATATGAATTGCACATAATCTTATCCTATAGCTAAAACAGTTAAGTCACTTCATCAAGCTCATCCAAAATTTCAACAGTGTCAATTTTACAACTATATACGAGTATATACATATATATCATTAAGTAAAGAAATCAACCACAACAAATCATAAAACTATAATCAAACTTAGATACAGATTGCAACAAATTATTATTTATATCAAAGACTGTACAGAAAAGTATCCTTTAAAACATGAAATCTATGCTATTAACTCTAATCTATTCACGATTAACTAAAGGTATACATATCTATAACTGTAGTTTTTCCATGCATAATGCTTGCGCTTGACCACAACTCACCTGTTGTTAAGTGGCATTGCAATCTATAAGATGGAGATGCGGTTTATAGGATGGAGCTTGCCTAGAAGAAACCGGTTCACTCTCGCCTTGAAGACAGTAAGGTTGTAGTTCAGTGGGAACAGGGATTCCGGCAAGGAGTTCCACAGTTTGGCCGTCCGTACTATAAACGTGGAAGCGAATCGCTTAGTACGCATTAGTTAGTTATCCTAACTATCCAGAAAACAAAATAAGTTAACTAAGCTTATTTCGATTTATTGATATAAGTATAGAAATAATACGTCTGCTGTGCTGTAACTTAATAGTTACTGTGTGATTACTATTAGCCTAAACAGCAGACCGACCCAAGTTACATTCGTTTCGTATCGAATCTATTTCTACAATCGTTATCGCTTCGGCGTTAGCAATTTTAGAAAACGTAAAGTCGATAGCTAAACTGACGTGACTGAATCGATAAATCTATAATTTTGGTAGATACCTAGTTTCTTTTGTAACTCACTTACCTAATGTCTATAAGCGATGGCACCCCTATAACCCGTGGTAATCTAGATCATAGTAAACCCTACTTTTTCTTCGTCGTATGAGCTAAGTAACTAAGCTCTGGTGTCGAGAGTTTTCAAGCTGCCCGAAGGCCTCTGAATTAGCTTAACGACTGCAAGCACTAAGATTAGCAGCCATCATCATCCGACCTACGGTAGCGTCCAGATGACAATGCCACTTTTAAAACGACAGTCTTGTGTCACCCATCCAAACACCGTCCGCATCGGCCGTTGCTTAACTTCGATGATCGCGTCAGATCACCCTAGTTAGCCGAGCTACAGGCGCTACTTCTCTGTGATTTGAATATAAATAAAACGGATAGCCGGCGGCGTCTGAAACCGGTTGTATTCTAGAGATGGTATCTAAGGCCTCGTATAAATTATGTATAAGTTAGCGGTCAGGAATTCGATTCAGAATAAAGCTTGGTTTGCTCGGGGAGCGATAAATCGCAGAGGACCTCGGACTGAGTCGCTCTGGGCCAGTTCCACTCCTCAACTCTATTCCCATCTTGATTCGGAAAATAAATGTGTTAAAGGTAAGGCAAGCCAAATAGAATATTTGGAAAAATCCTATAAAATCGCGTTTGGACAGGGAGATTAATGTTGACTCTTAAAATAAACTTTGATAAAAGTTAAAAAAAAATATGGTTACGATCCATAATAGGGCTACGACCTTCACAGTTTTATTATTTTAATAATTCGTTTTATTATTAAATTCACTGTTAAGAATCGTCTCTTTGATAGGTGTTCTAGTACCGACCTTTCAAATAAAAAAATACTAAACTAAGTCCATTATTGCTAGTTATTAACTAGCAGATCATCCCGTCTTCGCACGGGCTATAAAATAATCTAAGTTGTAAAGAGAAACAAAATATAGCCTATGTTACTCGGGGATAGTGTAGCTTCCCATCTGTAAAAGAATTTTTCAAATCGGTCCAGTAGTTTCTGTGCCTATTTGCGTCAAACACACAAACAAACTTATAAACTTGACAACCTCGTTGGCGTAAAGGTTACCTAGCGGACTGCCAATCACAAGGTTCTGGGTTCGATTCCCGGCCCGGCCAACATCTTTGTGCTGAACTAAATTTGTTGGCTGTGGGTCTGGGTGTTAAATATGTATCTATAAGTATATGTAGTAAAAATATGTATATATGTATGTATATGTAGTATATCAGTTGTGTTAGCTACCATAACACGAACTAGAAATTGTTCAGTATGGGGTTAACCAGCCGTGTGTGAAATGTAAAAAAAAAAAAACAACTTATCGTTTTTGCGTTCGATCGATGTGTTCGGTTCAGGCAAATGTGCGTTCCCCTTAAACTGTATAATGTGACGTCCACACGGGTGTTGCGCGCGCGCATCGCTCGAGGAAGCGATCCATCACGTTATCTGCAGGATACATCCGAGCTCGGCGGACGAGGCGCCGCCACGCGGACACCTACACAAACAACAATATCACATTGGATGGCAAACTTAGGTTCTGATCGAAATAAAATTCCAGCATTTTGGACATCCGAAACCTTTACCAGCCGCTTAGTAACCTTTTTCTCTACCCCTGGTCTTTTTTAGCTAAAGTTTTAGTTAGTAATGTTTTATGTTTTCTTATGTTTTTAATAAACACACCTTTACACATATAATTCTATGCCTTTACAAACCTACTGCTAAAGGAATTAACATGTTTAGAGTTGAACGATGTCTTACTTTATTTTATCTTTACCACAGATGAAGCAAAACTTAGCACAGATAACAATAGAAGAAAGCATAAAGATATGAACACAATACATAACAATATCACATCGGATGGAAATGCGTAGTTTCTGACCGAAATAAAAGCCAGTATTCGGACAACCGAAACCTCCACCACCCGCTTGTCCTAAGGAAAATGTCCTTTTCCTCTAACCCTGGTCTTTTATAGGTTATGTTTTAGTTAGTAATGTTCTCACAATATCACATATATACACCCAGAAACCCCACAAAATCCAGAAAGGGCGAATGTGTCTCGGTTGGAAATCGTCTGCTTTTCAATCTGACGGCCCTTGTTCGATCCCGACCCAACCAACACCAATGACTTGTTTTTCAAGTTACGTGGATACGTACGTTCATTCTTTGATATCCTTCCCGCAACTAGAAGTCTTCTGGCTTCCTCAGTGCGTAGGGGCCGACTGGCGGTCGCTAATCCAGCCAGCCGATCTCGCTGAAGAAGGCAAGCAGGTTGCGTACGCCGGCGCAGGCCTCCCGCAGCGTCCTCGGTGTCCCGAGGAATTCTTCTCGCTGTTTCGTCAAGCTCCTGCACTCCAAAAGCACATGCTTGACCGTTTCCTCTGCCTCCATGCATCCCCTGCACAGAGCACTGTCAGTACTGCAACATATGTAAATGTTTATTAAGATTGCAATGACTAGGAATAACTCCGACAATAAGTCACAGCTTATCCCGTCTTAGATTCCTAAGCTTTCGAAATTATCTGGAGTTAAGCTCCGGGAACGCCTTTCTGGATTGTCAACAATCTACTTACCTTCCCAGTACTCTTTATGTTGCCTTTTGGTACGTAGTCTGATCCAGGTTCTGACTTGGTTAAGTTACGTGGATACGGTGAATGAAAACATCTAGAGGAAACAGACATATTTAAGGATAATATCCGAAGACATGTGTCTTCAGCGAAGTGGATTATGACCTATATCTCTCTTCTCGTGACAGAAGGTCCCGAGTCCCAGCAGTGGGAACGTATAGTGGCCTGAACAAGAGAGAAAACCGGACAAGCAAGGTAATCTCAACAAAACACGACGCTATACTCGGACGCCTCCTGTTTTAATAGAAGCACCACAACATCTGACGCAATGACAGTGGAACAGGTATGCCAGCGACCCAAGACCGTGCTCCGCTATTTTAAGGAGCTTGGATGGCTTGGGTAGGTGGTAGGGGGAAATGCACAATATGCCTCTTGCAGGTTGTCAGTGCAGGTCTGATCGCCCTCATCATAGAATAAGAATAAGTATAGTGGCCTGCTTTCGCTATGCTTGATGCTTATTTGCAAGAAGTCAGCTGGAAGGTATATTTTAGGGTATTTTTTTTCTGTCATCCGCGAGTATTATGGATGGAGAAAAGAAAATTGTGAGGCCATAAAATGCGGCCTCGAAACAGTTTTTAGTTCACGAATTTCGAATTGTGGTCTAAGTAAAAAGCTTTCCTTTCGGTTCTCTTATTTTTTACTTGTTTTGCTTCGTACAGTGAGGCATTTGACCAGCAGGGCGTATAACTATACGCATAAGCCAACGGCACTCTGGCCTAAAGTGGAGCATGCCTTGTCTGGAGTAACTGGCTCTCAAGGAGGCTGCCGTGACACAGGTTACCGTAAGGTGCTTGGAGACAGATTGTTCATCTTGAGGGTTGTTGGCCAGACGTACTCGTCTGGCCAACAACCCTCAAGATGAAAGAGAAGGTTTTAACTGTCAAGATTTCTATGACCTGCAGGACATAATGCACTCATTATAATGCACTCATTATACTCCTTAGGTTACGCAGGTCGTGGGTTCGATCCCAGCCAATGAGCTCGAGCTTTCGGTGAAGGAAAACACTGTCAGGAAACCATAGAATGGTGATATAGCATTTTGTAGTGCTCGCCTGCCTAACAACCATTCTCAAGTTGAACAACCTGTCCCTATACACCTAACGGCGTTTTGGCATCCTCTTTAAGAGCCAGATGTATGTATATATACCAGACTAGGCAAGCCAGTGTCCCTAACTCGTATAGCTTCGCGCCCTTCTTGTCAGCAGCCTTATTTTTACTCCGAATAGGTCAGCGCTTGACCACAATTCACCTGATAGTAAGTGATATTGAGGTCTACGGTGGATCGCATTACCTAGAAGGAAAGGCCTGTTTTATGTTAAAAAAACTTTGTCTAACAGTCTTGGTTCATGTGGTCTAAATTTGTAATGTGTTCATTTTGTCTAAGTTTTCATGCTTATTCCATCCGCTCATATCTCGTTCCATAACAGTACCTAAATAAGTTTACAGCCCCGTGGGGGCAAACGAGCGGGCTGTAAAAACGTTTTACAGCGCCTATTGGCATCTGCCACTTACCTTCAACCTTTTATATTCTCTGCTGCCCTGGTAACGCGATTATTCTTCTTCATATATTCAGTGGCTGGGCTTTGGTGTCAAGAGTATTGAAACCGCAAGGCATCAAACATTTTTTAGGCAATTAACATGCAGGGCGCGTAGCCAACGAATCAGCGACATTCTAGCCTAAGGTGTAACTTGCCTAGTTTGGGATAACTGTCTCTCAAGAGGCTGCCGGAACACACTAGGTGCTTATCGACCGATTTTACAACTGGTTGCTAACCAGCCAGCCAGCTTTTAAACGATTGGAAGGGAAAACCAACGAAGACCTTTCAGTTTTTAGGAAGACCTTTCCTTATACCTTCAATATTCTGTGTTACCCTGGTGACATTTCTCTTCTTTTTCATGTGAATTAAGTAGTGGAGCTCTGGTGTCACGAGAATTTAAGACCCGCCAGAAATACTTCTGATAGGTCCTGAATGCTGTACTGAGATAAACAGTGCAGTAGAAACTTGGAATTTCTCAAGACATCCCACACATAGATTCAGATACATTTATACAGGCGCGTAGATTTTAATTCGATGTTTTCACCGCCTATCCAAGATCTAAGACAAGTTATATTTGAATCACGGCTCGTTTTAATTAGCTTTTGACCATAGACAAAAGAAAAAAAAGACGGAGGTACTGTGTGACCGCACATGAGATAGCGATATTTTCGGACAATGTTGCCACTTTAGTAGAACTTTAGCCACTTTAGGAAATTAGGGTTAGGCTATACACATAATAAAGAAAAAGACTTCAGATTATATTTCTACGTTTTATTAATTTTTAAACAAAATCAGTTTATTGTACACATTCCTTACTCTTTATTTCCACGCTTCACAAAAACGTCACCCATATAATGGTTGGAACAAATCCTGGAATTTTGCGTTGATTTCCAATCATAAAATATTATCTACCATATGCTTCTATCCAAATCTCTACAAGTTCAGCATTCGATGGAAATCTGTAAAAAAAATATTAAGAAATATAAAATACTAGAGGTTGCCCGCGGCCCGCGTGAAGGTCGCTTTTCGGGTAACCTGTGGAAAAACTCTATGGTATCCTATTCCCGTGCCAATTTTATGTACACTTTCCTCATTCGATTCCTGAGATCTAGTTAAACTCTGTTTTTAGCTACTTTGGTGATGATGCGAGCGATTTCTCCAAGCCATTATTTAAATATGTAACTAGAATACGTGAACCATACCACTAAGTGAACCATTTACTTAAATTCTAATTCAGAAGTATTTAATTTCAAAAACACAAAACTTTCCCTTTGAACTTTAAACCCCATTAGCATACCTAAATGCACTCCAAATATTTTTACGAATTTATTTTAACCATCAAAGAAACTACAAACATAACAACTTACAAGACTAACTAACTTAACTTAATAAATAAAGAATTTTCCATACAAACTTTCACCCCCATTACAAACCCTTAGTTCACCCCTGGCAAAAAAACTTGATACCATTATTTTTAATTTTACATAAACAATAAATATTCCAAATAAATAAAAAAAAAATCACAACCCTAAGACCAGCCGATTGGGCTCTGCGTTGTCTATAGATGAATGAATGAATGAATAAGTCAGGACAAAGAGTCTTATAGTACAGATAATTATATAATATGGTAACTTCATGTCAAATAACTGGGCTTAACTTCACTGGGCGAGCGCGGTCCACCTTAGATCACAATATCGCTTACCACGAGGAATATTGAGACTAAGCGCTAACCCATTGTAAAAAAAAACAGTGTAAAAAAAAGCCCGACTAGCGAGCGAATATTTCGATGGAAGTAGATTAAATTAGTAAAAGGTGTAGCAGCTTCGAAGGCAACAAACCATAGCCGTGGTTTGTCGCGCCAAAACGGCGGAATACGCATAGACAGCGCAATTCCGGCGATTTCATGATGTAACCGTGAAGATCCCGGTGTAGCTTCAGCTTGTTGATCTTGCATCGCTTGTGAGTGTAGCTTGTGCGTTGTTCTCGTAAAATGTAGGAGGGTCACCACTTTAGGAGACCTAGCTTGTTGTAGTGAAAGACTGATGTATGCAGGAAGAATGAATAATTTTTTTTTTTTTTTTTTTTTTTTTTTTTTTTTTTTTTTTTTTGATAATGACTATGCTGTTGGCCTGAGGGGCCTCTACAGCGACACCGGACAAGTGGCTGGGCGCTGATGGCGCCGGGCCAGAGTTTGTTGTTATGGGTGACTTGCTCCAAGGGCACCTCTAGAGGTACGAACCTCGGCTTGGACCGTCACCAGAGTAGGGGGAGACCGGGTTGCCCTGTTAGTCCCAGAAGGGGAGCAAACTAAGGCCCTAATGTTTGTTAAACTGATTGATTATTTGGAGAGAATCGATTTGACCTGAGGGGTCGGCCACCACGCCGGCGGGGGCGGAATCGGGGACGTGTCGTTGCACTACTAAGCTGGCGTTGGTACCCGGGACCAATGCCGAAGACGGGGTGCGTGTTACCGCCGGAATTGTTGTGAGAAGGGGAGGAGCCTAGAGCAGCCGAGATAACGGCTGCTATTGGGTCGTCCGGATCGACCAAAGCGTGCTTTGGGCGTCTACGAAGGAGCTCACGGCCCGGAGTTGGGTCCGTGGAATAGTCGGAGGCTTGGACTACGAGAGGGTTTGGGTGATGGGGGGCGGCGTCAAAGTAACGACGAGAGGCGTGTTTCATCCACTGTGGGATGGAGGGAAGTTGTAGGTCGCAATGTAGGTCAGCGTTGCGCATGAACCACTCTGCGCCTGTTGCTTGACGAATGAAACGGTTTTGGAGTTTTTGAAGAGGCTCTAGAACATAGCTAGGCCTGTGGGCGAATACAACAGAGGAGTACGTGAGGACAGGGCGGATGCAAGTTTTGTAGATTGTCACCTTATTTCTAAGGGACAATTTACTCCTAGCGCAAATCATTGGATACAAACGACCCAGGAAGAAAGCCGCTCTGTTGCGGACTATCGAGATATGTTTCGAAAATGACAGTTGACTATCAAGAGTGACACCTAGATACTTGGTCGTTTTGACCCAAGGGACGGTCGTACCGTTTAGGCGGATTGAAGTTGGAGGCTCAAAACGGTGGGCAATCGTAGAAAAGCGCATGGCTGCGCTTTTTTCCGGATTCACCGTTATTCCCCACAACTTGAACCAGTCGCCTAGCTGGTTGAGAGCCTTTTGAAGCCGCGGGATGGTGAGGTTACGTTTCCAGCCTCTAGAGTAGAGGGCGGTATCGTCAGCAAAAAGGGCGATCTCTACATGTGGAGAGCGAGGGATGTCACTAGTAAACAAAGTGAAGAGAACGGGAGCGAGCACCGAGCCCTGGGGGACGCCGGCTTGTATTCTCCTAGGGGAAGAGAGGTCACCTTCTACCTTGTAGCGAAAACTGCGAGCCCTGAGATAGTCAGAGATTATTAATACGAGACGGTCTGGGAAGCGGAGTTGATACAATTTGTATAACAGTCCGTTATGCCAGACTTTATCAAAAGCTTTTGCGACGTCTAGGAAGACCGCGTAGGTCGCCTGGGAGCTCCGGAGGGGCTTATTGTTGAAGCCTTCGAGTATGTACTCCGTGATGCGGTGTACTTGTTGAGGGCAGGAGTGCCTAGCTCGGAAACCAAACTGTTCGTTAGGGAGGAGATTGTTGTCGTGTACGTGGGACCATATGCGACTCAGGAGGAGACGTTCGTAGACTTTACCGAGAGTGCTGAGGAGACTGATAGGTCGATAGCTAGAGGGCTCGGATGCCTTCTTGCCTGGCTTGTGGATTCCGATGACATTGGCGCATTTCCAAGCGTCAGGGAACATGCAGTTTTTCAGGGCTGCATTGAAAATACTAACTAAGAGATGTATTAAGGGAGGAGAGAAGTGCTTGAGCACTGTGTTATTTATGCCGTCAGCGCCGGGCGCTTTACGAGCACGGAGTTTTTTAATGACTAAGACCACTTCAGAGGTGGAGATAGGCTTCAGGGGAGGGTCAGAAGGGGGAGTGCAAGATTTGAGTTCAATCTGTCTATCGACCTTTTCGAGGTGTTTTGGATCAATAAGTCCAAACGAAGGAGAACATTGTGATTCGAGGCTGTCGGCGAGACACTCTGCCTTTTCCTCGTCCGTGAAAGCGGGCTGGCGGTTGGGACGGTTAAGCGGTGGTAACGAAGTGACCGTGCCATCTGATTTTAGGGAACGTGCTAACTTCCAAAAGGCTTGGTGGGTTGGATCGATTGTCGAGAGAAGGTCCTCCCACTTCTGATTACGGAGTTCACTCATACGGCGTTTTACGGCACGCTCGTAGTACCGCAGAGTGGCTCTGTTATCTTCGGTGCGATTCCAATCGAAAGCCCTCATGGCCGCGTTCTTGGCTCTCAGTAGCTCTCTCGCGTCCTCTGGGAGGGCCCAGCGTTGGAGATCCTCTGCTGGGATTCTCTTAGAGGATTTGCCTATGGCGTTTGTGAGGTGGCTAGTGAGAGCGTCGATCGAACGATTAACATCGTCAACGGTTATAATGTCATCGGGTAGACTGTCAAGTTGTGGAGTGTTTATGGACTTTAGAGTCTCCTCTAGTGTCCGCCAATCCACTACTTGTCTTGTCTGTGTGATGCGTTGAGAAGGCTCGGGCCCTAAGCGCATAACTACAGGTCTATGATCGGATGACAATTCGTGGAACACTTCTATGGAACGCAACTGTAAGGTTACGTTTCTTAAAAGTGCCATGTCAAGTACGTCGGGTCTGTGTTCCAAGAATGTTGGAAAATGTGTGGGAGCACTGGGAGGGATGACCTCGAAGCCTAGTGATTCCGAGAGAGAATAGAGACGGTGGCCATGTACTCTGGTGTCATTACAACCCCAAAGAACATGTTTGCTATTGAAATCTCCTGCCAAGATGACCGAGTTGTCTAGCGAGAAAAGAGCCTCAAAATCCGAGTCTAATAATTTCCTATTACCAGAGAGGTAGCAAGAAGCAATAGTGATTGGCGGATGGCCAGTGAGAGCTAGGCGGCAACACGACGCTTCGAGTTGTTCGAGAGGCGGGGTGTCTATTGGGACGCAATGCAGGGAGTTTCTGTAATAGATGAGAGTGCCGCCTCCATTAGAAGAGGTCCTATCATTGCGCACTAGCCGGTAGTTAGCGATATTAGGATCGCGCTTACCCGGCTTTAGAAAAGTCTCCTGAATAAGAAAAATATCAACTTGATGAGCTGATAGAAAGTTAGCGATAGCAGGACGCTGATCGCCTCGGGAGTCAGAATTGAGACAGTTCGCGTTGAAAAACGCTAACGTGAACGCGTGGGGTCTAGTTCGTTTAGGTGTACTATCCATAGTAGTGCCTAAAGGGGAGTGGATTGGATACTTCTTATGGCGCGGAAGACGTCAGGGTATTCAGCCATTAGACGGAGCACCGCGAGTTGGTCGTGAGACACCTCCTCGATCTTGAGCGCAATCTCATTAACTCGATCGATGTCCACGATGTTTGCTAGGTGGAAGACGAGGTTAAGGCCGCTCTGGGAAGGGCCGAGAGAGGCAGGCTTTGCCGGAGGCATCGCTTTGGGCTTTGCCAAAGGCATCGCCTTGGGCTTTGCCGAAGGCATCGCTTGAGGCAACAGAGATTTGGTTTGGCTGGGGGCCGAGCTAGCTGGTTGGACTGAAGCGGCACGTGCATGCCATGCGTTGACGGCGGGCGGCGGGGCCGGGACAAACTTGGGTGCGGGCGGGGCCGAGGTAGATGGGGTGAAGGTTACACCCTTTTGGGAGGCTTTCGGTTTGCGAGAGCCAGTGGTGGGCTTAGCGAGCGCGGACCTGCGAGTCTTTGGGGCCTTGGGACAGCCACGGTAGTTGGCGGTGTGTCCCACGGTCCCGCAGAGCACGCAAGAAGGAGGGGTCGGGTCGTCCTTTTTTCGGGAGCATTCCGACGTATTGTGCTCACCGGCACATTTGACGCAACGGGGTTTGGCGAAGCAAAAACGGGCCGCATGACCATAAAACTGGCAACGATGGCACTGGGACGGAGCACCTTTGCGGTGGGGGGTTTCAACTGAAATCCCCGAGAGGTTGCACACTGACTTTAAATTGAAGATGTCCTTGGCCTCCTGAGACTTCGTGAGAACCACGAGGATGAGATCGAAGGGAGTGCGGTCCCTTCGGAAGAGACGGTGTAGTTCGAGCACCGGGAAGCCCTGCTTGATGAGATCCTCGCGGATAAGCTCCACGGGAATCTCTTTGGGCAGGCCTCTGATTATGACTCGCAGCACTTGCTGATCCTCAAGTGCATACGTGTGGAACCCGATGTGGTCCTCACGCAGGCACTTGGTGATAATTCGGTGGTCACCGGACGAGGCCAACGATAATTTGATGCCCGCTGCGCCGGATTTGGCAGTGGTTATGACCACTCCCTTTTCCTTCGCGAGTCGGGTAACTCGCTCCCATTTTGCCTTATCTTGGATAAAAATAGGCGGAGGCGGCTTGGTGGACTTAGCAGCGGGTTGGCTGCTAGGGCAGGCGGACTTGGGCGGGGGGGCAATGGGGTCTGAACTAGGGCGCTTTTTCCCTTTTGTAACTAAAGTGAATCCGTCCTCGGGAGAGGAGGGAGAATCGGACATGTCCAAGACATGCTGGTGAGGATAACGAGACGCGATATCCTCGTTGGCGGGGGGCGCAGGGGCAGAGCGCTTCGGGGAGCGCGAGCGGGGACACGAGCGGGATCGTGAGCGGGGGCACGAGCGAGATCGCGAGCGGGGGCACGAGCGGGAGCGCGAGCGGGAGAGCGAGCGGGAGGGCGAGCGGGATCGCGAGTGGGAGCGCGAGCGGGATCGCGGGCGAGACGAAACGCGAACTTGATTGTTCGCACGAGCCTGTGCGCGGAGAAGGGCATCTTTTTCGTGGATCAACCTAGCCTCGAAAGAAGCTAGGGTGATGCCGAAGTGCTTGAGGGTCTTAATTTGGATCGATGTTAGGGACATGACGAATATATAGATAGTGCAACGACAATATAACGGACTGACCTAGGTGTTCTCGGGCGGTGGCGGCGGCAGGGCGATGTGACGCAAGAGTTCGTCACTAGCACAGTCAGTTCGTCACTAACACTAACACTGAGTCCAGAGTCCAGAGTCCAGAGTCACTGAGCACAGCACTGCACAGCACTGAGGGCGCGCGTTGGGTGCGCGCGAGTTGGCCAGATCGGATGGCCGGAGATGCACGAGCAATGCTCGGCACTGCGGGTGGCGCGGCGACTGCGCGCGAGTGAGCAAGTGAGCGGGCGGAGCGAGACGTGCGAACGGAGCGGCGGATGCCGCGCGAAAAATGAATAATTTATTTGAAAGAAGCTTATACTAATATATGAAATGTGTTTTCATAACGTAGCGAACTACGACCGCTAACAAAACAGATTTGACTAATCACAACACTAGAACTCGATGCCGTCCTTGTTACTCGCGCTCGGACCTCTCGCTCCCGCAAGTATAAATATACTTTGGCGCTCCGGCGCGGCAGCATTCCCCGGAGGCTGTCACAGCGGTCGGGCGTCGGCGCGCGCCTCACTCTGCTCGGCGTTATACTCGCAGTTTGTGTGTCTGTATGTTAATGCTGCTACAGGTTCACGTCGGGGTCACCACTTTAGGAGACCTAGCTTGTTGTAGTGAAAGACTGATGTATGCAGGAAGAATGAATAATTTATTTGAAAGAAGCTTATACTAATATATGAAATGTGTTTTCATAACGTAGCGAACTACGACCGCTAACAAAACAGATTTGACTAATCACAACACTAGAACTCGATGCCGTCCTTGTTACTCGCGCTCGGACCTCTCGCTCCCGCAAGTATAAATATACTTTGGCGCTCCGGCGCGGCAGCATTCCCCGGAGGCTGTCACAGCGGTCGGGCGTCGGCGCGCGCCTCACTCTGCTCGGCGTTATACTCGCAGTTTGTGTGTCTGTATGTTAATGCTGCTACAGGATTCTCCCCCTAGCGGAAGCGTACCGGAGGAATCACTGTGCGACCGCTTCTGGTCGTTCTCAGAATAGACTTTGGGAGGCTTACTGAGGACTTTGAAGTGTTTTCTTGTTGCGGTTGTGACGGCGGAATATGTTCATTTGAAGTCGGCGGTGAGTCTTCCGATAGAATGTATGCAGGTTTCAGCCGATCGATAGAGATGGTTGATGATCGTCGATCTGGCAGCTGCAGTACAAAATTTTTCTCGCCTCGTGAGATAATTTTGAACGGGCCGTCATATGGGGCTTGCAATGGTTTTTTGACAGCATCATTTCTTATAAACACATGCGTGCATGTACTTAAATGTGGATGTATGAAAATCGGTCTTAAATTTCCGTGCGAAGCAGTAGGTAAGCTTGGTTTTACGGACTGTATTGTGGCCCGTAGTTGCGTGACGAAGTCGTAGTCCATATCTTGTTCTCCAGTCGGGGGAAGATTAAAGAAGTCACCAGGCAGACGTAGGTTGTGTCCATACACAAGTTCAGCGGCACTGACGCCTGTGTCGGTGCGAGGGGCTGCGCGAAGTCCCAACAGTACTGTAGCTAGCTCGTCTATCCACTTGGACTGTCCTGATAGGCGAGCTTTTAGCGCTGCTTTGAGTGACCGATGCCACCGCTCGATCATCCCGTTAGATTGAGGGTGATAGGGTGAAGTTTGTATCTTCTTTATGCCCATTATGCTTGCAAGTTTAGTGAAGAGTCGTGATGTGAGTGACCGGCCTTGATCCGAAGTTAAGCATTCCGGTACTCCGAAACGGCTGATCCAGTGGTTGTAGACTATCTTTGCGATTGATGCTGCTGATATGTCGTCTCCCTGTAGCAGCATTAACATACAGACACACAAACTGCGAGTATAACGCCGAGCAGAGTGAGGCGCGCGCCGACGCCCGACCGCTGTGACAGCCTCCGGGGAATGCTGCCGCGCCGGAGCGCCAAAGTATATTTATACTTGCGGGAGCGAGAGGTCCGAGCGCGAGTAACAAGGACGGCATCGAGTTCTAGTGTTGTGATTAGTCAAATCTGTTTTGTTAGCGGTCGTAGTTCGCTACGTTATGAAAACACATTTCATATATTAGTATAAGCTTCTTTCAAATAAATTATTCATTCTTCCTGCATACATCAGTCTTTCACTACAACAAGCTAGGTCTCCTAAAAAGGACTGTTTAAGCAATTCTCAAGTACAGTGCAAACGGTTTTTGTAAAACTAGGGTTAAAATTGAAAGTCAGATTATGACAACCCTTATTCAATTTCTTGTAGGTTATGTTTTTATTTTGCATTTGCATGTTTTACCACTTTGAAGCAGAACTTTACATCCAAATCAATAGTACTTGAATTAATCCTATTTAATTAATATTTGGATTGATTTTAGAAGATATATTGTATATAAAAAAGGCCAGTACCAACCTGTGAAATGTAACATCACATAAACCAGGTTCTGTTCTATTCTAATAACTCAAAATACAACACTGCACCATTCTGTCGATGTCCAAAACTATTCACCGCGCGAGAATAACACTTACACTTGAATTTAAACGATATTTTTTCGAAAAAACACAAAATTCTCAGAATCGCAGTAATGTTTGACACCGAAACTGACAAATATGCTGGTGTCAAACAGTTACAGCGACAGAGAGAAAAACAGTATAAGCCTTTCTCTTTCACGCATGTTATTTTTACATATGGCTGTTTCGCTGTTGAGTAAAAGAGATGGAAATGTGACTCCGTCTATTGCCTTCTCTGTCTACGCTTTTGACAAACTAGATTCAACTTCAACTTTTGTTCGTTGACTCCGTGCAAGGGGATTTGCGATTCTGCCAGTGTCACGTAGGAAGATAATCCGAAAACAAAGGTCGAAAAGCGTTTGTACGGCAGGAACAAAAAGCACAGTTTTTGTGTTGACAAACTAGATTAAATGTTTATTGTGAATGTCAAAAGCTTAAGTGATAGTTTGTAACAGATACATACAGTATAAAATATTTTTATTTTCCTTTAAATTGTGTACGTATGTACATGATAAATGCAAAGAGTGAATAGCTTATAACATTGTGTGGTATGTTATAGTTGCGGGGCTACAGCCGAGACATTTGCAGCTTTTACTTTACTATTCAATAAAACAAAACGAACTAAGTAATGAAAATAACTACAAACTAAACTAATATAGTTACAGTTGTGACATTGACATTTTCAATTTCCTATCATCTGGTTATAGCAAATCAAAAATAAATCCAGATGCAAACTCGTCTTATGTGAAGCACTTATCAAAATGACAAAAAAAGACAACAGCGTCGGTCTCTGTCACTAGCATCGTCATGTCCCACGTCGCATAGTATTTTAAACGTATTTGTACATTAAATAAATTATTTAATAAATAATAGGAGACATCCCACACGGCTGGTAAGCCCCATACTGAACCATTTCTACAAAATCAACCAACACAACTGATATAGGTATTACATATACATACATACATATTTTATTTAGGCAGGTATATTGGGTAACATTTCCTGTTTTTTTTTTTTGTAAACTGGTTTCGACCTGTCAAAAACAAACCACCAATGAACAAAAGAAAAAAAACTTTCTAAGAATATCGCAAACAAAGCAAATAAAATAACAGCGTAGATCTTATTTTCCAAGAAGCGCATACCGTTCGGTTTCTCGTCCAATTCTAGGAAAAACGTTGTTTTGAAATCTGATCCGTGATAAATAACGGCATCAAATGACTTTTATTAATGTCCCTATTCTTCCTAATATTCTTTTGTTACTCGACATGTATGACATAATATTTAGTTTCGTGTCGGTTAATAAGAAAACATAATGGACACTTTGACTTTTCCTTGTGCTTTATGGCCATTTCGTAGATGGGTAATGATAATATCCCACTAGATGACCAATGTAAGCAATGGTGGCGATTCAGCGGCACACACGACTAAACTAAATTTAAAGAAGCCCCGTCTTTTTTCATCTTAGGTGGCCAGAAAGAGACGGTTCGTTCTGCATAGTCAAAACAACTAAAATCACGTCAAATGTAGAAAATATAGGCTACTTTAGAACGCACTCACTTGTATCACCTCTAAAACTGCCTGCAGATTCCATATTTGACGTGATTTTAGTTGTTTTGTCTGTGGGTCAGAATGTGCCGTCTCTTTCTGGCCACCTAAAACGAAAAGAGACGGGGCTTCTTTAAATTTAGTTTAGTCGTGTGTGCCGCTGAATCGCCACCAATGTCTCATATTAGCGCTGTTCGCCTCTGCGTTCGCGGGACGGGGTGCTAGCAAAGGACAGAGTTATAATTAGTTCCGTAGCATTGGAGCTTAATGTTGCGAGACATTTTTTTTTTCATCAGTGAATTCTTAGAGTTTTGTGCATTATTATGTATAGGTATGTCTCTTAGACAAACAATCTGGATACACAACGGCAGACCAAATTGATATAAAATACCTACCTAATTTAGCAAATTCCACCATCTCCGTTCTATTACAGGACAAACAGAGACTCAGTTAGACATCGATACAGAGTTGAAGTTCCAAACTTTCGTACAAAACGCTTTACGTGTGGTCTGCCTCTGTCGTGGTCCGTTCCTCGGACACCACTCGGTGACTGCCCTGGTCCACCTAGAGACTTCCCTACGCACCAAGTGTCCTGCCCATCTCCACTTCAGCTTGGCAATCCGTATCCCCACGTCTTCGACTTTTGTACGCCGTCCAATTTCAACGTTGGGAATACGGTCTACCAAGCGTATTCCTAACATGGCCCGTTCCATTTAGGGTTACCATATCTCCGGATTTTTCCTGAGATTACAGGATTTTTCGACTTTTCTCAGGATTGCGGCCGGATTTTGCAAATCTCGTGATATACATTATAAAATCTCTTTAAGTAAAAGTTAAACAAACTAAAAATAATCTTCTTTTGGTAATAATTGCACAGTTCAAATCAATACCTATTTATCCAAGTTATTTCGGCAGTGTATAAAACGATAATAACACCTTTTCGAGAAAAAATGTTAAACTGTATAAAATCTCAGGACTTTTCCATGGAATCAGGCCTTTTCTCCAGTTTTTTTATTTTTTCATCTGGTAACCCTAGTTTCATTGCCTTTTGGGCTACCCGGATCTTATGGATATGCTCCTTAGTAAGAGGCCATGTTTCGGAACTATAAGTGAGGATGGGAAGCAAACATTGGTTGAACACCTTGGTCTTGAGGCATTGAGGGAGTTAGGACTCAAAAACATCTTCTAGTTTTCAAGGGTAAAAATAAAAAAACTTGATAGTAGTATAGTAGAGGAATCGCAGTGGGAGGGCGTGACGCCACGGAGTGACCTCACCGCTATCGCACGCGCATATCTATGTGTGTTTGTATGCAGCGAGACAAAGACTACGCTACGTAGAGGCAGCTAGGAGACCGCGCCTAATTGCTGCCTGCCTCTGTGAGGCAATATGAGAAGATTATAGACACTTGAGAGATGTGCGACTGCGAATAATCTGACCAGTCGAATTATCTACAACTACTAATATACACGTTCGACATGAATATTAGTAATATACTAATGTTAATAATTGAATGATGACTACTAATTAGTTACTAATGGCGTTTTGACTCGATTGTTAGCGAATCTTGTCAATATCACTTGTTAGTTTTAAATGAATGAAATATGAATGAATCGTTGGAGTGGAGTCGGCTCAAGTAGTAACTAATGTAGTAAACATTCAGTCCTGTTAATGTTGAGTGGGTATCATGTTAGTTACTAATTTTCGGAGATCATTCGAAAGAGTAGAATGATTTATAAAGTCGAATTATTCGACTGGAATCATTCACAGTCGCGCATCGCTATAGACACTTAAGGCGGCATCAAAAGGAGCCAATTAGCATGTTTTAAAACATCGTATAAAATCCTGCGTAAGAAATGATAGGACTTCAATTGTTTCAGTGCTTACGCACTCTCTCTCATACTTGATAGGACTACGATATTTTCATTTTTGTTAGCTTTAATTTAGTTTTCAGAATTAACAGTTTCTAAGCTCGATAACGTTAAACTCGCTTCATAGTTATAGTTGTTTTAAATTTACAAATGCTGCGCTTCCTGCTATCTAAAGATTTACAATTTGTTTGAGAAGCTCTGGTCTTGACACTTAAATAAAATAAAAATAAAATAAAATAGCCTTTATTTCCCTAAAAATATTACTGGTCTTGACACTTAGATATGTTTTAACTAACAGTCTGTATTGGCAGCCTTTTTGAGTGCAGTTATTCCAAACTAAGCATGCTTTAGCTTAGGCCAGAGTTTCGTTAACTCGTGTGGTTGCTGGCCTGCCAAGCTGTCAGGAAAAAAGGTACCCTCTTTAGGTACAAATAAAAATGTATTCTATACGTAGGTAATAAGGCAAGAATAAACATAAAAGTACACTTCTATTTCCTCGAGTATTCTTTGCCAGTCATCTCCATACAATGGTGTAGTCATTGACCATTACTCGCAACTAAAGCTTACGAAATATTTCACTCACTAAACATTTAGCCAGTTGGACGGTAAGTCAACGGTTGCCTGGAAGACATCGCTCTTAGCGATAAAGTCTCCGCATGTTGCACGATCATAATAATATGATATTGATAAGTACATTGAGTGTCTTCCGGTTTACCTAATAGTTAAAAGCATTCAAAATTACCCTATATCAATAAATAGTTTTTGTACTAACGATAGACTTACGCTTGACTGTAACTCACCTGATGTTAAGCGCTCTAGGATGGAGCGCGCTTGCCTAGAAAAAACCTATTCACTTTCGTTTTGAAGCCAGTGATGTTGTAATTCCGTGATAACAGGGGTTCCGACAAGGAGTTAACGCACAATTAATAAAAAAATACCATAAAATAAAATAGATAATGAAATCAATACATAAAAATGCATTTGATATTAAATTTAATGAACTTTGACGAGGTTTTTTGTAATTTCTAAGTCATTGTTAAAAATATTTTCGGAAGATCAATTCTCATTCCCAACTCTACGCTTCTCCGTAATAGGTACCTGCGTCTACTTTTAGAGATGGGAAACTAAAATCATCTTAGTCTTTTGAATCGTATAAAAGTATTCGATTATGACTTAATCTTATAATCCTTTTAACTTATATTACGTATAATATAGGGTTATGTACTGTTTTGTTCTGGTTAAAATACAACTAATATGTAAATGTTATAGGATGTAATGTATGTTTGTTTATTAATTATATTATTATTCTTAATTTTTGAAGGGTAAAAATTGGGAGAATTGGTTTGGAGGTAATTTATAAATTGAACTAACTAACGTAGAGATTAAATTTTATCTCAAATTACAGAGAAACACCGCGGTGCGTTAGCTAGCTAGTGTGATATATAAATATGTGTGATATATAAATATTCAATCTGATAACATTATCATCATCCACAACCTGTTCTATCGCACTGCTGGGTATAGGCCTCTTTCCTGACATGCCTCGGTCCTGTGAATCAGATGGACTAGTCCATCTGATAACATAAATATCTGAATCGAATGTAAATTGCTAACTTTGAAGAGTTTCCCTACAGATCATCTCTATTAGTAACCCGTTCTTAAGTTATATTGTAAATCCCGGCTTTGCCTGTAATAAATAACCGATTTATGGGTTTGTAGCAGGATTTACAGCTCTAAAGCCGGACAGACATACAACGTTATTTTAATTGGGCGTAAATAAAGACAGAAATAGTGTGGAAATGAAGGTGACAGGTCGATTCGAATAATTTAGAGTTGCATTTGTTAGACATCGATATTAGAATTGAGGTGTCATTATATTATTATGGATTAATCCCTATTTAATTGACATAAATTGCACATCAGCTTTATGTTTCGACTATTAGTAATATCCAATACAAGAAAGCTTTAGCATTCATGTCATATTGCATTTATGACGACCTCATTGGCATAATGGTTAATTGGTTATCATGCCGTACTGCAAAACAGAGAGTCCCGGGTTCGATTTCCGGCACAGCCAACATCTTTGTGATGAACTAAATCTATTGGTTATCGGTCTGGGTGTTAAATATGTATATAGTATATAAAGTATTTATGTACGTACGTATATGTATCAGTTGTATATCAGTTGTGTTAGCAACCATAATACATACACACTGTATATTGTTTAGTATGGAGCCGTGTGTGAAATGTGTCCTAATATTTGTTATTTTCATCATTCAAATATAATAATATGATGAAAAAGAAACTACATATTTACAAACTAATACTTATTCAATAATTACTGACTTTAAAATAATAATAGGTGTATTGCAATGATGTAAAAACTTCCTTCCTCCTCATATTTACGCTATTTATTAGGTTTGTATTTTTAGTAGGTTTGTTGTTGATGTTTGGTTCTCTTTCACGCTCTAACAGCTTAACCGTTTGGCATACAATTTTGAACGCATATTGATTCATTACAATTGAAAAATATCTTTAACTATTAATTAAATGGTTATTAATTTTTAACTATTCTTTAATATATCCACACATTCAGCGTTAAGTAAGAAACGTTAGAGTTTCACAACACAATTACGTAAAATTAGCTTTTTTATTTTAATAGTCATAATTTAATTAAAAAATGTTGTGTTTCTGAAAGTAATAAAAAAACTTTTTTTTAGTAGGGAATGATATTATGTAGAAGCGATAGAGGTTATAATTTCAATAAAAGAGCTTATAATCTGTCGACCTCGTTGGCGTAATGGTTAATATGCCGGACTGCCAACCAGAGTGTCCCGGGTTCGGTTCCAGGCACGGCCAAAAACTTTGTGTTGAACTAAATTTGTTGGCTGTCGGTCTGGGTGTTAATATGTATCGATAAAAAGTATTTGGGTGTGTATATGTAGTATATCAGTTGTGTTAGCAACCATACGCATAAGCAGCCCACTATACGTTCCCACTGCTGGGACTCGGGGCCTTCTCTCAAGAGAAGAGAAATATAGGTCATAATCCACCACGCTGGCCAAGTGCGGGTTGGCGTGTGACACACGTCTTCGGATATTGAGCAACCATAATACAAACTAGAAATTGTTGAGTAAGGAACTAACCACCCATGTGTGAACAGAGTCCTATTAAAAAAAAGTTATTTTTTGGTGTTTTATGAAATAATTTCGTGAAATTATTTCATTTTATTTATTATCAATTACAACACACGTCATGTGTTTAGCTCAAATTTCCAGGCAGCCTGGACTTTGTACAATAGCACTTTTAATACAAATACAATTCATTTATTGATAACACCAAAGTTACAAGTCAAATAATATGATATCATTACAAAAGTATATGATATGTATTAAAATATTAATATTAAATATTAAATATTAGGACACATTTCACATACGGCTGGTTAGCCCCACACTGAACCATTTCTAGTTCGTATTATGGTTGCTAACACAACTGATATACTACATATACATACATACATATTATATATAAATACATACATATTTAACACCCAGACCCACAGCCAACAAATTTAGTTAAGTACAAAGTTGTTGACCGGGCCGGGAATCGAACCCGGAACCTTCTGATTAGCAGTCCGGCATGGTAACCTTTACGCTAACGAGGTCGTCAAATCCATGTCAATTTTCAATCATATTCTAGTACTATAATATCATAACAATTTTTGAATAATATAATTTAAAATTGTTTTTTCTGAAAGTAATAAAGTAACTTTTTTAGTAGGGAAATATAATTATATCATTACAATAGTATATTATGATATTAATCAAAATGTCAATTTTCACTACAAATTCTAGTATCTAATATAATATCAATTCAAAAGCATATGATATGTATAATACATTTTCCACCTTGTATTGCATCAGTTAACTTCACAGGTCAAAGAATAACCAGCTCAAGTCAAGTATGTGAATTCATTCATAAAGTGGAGTGTCTGTCATTAGTTAAATTTATCGTTAATGTTTATAAACGGACAGTCAGAAGGCTATTGTGTAATCTGCGGCGTATCAACTTGTTATGGAAACAAGGTTAGGCAGGTCAACGGTTGGACTTTACTACTTTTTACTTAATAGACGATTTTTTTGTAGCCAAATAAAAATGAAAATGTCAATGGTGGCGATTCAGCGGCACACACGACTAAACTAAATTTAAAGAAGCCCTGTCTCTTTTCATCTTAGGTGGCCAGAAAGAGACGGCACGTTCTGAACCACACACAAAACAACTAAAATCACGTCAAATATGAAAAATGTAAGCAATTTTAGAGCGTGTGATTTTAGATGTTTTGTCTATGGTTTAGATTGTACCACCTCTTTTTGGTCATTTATGACGAAAAGAGACAGAGCTACATTAACTTTAGTTTAGTCGTGTGTGCCGCTGAATCGCCACCAATGTCACGTGTGTCCGTCTATGCTTTGTCTCTGTTTTAGTTTTATGTTATTATTTTCGTTATTTAGTGCGTTTTGTGTATTTCCTTCATCTAAGTATTGAATAGTAAAGTGTAGGTATTCTTTTTTTACTTCGTAAGCTAAGTGGCCAAGCTCTGGTGACGAGAGTTTTCCTGAGAGTCCTGGCTTAACGAATGCTTGTATTAAGACTAACAGCCAGGACCTACAATTTAACGTGTCATCCGATCCACGGTAGCGCCTAGATGAAAATGCCACTTAAAAACGACAGTCTTGTGCATGGTCACCCATCCAAACACCGTCCGCATCGACCGTTGCTTAGCTTCGATGATCGCTTCAAATCACCTTAACTAGCCGAGCTACAAGCGCTACAATTATTAATTAAAACATTATTTATTATTATTATTAACGTCCTTAAAATCATCCCAAAGAAGTTAGGTATACAAAGTAACATTATTAACGTTCTTAAATATCACTCCACTCCCGCCATTTTAATAAGAACCAACTCCGTATTCCAATTCATATCTGTTCATCCGTAAAAGCATTTCATTCAAACTGTAATCCTTGAGAAAATCCTCAAATCTTGCCTACGAGTCAGCCGACCATATTTCCTTTTATTAAATTTCCCATATTTGCCGGGCCTGTTAACCTAGTTCCCGGTATGAAACATGCGTGCTCTCACTTTGGAGGTTGGACAAGTACTAAATGTGAAACGCTGAGGCATCGCAACGCAGGGTGAGCAAGGTCCTCTGGGTTCACCGCGCATGCGCACTGCTAGCCTATCCTGGTACAGGTTTACCAACATAATATCCGGTAACGCGTCACGCGATATTCGACTCTATTCCCTTAGCATAATGTCTCTAACAGATGACCACTGATATTTGTTTTAGCAGAAGATGATACTAAAAAATTGCAATATTAATTTGAACTGTAGGTAGTGCTCACAGCTCGGCTAACTAAGGCGATCTGATACGATCATCGAGGTTAAACAACGGTTTTTGCGGAGTCTTTGAATGGGTGGGTGACCATGCACAAGAAACGACCGTTTAAAAAGTGGCATTTCATCTGGGTGCTACCGTGGGTAGGATGACACGTCAAATTGTAGGTTCCGGCGGGGTTGTCCTAGTACAGGCAGTCGAAGTAAGAGACCTTCGGGCGGCTTGAAAACTCGACACGACGGATTGACCGCTCATAAGAAAAAAATACCTTTTGGGCACGGAATCCTAAAAATGTAAATTAATATGTTATTTAAATATATGAAAACTTATGTGCTAGCATATAAGTTTACGTGTAACCGAATATTTGTACCTATTTAGTATTTAGGTATCGATAAAAAAAAAGTTAACTATTTATAGCGGAAACAATGGTCCGCGCCGCTTGTTATTTGTTAAAGTACAATAATTCAGTCAAACATCCGGTGTGGCTCAACCCGGCTTACTTCAATAACTGGTCAAGTGCGTGTAGGGCTCGCGCGTGAAGGGTTCCGTAATATCAATACACATATAGTCTAAACTCCATGTAACGTCACTTGATTTAACGACAAACTCTCTAAAGCGTCGAAATCAATTGGCTTTAGTTGGTTTAGTTTGTATTTCATACAATGAAACATTATCTCCATTTAACGACCACTCTCTATAAAATAATATCAAAACATATACAGTGTAAAATCCATGTAACGTCACTCGATTTAACGATAAACTCTCTAACGCATCGAAAACAATTTGGCTTTAGTTGGTTTAGTTTGTATTCCATACAATGATACATTCTCTCCATATAACGGCCACTCTCTATAACGCCATAAAATGCATAGTACTTTCAGCGTAATAATATAGAGTTTACTCTGTATGGTAAGACAGTCATAATTGAGTGTCTGTACACTAAATATTTTTCCATTTAACTGATAGGGGGCGATTATTGAAATGGAACAAAAACCAGTTTTTTTCTCATCCGTGCATTCTGAGATCGAATCGGGGCCGTCTTATTAAAAACCAGACATTTTACCACCGAGCCTCAATCGCTTTTAAATGTAAACGTGTTGTAATTAAAGACTTTTCGGAATGCAAAATACAATGTAAACTCTATACAACGATACTGAAGGGACTGTGCAGTTTATGGCGTTAGAGTGGTCGTTAATTGGAGAGAATATAATATCATTGTATGGAATACAAGCTAACCAACTAAAGCCAATTGATTTAGACGCTTGAAGTTTGTCGTTAAATCGAGTGACGTTACTTGGAGTATATATACACTGTACAGATTGTTCTTTTGCCGATGTATATCGGCTTTAGAAAAGTTATAAAATTGAATAGTTAAATACCACCAGGTTTAACAACTTCACAACTTTTTTTGATTTCTAAAGTCCAAGTTTTTGTTAATTACAACAGCACACATCACACGTATGTACCGAGTTTGAAGTTTCTCAACTCATGTATACATTTAAGTTCAACTTAGTTGGCCAACTTGAGTGAAACTTAGTCCCAAGTGCTGCTCCAAGTTGCGGAGAGTTTGTTAGTTTGCAACTTTGTACTTACCGACATATTCAAGTCGCTGGTTTGATTAAAATATTGTGACTTCAATACTGACGACCTCGTTGGCGTAAAGGTTACCATGCCGGTCTGCTAATCAGAAGGTTCCGGGTTCGATTCCCGGCCCGGTCAACATCTTTGTGCTTAACTAAATTTGTCGACTGTGGGTCTGGGTGTTAAATATGTATTTATATATAATATGTATGTATATGTAGTATATCAGTTGTGTTAGCAACCATAGTATAAGCTAGTAATGGTTCAGTATGGGGCTAACCAGCCGTGTGTGAATGTGTCCTAATATTTATTTATTTATTTTTTAGAATGTCTTTGTCTTCACCTTTTCCCACTATGTGGGATCGGCGCCCGTTTTTTGCTTCCACACTCTTCTGTCAGCCGTCATATCTACATTCACTCCTTTCTTTTTTTTTTACTTTCAATGGGCTTGCGCTTGATCGCAATTCAACTGATGGTAAGCGATATTGCAATCTAAGGTGGAGCGCGCTTGCCCAGAAGAAACCAGTTCACTCTTGCCTTGAAAACCTAGATTAAAGTTATCGAACAGGGAATTAGGCAAAGGATTCCACACCTTGGCGGTACGCACAATGAAGGTGGATGCAAATCGCTTAGTACGCGAGTTAGGCACCTCCACAGTATAACATTGCCCCCTTGGTGTTTCTCTTTCATATCTTCTTTCACAGAATTCATCTACATCTTCTTAGATCGTCCTCTACTTCCACTACCTTGTACTATCATATTCATACTTCTCCTAGTCACATGCTTCTCCTCTCTTCGCATGACATGCCCATACCAAGATAACCTGCCGCTCTTCAATTTCTCTGACACAGGTGCTACTTTCAAACTTCCTCTGATATACTCATTTCTTACCTTGTGCATTTTTGTCAGTGAAACCGGCAGTTTTGAGGACCACAATATCCGAAGACGTGTGTCATCCACCAACCCGCACTTGGCCAGCGTGGTGGATTATGGCCTATATCTCTCTCCTCGTGAGAGAAGGCCCCGAGTCCCAGCAGTGGGAACGTATAGTGGGCTGCTTTTGCTATTCTGTGCTCATACAGGGATAACTAACGTTCGATATACTTGTGTCCGGGTATGATGGTATCCCTCCTGTCCCCTTGGACGGACTTCCTCGAGTAATAACTGGGAGCATTGTTAGATGATTGTTTAGATTGGGATCTCCATGGTTAGTGGGAATAATGTGTCTATTAATAAGACAGGGGTCCGGGAGTAATGTAGGGGGTTGAGGACAAAGATTTTGATGTTATGATGAGTAAAGTTTAGTTTTTATGATAATAACATCAATATAATATTAGCGGCATGATAATCCTGCTAATGATGGCGATTCAGCGGCACACACGACTAAACTAAATTTAAAGAAGCCCCGGATCTTTTCATCTTAGGTGGCCAGAAAGAGACGGCACGTTCTGCACCATAGTCAAAACAACTAAAATAACGTCAAATTTAGAAAATATAGGCGACTTTAGACCGCACTCACTTGTATCACAAGCAATTCTTGTATAGGTAGGTATATAATTGGAATCTCGGAATCGGCTCCAACGATTTTCATGAAATTTAGTATAAAGGAGGTTTCGGGGGCTATAAATCAATCTAGCTAGGAATCATTTTTAGAAATATTAAAAAAAATACCGAGAAAAGCTCGGTCAACCAGGTACCCACTAAAGTTATTAATAGACGCAATCTGACACAAGTGGGTCAGTAAAGGTGTCTTCCCCTACTTTATAAGTGCGAGCAAGACGAAACTAGCCTTTTGCTAAATATTTTCTTTATTAACGCTAGTAATATCTAACAATTATACTTGTACCAAGTCTAACAAAATAAATCGCGAACATCAAACCGAAGATATAAAACACGGAATCGATAGAGACGTCCACAAACGCATTAGACGTGTCGTAGAGCAATCGTCACCCCATCGTAGAAAGGGACGGGTGTAGTGCTGTGTCCCGCTTCTCGCTCTCTCCCGAGCACTTGACCGATGAGTAATGTGCCCTCGGGTCTGCCTCACGAGCGCCGAGGGAGCTGTAGTCTAGCTGGTGCAAGGAATAAGATAAAGACGATTACAATTTTGTTTAGCTCAAGAATAATTATAACACTAGCTATCGCCAGATAAGACAGCGTCATGTATTTTTGCTATTTCTTCCTTTTAAAAAGAAGTAGTCTTTTTAATATTACTAAATTTTCTTTCTGTTGTAAATTTAACTTTATTCCTCTAATTATGTACGTTGTTTTTTTTATCTATTGCATCTTTATAGGTAATGTAAATACTTCCCTGATGTTGAAAAATGCATGTGCAAGTTGTCGAACATCTTGCACCTGGTCATATGGCTAGTTGTACTTCATAAAACATTGTCATACAAACCGTCTTAAAACTTCTTTTTTCACACACGGCTGGTTAACCCCATACTGAACCATTTCTAGTTCGTATTATGGTTGCTAACACAACTGATATACTACATGCACATACATATTTTATATAGATACAAATTTAACACCCAGAGCGACAGCCAACAAATTTATTTCACCACAAAGATGTTGACCGTGCCGGGAATCGAACCCGGAACTTCTGATTGGCAGTCCGGCATGGTAACCTTTACGCCAACGAGGTCGTCCTTTACCTTTGTAATAATGTTGAGTAATGTTGAGAAAATCGCTAGCTTTTATGAGTTGAGCTGCACTAGAAGCAGGCAGAGAAATAGTGGCGCTTAGAGCCGCGTCTGTGAGACGTCACGCGACGATCTACTACTGTGGGATTGCATGTGGGATGCTGCGTAGTATTGGAAGTACATTGTAAACTCTATATAACGACACTGAAAGGACTGTGCATTTTTGTCGTTATAGAGAGTGGATGTTAAACGGAGAGAAGAAAAATCTGTATTAGAATACAAGCTAAACCAACTACCTAAAGCCAATTTCGACGCTTTAGAGAGTTTGTCGTTAAATCGAGTGACGTTACATGGAGTTTACACTGTATTAGATGACGTACGTAGGTATGTCTTGGACTTTATTCATCTAGAATACAAGCTAAACCAACTAAAGCCAATTTTGACGCTTTAGTTTGTCGTTAAATCGAGTGACGTTACATGAAGTTTACACTGTATTACATGACGTACGTATGTCTTTGACTTTATTCATCTAGAATAGGTACAAGCTAAACCAACTAAAGCCAATTTTGACGCTTTAGAGCTTGTCGTTAAATCGAGTGACGTTATATGGAGTTTACCAGTATTACATGACGGGCGTGTATGTTTTTGACTTTATTCATCATTATCGGCAGCCCATTACAACTCGCTGTACAGCTTTGGATTTAGAAGGTCACAAGCCACGGCTCATAGTTACCTATAACACAGAATAATAACTTGTACATCGTACCTATAATGCGATTACTATGTTGATATTTTTCTTTGAATTCAAACTGTGACCTAATTAATATAATAATAAGTTATGATAATAACATGTGTGTATTTGATGAGAACATTTATTGTATCCTTTTATTAATAAGCCTTAATTTGTAAGAAGCCGATACGTTATGAAGAATAAAGGATATTGCATTCTTTATTCTATTCATAACTGGGCGGAAAAATCTCAAAATTGTCCCTCTTTTTTTACTCCTTTGGTAATACATAACTCTTTTGCAGTAAGCTTGCCTAAAGACCTGAGATAGGTGTTAAAAAACGGAAAATGTAGTACAAAAATATTTATTTATATTCTCTTAAAACTTACTTTGATTCCTGATGGAACCTGAATTGTTATTGTTTAAAAGTCTAAATTATAAACAAAGAATCATTTGAAAGTTTTATTAACCGTCAGATTCATCTAGACCTCACCTCGCCTACACTCCTCTCCTTCACAATATTTAAAAAATTACATCTAAAATACAAAATCCTGTGATATCTGACTGTGATGATTTCTTTCTACATCAGTCACAATATGACACTCATTCAGTCTACTCTGTACCTTTGCCAGAAAGCAGGGTGTCTCATAAATTTTAATTTACTTTAACATTATGTAAAATTTAAATTTTTACAGAACATATTTAATTGGAACTTCGTTCGCCTCAGAAACTTTAACTAAAACGTAAGAATCCTGTGGTTTTTAATTTCAACATCCGTCATAATATAATATACCTTCAGTCTAACTTGTACCTATGACATAGAGAAGTATGGCTTAATTTTTTTTATTTACTATAACTAATCTTTAAAATTTAAATTTTACAGAACATCGTTCGCCTCAGAAACATTAACTAAGACGTAAAATCCTATGGTTTTTAATTTCAACATCCGTCACAATATAACTCACTTGCAGTCTAACTTGTATCTATGCCATACCACAGAATAATAACTTGTACTTCGTACAGAAGCTTCACTTCGCAATGGTTTTCTAAGAAATATGAACTCAATCTGATAAACAATATGATTTAATTTAGCTCGCGGTCCAGTCAATCACGTGATCATTTCGATGCCTACCAATTTCTTTTCAAAGGAATATGGGCCTTAATTCACTATGCTACGGGTCATAATACGTTGTACATGGTTATACGTAGTACTAGTTATTATTCTGTGGTATTGAAAGAGCCACGGACTATGGTTGCTTACTTCGAGAAACTACTTCATATGCCATCTAGCGCGAATAGAATTCCATAGGAATCATCTATAGTATCACCGAAAATATTTTGCGTTGGGCTCTTAGTCTAAGTTCGTAAATGTACGACAAATGAAATGCAACTCGAATGAAACGACTAAAATATCTTTTTTATTGTACGGGGAGAAACGGTTTGTAGTTTGAATTAATTTCATAATGTAATCCAGTCAAAATAGATTTTACCCTTACCTGTCAGCGTCTTTATGTAACAAAAAAAGTTAAATTTCGATCACGATCCGTATTTAAACAATTAAATACTGCACAGTATTTTTTTGCTTTTTTTCGTTTTGTGTCCATCTTGCAATTATATAATGAATCAGTCAAATAACACAGAATAATAACTAGTACTTCGCAAATAATTAAGTTGAACGTGGTCGAACATATAGCGCGCACGCGTGTGTTTTCGATTGCTTGTGGCAGCCTACTAGATTGGCCACTCCGGAGTGGCCGCCGCCCGTAGGTATGTTTTTAACACCTACACGCGGAGTGACACAGGCCTGGCCATACAGAAGTATGACTCAAAAATTTTAATTTACTTTAACATATTATTATTATTATTAAATATATATATTAAATCAGAACTTTGTTCGCCTCAGAAACTTTAACTAAAACGTAGAATTCCGTATTTCCTGACTGTGGTATTTTATTTCAACCTTCGCAACACACTTTTCGTTTAACTTGTGCCTATGCCATACAGAAGTATGACTCAAAAATTTTAATTTACTTTAACATATTATTATCATTAAATATATATTTTTTGAAATATATTGAATCGGAACTTCGTTTGCCTCAGAAACTTTAACTAAAACATAGAATCCCATGGTTTTAATTTCAACATCCGTCACAATATAACACACCTTCAGTCTAACTTGTACTTATGCCATATACAGAAGTATGACTCGAAATTTTTAACTTAACTAAAGTTCTTAAATCTTAAATATCCTTAAAAATTAAATTTTTACAGAAGATATTTTATCAGAACTTTGTTCGCCTCAGAAACTTTAACTAAAACGTAGAATTCCGTGATTCCTGACTGTGGTGTTTAATTTCTACCTCTGTCACAATATGACATACTTTAAGTCTAACTTGTGCCTGTAATTGTAGCGGCAGCTTCTCTACAAAATCCGCCATTGCTTCAAAGAACTTGTGCGTTGGTGACTTTGTTATTGGTACATTTTGAGTCGCCATACTATCATGTACTGACATATTATTATATCCATTTGATTCCGTTCTTGTAACGTTCATTACTGCTTCAGAGTATCTACGTTGTGAAGCGTTCAGTTTCTTAGGTGTAGCTTCGCTAATTTGTGATTGGTGTTTATTATTTTCTTCTTCATCTTCAGATTCACCTGAAGTGTCTTCATGCTTTTTTTCTTTTACTGATCGTCGTTTTTTGGGGGTAGGCATGTCTTTTCTCTGGCTTCTAGCTTCATAATCGGGAGTGTATTGGTGTTTGTTATTTTCTTCTTTATCCTCCTCTTCATCTTCAGATTCACCTGAAGTGTCTTCATGCTTTTTTTCTTTTACTGCTCGTCGTTTCTTGGAGGCTGGCGTGCTATTTCTCTTCGTTTCAGCTTCATAATCGGGGGTGTAATCGAACAGAAATGACATCAGTTCCATGTAGTCCCAGTTGGGGTTGCCACAATCCCATTTTTCAGAACCAATTCTTCTTTTCTTGCAATATAGTCGACGGAGTTGCTTCCATCTCGTCTTGCAGTCGTTTACTGAAAAGTTTGAATTTCTTAGTTTTAATATACATAAGCAGTTGTATCAATGTATTAAACTTAGTTAAAGAACACAGTCCTTCGGTGCAGCGCGGGGAGCTCATAGTCTGTTTTAGTTGTTTGTGCAGTTTAATTTTTATTTATACGTGACATGTATTATATTTAAATATTATCTTATATTGGATAATTTTTAATTTAAACAACACATACATTTAAAAAAAAACTAGTAACTCTGTGATAAAAACGTCAGGTTTTCAAACGGACGGCCCTTGGTTCGATGAATGGAACACCAATGCCTTTCAAGTTATGCGTAGATTTGCACTTGCTTGTTTTCTTTCACCGAACATAGGTGAAATGTTTGAGGATTGCAATAACCGAAGGTGTGTGTCATCCGCCGCACTGGGCCAGCATGGTGGATTATAACAATATAACCTATAAGTAACTCTCTCATAATGAGAGAAGTGGAGACGTATAATGGACTGCTTGACAACTACAGAGGGACTTGGTTTGAGGAACTGCAAAGAGCAGCCTATGTTCAGTAGTGCAACATACTATATTTTTTACATATATATTTTTTTTTGCTCGAAACTTTAGATATTGTGGCACCATTTTGAATGAAATAGGAAAGGTGGGTTAGCCGGCTGCCTCCTTAAGAGCCAGTTAGTCTAGAATAGGCAAGCTACCTCTTCAGCCAGTGTCGCTCGTGTGGTTACTACTAAATAACTAATAGGTACAATATACCTACCTAATAGCTGTGAATGTTTGTACTTATTTTGGTACCAATCAGACTTACCTATCAATAACTATGAAAAAAGCTAGTTCAAAAAACTTTATTTTAGATAGGTAGGTACCTATTTTGAACCAGTTTTATTTCTAGAAAGAAAGAAAGAAAATTATTTATTGTGACATATTAAAACACAGGACAAAATATAATAATTAAAATAGGACACTTAATAAACTTTAATTAGTCACAACACAGACTCAACTCAGCATAATGCTGGTTGCTGGAGAGCAACAACGCTGGACTTCCGTTCTTTAGACGGTATTTAAGCTATTTTTCGATAGTTTTTACCGTTTAGGATAATTATGTAGCGCAAAAACTGTAGAATCAAGATTTTGCCATCGCCTTAAAAATTAAAAAGGATAACTGAAAAAAATTGTCAGAAAAAACATTTGTGCCAATAGCATTTCTGAAATACCTACAACCCTAACGCTGTTACCTACTACTAAACCTATCCGGAATTCTAGATATATGTATACCTATCGATGATACACATTTTGTAGTGCCATAACAAACATTGTGAACGCATTCACGCTTTTACTCTTCATGTCTAAAATACCTAGTCAGCGCTTTCGTGTTATTACTGTTCTTACTATTTTATTGAACAAATGAATTATACTTTAACCTATCTCTACATTTTAGTGACAAACATTATTATTAATTTGACTTACGTGGAGCGCCGACCTCCTTGGAAACTTCATCCCACAGTTCGCGCCGTGTTTCCGACTTTGTGAACCGCCAGTTGTTATCATATAAGACTTTATGCTTTTTCACATTACTTACTAGCGCCACGTCCAAATCCCATGAGAATTTTACCATTTTTGACACATAAAATTGAAATAATACGGTAGAAGAAACACAAACATAGAAATCTTAGCGCTAAATCTAGAACGTCCTAACATGCTTGTCCGAAAGTACGGGAATAACTGACTGAGAGTTGCCGCGTAAAACCAAAAATGTTTTCGATAGGACGCTCCTCAACCGGCCGGTAGCGCGGCGGTCGCCGCATCTGGCGTGGGAGAAAGAGAGCGCCAATCCCTATTCTTTATAGTAAGAAAGAGACGACTATTGTTTTGTTTGTAATCGATAAGAAACAGTTGGTTCTCCGCGCCGCGCCGTACGAAACGAACACGTTTCGTTCTTGCAAGTTTGATTTGGAATGCGGTTTAATCAAAGTAAACAAAACTTTTTTATACTAATAAGTTGACAATACATTTTAATAGACCTGAAATGTAATGTTTAGGAATAAAATAAAACAACTAGTTTGCATAAACCGTAGTAATCGTAATACCGTAGGTACTTATTTTTTATCTAAATTATGCTATCTAAGTTTCATATGTATTTAATTTTTGTTTTACATTGTTTTTCCCGTATTTATGAATAATCTTTTTCTTGTTCACAGGTAACCACACCGTTATACTTCAAAAAAGACGCAAGATTTACTAAGGTATTTATTTGAGTTAAGGTTGCATTACTTACCTACAATGTACATATAAGACAAATTTGCACACCCTAACGGGTATAGTATAGAGTACATTAAATTTTAATACCTATGTAACACCTTTCGACCTATACTTTGCAAATAAAAACATTAGATTTGATTTTACATTACACCTTCGCGCCCAGGGCGTAGGTAGGTACCTAATAATGTATTTTAATAAATTGTGCATTGTATGTAATCTAATATATAAATTGCATATAACTCAACGTCATCAGTGCCGTTTTGTACAATTTGCAAAAATATACGCTGAAATATAATATAGGTACCTAGGTACCTATATTTCGTATTAAACTGTAATGATAATAACAAAGACTATATTTAGGAGACCTAAGTATGAATCCTAATAATATTATAAATACAAAATAATATAATATTTTGATGAAATTTGGTATGAAGATACCTTAAACCCTGGATTACAAGATAGGTTATTTTACCCCGTATTAATGCGGGTAACACCGCAGGGCGTAGCTAGACATAAAATATTGACTAAAATATGAAATAAAGTAGTCTACCGAACGCTACTGCGCTAGTTTGCTGGAGATAAACAAGATAAATCATTTATTGATAATTATTCAATAACACGTCAAAAAAAAAAAAAAAAAAAATGACAATAGAATGTAATACAATCAATTTGTAAAATGTCAATATGTAATGATGTCAATATTAATAAAATAATAATAATATTAAACAATTACATGTCACGATTATTAAAATAAATATATTTTTTGATATTAAAAAATTCGTCCACAAAATAGAACGTTCTCTGAACGAGCCAGTTTTTGAGCTTATTTTTGAAAATGCTGTCATTAGAGGCATTCGTAATATCCTGCGGCAAACAGTTATATACGAGATTAATTTAATTAAGAGAACAAAAATAACGCAGAAACCCAGGCAGCAAAGTTACGAGTATATTTTTATAAACAAATTAATAATGAAACAATGCAAGCGCATTGGGTCGCAGTTTCCTGTGTACAACGATGTTAAACTATACACCCATGAATAATTCTCTTCGTATGAAAACGCTCGTGTCCGGCGAGTATGGTAATGTCTAATTGCCACTACTGGCGCGAGTAACTCGCCTTAGGCACTGTTCTGTGAAACTATTGCAGTTTCTGATTGTATTATTATTATAGTAGTTGTAAGTTGAAAAATTGCTAGTTGTACGTACAACGGAATTAAGCGTCGTGATTGGTGCGTTCAATTAAAGAATGAATGAATGAGTAAACAATTAAAATTTAAGAAAAGATTCCAAAAAAAAGGAACCGTTTGAAATTATTTCAGTTTCTGACTGTATTTATTATAATGCAAGTAGAAAAAATTCTGTACGTACAACGGAATTACCTAGGTGTTGTGATTAGTGCGTTCAAATAAAGAATAAATGAATGAATGAGTGAAGTAAAAATGGGAAACAGTTTCCAGAAAACCTAAACCGTTTGAAACTATTACAATTACTGACAGTAGGTAATATTTATAATTAATATAATTGCAATGATATTATAATTGCAAGCATATAGCTGATTATTCAACTTGCAAAACTTAAACTGATGTACGCACATCAGAATTAGGCATTATGATTGATGCGTTCAAAAAAAAAATAATGAATGAATGAGTGAACGTTACTCACAAGTAAAAACATTGGATATCTACCTACTCTAAATCTTGCAATTTTGGTTGCCTTTTTCTTTCTTATACAATGAATTTTTTGTATTGCTATAGTTATATACATCAGTACATCACACTAATAAAATAAAATAGCTTGCTATTGTGTAGATGTTTACAATGACGACCATAATTGTCTTCAACAGACACAGCTTTCCACTAAACATGGCTAGTGTATACCTACAGACAGACTAGGTAATTTACTCGATTTCTATCGTAGTTTATGTTCGAGTACATACTAGGAAACTCATTGCACTGTATGCGCTAGTTATTGTACCAGGGCTGCATAACGAATGAGGAGTGTCAGCCGAAGCGATGTTGAGGCAAAAGAGCGCAAGAGTCGGTGAAGAAAACTTTTAATAGATAGGTAGTTGATTCTCTCGTTTGCTTCTTAACTTTTGTGAGCAAGACGAAATTTTCTTTACTGATGCAAGTTTAACTTATGTTTTATTTTAAAAGCACAGTTTTGATAGAACTATTATTGCGAAAGAACATTAAAATTAAATGTAATAATATGTTTTGTATAGAACTTATATTGAAAGATACCAAATGCATGTATTTCGTTTCACGATTCTCTGGTTACGCAATTGTTGCTGTAGTGGTGTAATTTATGTAATACCTACCTCCGATGTTTTCCTTTCATGTTTCAAATGCGACTTCGTGACTCATCGTTTGTTGATGAATGTCTGTCGAACTCTTTAGCTTCATGACTGCCTAGTATTTTGTTTATCTGTTTGCGAATATTCTTCCTCTGTAATATAATATGTACGAGCCAGTTTAGTCAGTATATTATATTATTAGGATAGCATACTTCTTTAAACCAACGTACCATTAAAAATCACTATAGTTATTCTTTATATTTATTAGCACTCACTTTATAACAGCGCTAAATTCCTTTAAAGAATTTCTCATCTGGGTTACCCAAGTTACAGGCACCAGCCGAGTTTGGGACCCGATGTATTATCGAACTGCATACACACTAAGCGTACATACTATAGACCACATATGTATAATTAAAATAATACAAACTAGGTAAATAATTCACGTGTATAAACAAATGTGTATGAGCTTATGTATTTTGGTAAATAAACAAATTTCTTTCTTTCTTTCAGACTGTCAAATTCTTCGAAAATAAGATTTACAGATTTCTCAAGATTAGTTTTGCAGATTTAGTGTTTTGCAGAATTAATGCAAGATTAGTTTTAAGATTCTCAGTTTCAAACTGAAATCTCAAAACTAATCAATATTCTTTTGAATGTTTGATCCATAAATCCATATACCTAAAATTAATATTCCTTCTATTTATATTTAGTTTCGCAGATCTTTTGTTTGTTCGATTGCCTAAAAAGTCTATATATATATCATATAAGCAGTTTTAAAATTAAGCTCGCATATGTAAAGCAATAACTCTGAAATATTTGCATATTTTTTTTTATTAAATATCAGCTGCAAAGCTAAGCGTCCAAATATTTTAATTACACTTCTCACGCACAACGCAGTAGCACGCCATTTGAGAAACTACATAACTGTTTAATTCTCAGACTACATAAATAACATACCATTTGGTAATTTCGTTGAGCACTCATTACACATTTAACGCATTTTACTCAAATTACAGACTTTAATTTTCAAACTGAACATCTTTGAACTAGATAGTTCGAGTTTAATTAGATGTTTTGAAGTTTTCGTGGTTTGCAAGTTAGAAAAATCTTTTTAAAACATTCTTTTCTTCCTACTATAAAGTACATATTTGACAGGTTTTTACAGTTTTATCCTGGCCTAGCATCCCGCCCAGGCTTCGCACGGGCACTAAAATAATCTGATTACTTATTTCTTAGCTTAGCTAATATTTGTCCGTTCTGCTCGCGGTCGTGCCTCAGGTATAAATCTTTACCATCTATACCAATATAATAAATAGGAAAAGTTTGAATGTTTGTTTGTTTGATGCGAATAGGCTCTGAAACTACTGGAACGATTTGAAAAAATATTTCACCGTTGGGAAGCTACATTATCCCGAGTAACATAGGCAATATTTTGTTTCTCTTTACAACTTGGATTATTATATAGCCCGTGCGAAGTCGGGACTGGTTGCTAGTCTACAATACAAAGAATATCAAACCAAACAATTGCCTAACCAAAATTTAAGAGAATAAGGAAAACAACGTTTTGCTTATCCTCGTAAATTTAACACATGTAATTTCCCAAGTTACCAGGAGAGCAGGGAATAAAATAACCCCTGTTTCCACCCCAGGGCTCCTGTCCAGTGCACTGTATGAAGGGCATCAGTAACGCGCCGGTAGTTCTGCAATCAAAGGGATTGTGTCCACCGCTCCACGGAAACTAATCCTGGGGTTGTAGGGACGGGGCTGTGGGAAATACGCATATGTGTAAGATTAAATAGTACACACACAAAGAAATGAAAGGAATGATGAAATAAGAAAATGAACACACCGCGGACCTTCCAAATATTATAAAAAGAACTAGCTGACCCGGCAAACTTTATTTTGCCTTATCACTTAGGGGTGTGGAAAATAGATAGTAAGTAGCTGATTCTCAGACCTACTAAATACACATCTAAAATTTGATAATAATCGGTCAAGCCGTTTCGGAAGAGTATGGTAACTAACATTGTGACATGGAAATTTTATATATTAGATATATGTTTATAGTACATTATGGTGGGGGTATATACCTTTTGATCTAATTGATTTTGGATTTACGCTAGGCATATACCAATGCAATAGGTTGTGTGGGTTACATCGCCAAAGAGTTTGATTTGATTGAATTTCAGTTTACTAATACTATTGTCAAAGAATCTAACTTGCTAATAACATTCATTCATTCAATATTCAAGAGCTGGGCTCTTGTCCGTGGAGTTTTTTCCAAGTAGTTCTTTCTTCGATCAAATCCTTTACCTCACTATACGACATGGCTTTCCCTTTATTTGGTCTAAAAATGATCTTCTAGGTCTCCTCTCCTGATTTTTATCTTTCCTTAGAAGGAAAGCTAATAACATACACTTGCTAATAAAATAAATCAAATCAAATCAAATGTTTTTATTTGCAAAGTATAGGTCAAAAGGTGTTACATGGGTAGTAAAATTTAAGTTACTTCTATACTATACCCGTTAGGGTGTGCAAATTTATGTTGGATCTAACACTAATGTAAGTACTAATGTACTGTATTTATCATCAAAATAAAAGTAAGTGATAGCCGGTATAGAAATAAACGATAGGTTTTGCGTGTTAGAACTTAGAATAGCTAAGCGTTTACTTACACAGTCTACTCAAAAGAATAAAAATTAAGATATTCTGCCAGGAAAAACAAAACACGTCTTTCCAAACAAAACAGCATGGTTTAAGAGATAACAAACTAAGTACAGAAATGGTTAACCATAATTCAGTTCAACTAGACAAAGCGGTTAAAAAACCTGACTTCAATGTCGAAGTAAAACGATGACCAACTGACGGATTCCATTATAACGCTGACCACACTCTATTAACGGGTACAAAAAGCTTTACCTCTATTGGACCCGATGGTTTTCAACAAAACAATATTTGATACTGTTTATTGAGTACAAAAAAGACGATCAAAACCTATACAAAATAGAGTTTAAGAGGTCAGACATATAAAGTTAAAACATGATATATTGGAATTTTCTACTTATAAAAAGTATAAAGAAGGTTTATTTATGGACAGTCTCACGATGTTAAATTTGCTAGCTTACGCATCAAAGTTCAAAATTAAATTAAAACTGGTCTCAAACTAATAAATCCAAAATTCAAAGTTATCTCATCTAAGGTATTAGTTGAGGTGGCTTTGCATATGTGAATAGTTGTTAATACATCACATAGCTGATCTCGGTTTTCACTTCTTACGTGTAGCTTACACGAAGTTTGAGATTCTTGATTGAGTCTTTTGTGTCTCGTACTTGACAAAAGTTTTGGAAACAACTTATCTTCGTAATATTAATGATGAATCTAATTAGTTCATAAAAGTTTTGGATGTATTTATATCACACATCAAATCCACGTCTTTTTCATTCAATCCTTTTTAACTCTGGACAAAAATTTACCACTAGAACTTGCTAGAATACACAGTACAGAAGAATGTAATGTACTAATATTCTTCTTCTTTTTGAACTTCTGCTGTTCGTTTTCATAAAGGGCAACGCATTATTCATTATTAATTCAGTAACTGCGCCCTTCGGCTCTTTGATAATTAGAACGGGATCGGGACCCTAATTAAATTGTGTAACTTCATTAAAAATACAGGCAGGCTTTGAAACTAATGAGTATCGATGTCTTTTGCAGCTTATCAATCATCTAGCATTTCATCATCGTTAAATTGTAATGTTTGATAAGCTTTAATATTATTTTGTTATTTAATATTGTGTACCTGCCTGTTTCTTTTTTTTTACTAACGACTTTGTTGGCGTAATGGTTACCATGCCGGACTGCCAATCAGAAGGTTCCGGGCTCGATTGCCGGCTCGACCAAAATATTTATGCTTATCAAATTTTTTTGGCGGTGGGTCTGGGTGTTAATTAATGTATCTATATAAAATATGTATGTATATGTAGTATATCAGTTCATATTTATAAAATTCCTCCGAATTATCATCATTCATTTCTTTCATCACCGCCTTCTTGGTACACTGATTGCCACCCACTGTGTCTTACAATCTGGCGAAAATTACGTCACTGAAACAATAAGTTCATTGCAAGCATACAATAACACCTCTTGCTTGAAACCCAACACCGGGCGAGAGACCACTTCTTGGAACCTCAAACCGAAGCCCAGGTAGTATAAACACCTTCACAAAAAAAACTGTAGGGATGGCTGCTAGTCGATGTTTTGAGCCCTATGGATAATATTATTTCTTTTACCGTGTTATTGTCTTTAATGCTATGTAACGCTTCTTTGATTTATTTGTTATATAAAGTAGTGAGAACCTTTTACCTTGGATAAACGCAGGTTTTTTAGGTAAAATATTTTAATTATAATATGTATTCTGTTTGTGATAATATTAAATAAATAACAATAATAATAAACTAAGCTCTCATAAGAGAAGAAGAATGTACTATAAGTGACTTAATTGTCAATGGAATTAATTTACAACTGAGCAAACACAAAAATTGTATTTTATAATCTAATATTGCTTCAAAAATTTGAAAGCTCTGTTTGTACAACAGTGAATTCAAATGTTTAATTGTAATAAATGATTAGACGAAACAAGTAAAAAGTTAAGGTTTACTGCCAATAAATATTTTTGGATTAGAATTTGATCTTGTAATATGTGAATAGAGATTCAAGGTTAATAGAGATTCGCTCACGTATTGCGTCCATCTGGGATAAGATACGTAGGTCGAATAATAGCATACTGTCTACAGATATCAACAGACATATCTATTGATCCTGGGCCTACGTCGACCAGAGCGAAAATAGCTTTAAGTATATTGGTTATTTTATTTTATTTGTAATTGTAACTACGGGTTTATGTGTGCCTGCAATAAAAAACTTAAGTAAATAATAAACGTAAAACTGGTTTCATTCATGATATGAAATCTAAATTTTCCATTCCGAGCAAATTCTTAGCAAAAAATATATACACACACACACGTAAATCAATACAATCCGTTATAACATGTTTAAGTAGTACTAGCTATATAATTAAGCTTTTGTTAATTTATTGACGTGAGAAATTCTAGTCCTTACAAATAAACTACTTCTATGTTCAGTAATTTAATTTAAATTTGCCATTAGCATTCATAAATTGACTGAATTATCCGATTTACGACTCTCGTGCATAATGTGTCACTGGAAATTAAAATATCGGAACTGGTTTTTAGTGGCTTGCTGTTCTTTTTTATTTTATTCTTAATCATTGATATGCCATTTATTATATTTCTTCGTTTTAGATTGCATAAGCGGTATCTTTTTATTAATCTTGATTATTGCGTCGTTTCTTACTGATTGCACTTTTGTTCATTCTGTGATCTCGAAGAGAAGAAATATCACACTCTTCTATCTTGTCTTCTATTAAACAATTTTCTTGGATTGTTTTATCATTAGTTTTGATTTGTTTAAGTTTGTTAAGTGTTTGGAAAGAATTTCTGAACGCAGAAATTAAAACTCTGTTCATAGAGTGTAAATATAATAATTGTTTTCTTTTGTTATCAAATCTGAATTGATTAACATTCAGACTATTCCATACCAAAATGTCTAGAAACCTTTACTTTACCGACGTCGATTAAACCGGTACAGCACTACCGTTCCCACTTCCCGCCGCGATATGATAAGTTTTTTTTGTTTCTTTTTTTGTATCCCACGAATAATGGCATTCTATTTTTTTTTTCACCCCAGACTGCGGAGGCCGCCTTATCGCAGGTCCTATCCAAACCACGTCGTTTATGATTTGGGAATCGACTTTTTCTAAACTTTACGGCTTTTGAATATGATATTTCTTCTCTATGTTATATTTGTAGGATGCTATCCATCATTCTTAATTTAATGCAAATCATAGCACGTTAAAAGTAATTGCGGTCGTGTTTAAAAATTATTGCCCTGTTTACCTTTTTTTCCCGTTTATCGGATTATTTTTGATCAATAGGTGTCGATAATTTTGATAACACTACAGATGTGTTATCATTATCGATATTATATTATCGATCGTTTAATGGTTTACGATATAAATGACAATTTATTTTTACTTTATCTTTGTTAGTTCCTAAGTAAAAGTTCTAGGAAAACTTTGTTTAAAAACAGTTCATCGTTTATTGGTCTCGTCGGATGACTGGACTGGCAATCCAAGATATCCTGGTTCGAATTCGGTCGGTCTATCTCAATAACCAACACTGGAATTACCGATATGTTTTTCATCTTACGAGCCATAATATCCGACGTTGTGTGATATCCGTCAACCCGTTCTAGGCGGCATTATGGATTAGGCGTTTAACTATGTCCTTGCGAGGAAAAAGAACCACACCAATCAGTATTCGGTATTGGGTGGGTTTAGTGGATTGTTCATACAAAAAATATGTGTCCCTATTATAAGGGGTAATGCAGCCAGTATTTTGGGCATACGAATAATCTTTTTGTATAGTCGTTCCTTATGTTCTGAGGTTTTTCCTTTGAATTTAGGTTTATTCTTTTCCTATATCTTTAAGGTATATCCTATCTATATCCTATATCTTTAAGGTATATCGTTTAAGGATCAGTACATTCATCGAGTGTTTGCTAAAAACTAAATTTTTACGCATGTTTATGATTAGTGTATCTACCAGGTTGCCTATCAAAAAGTTAATTTTAGATAAGTTTTTAAGTAGATAATCCTACATAGTTATCTACTTATGTTTTTAGACGACATCGCAATGAAAGTAATTACTTCTATATGGTTTTTCCTTTCGTATAAAGTCAAACATACCGCAATTGGTAATGTTTGGAAGATTGAGTAGCGTTTAATGTTTATAACGCTAATTGCTCGGGGCGTGGATCCTACCGCCTGAGACCAAAAAGGGGTGCGGAGTGCCACAGGGCGTTAGGTTAGGCCCTAGTTTGTTCTATGTATTTGTAGTGCCTATAGCTTTTTTAACTAAGGTAATCTGATACGATCATCAAGGTTTAACAATTATGGTAGATACGGACTAGCTAGATTAGAAGAAGTTAATCGGGGATAAAAAGTCGTCTATACATTAATACAAGGTCTAACTTATCTCCATATCAAATTTCATCTGACTTACTAGTCAGATGAAATTAACTTATCTCCATATCCATATAAGTTAGACCTTGGATTAGCAAATGCTACTTTTATCCCGGATTAACTTCTTTTGTCCCGGGGCGCAGCTAGTAAATAATAAAATAGGTAAAGTATACAAATTTATTATCTGACTTAGTACTACTTATTATGAATCTTGAAACGAAAATTTTGTTATTTGAAGATAAGCTTAACATCAGGCTAGCTGTTGTCAAACAAACCTTTCAAAAGATAAAAAAAAAGATACATTTATATGCGTAACATTTGCCTACTCGTTTTTGCAATAAAATGCTATTAACTTATTAGGCTTTCATAAGTCCTGTCTGCCCTCCCTCAAAGCTGAAAGGGGAGTCTCCCCACCAAATATAATTACGGCAGAGTACCAGGGTGGGAGCGCCCTGCAGTAGGTATCGCAGGAAACCCTAAATAAACATACAATTATGTATAATCCCCACTCAACTCTCGCTCTGTAAAACTACTCCACCAGACGTACCGACAGACCAAAAACTAACACGGACAATTAATATTAATTTAATTTAATATTACTCCGATTAGTAACCTTAAATAGTTTTTCTTTTTCACTAAGAATAAAAGTATAGAGAGAAAAACAGAGACGAAGAATAAAGCACATCAAAAAAAGGGAATGCTCGAAACATTTTTCGCCGCTATGGAATGGCTACCAGTATATACTCGTATATACGCTTTGGTGAGAGATGTTTAGTTGTTTGAGAAACAATATTAACATTTATCTCGGGTCCGATTTTAATGCAGTTTTCAGTGTATGTTTTCAAATAGTAGTTAGGTTCTGAGGCGATGCAGGTAACATTAGTATAGCCCGTTCAACCGTTTATTTTCTTATTGACCAGCACCAATACATCTATGTATGTAATAATAACGTAACTGCGTCTGTTACGCCAAAAATTCACTCTAAACTGATAGGTTTTAATTTTTGTCAAAAAGAAAATAAACGATTTGACCGGCCATAATAGTTCTTATTTTACAGCGCATCCTTTTCTTTCTTAAAATGTTGATTGATTTAGTATTTGTCGTACGTTGTATTGTCGTTTTCTTGTACGTCAATAAGTCTCTAAGCTATATAAGTGTTTTGATTTTTGATATGTTGAGAGAAGAGAAAAAGAGACATAGTGAAAGAAATATTCAGAAATATAAAATACATATTCGGCAAAGTTACTATTAGGCGTGACTTTTTTTAGTCAATCGAAGGGGGTTCTTGCAGCGGTATTAAAACTTTCGTAAGGCATATTTGGATATAGTTTAAACACGTTTATTTTGTCGGTATTATCGTGAGACTGCTTGTGCTTATAAGCTAAGGTTTAATAATAATTGTCATTTATTAATTAAGTAAATGTTTTTCGTGTGTATTTAATTTCATTTATTTTCAATATTTATTATTATCAATATTTGCTATGTTTTTTATTATTTTATATGTTTTTTATTATTTTCTGTATGGACTTAGTCTTAAATAAACGATGATTCGATTTGATAAGTCCGAAGGAGGATTATATCAAGACACAATGGTGGCGATTCAGCGGCACTCACGACTAAACTAAATTTAAAGTAGCTCTGTCTCTTTTCGTCATAAATGACCAAAAAGAGATGGTACGATCTAAACCATAGACAAAACATCTAAAATCACGTCAAACACGTCAGATTTAGAGCTGATACAATTGGGTGCGCTCTAAAATCGCTTACATTTTTCATATTTGACGTGATTTTAGTTGTTTTGTGTGTGGTTCAGAACGTGCCGTCTCTTTCTGGCCACCTAAGATGAAAAGAGACGGGGCTTCTTTAAATTTAGTTTAGTCGCGTGTGCCGCTGAATCGCCACCTAACAATAGATGTCGTAAACCGTAACGCGTGTTACATGACTAAACTCAAACGTCACAATAATTGCGTTCTTACAACCTCACTTAAATACTTACACTACGTTTCTCGAAGCAACAATTTACGCGTCAAAGCGCTTACAATTTTCCTGTGACACACTTTTTTGCGCACCGTACTTTGCGTTCTACGCGACAGACTATGTATACCAGTAAGTAGAGGGCAAAAATTATGGCGTAGTACTGAGAGACTTTCGCTCGCAGCCCGTTCATAGTTGCCTATATACATATATGTACATTTTGACGACCTCGTTGGCGTAAAGGTTACCATGCCGGCCTGCTAATCAGAAGGTTCCGGGTTCGATTCCCGGCCCGGTCAACCTCTTTATGCTTAACTAAATTTGTTGGCTGTGTGTCTGGGTGTTAAATATGTATTTATATATAATACTAGCTGACCCGGCAAACGTTGTTTTGCCTTAATAATTATTTCTAAATATACAGTAGCCGATTCTCAGACCTACTGAATACGCATATGAAATTTGGTAAAGATCAGTCAAGCCGTTTCGGAGGAGTACGGTAACAAACACTGTGACACGGAAATTTTATATATAAGAAGATGTATGTATGTATTTGTAGTATATCAGCTGTGTTAGCAACCAAAATACGAGCTAGAAATGGTTCAATATTATATGGGGCTAACCAGCCGTGTGTGAATGTGTCCTAATATTTATTTATTTATTTATACATACAAAGTGGGTATATAGATTTACAGTTAAATCTATGTAGCTCGGCTCGGTAAGGTGATCTGACGCGATCATCGAAGCTAAGCAACGGTCGATGTGGACTGTATTTGGATGGGTTGCCTTGCACAAGACTGTCGTTTCAAATGTGTTATGTTCATCTGGGCGCTACCTTGGGTCATTGTTTCAAATGTGTTTTTACGGGCGCTACCGTGGGACAGGTGACACGTTAACTTGTAGGTTCCGGCTGTTAGTGTTAGTCCAAGCAGTCGCAAGGCCGCCAAGTCAGAGGCCTTCGGGCGGCTTGAAAACTCTTGAAACTTTTAAGCTTGGCCACTTAGCTCATACGAAGAAGAAGAAGACAGATTATGGTACAGAACCCTTGAAGCGCGAGCCCGACTTGCATAAGCATAAGCAGCCCACTATACGTTCCCACTGCTGGGACTCGGGGGCTTCTCTTACGAGAAGAGAGATATAGGCCATAATCCACCACGCTGGCCAAGTGCGGGTTGGCGTATGACACACGTCTTCGGATATTGTGGTTCTCAAACATGTCGGTTTCCTCACGATGTTTTCCTTCACCGTAAAGCGAGTGCAAATCCACACATAACTTGAAAAACAAGTCATTGGTGTAGGGTCGGGATCGAACAAGGGGCCGTCTGATTAAAAAACAGACGTTATTACCACCGAGCCACACTCGCTTTTGCCGATTTGCACTTGGCCCATTATTATAAGCTTCCTAACACGCACACAATTTCCGTCAATACATTATCTCGTAATAAAAGTAAATTGATATAATTCCATGAAAAAAAAAACACACACACAATTAAAAAAAAAACTTTACAAATAGTAGATTAAATCTAAGTCTGTGTCCGCGGGTAAGGTGCCTCAAATGCTGGCGGCATTACCTCGCTGGCTCGCTAAGCTTATACGAAATACTATTATATGGTCATTCTCGAAATATGAATTTCTATCAGCTTCATGATTCATGCGCTAGTTCCACTCCTCACTGATAAGCGTTATCAAATAGTTCCGGGACAGATGTATCTATGTTATTGTTCTCGGAACCAGGGTACAGATTACACAGCTATAAAAATATATATTATATTTTATAGTTATATACTTTAGATTATTAATTATTATAATTTTTAGTGCTATTTCTAATATTTAGTGCTAATTTAGAGAACACTGCAATAACTACAAAATAATTTCATACGTTGACGAGTCTATCCAACGGCTGGTAATTATTTAATTACATGCAATTGTTTCCAAGTGTGATTTAACCAATTGGGATTAACCGTCACACAATTAGTTAACCACTGGTGTGGGGAATGATGGCCAGATGACATTCTACTACTGTTCCATTGTACGACGTTGGCGTAATGGTTACCATGCCGGATTGCCGGGTTCGATTCCCGCCACAGCCAACATCTTTGTGATGAACTTAATTTGTTGGGTGTCGGTCTGGGCGTTCAATATGCATCGATATAAAATATTTAAGTAGCAACGATAATACAAACTAGGAATGGTTTAGTATGGCGCTAACCAGCCGTGTGTGAAATATTTATTTTTTGTATTTATTTATTTAATTGTCGTCAGGGGATTTTAAAATGTTTATATTATATTATTAACTTGTTTGATATTCGTTTCAAATGTTATGCGACTTGACCTTTGCAAAGAAATTCGCTAAAATATAATATTTATAGTGTTATAAATTCATTTTGTAAAATTAATATCATATTTTTTTTTTTCGAAAAGTATTGTATTTTCCAAGTTGTATACCAAACGCTACTAGTGCCGTCACGATTTAAGTCGCATTACATTTGAACAGCGTTGTAGTACTAAGTAGGCTTTATTGAAATTAAAACTCAAATGTACCTCAAAGCATAGACTAATAAAAATAATAGACGCTCAACCTCTTGTTAAAAATCGTACGACGATTTTACCATCTATTCGTATTTTCTTTAAAACGACTTCACTCGGGCCACGCCATCTACTACAGTTATATCACTATGCGACTGCAGCACGATACGAAGTTTTGGCGGTAGCTACGCTTCACGCTCAATTTGCAGCGCCATCTAGGTGTCATCGGTAATTATGGCAAACTTCCGCGCCACGCTTTATTGTATGGGGATCAGCAATCAATCATTTATTTATTTCTAAAACATTTACAAAGCTTACAAGAACTAAGCAAATAATATAAAATACTAGCTGACCCGGCAAACGTTGTTTTGCCTCACTTAGGGGTATGAAAAATAGATAGTGTAGCTTATATGACACGTTCGTAGATTTACCATAACAGCGCCATCTATTGATTAGTTACTCAACCCAGTCGAAAGGTATCGACATCTGTTAGAATCATTTGGAGTTAACAGATAATTGTGACTGTCAAATAATAACAGACAATAATTAGCAAGAAATTAAAATTGCGACTATAATTTGAGATTTAAACTACCTCTCAAGTTAGATCGAACTGCACATGATGTGCGAATTTTATTATAATCGGTTAAGTGGTTTAGGAGTCCATTGAGGACAAACATTGTGACACGAGATTTATATATATTAAGATTAAGATTACTTTTTGTAAATGTATGTTCAGTATAATTGACACTCACACTGAGAGTTGTCTCTCGTGCTGTGAGTGATGCGTCCTTTAGTGGTGTGTCTCTCTAGTATTCTGATCCCTGTAAAAGGTACCGCCATACATTTCATACGCTACTAGTTTCAATCGGAGCCCGGCGATGCCTGAAATTGATATAAAATAAAATCCCCACGGCCGCAGCCAATATCTCTGGGTTTTCATTACTCCGTGATATCGAGGAATTTGCCAACCTCCCCTAGGTAAATATCGTTAGATACTTATATTGTACTGTGATAGGTATATACAGTGTAAACGCTATATAACGACACTGAATGGACTGTGCAGTTTATGGCGTTATAGAGAGTAATCGTTAAATGGAAAGAATGTATCATTGTATGGAATACAAGCTAAACCAACTAAAGCCAATTGCTTTCGACGCTTTAGAGTTTGTTGTTAAATCGAGTGACGTTACATGGAGTTTACACTGTAGGTATATGTATAGCGCCTGTAGCTCGGCTAGCTAAGATAACCTGACGCGATCATCGAAGCTAAGCAACGGTCGATGCGAACGGTGTTTGGATGGGTGACCATGCACAAGACTGTCGTTTTTCAAGTGGTATTTTCATCTGGGCGCTACCGTGGGACGTTTCGAGGGCGGCTTGAAAGCTCGCGGCAGAAGAGCTTAGCCACTAAGCTCATACGAAGTGGAAGAACAGGTACCATAACGTACCTGATTGCGGTGAAGTAAGATTCTCTAGCTAAGTATGAAAAATATAAGAGACTATCTGCGTTTGTTTACGGGATAAAAAGTAGCCTATATGTTAATCCAACTAACCTGTCTTCACACCAAATTTCATCAAAATCGGTTCAACCGTTTGAGTTAACAAACAAACACACTTGCACACAAACTTTTGCATTTATAATATTAGTAGGATTTGTTAAATTTCTTATATTCTTCAAGCAGAACCAAACAACACACTAGTCAAAATAGCTAAGACAATACAAATTTTGTCAATATCTATACCAATATATAAAAAGGAATGGTTTGATTTTTTTGTTTGTTTGTTTGACGCAAATAGGCTCCGAAACTACTGGCCCGATTTGAAAAAAATCTTTCACCGTTGGGAAGCTACATTATCCCTGAGTAAAATAAGCTTTATTTTATTTCTCTTTGCAACTTAGATTATTTTATAGCACGTGCGAAGCCGTGACGATCTTCTACTGATCAATAAATAAAATAATAAGCAAACAATATCACCGGATATCGAACTGTCAAGAGTTTGGGGGTGGAAACTACCCCGGGGCGTTTATAGGGTGTCTTGGGGTGCCAGATAACCCCAACCCCAAGGTTGGGGTGCTGCCTGGCAACCAGACAAAGCTCCAGATATCCTCGGATTTGATGGGGTACCAGGGAGACAGGGTTTGCAGGATGTCATGGCGAGTCCGAGAATCCTTTTAGGAAATTACTTGACTACGGAGTAAATTGAAAATTGAATTTGTAGGAAAAATACATAAAATCAATTTATTTGGCTTTGTTTTTAGCATAACTTTGAAGTTTATAGATGTCTATTATAATATCCGAATTTGTTGTTTAAACATAGATGGAAAATCTTACTAATTAACTTAAGATACCAACCTATCATATTATAGGTATATATATTTATTTCCATGCTAGGGTCAAATTAACATAACAAAAAACATTCTTCTTCTTCGTATGAGCTAAGTGGCCAAGCCCTGGTGTCGAGAGTTTTTGAATCTGCACGAAGGCTTTTAATTTAGCTTAACCACTGTTTGTACTAATACTTACAGCCGGGACCTACAATTTAACGTGTCATCCGACCCTCAGTAACGCCCATATGTCAATACCGAGTGAAAATTACAGCATTGGTCACCTATCCAAACACCGTTTTTTATACCTATCTCGTTATACTTTTTAATTTATGTATCTTTTATTTGCCATAATTTACTATTTTTCTTTATTATATAACTATTATTAATTAATTTTCCAAGATTTATATTAATTTGTGAATGTTGTGTTTGTCTTACAAGTGAATCAATTAACTGTAAAACCACATCAAATTTAGAAAATAAGTACGTGAATGATTGTATTCGCTATTGAAAAGCCTTATTCAATAAAAAAAAAACGCGTCGACCGTCGCCTTCGATATCGCGATACTTCGATGATCGCGTCAGATCACCTTAGCTAGATAGATAGATAGATAAAATCTTTATTTCTCACTAATTACATTAAATTATAGATAGAAGAAACTTATAACTAGTGCCGAAAATGGCGGCCTTATCGCTAAAAGCGATCTCTTCCAGGCAACCAGAGGAAGGACAGTGATATAAAAACGAGAGAGGGGAGTACAAAAAGTATTAATAAAATATATACTACACACTATATATTACATATACCTTCTAATATACAACTACATAAAATATACTAAATTTAAATATCATAACATATAACAATATTACAAATATACATATAATAGCTAGCCATATATACATATATTGCTAGCCGAGCTACCGGCGGTACAATAGGTACAAGTACCTTCAAAAATCTAATTAGAACATGGCAAAAATGCCACATAATCTGTGTCCCAAACGCCGGCCCCTATAAACTGACCCTCGGACCCTCCATAAAGCGCACCCGGCATTCCATAACTTTTATTGTTCTGCCAATAATTAAAAGAATTAAAGAAGATTTCCGACCATAGACTTCTTTGCAGTGTTTCAGATTTAGGGTTGTTACCTAATTTTACAAATAACATAAAACATAAACATAAAACGCAACAGTATATACAATTGTTGTACACATTAACTATTATTAAAGAACTAGGTTGCCTAGTCTAGGACGGTGTTTGGATGGGTGACCAAGACTGTCATTTTCACTCGGCATTTTCATCTGGGCGTTACCGAGGGTCGGATGACATATAAATTGTAGGTCCCGGTCTTAATAAAACAGTCGTTAAGCCAAATCAAAGTATGATATGTATGTATTAACCACATACACGTTCATATTTAGTTAAATAGAAAACTATATTAAGCATTACTTGTAGTACTTCGATCAAATTCATTGAAGTTGTAGTATATGACGACCTCGTTGGCGTAAAGGTTACCATGCCGGTCTGCTAATCAGAAGGTTCCGGGTTCGATTGCCGGCCCGGTCAACATCTTTGTGCTTAACTAAATTTGTTGGCTGTGGGTCTGGGTGTTAAATATATATTTACTAGCTGACCCGGCAAACGTTGTTTTGCCTTAATAATAAAAAAAAAAAACTAAATATACAGTAGCCGATTCTCAGACCTACTGAATACGCATATAAAATTTGGAAAAAATCGGTCAAGCCGTTTCGGAGGAGTACGGTAACAAACACTGTGACACGGAAATTTTATATATAAGATATATAATATATGTATATGTAATATATGTGTATGTAGTATATCAGTTGTGTTAGCAACCATAATACGAGCTAGAAATGGTTCAGTATGGGGCTAACCAGCCGTGTGTGAATGTGTCAAAAAAAAAAATAAGCAGCCCACTCTACGTTACCACTGCTGGGACTCTTCTTTCGCGAAGATAAATATAGGCCATAAAGGATTACTCTTGCTTTGAAATCGCCAGATTATAGAATACGTTTTCGGATATTTTGGTCCTCAAACATGTCGGTTTCCTCCGCTGCAAAGCGAGTGCTAATCCACCCATTACCGAAGTACTAGTTATTATTCTGTGCCATTACTTAAATAATTGGCCAAGTGCGAGTCGGGCTCATAAAGGGCTCCGTACCATTACCAAAATATGGCACAAAAAAGTTTGTTGTATTGGAACCCACCTAAAATAATTCTCTCATTTTATAAAAGTAGGTATGTTTAAAATAATACGTACATAATTTAAAAATTCCGTGAATATTTTGAAGGTCTATCGTTATAGAGACAGTGAAGAGACACCGATACAGAGTTGAAGTTCCAAACTTTCGTACAAAACGCTTTGCGTCGACCTTTATTGTTAGGACTGCGAAGCTTTGGATCTCACTACCTGAGTCTCTGTTTCCTGAGAGGTATCATCCGGGGGCCTTCAAAAGTAGAGTTAATAGGTATCTTCTAGGTAAGCGTGCCACACCGTAGACTGCAGTGCAGCTTAACATCAGGCTAGCTGTAGTCAAACGCTAACCTATCGAAGATAAAAAAAAACTTATAAAGATCGACTATTGCTTAAAATTCAATTTCTAGTATGAAATGCATTTTAAATTTCATTGTTCTTTGTCAAAGGATTTCGGAAGCTATATTTTCACGCTATAATCTTCAACCTATGTTACCCATCAGCGACTGCCCTGCTAGGGGGTCCCATAAACGGACGAATGACCTATTCTTTCCCTTCACTTTCGTGCCGAAGCAAATGAAATGCAAAGCTTTACTACCCGATTGTTCTGCAACGGTTGGAAGCCAGAATGGGTCGATTTCCTCTCCTACGGAAAGGGAAATAGGATTTTTATTTTTAAGTCCTAAAATTCTAACAGTACGACGACCTCGTTGGCGTAATGGTTACCATGCCGGACTGCCAATCAGATGGTTCCGGGTTCGATTCCTAGCGAGGCCAACATTTTTGTGCTGAACTTAATTTGTTGGGTCTCGGTCTGAGTGTTAAATATGTATCTGTATAAGGTATGTATGTAGTAAGTATATTATTAGTCTTACCCTAACCATAACGCGAACTAGAAATGGTTCAGTATGGGGTTTACCAGCCGTTTGCGAAATGTATCCAAATATTTATTATTATTTAATTACATCCTACTTATATTATAAATGCGAAACCTTAAGTCTTGTGTATGCTTGTTACTTCTTTACGTTCAAACGGCTAATTCGATGAAATTTGGTGTGAAGATAGGTTAGAACTTGGATTTAACATAGGCTACTTTTAATCCCTAAAACAATTGTGGTTTCCGTGGGATACGCAAATAACTTCAAAATCGATATTACTCCTAAATCCTCCAGGACTATCGCGGGTGTATCACTAAAGGAAGGATTCAAAAGTCGATGTTCTTTCTAGTGAGGATTCTAGCCGTGGGGAGAAAAACTTCGTTGTGTGTAGGAGGGTAGGTTAGGTTTACTGGTGTGAGTTGTATGTAGCACAGAATAATAACTTGTATGGTTGTAGTGGAGGTGTGGTGGTCGGTCGGAGGAACACACCGAATTTTTATTTTATATATTTTAATTTATTCTTTACTTATCATAATTTGGTTTCGGTCACAGCAGTAGTACACTAATTTTTTTCTTTTATTTAGTATACAACTGACTTCTTTATTCCTGAGACGTTAAAGTCGAAATTGCAGTACACAGCGTAATTATATTGTAGTAATATAAGGTACAAAATAAACTCGATAAAATTCATTCGATATATAAATTATTGATAAATATTAAAATACATAATTATGTTAGTTGCAACCCAAAGATACCTAACCTTTTAGCATTATTATCAATTTTAAATTCCTAATCACAAAGTTAAATTCATTCATTCATGTTTTTTCTCGGAATCTTTTATTGATGAGCTATTCGATACGCTAACAAAACAAACTCTGCGAAAAACACGTAACGTTCGATAAAAACACTACTAAATTTGCAGTAATTTGTACCTTAGCCCAATAACATAAGGTTGAAAGTTAAACATCAAACAAGCGATCGCATCGAATCGCGATTTCGATTCTCAACCGCGTTCTTGTCGATATTTGAAAGTGAATCGCGACTGGGAGTACCAGGCGCGCACGAAACCGAGGAGCTCTTTTATACACGCCGTACTAACTACCGAGTAATATGTGGCTTGTATTCAAGCAACTATGACGCTGTCTACAAATTCTTTCGATACTAACTATAGTAGCATCTGTGGTTTGTGAGGAGTTACTATTGCGTTGTCTGTGGATTTCTTTCGTACAAACTATCGAAGTATCTGTGGGTTTTAATACGTAGTGACTATGGCGCTGTCTGTGTCTTTATTTGAGCAACTATGTCATTGACTGTGGTCAGTACGCGCTTGGAATTATAAAGGCAGTTACATAAGATGACTTGTAAAATGTTTAGGTGTAACCTTTTCTCGGTTGGAGGCGTCGTTTTAAGCATGACTCACTCGTTTCTGCGTATTTCTGTATTTGTGTGATAATGATAAGTTACATTTAGACAGATATATAATTGCAATATAAATAAATAAATGAACATAAGAGTTAGCATAATATATATTTAAGCTATATGTTTTAACTGAATGCTTAAGTAGATTATGTTACGTCCCATGGTTTTTTTGTGTCATGAAGCCCTAAATGTGAAATAAGTTTAGATATTTTTGTTACTTGATGTGTAAATACTATGATTTCATGGTGATATATTTTTTTATTACGTTAACTTATTACATTTGACAAATAAAATATATAATCATAATTAAATATAAATATTAAGCTGTATATTTTATTATTCGAAAGACATATGAATATTTATTAAAATAAAAAAGCTAGAAAATCTATATTAAAATAAATCTTCAAAAGTTTTTTTACTCATATGCAGATATGTTTACAACACATATAATGTGTGAAATATTCAGAAAAAAAACATAATGACAGCCGTCACTTTGTGGAAATCCATTGCAAATAGATTTTCCTTTTTTCAGATTTAATTAAATAAAGGCTGTCATCAAATTAATTGGCTTTGCTATGCTTGTTCCGTCGACATCCATCACATAAAAGTTTTCAAAAATATTTTATTATGTACGCTCTAAATTGAACCAAATCCTTTTATTTACGAGTTCAATTATATTTTTAATCTGTGCGTTGAAAGATTGTATTACGATAAAGTGAACAATTTATTGTTTCCTCTCGCGCTCATTATTCTAACGCGGTAATATAAAAACGTAATGAATGTCCGTCCGTACTGTCCAGTGGCGGGAACTTTTTGATAGGGTTGTCAAATTAAAAATACTGTGTAATTTCTATGTAACGACACTGAAGGGACTGTGTATTTTATGGTGTTATCGAGAGTGGTCGTTAAATGGAGAGATAGTATAATTGTATGGAATTCAAGCTAAACCAGTCGGCTTAAATGCAATTGATTTCGACTCTTTAGAGAGTTTGTCGTTAAATCAAGTGACGTTACATGGAGTTTACACTGTATGTAACATGTACTTGTTTTAAATATTTTATCAAATACTGCTTATACCTTGTATGTAGATATTTTACCACACATTAAAAGGCTTTAAAAAAGGAAGATGTTCTCAAACATAGTATTTTTTTTTGGTTTATATTTACCTCAAATCTTAATCATTTAAACTTGTTATTTATTTTATTGGAAAGAACATAATGTACGATTAGTCATATATAAATCACACCGAATTTTTTTTTTTATATTTTGGGGAGTATTTACCAATTTTTCATCGTTCATTTGCAAAATTGTGATGCCTTTCCTACACCTTGATTATATTTTTTTAGGTAGTCATAAATAGTTAATAACAGAGGCTTTAATACGCTCCCCGAAAAAAAAAACACACGACAAAAAGTACGTCAAAGTAGTTTTAATATTAACTGTATTGTTTGTTGTACAATGAATAATTAAATTATGAATATAAATTGAATTATTAATCGAAAAAAAAACATAAATATGCGTGTGTGAACCAGGGTTTAATAACGTTGTATTGTCCGCAGGTGGTGAGGTGTCCCCGCGCGAGAGGCGATGCTGGGCGGGGCGGCGGGGGGCGCCCGCTCCCGCCCGCCCGCTGACCTGTCGCAAGGTATGCCGCCCTGGTACTCGCTCATGCTAACTGTGACATAACCGCGTAACTCGCATTGCTCACGTGATATTTTTTTTTCTTTGAACTTCGCTTCGTCTTTTATGAATTTGTTTTAATTTATGGGTACCTACTTTACATTCATTTTATTCGTGTATCGGTCGATGTATTTATTTGTTTTTTCCGTCTATTTGACGAATATGGAGAAAAACAAATGTTTCACGGTTTGTTTCTAAGAATAGTCAGTCATATTTGCCAATATTTTACCGAATACAGTTAACACCAAACAGCGAATACGAATTCTATTTGTGATGGACTTTATTCAAATAATAATAAAAAAATCAAAGATGTTTTTTAAATAATACTACCAACCTTCTTTTTGGACACATCTAAACAGGGTTTGCCGAATCGTGGCCATATATTTGCCAGTAGATTTGTTAATATTTTTTACTTATTTACTATGTAATGTGACTAATAAAACAGATTTTTTCTCGTAATGGCGTTAATATCTCTCTCCTCATAAGAGAAGGCCCCGAGTCCCAGCTGTGGGACCTAAAAGTGGGCCGTTTAAGCATTATAACGTAAAAACTTACATAGAAGTAAAAGTGAAGCCCCATTAGTTGTTATTTTTATTATTATGTAATTAGTTTTTATTATTATTACAGATATATTTTTTATTAAAGAAAAATAATAAATGGTCTATATCTCTTCTTAGAATGCAAGCACCCCATTAGTGTTTCATAAATTTTCGTCCCATTTTTAAGTTGTCCCATTACTCGTCCCAGTTTCGTTTCGTCCCGATTTACGTTATTTATGTGTTGTCCCAGGTGTACGTTTCCCCCTCTACTCCCTGTTCCCGGCGCAGAACAATCGGCCCACTCTGCATAAAGGTAAGATATATTTATTTTTTATGTGTTTTTCATATCGTTTATTTTTCATATCACATATTTTCGCATTTCAAATGACGGCAAGGATAGTTTGTCCAAAGTACTCGTAAATTTAATTAACTTTCACATGTAATTTTATTAACGACCCTCGTTAAAATTCATCCACGAATCTAATATAACTTAATGTAAATCTAATCTTAAATAATTAAATTAAAAGTATATCTTCTAATATATAAAATTTCCATGTCACAATGTTAGTTACCGTACTCCTCCGAAACGGCTTGAACGATTTTTACCATATTTTATATGCGTATTCAGTAGGTCTGTGAATCGGCTACTATCTATTTTTAAGGCAAAGCAACGTTTGCCAGGTCAGCTAGACTAAACTAAAAAACCAGAGCCAGTGGGAAGAGTACCTAAAATGCCAGCCGAGTTGCCTCTTTGTACCTATACTTTTTTTTCAGGGAAAATGTTTTGAATCTACATTTTAGGGCTAGAATTATCGTCAATTCAAGTTTCAAAACAGTGAAACCAGGTCTCTTTAAATCTGTGTGGTCAAACGCAAAGTAATCCGATTAGTCATATTGGGCCACATTTAGGGTTCCGTCACATAGGACTTTATTACTAAAACAAATAACGCCTGCCTGACTAACTCTCTTTGGGAATGCTTCATACTTATAAAGAAATATAAAAATGATTGACTTAGCAAAAAGCAGAAATTCCTTGTCATTAACAATTTTTTGTCATAAATAAAGTCTAGATTTGAAGACCCCCAAATTGTACTTCTCAGTTATTAGTATAAACAAGTAATGACGTAGTAATTGTGGTATGTAACAGTCGCTACCCCGCGCGTCACTCCGCATCACTAGCTGCCATGCCCCGGAGTGACAGATGGAGAGATACACTCTGACTGCTCTCGGCAGATGGGTGCGTTTAGCCCCGGGCCTTAATTCGATACACTTCCATTCACAATATTAGAATTATCAAGACTTTTATACTGATTAGCTATAGAATTTTACTTCCATATATAATAAATGCAAAAATTTGTGTGTACGACAAATACAAAATTTGTCAACGATGACAAAAAAAAACAACGTAGACAAAGGTAGTTTTTTTTTTTGTCGCCGACCCAACGAGCTAGTGGCCGACCCACTTTTCTCCTGACTGACATTTTACTACTTTCCTTTAACACCTTTGTTCAATTGCCATCACTCTTCCTCACACACATACACAGACCTTCAAATCATTCGCAAACCTGTTTCGCCACCGAAAGCGAACCAGAGTCCTCGTTGCAGACTTGGCATAGACCACTAGGCCAACGACTCGATGTCGAATTTAAATACCTCTTCTAAAGTTATAATATCTTGATTCACCTTTCAGAAATTTGCGATTAGATAAAGTACGAGTGCAGTTAAAAATTAGGGAAGACTCATAAAATTCCTATCAAGACTACCTTTGGCTCTATCTCAAAATCAAATCAAAAATAGTTTATTTATGGACATTTAACAGGGCTTACGTACTACATACAATAATTAACATACAATTAATCGTCCTATGGCATATACATCTTCGGCCTTATTGTATAATTTGCATTTCAGTTTATATAGCTGATTAGTTTTGAGTAAGGCCGCTGAGTTTTACTCCAAGGACCCCAACCTAGGCGTGAGCCTGTGTCTTGGCGATCCATATTTCCTCAGGTACCTTATCCGAAGTTAAAAGACGTTTTATTTCACATAGCTCAGTATAGAATAGTTCTATAGCATATGCAAGAGTTCCTAAAACCGCCCTGGGTCACATTTGGTACCACTTCAGTCTGTCAGTCTCCCTCCAATTACACGCCCGTCAAATTTGACAGTGACGTAACGCCACTTATGACGCAAAGGTCACCCTTAGACCATTATTAAGATGAATTTGAAAAAAAAAACAATGAGGTTCATTACATTTTGTGATGCTATTCTTGAGAACAGAGATAAAGATAATTAACAGAGGGCTATTAAATGTAGCCTTTATCTTCTGCATATAATCTACGGTCTAAGCTCTGGTGTCGATTGTTTTCGAACCGCCCAAAGGCCCCAGACTTGGCTTAACAACTGCTTGTACTAAGACTAGCCGTGACCTACAATTGAACGTGTTACCGACTCACGGTAGCACCCTGATGAAAATGCCACTTTTTAAAGACAGCTCTGTATGGTCGCCCATGAAAAAAACGTGTGCGCTTCGACCTCGATGATCGCATCAGATCACCCTATTTAGCCGAGCTAGCAAGCTAGGTCCCAGTTGTTAGTCTAAGTACTAGCAGTCATTAAACTAATTCTTCGGGCGACTTGAAAACGTTCGACACCACAGCTTGGGTAATTAGCTAATACGAAAAAGAAAGACTTAAAATTTTAATCAAAATAGTAAACAAAGTAAACACAAATCTTATCTGCATTGGACTAATAATATAATTTATACAACCGTATAATCAGTCTAATGCGGCGGAGAGTGAATAAAACACGTCCGTTCCGTTTGAGTGACGCGCGTGAAATGCGAGCGGGCGGCGCGCTCCTTGCCTTTACAGATAATATAAAATACTCTTATGCCAATGGAAATAAATAAAGAGATGAGTTAAAATGCAGAAGTTTGCATTCGTGAGTCTGATTAAATAGTTATTGATTTTCTTTTGTTATTTTATTATTTGGTACGAGTTCATTCAGGGCTGGTAAAAATGGGCCAAGTAGCAGCACTAGCAATTTTTGAGTACTTATTGAAGTTTAGAAAGCGAGTGTGGCTGAAAGCTTGTGTAGCTCGGTGGAAATAACGCCTGCACTTCAATCAGACGGCCCCTGGTTCAATCCCGGCCCTACACCAATGACTTGTTTTTCAAGTTATGTGTGGCTTTGCACAAGCGAGTGCAAAGCCACACATTTATATTATATATAATAAATAAATATAATATAAATGTGTGGCTTTTTGCACTCGCTTTACGGTGAAGGAAAACATCGTTGTTTGTTTGTTTGACGCAAATAGGCTCCGAAATTACTGGACCGATTTGAAAAATTCGTTCATTTGGAAGTTACTACATTTCAAGTTACATTATCCCTGAGTAAGGCTTTATTTTGTTTTTCTTTTTAACTTAGATTATTTAAAAGCCCGTGCGAAGCCGGGACGATCTGCTAGTAGTATAATATGATAGTGGCTTATGAAGCCAAGTACACAGCCGTCACTTATTCAGGATTAGATGCACATTCTTGGCACAGAATCTAAGCCGAGTGACACGCGGGGCCAAGTAAAGCAGGGACAGCCCTGACTGAGAATGGATTTAGAAACCATAATAATACTACCAAGTTTTTCTTATATTTGCAACCGATTTACGCTCGGGACGTTCTAAACGTTTCTCGATTGTTTTTTACTACATTTACAGACTTAAGATTCCATGTTTTAAATTACATTTGTAACTTGATAATCTTTATGACTTGATAATCACCTAATGTGACAACCCTAGCAAAATAGGTAATTTTGCACGATCATTAAAAAACGTATACATTCTGTTCCTTTTATTAATTGGTCTATGGTATGGTTTTATTAACGAACTTTATTCGAATATTAAAAATATCTGCAGCCTTAGTACAAGATGGCTTGACTCCAATTACTAGGAGATCATAAAATGCAATAGAATATTTTGTGTATCTTGTATGACGCATTTCGTTCGGAATAACACTGCGCTTTTCTGTGTACTCTTAGTGCGTTGTAACTACAAAACACCAGGAGATCATAAATTCTATTTGGACTGTAGTAAACAGGCGCGGAATAAGGACATGGCTCATAAAAAGTATTAATTGCAAGTTTGTGTAACAAATGGCAGTGAGTCAACTATACAGCTGCCTGTCCAACTAAAGTCTTGATAAAGTAGATTGCGCAACGTAATTTATCAGGCTTCTAGCATCTAATGCCATAGTTCAAAGTACTATGCGTGCCAACTAAGAATAGGACTGTCAAAACCGCCATCTTGCTCAATCATACGCGCAAACTTCATAACCAAAGTGTAAGGTAAGCAAAACATTTTATGAACAAATTATATTCAGTTTATATGTTTAATGTACGCTTTTTTGCTATATCTTGTACATTTTACGGCAAATAAATTATAAATGAGTAGGATTTTGAAAGTAAAAGCATATTCATAAAAATATAATTTCGTTTTCATTGTTGTCACTTCTTTTTGTACCAAATAAAAATAGTTTACTATACTGCTTACAGCATTTAAGTCGAAACTATCCAAAACCAATGTCTCGTCACGTGATTTTTTTTTAGGTGTTGTTAATTTGCCTTGGTTACTTCTTACCTGTAGAATTAATTAATCCAAAATTATCCAGTAATAAAATCAAGAATAATTAAACAATAATTAAATTTATATCTATGAACCAAAAAAAATATTATTAAATATCTTTGTTGCGCTTTCTTTGCTAGCAGTACTTTTTTGACAGTTATCGTGTGAAGTTGAAGCAAGCGCGATCCTATTCTTAGTTGGCACGCATTATACTTAATGTGTGTGTTCTTTGTTTTTCACGTACAAAAATAACAGATGTTGCCATGACGTATAAATGGCCGTAAGGCTGACTAATATGCAAGTACAAATACAAATACATTTTTACACGCTTTATATTATTCACTTGTATGTTTGTTTGTTTGTAACCGACTTCTTTGGGCGCGATTTTGACCCACTTTAAACGGCCAGATTTCGTTAAAACTTTGTAGATTTATTGAGGACCGATGACAATACAGTAATTTGATAAAAATATTTCATTTTTTTGTATTTTTGTTTGTATGTTTGTTTGTAACCGACTTCTTGGGGCGCGATTTTGACCCACTTAAAACGGCCAGATAAGCGTGTTTTTTAGTTTTTTTAAACTACTATTATTTATATTGAAAACACCAAAGTTACCAAAGATACTTATGATTTTAATGCCCTGTTTACGAGATGCATTGTTATTTAAGACTCTTGTGTTTTTTATAGATTACTTAGCTGACCCGGCAAACGTTGTTTTGCCTCACTTAGGAGTATGAAAAATAGATAGTAGCCGATTTTTAGACCTACTGAAAACGCATATAAAATTTGGTAAAAATCGGTCAAGCCGTTTCGGAGGAGTACGGTAACTAACATTGTGATATGGAAATTTTATATATAAGAAGATAGATTAGTGCAAAATATAACAAAATTAAGTTTCTTAGTAATGAGATAAGTCTATTATTCTACCTGCTGGTGAGTGTTATTCCCGTTCCATTTGCACTACTTCCACTACAAAACTTCATTTTGTATTGCCACTTACTACTTCACAATATGAAAGCTGTAATTATTTAGTAAGCATATTTACTATATTTATATCATCTACTGTAATGAATTTTGTTATATTCACGCATTACAAAAATGTTATTTTGGCATTTAAGTTGTCTGTCATACCATCACAGTGTAATTTTTTTATACATGTTGGGAACTTTTGTATTGAGACAATGTATTTTCAAGCTGAGTTACCTAGTCAGCCAGTGTCTTAGTATCAGACCAAAACCCATTAAATATACAACGACATATGTATTTTCTAGTTCGATTTCCACATTAAAGTGTAGTGTTGTACTTGTTTATTAAGCGTTGTCATAGTAACCTTTCGTTATTTGATAAAAGATGTCTAAAATTCTTTTTCAAATCGTTCCATTCGTTTCGGAGCCTATTCGCGTCAAACAAACAAACAATCAAACTTTTCCTCTTTACAATATTTCTTAAAACAATTTTAAATAGTCCGGTCAAATTAGACATTCGGTGCTACATAAATTCGCAACAAGCTGAATTTCGGTACAATTGTTTGGTACACGATTATAAACAATAGCTGAAAGTTCCCCATCATTCCCTTGAGTGGAAAAAAAGTTATTCAAGGTCAAATGTCAAAAAAATGTTTTTTTTTTTACAAGGGATTTTGGTCGTCTTCACACAGCAATCGATAGGCGACGTCTTAAGAGAAAGAAGTAAAGAAAAACGTCAAAACCATATTATTATAGTTACCTTACGCATATTTTTTTTTTGTGTACGAGAATACCGATGGCCTCATATCGTTTCGTCACAGTGGAACTGCCTCATGCGGTCATTATGTTCGTAAATAAACTAAAATGAAACGTCGGCAAGTGTTGCACGACAAGCGTGCCTGTGGACAATACAGTCAGTGACAGAGATCTTAACAACTGATGCTGCTACCACTTCATAAGAGCTACTAGGTGACCCGGCAAACGTTGTTTTGCCTCACTTAGGGGTACAGCGCCATCTATTGTTTACTTACTCAACCCAGTCGAAAGGTATCGACATCTGTTAGAATCATTTGGAGTTAACAGATAATTGTGACTGTCAAATAATAACAGACAATAATTAGCAATAAATTAAAATTGCGACTATAGTTTGAGATTTAAACTATCCTATCTCTCAAGTTGGTTCGAACTGCACATGGTGTGCAAATTTTATTATAATCGGTTAAGTGGTTTAGGAGTCCATTGAGGACAAACATTGTGACACGAGATTTATATATATTAAGATGTGGCCTGGCTGTAGAGTTGAGACTTTTCAAAAGACGCAAAGGATTCTGAACTGGCTTATCAACAGCTTGTATTTAGACTAACAGCCGGGTCCTACAATTGAATCTGTCATCTGGCCCACGGTAGCGAAAAGATTGTTTAAAAAATTGTTTCCCACCCAAAGTCCGCATCGACCGTTCATAATTTATTTATTCAATAAAATAGTTAGAACAGTTATTTACACCAAAGCGCCTAACTATTTCGTACAAAACGCTTCGACCGATCTTCTTCTTCTCCTTTACCATTTCCCACTAGGTGGGGTCGGCACAGCCTGTTTTTCTCTTCCACGCCACTCTATCAGCCGTCATCTCCACATTCACTCCCTTCTCATTCATATCCTTCTTCACACAATTCATCCACGTCTTCTTTACTACTTCCGCTACTTCTTACAATCATTTCCATACTTCTCCTAGTCACATGCATCTCCTCTCTACGCATTACATGTCCGTACCACGCTAACCGTCCACTCTTCACTTTCTCTGAAACAGGCGCCACTTTCAGACTTCCTCTAAAACGCTTCGACCGATCGTAAAATCAAAAATGCGTCGACCTTTATTGTGAGGACTGCGAAGCTTTGGAACTCACTACCTGAGTCTCTGTTTCCTGAGAGGTATCATCCGGGGGTCTTCAAAAGTAGAGTTAATAGGTATCTTTTAGGTAAGCGTGCTACACCGTAGACTGCAGCGCAGCTTAACATCAAGCTAGCTGTAGTCAAACGCTAACCTATCAAGGATAAAAAAAAATCTTAAGACTAAAACCGTGAAACACAATGTTAGTGATGGCATTACAGAAGACATCGATATCTTGGATGTCGGATATAGCGTTTATATAAGTTTGACCGTTGCTTAACTTTGACGATAACGGTGCTGGGCAAGAAAGACCAATATGCATGTGATTGTCTGAACTTAGTTCACTGTAATCTACATCAGCCATAACCGTAGTTAGTGTATAAGCACATGTGCGCGTGAGTCGAGTGACGCGCAGTAATTAGGCCCTGTCCCTTGGGAGGACGGAAATAGACGCTTTGTGCTGTGGTGGGAAATCGCGCTGCAGGGGGCATCGGTGCCATGCGTAGAGATGTTTGTTAAGACTTATGGATGCCTAGTAAATGAGCTGTTATACTATTGCAGTTGACGATAGTTGAAAGAAAAACACTGTTGTAAATAAAACAAACCATTTGCGCAAGTTTATTTTCACGTAGTTTTTTGGTCCTACCTATATATAAAACAAAAAAACACTCATATATTTTTAAACTGCCTCGCAGCATTTTTGAGTTTGACTACAATTTACTGGATACACACATGAATTATTAGATGCTTATATAGCGACTCATATCATAACAATCATAATTCCTGCTAAAGACCTATATATCGCACTCATTCTTAAGCGGCATTATACTGATCTTAATTTTAATTCATTTCTATAGTTTCACTATGAAATCAAATATTAGACCTGGCATTACTTTTACATGTTACAAACTTTCTTCTGTAAAAATCTTCTTATTTTTCTTCTTCTTGATCTTGTTTTTCATGAATATCTCTAGACTCACATTGAAATCTAGAAGATCTGGTATTACTTCTAAACTAACTAACTAACTGGGTTGCCGCGTCGACCCGAATCGGATCCTGGCCTCCGATACTAAGAGACGCCACTGTTCTCGGTCCTGTGCCTTCTCCTGCCACTGCGTGACCTGAAGATTGCGCAGGTCCTCCTCCACTTGCACTATCCATCGATACCTGGGACGTCCGACCGGTCGACGACCGCTCGCTCGTCCCAGGTATTACTTCTACTTGTTACTAATTCTGTTCAGTTTCTTCTCAAGCTACTTGTATTTCCATCTTTCTCAAAGCCGTAACATTGTCCACAGTAACTGAGAGCCTGTTCTCGACATCGCTCTCGGCTTTCGGAGTGCCGACACCGCCCCCCAACTCTCCGTACTCGCCTCTGCAGTTGGAGCTTCTGAACTGCTCGCAGCGGGTCCTTCTGGCTGATAAGTGAGTACTTCTTCATGATCATTATAACCTAGTAAGTCGAACCGCCAAGGTTTGACATTCTTTGCCAAATTCCCTGTTCCCTGATAACTACTATATAATCTAGCGGTTGTCAAGGCAAGACTGAATCGGTTTCTTCTGGGCAGGCGCGCTCCACCTTAGCGTTATTCACCATTAGGTGAATTGCGATCAAGCGCAAGCCCACTAAAAGTAAAAAAAAGGTACATATTAGTAGCGCCTGTAGCTTGCCTAGCTAAAGTGATCTGACGCGATCATCGAGGCTAAGCTACGGTCGATGCGGATAGCCTATGGTGACCATGCACTAGACTGTCGTTTTTCAAGTGGCATATTCATCTGGGCATACCGTGGGTCTGAAAGTTCAATTGTAGGTCCCGGCTGTTAATCTTGGTACAAATAGCCGTTGATCCAATTCAGAGACTTTCCGACGGCTTGAAAACTCTCGACACCAGAGCTTTGCCACTTAGCTCATACGAAGAATAAGAAGTATATTATGATTATAGCGTGTTTCAATTTTACGTTTGACCACAGCTTGACTTAATTTAGAGCTGCTTTGAGCATATGTTGCATACTTAGAATTATTTTCGTTTTTACTCCTGATTAGAAGGCCTTACGATGTTATATCTCGGATTCCAGAGTCAGAGAGGGAATTTTAAAGGGTGTTTCGGCAAAAGGTTTCGCAGTCTCCAATATTAATGTTAAAGCATTTTGTGGGAATCTTTACAATTTCTACTGTGTAACGGTGTTCTTCCTACGGTCTCTCGTTCTATAGTTGGATGATAATTGTACTTACGATATACGTCCTTGTTTACTTAAGTTCAGGAGTTGCTAAGGCAAGCCAGTGTTGACGTCAGAATCTGTCATTAAAAAAATACATACAGTCGAACATATAACCTCGACCTTTTTGAAATCGTTCTCTCCTGTGCAGAAGCATTATCTGAGAGTGACGAGTGAGTAACTCGAGCATCCTTCCGATGACTCAGAATCACCTCAGTGATGCTTTTGTTCAGGACAGATTTTGTTCTCATTTCTACTCTTTACTTTTTCACCAGATACTAACATTATCTTTAAGTTGTAATAACTAACCCATGGACCCTTTCTGGATAAAGAAAATTTTCATTTGATTTGAATTCAACTACGTACTGTTCACTTTCAAAACTCTGCGATACTCAGATTGAGATAGCAGAATCTGTTTTAGATAAAAGTTTTATCAACGTGAAAGGAAAACTGTTACCTGATTAAATATACGCATTTTAGTGATAAATCTAACCGCAGACAGTTAAATCTATGCTCACTGATCACTATTTACCTTCCCGGAAGCGGCCGGAAGCGTCCCGGATTGGCCGGTCATTAGTTCAGAGTTCCGGTCCCCAACGGGAGAGCAAATTAATAAATTATTAGTCCGGTGATCGCTTTGATCGGAAATAGAAAAGGAAAAGCAAATATGTAGCAAAAATATTAGTATTTTAGTATTTTGTAATTTAGTATAATTATGTATTGTTATCGTTATGTGCTAATATAAATTATCATTATCATGAATTTGCTCACCTTTTCAGTGTGACGTTTCTTGCTTTGGAACTAGAAATAGGGGTTGCGATCGTTAGCGCATTTTTAGGGGTTTTGATCGTCAATAAATAAATATAAATAAAATATTCCTTTATGGACATAAGTAAGAAATACACTATTAAAATGAAACCATTGGTGTTGATTTAGTTATAGACTGTGTTTCAACACCAATGGCCTCTCCCACTAGTTATTACAAGTCTTGGTTATACATATATTAACTTACAAATGATGCTATAATAACAGTTACATATTTTTTTTAGAAAAATGCTTTTTTGTTTATTACAAAACAAACTATACAACACTGTTTGAGGCACAGTGCCAGTTATCCTTTTATAAGTAATACCTAAACCTATGGTCTAGCACTTTTTATTTATTTGAAGCGGCAAAACTGCTGCTTTCATTTTACCTTCTTCGACGCTGACAAAATTCATATAACCAAAACTGAGGTCTATAGGAATTTCTTCGGGTCCAATGAAAACCATTTATTTTTGTTATTTAAGCACTAATTTTGAAAAAACTATTTTCTTTTATCGGAAAGGAAAAAAACATGGCAAGCAAATAGAAACAATAGGCCTAACAAAACCTAATAGATATTCTGATATATGTACTAGGTAACCATAGATATACCAGCAGTATTTGGCCAGATCGATCGAAATAGTGCTATTGGTTCGTCAGGCGACCCAGTGACCTGGTTGTTCGATCAATGCAAGTGCAGCGACACATAACGCTTCGCAAAATAGTAACCTTTTTGGCAAAATGTTGCTCTTTTTCAAAATACCCCGTCCGAGCAAGCCCAGCTCAATTAAAACGAGAATTGATGGAACCGTTGGTAGCACTACCAACGGTTCTCAAATATTGAACTAAATTGGGGTGCCATTATAATACAAAATATACACCGTAATTTGTACAAATGAATATTGTAGGCCTAGTTATTTAAAATGCGCAAAACTATTTGTTTTAATTTTGTATTCGTTTTTATACGTAAACAATTGATCTCATTGGTTCAATTTTTTTACAGAACCAATGAGATTGGCTTATTTCGTTTATTTATGAATAGAAGCTCCTTATACTAATATACTACCTACTAACTATACTAATAATAATGCAAAGCTGTGATTGAAGATAAGTATGAAAATGATTAAGAATCTTTTTTAATGATCTTATCTTGCTCATGATAAATTGCTTAGTTGATAAAATTCTGAAACACCTAGAAGAGATATAAATGACGAACGATTTCTTCACATTAAAAAGTTTATAAAGCAAACTTTTGTTAGGACCAAGGTCGTCGTATTAGCTAAACCTTTTAGATAAGTTAAACTTATACTTTGGTTATACGTTTGGTTTAAAAGTTCTATGGCCATCTTCTGGCGCCATTATCAAAATAGCTCTGTGCTACCATATTATTGGTTTTTTTACTGAGAACAGCTGGGCATTTGACCAGCAAGGCGAGTAACCACACGAGTTTGAGTTACTTTAGCCTCAGGTGGAGCTTGCGTAGTCTGGAAATAACTAGCTCTCAAGGAGGCGACTGGAACACCCTGTTAGGTGCGCGGCGACAGATTTTTCAACTTGAGGGTGGTAACCTAACTAAGCGAACACTACAAAATAACCTACCACCAAAATAATGCATGCAAATAAACCGGCTCACTCCTCTTGTGTTGCAATACCCGAACAGGGTTCATTATGAGGATACCTACCTTTTAAATGTGTAACACCATAAACAAACAAAACAAACAAAATTCTTTATTTATGACACAAGTAAAAGATACAAATATAAAATAAGAGTCCAAAGGCTTTCAAACTAGTTCACAGAACTGTAACTCGAAAGCCAATGACTTCTCCCGTGATTGAACATTTACAAAATACTTATGCCAAACAAAAGCGAAATAACAAAAACTGTCTTATTTAAAATTTACTACTTATATATATATAAAAAAATAATATGTTAAAGTTAACAAGTTATAAAGTTAATTCTTTAAGTTTATAGAATTAAAGCCATAATTATGCCATAATGAAGCAATAAATGTATTTGATTTTGGCTTTGACTTTAATATTAGTAATAGCAATAATTTCATCAAAGGTACATAATTGCACCAAATTTGAAATCTATCTCATTGTAAAAATACATAAATTCTATTGATTTTCTACATATTCATCATAAGCGCTCCAATCCAACCGTGTCGCGAATCAAACCCTGAACCTTCTGATTGGCAGTCCGGCATAGTTACCATTACGCCAACGAGGTCGTCAAAATAATGGTGGCGGTTCAGCGGCACACATGACTAAACTAAATTTAAAGAAGCCCCGTCTCTTTTCATCTTAGGTGGCCAGAAAGAGACGGCACGTTCTGAACCACACACAAAACAACTAAAATCACGTCAAATATGAAAAATGTAAGCGATTTTAGAGCGCACCCAATTGTATGAGCTCTAAATCTGACGTGTTTGACGTGATTTTAGATGTTTTGTCTATGGTTGAGATCGTACCATCTCTTTTTGGTCATTTATGACGAAAAGAGACAGAGCTACTTTAAATTTAGTTTAGTCGTGTGTGCCGCTGAATCGCCACCATTATCTTCAGATGAAACCTATCTGACCAACAAACTTCTTGTCACCCTCAGAGAGCCCAAGATGGACGAGTCGAAGCTGGGCAAGTGCATGCCGGACCTGTGCTGCCCGGAGCCGCGCCAGATCCTCGACAGCATCAGCATGATGCAGCCGCTTACCATCAAGACGGAGCAGGCGAAGCGAGCCTGCAACACCTGTCTTACTAACTCGCCTAAAAAGGTAACCCCCCAGACCTGCCTCTGTGCTTAACGGAGGTCTCCGGGTTCTTCCGGGAGACACTCCGGAGAACTCTTTGCACTGCGCTGTGGCCCTTCCCGGATTGTTTCCGCCGAAGACGCGACGGCGACGGTCACGCGACGTTGTCGTTCACCCCGGACTCGATGGAGCGGGTGTCGGAACCCCATCTCCGAACACCCTCGAGTCTGATGCCCCTTTTAGTCGCCTCTTACGACAGGCAGGGGCAATTCCGTGGCCTTATTCTTTCACCCTGACTGCAGGGTTAGCCTAGTTTGGTCTAGTCAAACAAACTGCCGAAACACATCGTTAGGTGCTTGACGATAGATTTTCATTTTGAGGGTGCCGGATAAACCGTAACGTCAAAAAATATTATAGGTCAGCGAAAGATAAGATGGACTTTCGCGAAATGTGGTTTACTTTATTGTTTGGATTCAATTATGGCTGACTCTGGGCCCCACAATTAAAACAGTTCCGTGGTACCGCTTTTTTGTTTCGGCACGGAATTATCAAATAAATAATAGATTTATGGGAAATAATACCGATGGCTGATAAAAATAAGTCTTTAAAAAAAACTACTTCAAAGCCCTTCGCTCAAACGTACCCACCAGGCTTTCAGCATTTCTTCGCTGGATCACGAGAGGAATTTGCTGCTGCATGTATTCCCCAGCCCGTGGATCTCGCCCCTATCTCGTAACCGCCGTTTTAATAATACTGTCTATTGATTATTTTGAGATATTCTCTGAAATTATCTCTCAGCCACCTATGTGTATAATTATTGCCTGCTACATTTTATGCTATGTTTTTATCTTCTTCTTCTTCAAGTGCCTCTCCACTACTGGAGGTTGGCCGTCAGCCTACTGAAGTTCGTTTTATCCTTTACCAAGCGAAATAGTTTCTCAACGCTGGCAATTCCTGTCCACTCCCGTATATTTCGTAGCCACGTCTTCTTTCTACGTCCAACGCGCCTTTTTCCTGCGATTTTGCCCATCATTATGAGTTGGAACAGCTCATACCTCTCGAAATCTGATTGTAAATTGGAATTACGTTTATCAGCGACTATAGTTTAGTCACTATCTTAATGATTTCGAATAAATTCTTAATGGATTCCGTGACAAATATAGATTACTTATCAGTTAGAGTCTCTTATCAGCTTTTACTTTATCACTGTCCACGTGTTAATGATGTAATGTCTGTATTTACTTTTAAAGTAGGTAAAGTTTGTTACGCCCAATGCCCGATTAGATATGAAGATCCAAAGTTTACAATAATTACGATTAAATTTTAGAAAACAAAATGTCGACAAGTAAGCAACACGCAGTGCAAAAAATCTTTACACTGCGTGTTGTTGCTTACCATCAGGCTACGGGCTTCTCAAGACACTTTCATCAAAACAACAAAAATATCACAAGGTCTTAAAAGTATACGCGTTAAAAACGTAAAAAACAGATGATTAAAACAAATGGTTAACGCGATCAAACCGATTCAAATACATACTTAGATCGCTCTTAACGATAAGACTGCCAATTGTGGCACACTATTATTATTTTTAGTTTAAATAACTTTGTGTCCAATATAGAATTATCTATCTATCTATCTACTTAGCGACCTGGTCTGTGACGTCAAATAGAATTTGGTTTCACAAACAAATACACATATTAAAATAAAACGGTTTATACATAATTAATGATACTATCATTACACTCTACGTAACGTTTTAAATTTCAGAGTATAATTTTACAAATTATAATGCTATATTACTAGTTCAAATTCAAATTCATTTATTTCAGGATCAAGCTCCATATCCAAATTTTACATAATAAGATATTATTCGACGACCTCGTTGACGTAAAGGTTACCATGCCGGACTGCCAATCAGAAGGTTCCTGGTTCGATTCCCGGCCCGGCCAACATCTTTGTGCTGAACTGAATTTGTTGGCTGTCAGTTTGGGTGTTAAATATGTATCTATATAATATGTGTACCTATGTATATATGTAGTACATGTATCAGTTGTGTTAGCAACCATAATACGAACGAAATGGTTCAGTATGGTGTTAACCAGCCGTGTGTGAAATGTGTTCTAACATTTATTTATTTATCTTAATATATATAAATCTCGTGTCACAATGTTTGCCCTCAATGGACTCCTAAACCACTTAACCGATTATAATAAAATTCGCACACCATGTGCAGTTCGATCCAACTTGAGAGATAAGATAGTTTAAATCTCAAATTATAGTCAATTTTAATCTATTGCTAATTATTGTCTGTTATCATTTGCCAGTCACAATTGTTAACTCCAAATGATTCTAACAGATGTCGATACCTTTCGACTGGGTTGAGTAAGTAATCAATAGATGGCGCTGCTATGGTAAATCTACGAACGTGTCATATAAGCTACACTATCTATTTTTCATACCCCTAAGTGAGGCAAAACAACGTTTGCCGGGTCAGCTAGTATTATTACTCCAACATAGAGGTACTTCAAAGGTTCCAAAACAATGTTTTCCGAAACATAGCTAATGCACCTTGGTATGCGAAAACCTCGGAAATACATATGAATCTAGAAATGCCTACTATAAAAGAGGAAGTCACGAAGCACAGTAAGAGATACCAGGACAGGCTCGAGAGACACGTGAACCCACTTGCTATTCAGCTTAAAAACAACGAAGGCACATGCAGGCGGCTAAAGAGAGCCAAAATAGCCGACCTGTAAGAAAATAGTAGGAATGTGAGGTCACAGGACCCCAAGCCTCAAAAACCCGACCACTCTACAACAGTTCTGCTCATGGCGTCGCCGATTGCAGATAGGAAGAGAAATAAGAAAAAAAAAAAAAGAAAAAAAAGCTAGTATTATATAGATAAACAAATCGCTGTTCCGTCCCCAGGTGATCCACACGGAAGGCGGGTGCAGTCGCACCAACCCGGTGACGTGGCTCGGCGTGGCCGGCCAGAACGTGCAGGTAGCCGTCAAGCGCGAGCCTCCACACATGCACGTGTCTGACCTGGTGGCGGTCAAGCTGGAGCAGGCCTCGCCGGGGAACAAGCCTGACCATCCGCCACCCATACCCGCCTCGCTCAACAACGGTGAGTGATCGGTTGAGGTAGTATCGTCATTTAGAGCCAAGAGAAAGAAAGAAAGAAGGAAGAAGAAAAAGGAAAGAAGAAAGAAAGAAGAAGAAAGAAGAAGAAAGAAGAAGAAAGAAGAAAGGAAGAAGAAAGAAAGAAAAAAGAAATAAAGAAGAGAGAAAGAAAGAAAGAAAGAAAGCAGAAAGAAAGGAAGAAGAGAGAAAGAAAGCAAAAAGAAAGGAAGAAGAAAGAAAGAAGATAGAAAGATAGAAGATATAAAGATAAAAGAAAGAAAAAATAAAAAAGTGAGAAACACTTATTTTGTGACACGTACAATAAAGAAAAACAATACACAAGAAACATAAAAGAAAACACTTACGTGCCACAAAATCGGTCCAGCTCAGCGTGTGCTGACTGCAAGCAATCAGCGCTGGTCTTCCGCTGGAGCCGACCGGTGATGTGTTACAGTGGCAACATTCCATCGTCTACTATCTGGAACGCTCGTTTTGAATCGCGCAATATAAGTTGTAGGACTAAAAAATATCATTAGACCGATATTCGAAGTAATGGCATGACTAAACATTTTTTTCTAAGATGACTCGCTGACCCCAAATTAGATCTTGACCTCCGACACTAAGAGATGTCATTATTTTGTATCTGTGTGTCAAGTTCTCTCACGATATTATATTAGCTATAAATTTTGTTTATAAAACCCGTATTTGTGTCATAAGACCAATAACAATGAATATACAGATCGTATACAACAAAAGAAACAAATTAAAAAGTACAACATACCTACCTAAGCGCAACATTAACATTATTTTTGAGTTCACCTACAGAGTACATGAATATATCTAAATTATATGAATCACTTCGATATTTGTTGACTAAGTTAATCATTCTAGATACCGATGAGTTGGACCCTAACACTATGGAAAGGTATATTTACGAAAACATCTGATTTTGACTGGTTTTCGTTAACTTAGTAGGCAGAACATCAAACATTGAACCGACATTGCTTATTAAAATTGCAATTTAATATTTGCGCGACGCCTACCTACGCGTGCTAGCTGTTTCGACTTAAATCGACCTTCCTTCTGCCAACCCTGCTTACTTCTCTACGTAGTATTTTCAACCTCTTGTATACTGATATTCGCCTGGTAGCAAACTTCTGATAACGTGCGAGATGGCATAGGAATTTGATACTTGTAATCTCAGTAATTTCCTCTCTGTCTCACTGATTATCTGTATCGGCGGTCCCTTTCTAACGCGAATGTGTTGTAATAGAGCAGTCCCTTTCAGCAAGCCTCTGCCGTCTGACAATCACTCGCAGACCAAACATAAAATTCGTAGAAACTTTTTGTTTGAAAATCGAACCAGCGGTCAAGGTCCGCAACGACTTTTCGATTACGCCCCGTCATGTCTGATGTTTTATTATCTTGTGAATTAGCATAAACATGAAGAATTTAGGTTAATTCAGGTTTTAATTGCATAAATTGGTATAACAGGTTCCATTCCCGTTGGGATTGCGGTTGCGAGGCAGCGGGTCGGCGATGCTGGATTACTGGCGGCGCTGTCCCAAAAGGACACCCAACGAATGCACGATCTGGGTAAGTGTGTGATTCACATACTAACTACAAACTATTCTGCTCAACGTAATGAAATCGATGTCGCAATCACGCTTGACACAGAATACGTAACAGTGTCTCGCTCTTTTGTCTTGCTCGTGTGTATGGTCGTGTCGAATCATTCATTTTGTTGCTCACCTCGAGTGTGGCGCCGTACCTACTATCTCTGTCCGGTCGTTGGCAGACGATAGTCGCCGATAGTACTTGCGACATCGAACACCTCTCACTCGATTCTGTGTTCCTAGTACCTCTATGTATTCACTGTGATGCGCTTGATATTGAAAAAAAGGTAAATTAAACGTCAGCAAGGCCAAACCGGTACCGAGCGAACTTGTACATAGTTACGTCATTGGTAAGGCTCAGTTTTGTCGGACGGTTGTGTATAGGCACAGATAATATAACTAGTACAGAAGCTTTACTTCGGAATTGTTTTCAAAGAAATATGACTCTAATCTGATCAACAATATGATTTAATTTAGCTCGCGGTCCAGTATAGGTATAGGTATGGTCACAGAATAATAACTAGTACTTCAGTATGGTATATGGTATAGGCGGAGATACAGGTTGCTCCACTTTTATTTTAAATACGGTTATTAGCTACTGCGTTCCGTTATTTTCGTAAAACCGCTTTTCGAGCGACCGTAAAAATACAATAAAAACAAAATGCCGAAATGATCGTAATTCTAAATAAATTGATTGCGAGTTTAGCATTATGGAATGGCGGCGGTACGCTATTACGGCGGCATCGGCGCAGATCGCAGAGAGCACGCGATTCAAACATTTCAAATTGTCTTATTTATTACGTTTGAATGAACTTAATGACTTAACTAGACGACCTCTTAGTTCATTATTAGGGTTCCGTACGTACGAACGGGATCCTATTACTAACCCTCTGCTGTCCGTTCGTCCGTCTGTCACCAGACTGTATCTCATGAACCGCGATATCTAGACATTTGAAATTTTTACTGTTGATATATTTCTGTTGACGCTATAATAAAAAAAGCCTGTATTTCCCTAGTTAATATTACATTTCATACATTCTTAGGTTACTTCAAATTCTGTTTAATGCCGCTATAATAGGAAATAAAATCAATATTTCAGGTGAATCCCCTTACATCAAAAGTGATTTATTTGCGGTTTTTTATAGACGGTTGTACGATAAACCCTTCGTGCGCGAGTCCAACTCGCACTTGACCAATTATCCTATGTATAACGTAAACTAACCTTCAATTATACTGTTTTTGTTTGATTCACTGTTTACTTGACGTGGAATTGCGTCAGTCCGCATATTTTAGCATTCGTGATTGCCCATTAACCCCCGAGGCAAAAACGACGGGGTGTATTAAGTTTAACGTCTGTGTGTGTGTCTGTTTGTCTTCGTGTCAGATGGTTTTTTGTTCAAATAGTTGAGTGTTCTTAGTATGAAACTAAACTAAATGATTAAGTGTAACTTTGACCTAAGCTGGAGCAAAAAAACATACAGCAAAATTTACATATATATATATTCATCAAGAATGATTAACATTTAAATGGTTATTAATGCTTTTAAATCGTCATATCTTTATAATGTATGAGGACTTATTTCTTTAAATATAGCACGACAGTGCTTCGAATCAATACAGGCATCGAATAAAGAATGCAAAACGGTCCAAAATCCGTTCAATTTGTCGTTATTTAACGAGCATTAACAGTGAAGTAACCCAAAGATTTAAAAAAGATACGCAGTAATGTAAATCAATGATGTTTTTATTTGTTTTGATATTGTATTAACAGTAACAGTACTTTAAACAGAGATTTTACTGGTCAAATATCCATCTTCATGTAGTGATTTTAGGATTCCATACCCAAAAATTCCTAACGGAACCTTATTACCTATTATGACTTCGCTATTCGTCCGTCTGTTGTCTCATGATAGCTAGAGAGTTGAAATTATCACAAATTATGTATTTCTATTGACGCTATATAATATATAATATATATTTTTTTTTATAACTTATAGGTTTGCGTTTGACCACAGCTTGCCTGGTGTTAAACAACACTACGGTCTACGATGTTACTCGCTTACCTAGAAAATACCTATTAACTGTAGATTTGAAGACTCCCAGGTGGTAGTACTCGGGAAACAGAGACTCAGGAAGAGAATTCCAAAGTTTTGCACTCCTCACAAGAAAAGTAGAAGCGAATCGGCTTGTGCGAAACTTAGGGATTTGTATAGAAGACGTTTTTGCATCAGGTTACTTATTTAGAGCTATATATTAATTTAATGTTTACGCAAATGTGATTTGTGTAAACATTTAAAATTGATAGTACCTGGTTGACCGAGGTTTTTTCCTTTCCTAGCTAGATCGGTTTATCGCCCCCGAAATCCCCTGTATACTAAATTTAATGAAAATCGTTATTAAATTTGACCAAAAGATATATATTTAAAGATATAAGATTTACTAGTAGAAGAAGATAATGCAAAGCAAGAGAAGTCTATTCCCAGCTGTAAATGATGATAATGATGGGGTTTGAAAAACGGAGGAGGAGTAGACATGGCTGTAGAAGTACTACTACTGTAAACTGCCTATTCATCACTGCAGGTGTCGACGAGAGTTGGAATTAAACCCAGATATTCCACTGGCAAAAACTTTATTTATTTCAACAAAAGTAGGTAGCCTTAAGCATCCGCCTGTTCCTTTCCAACCGTCCCGAATGCCGCGCCCCGCCAAGTGGCTACCGGTGTTGCCAATCCATCAAATCATTTTTCCGGTAAAGTTACCCTAAATTTAGGGTAATTATTAGAAAAACCTTACACTACTAAGACTTCACTGTCCGTCCATCTGTCACCAAGCTATCTCATGTACCGTGATAGCTAATTTTTTAGCAAAATGATAGGTTACTTCTCATCACCAATGTCATCAGCTATAATTATCATTCCTCGCAAGTAAACCCACGGTACGAAGCTAGTATATTGTAAAGTAATAGCAAAACATGCGCAAACGCATCGACCTTTGAACGAGATTTACGGCTTCGAGCCGCGCTTGTAGCCGACAATTATATGCTAATCAAGTGTAGGGGCAATACATTATTGTTTACTATTCATTTGTTTACTTTTTACAGTCTTTGGAAAAAAATGAAGTTTCACAATGGGTTCTTTATCGTTCCGTACACAAAAGGTACCAACGAGACCATATTTCCTAGACTTTGCTGTCCGTCTGTCTCATCATACTGGTCTCGATTCAGCGGCACACACGACTAAACTAAATTTAAAGTAGCTCTGTCTCTTTTCGTCATAAATGACCAAAAAGAGATGGTACGATCTAAACCATAGACAAAATATCTGAAATCACGTCAAACGTGTCAGATTTAGAGCTGATATAATTGGGTGCGCTCTAAAATCGCTTACATTTTTCATATTTGACGTGATTTTAGTTGTTTTGTGTGTGGTTGAGAACGTGCCGTCTCTTTCTGGCCACCTAAGATGAAAAGAGACGGGACTTCTTTAAATTTAGTTTAGTCGTGTGTGCCGCTGAATCGCCACCACTGTATATCATGAACATGCATTTTCACAAATGAAGTTTTTTCTGTTTTCGCTATTACAAAAAATGCTAACTTTTATTTGGGCGTTTCAATTTGTTTTGAAATTAACTATTTGGAATTTTTAAATAATATGTACTTGAATTAAGTACCTACGTACAGTCAAACCCAGATACTCGTAAGTGCGATCTGGATTGGAGAGTTTTAACCTTTTGTTTGACAAACTATGTGTAAATAATTCACAATGTATTAACAAATATGTTTGAGCCTACGTATTTTGGTAAATGAACAAATTTCTTTCTTTTCTTTCTTTCTTAAATTAAGTACGTACAGTCAAACCAAGATACTCGTAAGTGCGATTGTAAGTGGAGAGAATTGCCGAATTGAAATGAATGCAGGCCAAGCAATGGACGGCGTTATTGTAAAATTTCATTTTGACTAATCCGGGTTTAGCTGTACTGTTTCGTCTCCTAAATGAATGTTAACGGAAACTATTATTTACTATTACCCTAATCATAAAGAAAACGTTAATTCAATAGAAATTCCCTTCGGAACGGCATCATTGTAAAATCAATTAACTGTGCAGGTGCCTACAAATTGTAATTTAAATTTTCAATGTGTTCATTTCCAATGGAAATGTAATTATTGTAACGTTTCTCATAGTTATTGATTGGCTGATAAGCTCTTCTGTTTGCGCTTAGAATGTGTGTGTTTAAATGTACTGTGTTTATTTATTTATTTCTACCTTTAACGTAAACTATTCATAGAATATAAATTAACTAGCAGATCGTCCCGGCTTCGCGTGGGCTATTAAATAATCTACTTTGCAAAGAGATAGATAAACACTTTATTAAAACACTCACAAAAAAATGGAACAAATTACAGAAAACACATAAAGTACATAAAAGCTAGTGCCTTAACTGGCGACCTTATCGCTAATAGCGATCTCTTCCAGGCAACCAATAAACCAAAGTAGATGTTACTGAGGGATAATGTAGCTTCCCAACGGTGAAAGAATTTTTCAAATCGATCCTGTAGGTTTGGAGCCTATTCGCGTAAAACAAACAAAAATCAATCTTTTCCTCTTTATATATTATTTTAGATATAGATGTCACTTTTGGTACCAATCAAGAGTTCAGAATTCTGAAGAAGGAGAGAAAAATTAATATTCGAATGATTTAACTTCACTACAAACATTTTACTAACTTGTTTTGTATTTAATATGTGAGTGGGTATCTTGCTAGCTAACTTAGCCTCAGTCCCCGGTGAATATATTCGTATGTTTTGTTCACGAAAACATCTAAATAACGAAACGTTAACGAGCTAGATCTAATGTTCAAAACTAGATGACGAACGAGATAGGAGAACATATGCTATCCTTATACCTCAAATCTTAAATTCGTAATTGGCGTAACAAAGCGTTATGCTTGTTGTATTTCAGTTAAGCCAAATTGCATAAGTTTAGTCCATATTTTATGCTGATATGCCCAGTCTTTTACAAGCGTAGTAGTACAAGCGAGTGTGGCTCGGTGGTAATAACATCTGCTTTTCAATTAGGCCCCTGGTTCGATCCCGGCCCTACACCAATGACCTGTTTTACAAGTTATGTATGGATTTGCACTCGCTTTAAGGTGAATGAAAACATCGTGAGGAAACCGGCATATTTGAGAGCCACAATATCCATAAACTTGTGTCATCCGCCAACCCCCACTTGGCCAGCGTGGTGAGAGTAGGCCCCGAACGTATAGTGGGCTGCTTATGCTTTATGCTATGACTTGTCTACTTTTTTCTGTTATCCGTGGTAAATAGCTATACCTACTAATTGTTTATAATCAAACGACCTAGTTGGCGTAAAGGTTACCATGCCGTACTGCTAATCAGAAGGTTCCGGGTTCGATTCCCTGCCCGGTACAACATCGTTGTGCTTAACTAAATTTGTTGACTGTGGGTCTGGGTGTTAAATATGTATTTATATATAATATGTATGTATATGTAGTATATCAGTTGTGTTAGCAACCATAATACGAGCTAGAAATGGCTCAGTATGGGGCTAACCAACCGTATGTGAATGTGTCCCAATATTTATTTATACAGCTTTACTAATTGTGTATAATCAAACTGCTTATAGGTTTCTCGTTAGAAGTGCGCCTGTAACGAACCACTCAGCACCTGTCACGCCAAACGCAGGTTACGAACCCACAGCCAATGGCCACGTTTTCGTTAACTTCATACATTTACCGTATAAACGGAGTAATCATAACTTTACGACTCGAAAGGGGAAAGGGTTCGTAAAATGTCGGCACTCGTGGAGCCAATTAGTTTCGATGTTTTTGATTGTGGCTTCAAATTTTTGGTTATATTCAATAATAATTATACAGTAGAACCTTTAAAAGTCGAATATCAAGGGAGACGCCAAAAAATTTGAGTTACAGAGTTTTCAACTTATGGAGGATTTTGTCTTTTTTTTGCTTTAGATAATTTGGTTCTCCTGTTGTACTAATTAATGTATATTGCAGTAGAACTAAACTACTTCTGGCAGTATTTAAGTCGAAAACAAATGACTTGCTTAGCTAAATTTCAAAGGAAATCAAAATCGAACACCTGACACCAAGCAAGCAGACACGTGTTTACGTGAGTCATAAATTTATTATCGTATACTCCTAAATTGTTTTCTTAGAAACAATAGTGTACTCACATTGTCGGCAAGTTTTTAAAGTCGGTAACTTATTTTTGTTCGAACAATAGAGGTAATAAATTCCAAATGATCAAGTTGCAGAGGCCAAATTTAAGTTTTCGAGTTGTAGAGTGAAAATGTGTACCAAAATGGCTTGGAGGGACTCGGTGATTCTTTCGACTAACAGAGGGTCAAGATTTCAAGTAATGGAGGTTTTGGTGTTTGAAAGGAAGGGAACAAAACATTTTTTCGACATTTGGAGGTTTTTGACTTATCGAGGTTCGACTTAACGAGGTTCTACTGTAATTCTATTTACTAACTTCCGACACAAAAACAGCGGGGTGTTGTAGTTTTACGTGTCTGTCTGTCTATGGCATCGTATCTGCCGACGAATGGACCAATTTTGATTATTTTATTAGGTATTGTTCGTAGTTGTTAGATTTAATTCGGTCCAAGACTGCCGTTGCCTCTAAATGGCGAAATTCATATTTTGCACATTTCCATTTATCTAGTCTAATAAATCCATTTGCATCTATCTAATGAAAGAGCTAGTAGAATACATACAAAAATTGTTAATCAAAGATGGCCGCCCCAAATACTCGTATGTTGTTAGGGATTCTAAAATGTAAAATAAAAACCAAATCTAAAAGAAAATTTGTATTTACTTACATTTTTTACTTTCTAGTGTTTTTACACGCTTTCTATTAGCTTCACCTGTATGTTTGTATGTTTGTTTATAAACGACTTCTTTGGGCGCAATTTTGACCCACTTTAAACGGCCAGATTTCCTTCAAACTTTGTAGATTTATTGAGGACCGATGACAATACACTAATTTGATAAAATTACGGTTTTCTATAAGAAGCGTGTTTTTTAGTTTTTTTTTTTAACTATTATTATTATTTTCTAAGTACGAGTATGTGTTAAAGCTAACATGTTGCCCACAAAGTAAATTTTCATTACGAAAATAGAGCTAGCTGCTTTTCCAATGTAAATGAAGTTTTATAAAGCAATTAACCAACCATGTACTAGGCGAATATAAAGCGTAGATAATAATCGTGAAAGCAGTCAACGGATGCGTTCGCAGACTGCGCGCAAAAACACAATTACATGCTAATCACCGTATACTACCTAACGTGAGCTGTTGTCATAAATAACTTATTTACACATAATGGCTGCATTAACTGCAAAAAATGTAACCGTGTTGATTACTTTGCTAATTAGTTTTGGTAATAGACAAATCAATAATCTCAATATATATAAATCTCGTGTCACAATGTTTGTCCTCAATGGACTCCTAAACCACTTAACCGATTAAACTTCGCACACCATGTGCAGTTCGATCCAACTTGAGAGATAGGATAGTTTAAATCTCAAATTATAGTCGCAATTTTAATTTATTGCTAATTATTGTCTGTTATTATTTGACAGTCACAATTATCTGTTAACTCCAAATGATTCTAACAGATGTCGATATCTTTCGACTGGGTTGAGTAAGTAATCAATAGATGGCGCTGTTATGGTAAATCTACGAACGTGTAATAAAAGCTACACTATATATTTTTCAAACCCCTAAGTGAGGCAAAACAACGTTTGCCGGGTCAGCTAGTAGGTAAGGTATAAATATAAGTTGAGTTTCCTTCGTAACTCCAGAACGCACGAACCGATTTCCACGGTACAGCATTCGTTGGAAAGGTCTCGGGCTCCGTGAGGTTGGTAGCAATCACAATTCAGGAAACATTCGATTCGCAAAAAAATCGAACTACACGCTGGCGGAGCTGCGGGCAACACAGCTAGTATTCATTCATTCATTCAATATTTAAGAGCTGGGCTCTTGTCTCTGGAGATTTTCCAGGTAGTTCTGTCTTCGGCCAAATCCTTGACCTCCCTATACGACATGACTTTCGTCTTCTCCTTAATTTGGTCGAAATATGATCTTCTAGGTCTTCCTCTTCCTCTCCTGGCTTCTATCTTTCCTTCTACGATATTTTTAATGAAATTGTCATGTCGTATAGGTAAGGTGGCCAACCAGCTAGCTAGTATAGTATACAATAAATAGTAATACGAGAAATATGTATATTATTATGATGATGAAAATAATCATGCTGTATAATATACAATTTATTATTATTATGAAAATATGAGCAGCTTAAAAAGTGACGTCACAGAATAAATACATGCTAGTATGTATTCTGTGGTATCGTTGCGCGTTGGTACATAATGAATAAATTACATACTCGTTTACATTGTTCATTTATAACAATACTTATTATCTATGTATATGAGACACAGTGTTATATATGTAGTATATGTACAGTACATAGTTTTGAATTGTTTTTATCTTCATTTTATATTGTTAGTATAGTTCATTATAACTTTCGCGAATAATAAACAAAAATAAATAATCACAAACACTCATAAAATTTACTTTATAAACAGATTTTCTTTCACAAAAGAATTAAAAAAAAACGAAAAAAGGCAAAATCAATCACTAGGGCTTCATAAGTCCGTCATTGCAAATTGTAGCGGGAGCATTGAAATCTTAGATGTAAGGAGGCGCTCTAATATTCCTTTGAAATTAAATACTCTATGGATTTTTTCAACAAATACCTAATTTAAACTTTTATAACTTTTTGAATCGTCATATCGGGAAAACGGAAGCTCGTAGACAAAAAAAAAATTTTTTACAGACAATTTTTCTGATCTACAAATTTTGTCTGAGGTACCTTTACGATAAAACATACGATTTTGCTGAAAATCACGAAAAAAAAATTCTTACATTTATTTGTTGACCTTGAATATTTTGTTTTCCATACACATATTTAAAAATGTTTTGAAAACTATTTATTTAACTGATTTCCAATAGAATTTTATGTAATTGAGATCGTGCTACTAGGAGAGAATAAATATACCGTACTACTAAAACAGAAGTCTAAACATCAAAATGCAATGTTTATTTGAGCAATATTAGCTAAGGGCATATCTGTTTTAAATCTTTACTCTGCGAATATACGTCTCACCAATTTGGGGTCCCGGTTTGACCGTACTACTAGGAGATAATAAATATACCGTACTACTTAAAGAGAAGTATAGCATCAAAATGCCTAGTTTATATTATCAAAATGCATAGTTTATTTGAGCAATATTAGCTGGGGCATATCTGTTTATATCTTTACTCTGTGAATATTTATTTAATCACGTCTCACCAATTTGGGGTCCTGGTTTGACCGTACTACTAGGAGATAATAAATATACCGTACTACTTAAAGAGAAGTATAGAGTATCACAATGCATAGTTTGTATGAGCAATATTAGCTAAGGGCCTAAGCCTGTTTATATCTTTACTCTGTGAATATTTCTAATCACGTCTCACCAATTTGGGGTCCCCGCTCCCCGCTCCCCGCTCCCCAGTTCCCCCGCTCCCCGGTCCCCCGGGGCGTGTCACGAACATTTGGCGCGCTTCCCGCGCTCGCAGGGTTGCCGCGTCGACTTTATTAATGACTGCACTTGATTTGATTGATACAGTCTCTGGCCGCGCCTAATAATAACTGCTCAACAGAACGCTTTCTTTCAGTACTTATATGAATTGATTGAAATTAATTGTAATGATTTGGCTACGGTGTCGTTCTTTTAGGGCTATTTTGATTGCTCTGTAGGTTATAAGTTATGTTTTCCATTTGAGTTTTGTTCAGAACATGTACACCAATGACATAATTTTCAAGTAATGTGTTGATTTTCACTTGATTTACGGTGCAGAAAACATCGTGAGGAAACCGACACGTCTGGAGGAACACAATATCCGAAGACTTGTGTCATTCACCAACCTGCACTTGGCAGCGTGGTGGATTATGGTCTATTTCTCTCTCCTAGTGAGAAAAGGCCCAGAGTCACAGGAGTGGGAACTTATAGTGGGCTGCTTAGGCTTATGCTAGAAACTTATCAGCAATGCCATTTTCGAATACTATTACTATTGTACATAATTATAACAAGAGCTATATCGTACATTTCGACTTTTTCTTCATGCCATCCATCTACCATCCATTTAACTTCAAAATCCTTTGAAAATTAAAACGTTATATACTTAGGATTACTTTGAAATTATTTACATGTGATGCAATAAAGATATCTACTGAATACAAGCTTATCAGTGCGGTAACCCTGAAGTTATAAGATATCTCGGTGCACGGCAACCCTCGTCCCGCCGAGGGTCGCGTGCTACAGATAACTCCCGTCTACTTCTGCTCTTCTGGTACATTCCGTGACGTTTCTATCGAACCGTCTACGACCGTAGAGCGTAAGGAAAAAAAACTGAAATCCAAACAACCAGAGCCAGCCCAGAAAGTAAATATGGGCTAACAGAGACCGTGACGCTTCGACCGCTCAGTCATATTTATTTTTATTTATTTATTTTTTATAGTTAACGTTTTTATTTCGTTGTTGGAGTTACTTCCCATTTGAAATTTACAAAAGTAATTTAGTAGTTGTTTTGACGTGACAACGTCTTAAATTAGGTTGCGGCTGGGAGTCACTTATGAAAAAGTGTAACGCCCGGTAACGTTACGATGAGTCACCGAACGAGAGAGAGGCCCGCCGAATGCCTTGCGTCTCTCTCCCACTCAACTATGATCGGTCTGCCGCGCGCGCAGCACGCGACAGACGTTGTCACGTAAAATCTTCGCCCGTAAAACCGACTTTACAGGCAACCATTTTTTAATAATAATAATTTTCCCATTTTGCTAACTTAAAAATCCAGTTTTCAATCAAATATGAAATACATACCTAGCTACCTATCTGAGTGAATTATTTTGAAATAAAAAAGCGCTTTATCTCTCTTGTGACACACGAAACCTGGAGGTATGGAAGCAAGATAGTAACTGTATTTCGATAAGTCCTATAAAAATACTACGTAAAAAATATCGAGCTACAATTTGTCCGAATAATTTAGACCAAAACATGATTAGGTAAAATTTGCTCGATAGTTTAATTTGTTAAAAATTGTCGTTTATTTTTTTTTTAATGTCGTGCTTATGAGAGTAATGAATAAACTAAAATAAATGTTACTTTAATTGTTGATTATATGAATTTATTTTGTTAAATACATATCTACTAGGTACCGCGCGTCTGGCGCGCTTCGCTCAAATATAAGTATGACGCGACTAAACTCGGTACAGCAGCGCCTTTACTCATGTCAAGTCACCGCACCGCAGGAAAATATGAGCGAAACGATACAAACCAACATATAGTCTTCTAACAACTTATTAACGCCTGGTACTTTTCCGAGGAGAATCCGAACGAACTCAATCGGATTGCTTGCTGAGTCCGTCCATCCGACGCGCACGTAATTCGAATTCTGATTCTATCGCAAGACTTGGCTGGCACTTTACGTTTGCTACACACAGTATTTATCCTTCGATTCATGCTCTCCTGGTAGTTCGTGATCGATTCAACGTCCTGCAAGCGCATCAATTCGCTCACATTTTTTTTATTTTAGTTTCTTAGTTTTTATTCCTTCGACGCAAAAACGACGGGGCTTATTATAAATTAGAAGATACGTCTATATATGTGAGTGTGCCTGTCTATGATATCATTATAGCTACTGAACAGGCGATTTAGGTTTTTTTTTTAAAGTGTGGAGTTTTCATATTACGAGTTAGCTATATATATAGCCAATACGTAGTAAGTTATTATTCTGTGCTATAGCTAAGCTACGAGTATGTTTGATTAAAATCAAACAAGCAAGATTGGCGCCACAAAATGACTTATGATATATTTTTAGGCTTGATTAGTAAAAGAACATAAAACAATTTTTAAATTTCAAATCCAAATTCCACTAATATATTAAGATATCTGAATATATTAGTTTTAATCACAGTTTGTACCAAATCGCAAGTAGTTTAGTTTTTCTTATTATTTGCACAATTACGAGTCTGGTCAATAGACATTCAAAGTTTTACATAAATTCCATTAATTCCCCCCAAGCTGAAAATCGGTAAGATTGTTTAAAATATCATAAAACACGAAATTTGAAAGTTCCCTTTCTTTCCCCTGTAAGGAAAAAATATTCAAGGTCAAAGGTGATAGGTATGTTGTTTGGTGACAAAATTGTGATTTTCAATTTGGTGGGAATTTATATAACTTTCTACTCATATTTTTTGGTCTAATTTGACCGGACTACTATTATTATAGCTATTATTGATGAAAAAAGTTTCAAATCACCTTCCAAATTCGAACATCTAAAAAGTTTTCAATTCGACAAATGCAACGTCAGACTCCCCTTTGAAAACAACATTATTTCCTATTTTAAGAAATTATCAACTTTAACTTCTCAGCAATAAGTTCGATTTTCACTTGTGATTCGGAAGGAATGAGAGTCATATAGGGAAGGGCGGTCCCTAACGTTATTTGCACAAAAAATGTTTGACTTTACTATTTTTGGGGTTGCAAGTTGACATTTATTTGCATTGCAATTATAATTTCTAATATGACTAGCAGGTTGTAAAGAGCATAATTGGAGGGGAGCTTGAAATATTTAATCGCTTACAACATTTATTTCTTGTTTACCTTATAATTACAACTACATTATTCATACAACTCGCATATTCATGAATGGTAATGAAAATGACGTCATATGTTGTTGCCATCTCTTTTTGTTTGATGTCGCCAGAAGGGGACGACACTTGTTCTGACAATCGCCTTTATTTGTAGTCTAGAGGACAAAACAAAAGATGTCTTCGATTTTCTGTCGCCCTAGTACACGAACCAAAAACCTTACGTAACTCCGTTGAACAAAGTCGCTTGTTTCAACCGAATAAAAATAGTAATTTTGAGCTTTGCTACTGCGTTATAAAGTGGTTTTTCTTGCAGAATTAAAAATTCCATAGGTTTCTAGATACTTTAACGGCTACAAATTGACTTCTATCCAAGAGGATTATGAGATTTACCTCGTGCGTCTGATACCTAAGTAGGTAAAAAAATAGCTGTGTGTGCTGTTGTTTTTTTCTGTCCCAATATAGTCAAAAGTAACTTTTTGGTTACTTCTGACTCGATCTTTTAATTAGGTACTTTTATTTTTATGAAATAAATGTCTGTCGTCATTCGATTTTCGAAATGAATTGCAATGTATGATAAATTTTAAAGTTTAAATAAAGAACATGATTGCAGAACGTCCGTTATCGTGCGCTGTCAGTTATCGCGCCATGTGATGCGTCCACCGGGTACCAGGCAGACGCGACGCGACGATCCGTTCAGTCTGGCCGATCTATTTACGCTTCGCCTCACTACACTGCACTAGCCGCGGCTAGAATAGAACACAGGCTCACTCTGACCTAGATTTCCTAGCGTAAACAGAAAACTGAACCACCCCAAACAGTTTTTAGACCTCCTAAAACTTCTAATACCCAGTAAGTCACAACAACACGACAAAAATGTCAAACGGACGCGTAAAAACATCGGCTTCGGTCACAAACCGTTGGAAAAATGAAATTTTCACCAGGTGACAAGAGTTTTCGTGGAAAATTGAAAAATAGTTTAGTGTCGGAAAATCCTAGATGCATCCGGGTCACTAGCGTCGGATAAACCCTTTTCTTCAGCGCGCGCGTTACTAGGGCCTCAGCGCCGGCGAAGAGGTAGACTTAGCGCCGCGGCTTTATTAGCTGTACGTGCGAGCGAGACACGCTTACGTGTGGAATGCTGGCGCGAGACAGAGACGGCGCCGCTAGCTACGTTGAAGGTCAAGCGATAGTGAAGTGTAGAGTAGTGGCAAAACAAGTTTATCAATGTTTATGGAACCGCGTATTATGCTCGTAATTTAAGATTATAGTTTGATATATTACTTAGTCTTAGTGTTGAAACTGGGTATAAGATATAGAATATGGAATTTTATACATTAAATAACAAACTCAATTAAAACATGTACAACATCTAACTGAGAAGTGAGTTTTAATGTTTAATAATTTGTGCTTTATAGATACATTTTGGGTAGTTCAATGTTCAAATCATTGTTTAAATCATTGGAATAAAACAAAAATTACGAGAAAATAAATTTACTCTTTATCTCGGTGCTCAGTCTACACTAGAGGCGGCAACAAGCGTTGGCGTCACTCCGACAGAGACGGTGCGCTATGTTAGAGCGAGACAGCGCTCAGCACGTGCTTCCTTTCATAGTGTTCGTGTTGGCTCCTCGCGCCACTGCGGCTCTGATATTACTTCTCGCTGTGGGAATTTGTTTCGACACTTTTTTTTGCACTGTTTTTTTTGTTTTTTTTTTACCGTAGTTAAAAAATTTTTTGTTTAATTTTATTATTAACCTTACGAGTCGAACCAGCCAGTTATAGGGCCACTAGGGCCGTCTACGTAACGAATACCTGTTTTTTTATCTTGATTGCCTTAAATAAATTTATCTAATTATGGCCATGGATTGTTGTTTATAACATTTAATATAGGTAGATTTAGAATACACATACAAACAACTTTTGTTCTACATTTTTATAGCTAGTGTTTCTCACAAAAAGTTATTTTATGTAGCACAGTGAAATTTATTTCCGTATTATCGTGTAAGATACATACAATATTATCGATCTATGTAAAGGTAGGTATAATACGAAATTATGGCGTAATGAATCCACCTTTCGAAGCTTCTTTTTGCATTTGTTACATAAACTTATAAAGAAAGAAAAATACAAGATCAATTATTTCCCAGCTCCAATGAACCCTAAGCTAGAAAAACAAAACAAAAACGCATAAACAACGTAACAACGGTTCTAAATATGAAACTCCGCGCGGCATTCCTCGAGCGATGTTTGTAACGAACTTCAGCTGATCGGAACCGGTTCAAACCGGTTAGGACCGGATCGGGCGGTTACGTTACTTTAGTCTGTTAAGACGATTTTGGGTTAAGTAGTACATGGTATATGTAAAAAAGCAAGTGTGGCTCGGTGGTAATAACGTCTGCTTTTCAATCTGACGGCCCCTGGTCCGATCCCGGCCCTACACCAATGACTTGTTTTTCAAGTTATGTGTGGATTTGCACTCGCTTTACTGTGAAAAAAAACATCGTGTGGAAACCGGCATGTTTGAGGACCACAATATCTGAAGAGGTGTAACACCCGCCAACCCGTACTTAGCCAGCGTGGTGGATTATGGCCTACATCTCTCTCCTCGTGAGAGAAGGCCCTGAGTCCCAGTAATGAGAACGTATAGTGGCTGTTTATTTACATAGGTATTTGTTGGTAGGTAATGGGGTTTAGTTCGATCTATGCGTAAGTAAAAACTTATACTAGGGTACTGATGCGATTACCGAAATACCAAAAGTATGACAGTCGATATGGACATTCTTTGGACGGGTGACCATACAAAGTATTTTTTACATGTTTAATTTTGTATATTCGAAAAGAACAAAACTGTTGATACCAATGAATCTATGTAAGTAACACCATAATCTGTATAGTTTGTTGTATCATCATATCATATCTGTAAAGTTTGACAATAAATGAATCTGAATCTGAAGTCTTTAAGCCAAATCAGAAGCCATGCACGCCTTGAAAACTCTCTATAACAGAGCTTAGCTACTTTGCTCGTACGAAATTGTTATTAATTGTTAATTAGGTATTTAAGTTGAAACGAAACGGCTATACGCGAAAATTTTAACGGTAAACATATATAGCCGAGTAAATGTTATTATAGAAGCCCAGCCGTTAAAAAAATAGAACTTGAATACACCGACTTAGATCACGTGGAAAAATTGAATCTCTATTCGATAGTACTTTAACAATTTAATAGAGATTTGTTTTTACAAATCTCGTGAGCATTGAACAATCGAATTCGAATAACGAAAGGTTTTCCTATTTTCGAATTCGAAATTCCTGCTTCTTATTACTGAGGCACGAAATGGCTTCCAGCATTTATTGATTGGGGGAGGACTCTTGGGTATAAGTAAGTTGAATTTTTTTTAATGCATTTTATATGGGAAAGTGTATACGCCAGTTTTCAAGATATCAAGCTTATTTTTAGGAGGTTTTTGTTTTGTCTAACAAAAGCTTTTTTAGACATATTTACAAAAAAAAAGTTTTTTCAAATTTATTACATCGTTTGGTAGGTACATCGTTGTGGGTCTCCGGATCGTTCCATGAAAGACACGCGTCATCGGTTTTTAATTATAGTCCAAAACAAATAATCATGGACTCCCCCCCCCTCTGGATCAAATTTACTGAACCAATTTCGATAAACCGTTTCCAATAGATATGTATTAAATGCATTTTCGTTATTGGGTAGGAAGTATCGAGTTTCCGAGGTTACCTACAATCATTAAACAACAGTCTAAGTGAGTGAAAAGGGATCTCCTTGTTTTGCAGTTGGTTTATATAACATATTGCGATTATTTATATACAGTGTAAACTCCAACGTCACTCGATTTAACGACAAACTATCTAAAGCGTCGAAATCAATTTGCTTTAGTTGGTTTAGCTCGTATTCAATACAATGTTAAATAATGATACATTATCTCCATTTAACGACCACTCTCTATAACGCCATGAAATGCACAGTCCCTTTAGTGTAGTTATATAGAGTTTACATTGTAACTTCATAAGCATAAGGATGTTGAGAAACTAAGCAATTTCAGACAAAAACTTCGTACTCTCTCACAGAAGTAGGTAATCGAAACTATATTTTATCGTAATAGATATTCTTTTACGATGGAATAGGGAGCGATAGAAACGAGCACTTCGATATAGACTGCGTCGATAACGCCTATCGTTTCGAATTTTCATATTTTCGGTTTCTTTACACATTAGTAAAATTACTATTTTTAAACATGGCGTAATACCATTAATGGTAAAAAACTTCAAGGGTTAGTAAGTATAAGTTATAGGTAGGTAGGTACATATATAGGCAGGCTTGGCTGATATACCTAAGTAGGTACATGCCGCAAATGTCTAATCTGTTATTTACGCTATATTTAAAAGCTTGTGGTGTATAGTAGTGGAGTAACCTAAAACTTTTCGTTTTCTTCTTTTTCGTAAGAGCTAAGAAGCTAGGCTCATGTGTCGAGAGATTTCAAACCGCCCTAGGCCTTAGCAAAACGACAGCTTGTTCTTGAGTACCAGCCGGGACCTACAATATAATATGTCGTCCGACCCATTTTATCATGAACTATCAACTTAGTTCTTAACCTGACCAACTACAGTATAAGTACCTACTGTAGTTGTTCAGGTTAAGAACTAAGTTCTTAACCTTCCAACAAAGGCTTCTGGGCCTGGTCTTAACCAGGCCAGAAGCCTTTGTAAACACTCTAGACACCAGAGCTACATAGACATACCTAGATGCAATAAAGTACATATTCTAATTAAGATAAAATTTTCTGCCTTATGTTGAAATTCCTGTCAAATTTTGAAATTGACATAATGAGTACGCCGTAATGAGTGGATTGGCTACCGCAAGCAGTACGTAGATGCGGCCGCCAATCGCATCACGAGTGTTCGAAGGATTAACGCATTACGGCGCCGCTAAGTTGACGATACTATGTATGTGGTCGACAAGACTTCCACACGCGATTCGGACATAAAACAACAGACGTATGACGTGACTTAGTTACTCTTTAAAACAAGAGGTGTTTTTAATTTATCAACACTCAAATAATATTATGTTTTGTCAAAAATATGAGCAATTACGTTCATAGTCTGGCAGCGTACGATGTGTGATGACGGTTCATTGCATCCTGGTGTTTTGGTTGCAGGCGCGGACGCGGCGCAGGCGGCCATGACGGTGGGCGTGGCCAACGTGCTGTGCGACGACCGGCCGCCCCTCGCCTGGCCTGCCGCGCCTCCCGCTCCGCCCCCCGCGCCGCTCTGGCCCTACCCAGGTAACACCTCCTCCGTTTGCTGTTGCCCTGGTAGCTACGCGCCAACTGCATTGCGAGAGTCCGCTCCAATTCTTACACAATTCCTCTCTGTGTTCTCTTCTCATTATTTTTCGAGGCACAGACAGAGATAGAAGATGGAAGTTTTCGTAGAGTGAGTAGAGGTTGGCGGCGAATTCTTCGGCCTTGGAACGCAGATTATGTAGCAGTTGGTAGGCGGCCGCTCGGTATTTGGCGCCGCCTCCTCTGATTCATGTTGCTTTGGTAGCGGCATTGCAAGCGGCAAACTAACGTTACTGGAGCCACATCTTCGGCTTCAAGCATGAATTATGATGATGTTTTCTTTTGCATACGGGTGAATGCAAAATTGGGTAACAGCAGATAAAATAAATCATCGCGACATCTAATACATAATCAGGTTTATAGGTAGATTAGATTAGACATTTAATAAAACTACTCTTTTAAAACTTTGTTTGTCACGAGAAAATAACGAGTAAAAAAAGTTTACCTATATACATTCTTATGTTTCGTAATATAAACATTTTTCTAAACTTAATTTTTCTGTGTAGAATTTTCCCAATTCCTTAAAAAAAATTGGAGTTTGTATGGAACCTTTTTCGCTGTCTCTCCGTTCTACGACTTCTTCAAATTTGGCACACCTATGAAATTGCGTTTAGATATTATGTATTTTGGTGTGATAAAATTATAGTACCAACAGTATTATTAGGAGAGACTTCTCCCTCAAAAGGTTTGGGCCTACTCTTCCGTAGTGGTTCCGTAGGTGTCCCATACATTTCTTTTTCAATCAAACCCATCATCTAAATCTACAAGTACCTCAATCTTCTAAAGTTATCAAACCTAAATTTCATATACGATTTTTGTGGGTGTGGTACTCACTACATTTCAATAGAAGCTGATGTAGCTACGTCTAAAAGAAAGAATCTATGTTTTATATTTCGACAAAAATCCTTGATTACTAAACGTGAAATCTCAAAGTTGAATCTAATTCGCATTAAACGGGCTAGTTCTAATATTTAAAACTAGATGTCGATTGAAAAGACAATAAACATTGACAGATTATTCCCAAGATATGCTTATTATTTTAGCCGGTTCCGTCCCACTGCTGGGCAAAGGCCTCTCTATCCTCTTTCCACTCATCCTGGTTTTGAGTTTATTTGGGTCCAGTTTTTACAAAAGGAGTCTAGTTCGTCCCGCCATCTCCGTCTGGGCCTGCCTCGACGTCGGACGCTCTCCGGTATCGTGGTTTGCTTGGCCCACGATATAAGAATCTAATTTAGTTTAACACAATTTAACATACACATAGGTATCCTTAAGGTGTTAGTAGGTATTTCAGTGGTGCTTATTTATCTATCTGTGCCAAATTAGTTTCACAATTGGCATATGAAGATGTGTGTATTTAATATGGTAATTGAATGGTCGCCTTTGTGCGCGAGTCAACCTAATTCGCTTTTAAGCAATAAACAAAATAAAAATGCATGTATTTACCCTAACACTAAATTTACACATTTCAAATAGGTACATTTGGCCGTTTATCTATCTATCAGATACCAAGAAATAGAAGCACGGTTAAAATAAACAAAACTACTATAGTTTCATTGAATACGTAGGTACTGAATAAGTAATTGCAGGTTGAAAACCAGCGCTGGAGTACCTTGTACTCTAAGCATTAATATGCTGAATCTGTGCCTTTTATGCACAACAAAATAGGTTTTACCTATATGTTATGGTTGTATATAATTATACTTTTCTTTTTTGTACATAATAAAAGATTTTTCTTTCTTTTTTTTAATTGATGAATTTATTTAATTGCTAAGGTTCTTTGTTTTTACGATAGGTAAAATCCTATGTTTTGTTTGTATATATATTTTTCTTTTTCTCTTCTTTTGTGCATAATAAAGGTTTTTTCTTTCTTTCTTTCTAATTAATGAATTTATTTAATTGCTAAGGTTCTTTGCCCAATTATTTTGGTAGAAACATGGAGGTCTATCGGTTCAATAGGTATCCATAGCATGAGGGATTTGATCGAAGCATAAGTTTCTCAGTCTGGCGTGCGACAGCCTACATTTCGTAAGATCAGGAGTTCGATCCCCGCCAATGACCTCGAGGTTTCGGTGAAGGAAAACATCTACGAAACGATAGCTAATGGTTGTAAACGATTTTTTGTTCTCGTCTGGTCAGAAACCATTTTCAAGTTGAAAATCAGTCGCCAAGCACCTGAAGTTGGTAGGTATTCCAGTAGCTTCTTTGAAGTGCAGCATGCCTGGTCTGTCTAGATACACACCAGGCATGCTTCACCTTAAGCCAGTGTCACTGAGTCGTGTCAGTTGTCAAATGCCTAGCTGCTCTGAGTAACAAAAAGATCTGCTGATTTGAGCTATAGAGTTGGCAAGATGTTTAACTTTGTAATCTTTAGATACCCACTAATTATTTAAATCGAACCAGGGACCGTCAAATTGAAAAACAGACACTTTTCCACCAAGTCACACTCGCTTTATTCAATTTCTAACGTGTCTAAAATACTTAATGTGGCAATAAAAAGTTTTTAGTGCGTGAAGTAAGTACCTAATTAAGTCATTACATTGTTTGTGCACAAAATTAGAAGTTTTTACTCGGAAAATTACTATCAATAAAACAATGTAGGGTTTTGTGGTAATCAAACTCATTGTTGTTGTTCTTTCGCATTTGAATTGCTTAACCAATTTAGATGAAATGTGTTTCCTTGGAAATAAAATATATAATAATAACATACATAACATCAGGGAACATTTTGTACCACATAAGTCGCGTGATTTACACTGCGTGGCTCAGCTTAAGATAATTGAATAATAAAAGTTTTTACAACATTTTATTGCTCTAATTTCCTCCTAAACATCATCAACACTTCATAATTTACGCACTAATCTTAAACAACTCATGACGTAAAAAAACTAAGTAAACATGTACCGGATCCATCGCTCACTCGCGTCGAGCCGCTAAATCGGCCTGACGCGCCGAACGGAACTGTCACTTCCATCCCATAAATTATCCACCATCAAAAAATAAAACACGAAAAAAAAAATTAAAACTCATTTATCGATAATACTACGCGTGCATCCCTATTATTACGCCCGCCGCCTACCAAGCCCCGCCTACTTCGCGTCTCGGCCAATCAGCGCGCGGTGCGACTTCAAGCAACCTCCCAAGTCTGAGCCTGTAGTGATGTGAATTACTTTTTTGCGTTAACGTTTTTTCCGGTAAATTTTAATGGCAATTTTTACCGCGGAACGTTTGTTTGGCGTTGGACAACTCACGCGATGTTTTTTGAAGAAAAAATATTGAGTAGCAACGATACCTTGATCGATTACGTTAGAGGGGAGCGGGAGCTTTAAAAATACTGTAAAACGTTGAATAACGACATTTGTTTATTATTTTTAGTAGTCACTTAAAGCATGTAGTAATATATTGACATAGGAAGAATACTATTATTATTATTTCGTTATTTATTTTATGGATCGAATATTGATGATTAAATGCATGAGGTAATGTGGCAAAGATTCTCAAAAGCTTTTAAAGATTTGAGTATTAATTTCATTTATTTCAAAATAATCTCAAAGACATAAAGTCACGGTATCTTTGTTGTTGGTATTTTAGGTTGGTAAGAAGTAACGTGTTTAAGTTAGCATTAACTGTTAGTTAATTCTTGACCACCATTATCCCAATAAAAAAAAACTTCAATTTAGTTCATTTATTCCAAATATAGGTACATGTAGTACACTTATGAACGCCAAAATTTTACACTCACTTATTAGAAAAAGTTACCAAAAAAAAAAAAAAATTTACATAATACACAATAGCGGAAAGTCCTTGTCATTCATAAATGGCTCTACAGAGTTATATGCTTTCTCAATCAGCAGAGCTTTATTTAACCTTTGTTATAAATTGAATATCATTAAGTTACACAATTTGACATTGATTGAAAACGTTTTTTCGGCTTTTACAAGTCTAGTCTTAGGAACTGCCAGGTACTTGCATAATAAAGTTAATACTTAAAAAGTTGCTGACATGATAATGTTAATATTTAACTGGAGCTTTCGCGTCAGTAAAGAAACACTTGGAAAGTACGCGTCCTCTGTCTCACACTCATCTGGTTATACATATAAGTAAGAATAAAGACGCGCCCGCACCTTAGGTGGTATATTTGTACCTACTTAGGCTAAAATGATTCGAAGCGATTATCAATGGTTAGTGTGGTCAAATCTTGGATAAATGCTCGCAGAAAAGTTTTTTACATGCTCTACCATTTTTTTTAAACATAGGTATAGGTTGGCTTTTACACAGCATGCCTGGTGTTAAGCAACACTATGGTTTACTGTGTTACACGCTTTCCTAGAAAATACCTATTATCTATAGATTTGAAGACCCCCAGGTTGTACTACTTCTCTCTGCCATGACAGGTGTAATTGCTTTTTTGGAATTTTTACTTTTGACTAGGTCGCGTAACCACACGAATGAGCGACAAGTGTCAAAGGTGAAGCATACTTTTTCTAGCACCAAAACACCCCATTAGGCTTAGCGATAGATATCTTTTTTACGAGGGGGAAATCTTTAATAAAATATTGTAGGTCACTTCTAGGCAAGCGCGCGCGTGTAGCGCGTTACGTCTTAGACCATAACTAAACATCAAGCAAGCAAGCTGGGGTCAAACGTGAGTCATTTTAGCTTTAAAAGATTCTCAGCTGCAATGGGGTGCAACCGGGTAATGTGGTATTCTTACCTACTACACACACTGAGGCTTCGGGCTCTACAGTAGAAACACACCGAAACTCTCATTTATAGAAAACAAGATTAGGTATTGGTCAAAGCAATTTGCTTACCTATTAATAAAATAAAAGCTTAGGTAAAAATATTACTTTTCCATCTTTGTTAGAGATCGTTGGGCAGCTTGAAAATTCCCGAGATCAGAGCTTGGCCACTTAGCTGTAGCCACTAAGATAATCTGACGGGATTATTGAAGTTAGGCAACGGTCTGTGGATAGGTGACCATAAAAAGGCCAGACATTATATTTGGCCGACTACCATTGGTCAGATGACACGTTAAATTGCAGTCCCCGGTTCATAGTTTTAATTAAATGCTAGTTAAGTCAAGCCAGAAACCCTTGGGAGGGTTACAAATATCCTGTCACCAGAGTTTGGTCATTTAACGCGTCGAAGAAGATATTTTAATCCCATCCTTAAAGTTGTAGTAATATTATTACTAAAACTTGAGAAAACTTGTGTTAGTGTGTATGTTTGTTACTTCTTCCCGCCCAATAGGCAGAACTGATCTCGATGAAATTTGGTATCGAAATACTTTAGACCCTTTCGATTTCGATTCGTTGTTCGAAGAGTCAACATCTCCTGATGATGCCTTGTGGAAAGGCGAAACACGTGTTGAGTTAAGAATTTCCGGATTGTGATAGGTAACGTTAATCTTAATTAATATTAGTTAATTTATCTTAGTTAATTGATTTTAGTTAAGTTTTCCTTTACTTGTCTTAATTTGGGTTTCGGATCACAGCGGAAGTACACTAAATACCTATTTAATTTTGTCTTCTATTTACTTTAGACCCTCGCTAACTCATAGGCTTCTTTTAATCCCAGATTAAAGCAGCTAGTTAAAATATTCCACACTCCACCTGCTTTTTAAATCCTTATTAACATTCAATAGAACACGATCAATTTAAAGCAAAACAATTTAAAAACGCCGACGACGCGTCCCTGGACCGACCAAATTAAACTATGCTAATGAATACATTTGTCCCGCTCACTCGCTTTTGGGAATGCTATTGTCATCTCTGTCTAACGCTAGTGATGTGAAACGAATAATGCATCAGCAGGATAACCGATTCACTCATTAGGTTTGTCTGGGAACTTTTATGATCCGGTTTTATTTGACTTGTTGCTTTTGTCCGGAGAACGGTTTATTTCTTGACTAATTTAGAGCCATTCATACACGGATTAGGTATACTTGGTTTAATAAAATGAGTTTTCATTCGTGACCAAAACAAAATTTAGTGACTTTTATATTTATCATTCGGTCAAATAAAAAAATAATTTAAACTAAAGAATTTGGAACAATTATTTACTTTCTTAGTTATATATAGTATAAGTATTTCATATTATTGTTTTTTTTATAATAAAAACTGATACTCTTTGGAAAATTGAGTGATTCTATTGCCGTATTCTTTTCAAATAGCAATAAATTCTAAAATTATAAAAAAAAAAATATAAACGGAGACTCCCTCTGCAATAAACATGATTTTTCCTTTTCCATAGATTTATTTATTTGTTTATTAATTTATTTATTTTAAAAACCTTAAAATAAGCATTACAGATTCACTCCAATTCGCTTATCCAAGTCAATTAAATACACTACATTACATTTTTTCATTTCCTTGGTTTTAAATTTATTACATTATAAAAATCTTTAATTACATGCACAAGTTCTGCCTTATTACAGCTAAAAAGATCAAGATCCTGGTTCTTTTTTAACAATTCATTAAACATGAACATAGCTCTCGGTAAGGATATCTAATAGTATCCGGAACCCTTCATTTACGAGTTCGACTCGCACTTGTTCGGCTATTTTATCGTCCTTTTACTACTCCGACCTAAAAGGACCGCTCCATTCAACCCGATACAACAAATAATCACTTTTTAATAAGCGTATTACGTCCGTACTATGAAATGAAACAAAAAGTGTCCGCCTGCGCCGGCGCACTTAAATTCCCATCGAGAGTCTTAACATGCCTGCGCGCCTCCGGAAACGCGAGGATCGAATGTAAAAATACGGGCTTAGGGGTGTCCCAAGCTAGTAAAGATAATAGATAGATGATAGATGATGATAGATGAACTCTTTATTGGGCAAATAAAGGTACAACACAACATAAAAAAGTAACAACACAAATGTATGCCACAAACGGCGGCCTTATCGCTAACAGCGATCTCTTCCAGGCAACCTTTGGATGGAAAGAAGTTGAAAAAGACGAGAAAAAGAGGGGTTGCACAAAAAATAATATTAATATTTATAGTTATGATAGAGGACATAAATAAATCTAAGTTAATAACATTATATTATATAACTATAATATAATATAAGATAAGATAATCAAAGTTGACTAATAATTTAATTTTGATAGTGTGTAGTACTTATCAGTTAAATTCCACAATATTAATCTAATATTATATCAAATTACGTCCAATATAAAATTATATTTATTTTAAATACACGTCACTTATTAAAAACACTTAAAAATAAAAAATGCACTAACAAAGGTTCTAGTAATAATACAATTTATGAATGTGAACCTAATTATTCCTGTATTTATATTTAACATTATGTGTTATGTGTTATTAAGTGTTTATGTAAACATTGATACATTCATAGTTAAAAAAAATTCTAGATGACAACTAAAAAAAACCTTACAAATAGTAGATTAAACCTTAGTAAGTGCCCGCGGGTAAGGTATCTAAAATTCTGGCGGCATTACCACGCTGGAACGCCAAACTTATACGAAGGCCGAGGTAAGCGCCAGCTCTTGGGTCATTTGTTCTGTCCACCAGATGACAACTTAGTTTGTTAAATTTAAGTTTCCTTTTGAATAAACACTAAAGTTTCTTTGTTCACATATTTTTTGATATTTTCATATTTAGCAAATACTTTTATTTAGTATTATTTAGGTAAAACGTTTTAGGTACCTGGCTCATATGACACTATTAATTGTAGTTCCTGGTTGCTAATATTCGTACAAGCAGTCGTCAGGTTATGCCAGGGAATCTTAGAATCCTTTGACACCCAAGCCTGGTGACTTTTCGCATACTCGAAGAAAAGAAGGCAAAGTACAATACTTATTAGCCACAAGCAAACATGTGCACTTGAATTTCTCAGAACAGTATGTTAAGTATTAGATAATAACCGTAATAGTAGGTAGTAATCGTAATAAAAAAAAAACAAAACAAAACTATATAATAATATATAAAAAAAAACAAAAAGACAAAAAAGAAAGAGAAAATAAAACAGTAGTACATGAATATAATAGCTTTAAAAATTCATTATTTCACTTTATGGGGTACCGAATTGACCGATCTTGGCTAAGACATTAATTGCGAAAGCAATTGTTCAATCCAATCAACATCCTTACCTAAGTGTTAAGGGAGAACTGGCGGAACAAACAAAAAAATGAAGGTAATAATCAATTAGTAGATGTGGCAACCCTATCGGAGCGTACGCCAACACGTTCCCGCATGTGTATTGTTAATAAGTGGTAGTGACGGCTTATTTTTATTCTCTTTAACTTGGCAGATTTGAATAACCCGAGTTGTATTACAGGAAACCGGTCCTTATGAGGTCACTCTAGCCGCCAATGAATACTCGTAATTTTTTTTTTTATTTTTTTTTTTAGAAACATTCACACACGGCTGGTTAGCCCCATACTGAACCATTTAAAGCTCGTATTATGGTTGCTAACACAACTGATATACTACATATACAAACATACATATTATATATGAATACATATTTAACACCCAGACCCCCAGCCAACAAATTTAGTTAAGCACAAAGATGTTGACTGGGCCGGGAATCGAACCCGGAACCTTCTGATTAACAGTCCGGCATGGTAACCTTTACGCCAACGAGGTCGTCAAATTAAATTAATCTCGCGTTATAGGAGCTGTCAGAACAATAACGCTTGCAATTGCGAGCTTATTAAGTTGGAGGCGCGCCATAACACCAATTTTAATTAGTTTGTGGTGCGCGTTTCGAGCCAACATGTGGCGACCTTCCTCAAGGAAGAGTTTTGTCCGCAAGGTGTGCTGTATCGGCGATTCCGAGGCCGGCTACGAGACACCTCGCAGCGTAACGCGACGCCGTCACTTCGTGTGCAATAGTTTTTAAGTTTATTGTTTCAAAATATGTATTAGTTTATAGTTATTGTTTTATATTTATATGTGTGTTTTATGGGCCTCTAGTTGCCTGAAATAAAGGAATGAATATAAAAAAAAACACGTTTACGGAGCAGAAGGTACGAAAGATGTCAAATGACGGTAGATGTAAATTTACCGTCCGTTTTCTGGACGGTAGATTCCGACGCTTTGACGTTTGCAAGTTGGCGATACAAATGCTACTAACAGTATCGTTCGCGCGGTTCCCAACGGCTAATGAGTACATGCTTAATGAAGCACACTTTTATTTTGACTATTAGACCCGACATTGCCTGTAAAGTTTAGCTCTTAGCATTAAAGCCGCCGATTGTGACCGATGAAACGTTTATCGCATATTTATTACCTACCGAATAAAGAGTTATTAAGTAAACCAGTAAAAAATATCATGACCTGTGTTCAAATGACTCTCTCTTAAAGCTGTCTAAAACGAAATTCTAGGTTTCGCATTTGAGATATCGATATATATGTAAATTTTTATTCCGTTTTCCCTTCACTATTTTGATAGATGTACTAGGACTGGCATAATCGTCAGTATTGTAATGCAAACGTGTGTGGCTTCATTGATACTCCTGCATTTCCTGCCAGCCGCCTATCTCGAGAATATAAATTGCTTTTAATTTGGCGTAATAACATTTGAACAAGGTTGGATTCGTTAAAGTTGCGTTTTACAAGTAATGCAAATAAATTCAATCCTAGTTAAGAGATTCAGGCCAATGTAATAATAGTTAAATTAAGACAATTGAAGTTGGATGATAGTTGATTTCTTCTCCTTATAAATAAATATGGGTTTTATTGTTTTTGTTGTATGTAATTTGGTTATTATTTTGTCTTCCAGCGCAAGTATCGATGGAGAGCATGATGGTGGGCGGCGTGGGCGTGGGCGGTGGCGTGACTGTGGGCGGCGGGGTGCCTTCCATGGGTGGCTACCAGCTGGTCCGGGAGCCCACCTCCGGGGCGCTCCTGCTGCTCCCAGCGCCGCAGGACCTTCCGCACACCGTTGTGTGGGGCGGCATGCCTTACCCGTCTGCTCCTCTCATACTTCCCCCCGCGCCGCACCCCTCGCACCACCTCCAGCTCCTACCGGGAGATCTCCTAGCGTCCACGGCGACGTTACAACACACCCACACACACTCTACACGCCTGGTAACTCTGGCTCCGGCGCCCCCTCAACATGACAAGCGGAAACCCATCATGCAGCCGATTATTACGCCACATCTGATTAAGATCGAGCCAGAACCGCCGCAAGAGAAGCCGCAGCCGACGTTCGCTCCGGAGCCAGTACCTCAGCCGATGCTGGCGACACATCTCTACTACCAGCCTGAGTTTAACGAGCAGCCTTGCAGGAGTCAAGCGACGTCACCGGCGGCACCGCCCACTCCTCCCCCTGAAGCTTCAGAAACACCCGCACATAAGGACGCGTCAAACCAAACTGACCACATAGACGATGACGACGAAATACCCAATAACGCAGACGAAGATGAAAGAGTAGCGTGTGTGGGTGTCGCACACTCACCAGAAAATTCTGTGGTACATAATCAAACACAAGTTCTTCATATGCCGTCTATGGAATCTGAGGAATCGTCATCTGAAGCGACGGCTGTTGTTGCGGCGTCGGTTGAGAAAGCAATAGACGCGATAGAAAGAGACGAAACTATTGACAGTTCAAGCAGTGGTGCGTCAAACGATATGGTCATAGACACAGCTAGAACTACCCCAGTGCCTCAAACGATGACCGGTCAGCAACCACATAGACTGCCAGTGGATGTTAGTGGTTTGGAACTACTATCAAACAGTATAGAAGAGTTTGAGCGGGTAAAACCAGGAACCAGCATGCCTGCGCTAGCTCCGACGCCTTTGACCGTCGATACGAGGAGTACCCAAAAGTTGAATATTCATATAAAGACATCTCCAAAATCCCCACCGAGGACAGATGTGGAACCTCACCGAAGGTTTGAATTTCCATCTGTAGCTCCAAGTACCAGTGAAAGGGCTAAGCCTTCCCTTGATGGACTCGGTCTGCTTTGCGCACTCGCAGAACAGAGGTTCATGGAGGAAGTTGAAGAAAACCCTTCACAAAATGTACCCGTCCTCCGTCCTTTCATAAAGAGCGAGCTGCTTAGCCCTACTGAAATCCCACGAGACAAATCCTCGGAATCTTCGAGTAAAAAAGACAAACATAGACATAGAGACGGAGATTCCTCAAGCGAGAGAAGGGGAAAACGAAGTCGTGATAGAGAGGAGAGATTACGTCACAAACTTGAGAAAATGCGAAGACAAAAACGGGAGAGGGAAAGGGATGAAGTGAGGAACAGTGGAGGAGAGTTGGAAGTTAGCTTACGTCGAGTAACCGCATGTCCTTGCGGTCTATTGCCGTGCCCACATACAAATGTGGTGCCCTCAGCACACGCTCTCGTCAATGCCATGGAAAAAGACATGAGAGAAAGACTCCAAGACTTACAAAGACAATTTGATGAAAAGAAAGCTCAAATTAACGCTCTCACTCCACCTTTAGCACCATTATCAACTTCATCTACACCTTCCACACCCGCATTATCACCAGATTCAGACCGAGGGTCTTCCAAAAAACGTAAAGTTGGCAGACCGAGAAAAGTTTCCAGCCCAGATTCAACGGAAACAATTGTTGCGAAAAAGCCCAAATCAAAGAGCAGCTTAGTTGGATTCTTATTAGCGAAACAGAAATTGAAAGGAGGTATTTTGTGCACCCGAGGTGAACCATCACGAGAAGACATAAACAGGACAAGTAAAGTCCGACCAAAGCTGAAAGCTGAGCCCATTTTAAAAATTCATTCAGAGGAAGAGGAAAAAGATTGGGGTCTGAATCGATCAGCAAGCTCTTCTATGGAAAGCCTGAACGAAGTCCGTCAGAAAAATCGGGAAAAAGTTGACAAACTAGTTCGGAAACACTCAAGAGATGATTTACCCGAGTTAGAATTTGCGTTGCGTCGCGCCAGTGCTTCCAGTGATAGCGAAAAAGAGAGGCGACGTGCTAAAAAGAGACGAAAGAGCTTAAAATCTAAAGAGAGAAATGAAGATAAGTCTATGCCATTACCGGTGTCTAAGTGTTCATTAACGGAAGATAAATTGGATTCCTCGCCCAGAGTGTTAACCGCTATGGGCGGTTTGTTCTACGCAGGAAAGTTAAGCGCAGTGACAGCACCAGATGTGTACGCTATAACGTTAGATGGTGAAAGAGGAAACAAGCCACATATCATGTCAAGAGAAGAGACTTTGAGAGATGCGGTAAGAATTTTTTTTTTTTAATTAATAATTTATCAAATTTTTCAAAAGTGCCATTTGAAATCGCCATTGATAATTTATTGTGATCGTCAGCAAAAAGTTACACTGATAAAAGAGTAGTAATAAATTCAATTCGGACAGGAATATTAAATTTACTATTAACACAATCACATGACGTAAGTGCGTAGGGCGATGATGTAACGTGTCATCCGATATATGGTTTCACCCAGATAAAAATGCTTCTTTCTCTTAAAATACATCCTTGTGCATGGTTATTTTTCCAAAGACTGTGAACCTTTGTTTATGACCTTTGACCTCGATGATCACGATCTGATCTTTAGTCAATCTACAGGCGTTACGTGATTATCCAGAATGAAAGCATATAAGGCATTTTTTTTTTATGTTTACAATTTTTGAAAAAAAATGCACCTAATAATTTAATCGTTAATTTCCAGATACTTGAAGTGAGTCCTACATCAGTGACCGAGTTACCATCAGGCACAAGAGTATGCGCGTACTGGTCGCAGCAATACCGCTGCTTGTACCCTGGTACCGTGGCGGTGTCCTCACCAGACCCGCATGATGACAAGTTCGTGGCGGTGGAGTTTGATGACGGAGACTCTGGGAGGATAGCCATTGAGGATATTAGGTTCTTGGAGCCGAACTATCCTGTTGTTGGTAAGTACTTCTGATTATTAATTATTTATCATGTTTATTATTCTCTTCTTGGTAGAAGGAAATTAAACACACGACCTGTTTTTATTCAGTGAACATATTCATCAGATTGCGTGTTGTTTGTTAATTAAAAAGCAGGGTTTAAATTTAGGTCACATCTAAAACTTTTCCTCAAAACTGTTTTACCTTTTAGCAAGTTGATATGTAGTTTCTACAATTTTGTTTTAAACTATTTCAGAATACGAAAACCCACTCTTTACCCTCGGTAAGAGAAGAAGAAACACCAGCGTCACAGAAGAAAAGAAACCTTCAATCAGTGGTGAATCAAAACCTTCTACATCAGACCTTTTACCAAAAGAAGAAGAAGAAGACCGCCATAAAGACCGGAAGAAGCTCAAGAAGCATAGAAAGGAAAAGCTTAAACGCCACTCCAGCGAAGACGACCCAACATCAGTAGACTACGTTAAGAAGAAAAAGAAGAAACATAAGTGTTGCGAAGACTACTGCAAACACAGACGGCACCATAAGAAGCACCACAGGAAGCACCGTAAAAGACACCACTCTGATAGCAAAGAACCCACCAGTTCATCTGGAGAAGAACCTCCTAAAATCAAGTCTTCTTCCGACTACATTGACTCGAACAAGTCCAACGAAGATTCAGTAGATTCCAATGAAAGATTGTCAACTTTGATAGCAATGGAGAAGTCCCCAGAAGAGAAAATGAAGACTGTGATAAAGAAAGCGGTTATTACCAAAAAGGCGTTAGTCAAGACGGCCATTTTGGATTTTAGTACGTTGAGCAAAAATACGGCAAAGAAAGAGGAGGATAACTTGAAGGATAGTGGTATTGTGTTAGATGATGAACCTGGACCTTCTAATATTGACGTTGCTAAGAAGGTGAGAGATTTTACTACACATTTGGTACTAAGACCTTTGTTTCATGTCTTGATAAAACAAGTACGAATAGATACAGTAAATGATTAGCTATAACTCACATGGGAAAAGAAAACATCGTGAAAAAACTCACATGCTCAGAGCACCACGAAACATGAAGTCGTGTGTCATCTTGGCCAGAGTGGCCTATACATATCTCTCTCCTCGTGAGAGAAGGGCCGAGTCCCAGCAGAAACGTATAGTGGGCTATTTATACTTAGATATACTGCCTATGATAGATTCCTTAACCAAGTACAACAGCCGACTGCCTTACAAAAACGCAGTATCATGAGGAAAGCGTAATGTTTTGCCTTAGATTTAATTATGATATGGACATGGTTGTATGCAATCAACCTTTCTGTTTCTTCACCTATTTACTAAGATAATTTATTCGTCTTTGTATCTTGACGAACCTAACAAACAGACTAACAGCAAACGCTTTATTTTACAGTTCTGTCAACTAGTGGGACTCTATTTTTATAAACATTATGTTATCTTTTACTTGTGTCACAACTAAATTATTTTGTATTTGGTATGATTAATTTGCATAAAACAACAGGCCAAGTTTTATAAGCTTTTTTTATTCCTCAATTTACAGAAGGTGAAAAAGCGCACCGTATCATCCACGTCTTCGGACGGCGGTCTCGGTGGTGGGGTGTCTAAGATGGCCGCATTCCTCCCCGGCGGAGCGCTATGGCGGTGGCAAGGGGCTGCGTACAGGCGGACCGCCAGGCCTCGACATAGGAAGCTGTTCTTCAAAGCCATACAGAGAGGAGAGGAGATTTTGAACGTGAGTTTGTTTTTATTTTAAATGAGTGGCTAGACGAGTCAGTCGTTAGTCTACCCTCAAACAGACAAATAAAATACATACAAGTAGATCTCCGAATCGCAGATAGTAGTAGATACCGATTTTTGACTATTTTGGTCATTACTTGACTCCGAATCAAAAATCAAATAAGATATAAAAGTGCTATTGAGAATAGAACCTGTAGAACAAACGGACGAAAGCTAAATTGGCCACGTAATGCAGTGACTTCACTACCTCTGTCAATAATTGAGATTGTCACTTTGCTCTTTGCGCAGTGATTATTTTATCTATACCATTAATAGCAGAGGTCATTGCTAATGAGATAGGCGATAGTTGCTATTGGCTATAAAATACGTGAATTGGCAAGCAAAGTTTTGCGGTGCGTCGCTGTGTTTTTGTCACCTTTTTTGACGAGGGGGAAAACTTATGCCGGATTTAGATGGTAAATCTGGGATTCATTGTGACTAAGACTAAGTTAATAAACAGAATAACTAGAGTGGTTTTTACTACATTTTATCGGAACGAAGACTGTGTTATGTGCGTATAATTGAATATTTGCATTTGTTCTTAAAAATCGTGCCACTTATTTCCAAAACTATAGTCCTGTTTTTGAAACTTATATGTGATGTCCATTGTGTACCCAATATTTTTATCACGCCGTCGTAGACCCAAGTCGAGTCCTTGGACCACTTTGGATACCCAAAACGGTCTAGTCTGTAATCTATTTTTGAATACCTCTATTCTATTTCTAATCTCCTGGTGTTCTACTATTCCAGGTGGGAGACGCAGCAGTGTTCCTGTCGACCGGCAGGCCTGACCGGCCTTACATTGGTCGCATTGTGGCACTATGGGAGGCCCGTGGGGCCATGGCCGTCAGAGTGAAGTGGTTCTACCACCCTGAGGAGACTGTTGGATGCACCAACCAGCTGCGGTACCCGGTAAGGATTCTATCCGGCTTTGTTATCCTAGTATCTTTCGGACTCGGTTCTAATTCTTCTTCGCCTACAGCAAATTCTATCCCTGGGTATAGATAGGCCTATGCCTCCGTCCTATGTTAGTAGCTTTTATGTCGTCGGCCCATATATGTAGACCTCGGTTTTTATTTATAAAAGTTATCTCCAGCACTTTAGAACTTCAAAAAGCACCTAAAAATTTACCAAATGTTGATAGCTAATACCATTGAGCTATATATACTAGAGTAGTAATGACAACAAACGATTTTCAGAAATGCGTAGCCACTTGATAGTTCAAAAGACGTAGCTTTGAAACGGATACATTATGGCAAAGTAAACTATATTTGTCTCTTTTCTTCCAGTCATTATCTAATTACCGTAAAAGTGAGACAAGACATTGCTGGCATGAAAACGGACAAAGCTGCCAGTGGTGCGAAATAATTTCCCCAAACTAAATGAACGAATAAATGATTTTAATTGCTTTGGTGTTATATATTCTGAACAGAATTTAATAAAACTTTCAATTTATACTATTATAAAACTGTAACGGAAGCGTGTGTGTACCTACATTGAAAATATTTTGAAAAGGCTGTAGTAAATAGATTTTGATATGAATAAAAGGCAGATTTTTATTTATAAAGCTAGTAAATAATAAAAATCTAAGATAGTAACACGTTCTGTAGATAGAAATAAAAACAAAAAGTGTGTTATTGTATATAAAACTGCAGGGTGTTATTGTGATTATACACCGCTGTGTAACATAAGTTTGTTGTAGAAGGTTTAGGTACATACTCTACTAAAACAAATAAAATATCATTCTAAGAGAATTTAATACAATATTAAGATGATTACACATTACGATGATGAAATAACATTAATTAGTTTAATAAAATACTTCTCGTAATGATTGAGTACCTATATTACAGACGTTGCCGAAATTTTATTCACAGATATTACCAGCACACACTTCCGTCATTCATTATTTAATTAACTAAACTCCCAAATAAATGGGAAAAATCAAAATCGCTTTACTGGCAACATCGATGTCAAAAATAATGAACGATATATTTATTTTATTTTCTGATTTAATTTTAGAAAATATGATCAAAATTATTCAAACTAACTCATGAAAAGTAACGCCACTTGCTTTATCATCCTTTTCAGACTGCGATACACAATTTTTAACAGCAAACTTCACCATTATGAATTATTTTAAAGGGCGCGTCACGCTTACTACATGTCAAGCAGGCAACTGACGTCAGATAAGGCCACAGGCGTCTTCGAAGTGGCAACGCGTCGCTGCCGTAAACTGCCAATCTAGTACATATAACATCATTGGCTAATACATTAAATTTCTCTTTTCCAGGGCGGCCTCTTTGAATCCCCACACACAGACGAGAATGATGTTCAGACGATATCCCACAAATGCGAGGTGTTACCCCTGGCGCAGTACCAGGAGCGTATGGGCGACGATCCTGCGAGGTACAACACTGTGTACGACAATAACGACGTTTACTACTTAGCAGGACACTATGATCCTACGCAGCAGAGTCTCAAGATGGAGCCGGACATACCCTTCGTTGACGCGGCCACCTCTTAAGTGACATGAACTCCCGGTAAAGTTTTGAGAAATTTGTGCTTTTTGTGAATGTTGGACGTCCTGTCATTAAATAGAAATGACAAGGTCAAAAAATTCATTGACAAATTCACTAGTTTTCGCCGGAATGTGACAAAATAGTATGTCGTTATGACTTTTCGAAATTTGATTTACAGTGCAAATATAATTGGATACAATTTTTAATATCTCGATGTTTAGAGTGTGTTACGAGTAGATTTCTTTGCAAATTTCGTGTTAGCTTGGAAAAGTCTTCAAACTTCTCAAGTAAAATTTAGAGAATTTTCCGGCCGCTCTGCGGCGAATCTTACTCAATAGGCTATTGTACAACTACTTTTAAGTAAATGTCAAATCAAAAACGTTCCGTACATTTTGTGTCTAATACCATAGACAAAGTATATCTTTGTCGATGCTAATACCGACGCTATGGCGTAAGTTGGGATTTTGGTGTCAAATGGTGTCGTTTCTAGATTGCAGTTTTATGTAAAATATTATGAAAATCATATTATTTTCTCGTAAATTAGTATAGAGTACATTGTTTAACCTATAATTTATTTAAGACCTGGTACGGAAATTGCAGGATTTGGGTTATTCGATCACCTTTAAAGTATTTAGATGGGAATTTCGACCGAGCGTTTCGTACGTGATGTCTTGACTATTTCAAATCATCAAATATAATGTTGAAAAAAAAACAGACGAAAACCCTAATTATGTTGTAAAGTTACCTTTGTTATGTTATTTAGTGGTATCTGTTTGCAAAGTTGATTTGTTCCCAATTTTGGCGTGGGCCGAGTTGTGATTATGGTGGTGATGTGGAGTCAGAGTAACTGGTAACAGACGCAAAACAATTTAAGGACGACTTTAGTTAGACAAACAGGAATTTCCATTTGATCTTCTAGACAAGTGTGTTCCATCCTAGACCGCAACATCACTTAAGATTCGGTGAGTTACGGTCAAACACAAACCTTTCTATCATAAAAAAGTCTAGTGAACTGAAAAATTATCAGCTAATCTTGTATGGTTTAAATCAATATAATATCGCTAACTCATGTGGTTACCAGCCGTACCATGAGTACAAAAAAGATACCTAATTTGAATTGGGGGTGATGAGACCTGCACTGACATCCCGCTAGTGGCGTATTGTGCATTCCCCCCTTACCAGCCTACCCAAACTAACCGAACCCCTTGAAATAACGAAGCACAGGCCTGGCTCGCTGGCATACCTGTTCCACCCTTGTTGCGTCAGGTGGTCTGTTTGTCTGAAGATTAGCAATGGAAAGCGAACTTCCATCTTGAGCTTCTATCATCATGCTATAAAAAGATACCATAAGTAAAGCAAATAAATAAGACTTTAAAGTTATAGCTAGAGCCACTAGTATTTTGTGTAGACGACATAGGCGGGCAGGCCTGGATAAGACCAGCAAAGAACTAAATGAATGGCGTACACGAAAGAAAGCTTCATTAGATGGCTGATGCAGCAAAGATTTAGTTAAAGACTTTGTGTAGATGTTCTTAAAGGTTTTGCATCAGTTACTTGTAACTCTGTTTCTTGAATTGCGTTGTACATTGAGAGTTGTTAGGTATGTAACTTGTTTTTCTTGAGACGCTGAAATCTCAGCCTTGTCCTGTATATGTTTTTTTCGAATGCTCTAAACTACTTTACTATTATTGGTTTCCGTTTCATTTCTTAACGTAAACAAAAGCTCTCATTGGCTAAAATGTTTGGCACGACCAATGAGATTGTCTTGTTTGTTTATGGTTAGAACTTTTCCAATGGAAACTATAATATTAGTTTGCGCATTCGAAAAAACTTGTACTATAACTGTATATTTTCGCTTAAATGTATATGTATTCGTAGTTTCTTACCATATTAAGTTAATAGTATATCTTATATGTCTACTTTATATGCAATACTGTTACAGCTAGTCTTTATTTTATTCAAAATTTGAACCAGTGATGTATCTTAACCGGTTTGTTCCGGGGAAAAATTATTGACGAAAGAAATCTTGAGTTCTTTGCTGTTTGTTATTGTTTATTGAACGATTATTTTTTTATTATATTTGGTTGATAATTTTATGTTTATAAATGAAGTATACTTTATATCGAAATGGTGCTAGACGCTACTTGCTACTCGTTTTTCTTCACTATATTTAAGGATTTATGAAATAAGTTGTCTAAAAGTAGTTGGACTGTCGTTTTACCGAAAATATGATTTTTTTAATGGAATTATTTAGATAAATCGATGGCTCTTGCGGCTGTCGTATGTGTAAAACCCAATTTTTACTTGACATCAGCGAACTAGAATAAATAGAATAGTAACTTGGCCGATAAAATGGTTCCACGCGTAATCGTAAAATACCGCGGTGGGCGGGGCAAAACAGCTATCCACGCGCCCGCGTGGCGTCACATGGTGTGGCACGGCACCAATCGCGTGCGAGCTTTGTGTGTGTGTGTTTCGTTGGGATAGCAGTATAATTGTGTGCGCAGATGGATCCAAATTCTAAGCGGCAATTGTATGGAGTTACTCTTCCGTTTATTCTAGTTCGTACATATATTAAATGGAATATTAAGGTCTCTCTTATGAAAGAAAAATCTTATTAAAACGCTGATGAATGCTGTATTCTGAATAAATTATAGAAATCTTAACTAAGAAGTAAGAAATACTAAAATCGAGTTTTGCGCATACGACAATCTATATCGGAATCATGCATAGTTATGTATACTTATCTGCTTACTTAAGTCGTTGCCATTTAATAATTATAATGTATCTACCGTATATAATCATTCGTTTAGCGTATAATTTGGACAGGGTATGTTGGCCCTTCTTTTTAATCTTTTTATTCATATCTGGAAGGTTTAAAGGGACTGAAAAGACAGGGATGTAGGTTTGTATGTAGGGTAGGTTTTGTATGAGCGGCCAATGTTTATAATTATGATTAATACTTGCAACAGAACTAATTATGTTTCGTTATATAATTATCTTTAGGGCTAGTACAAGATTTTTCGCGTACTCGAAACTGAGTCATAGTTTTAGTTTTTTTTTTTAATTAATTTGATCTCGTTGGCTCAAATTTTTGGTAAAGCCAATCAGATTAAATTATAACGATTATCTATGGAAAGAAAACTTAAACGTTACGAACAATAGTAGTTTTGTGCTTTCGTAAAAACTTATACTAGCTCTAGCACACTATGTTTTTTTTAAATACTAGATTAATATTTTAGAGGAAACCGTTAATTAAATTAAGTTTCAAATATTGCTTGGACATATGAATTCGTAAAATATGGAACTTTTTGTATTGATGTCTTTCAGTAAGAATCTTGTTCTTCAATAAACTTTTTGATCTTTACTACTGAAGTTTTGGGTAGAATTGAAGTTATTATAATGGCTTATACATAACTAACAAGTGAACAAGCAGAAAATGTTCAAACTACTTTTGTTGCACCATAAAATTTGTACAGTGAATTTGTTTATTAATAACTCGGTAATAAAAATAATTATTTAAAAGTTCACATGTTTCATCTCGTTCTATAGCAGGTACAATATAATTAGCGCGAGTGAGATGAGGCTACAGTATCCGAAAAAAAAAACATACATCGACCTTAGGAAAGAGACGATCGGCTAAATTCGGTCTTGTATAGCGTTATCTCTGTCACACGAAATTTGAAATTTCAAACATTTAAACTACGACTGACGTAACTTCACATCGGAAATGTGCGACAGAGATAACACTACGAATCCGAAATTATCCGATTGTCTCCTTCTAAAAGTCGATGTGCAATATTTGTCAGTACTTTAATAGGCTAAATGACTTAAAACTTAAGTATTTTATAGTCCGTTTATTAGATTAGCATAAACTATTAGACCTGTATTTTTTATTTATGCCACAGAATAATAACAACGAAAATACGAGTATATATTTCGTTACGTCACTTCTTAGAACGAATTTTATTCAGGCGTGATGTCTCGCCGGCACAAGACTCTCGAACTTTCTATGTAATAATGTGTTTCAGACATTTTCAATTGTTTTGTCATTTTATGGAGAGATGGCATTCTACCTTCTTTGGCAAAGGGATAGCCCTCCGAATGATGAGTCCGGATACGGCCGTCCGACGGTTATCCTTTGTCAAGGACTTAAGAGCTTTAGTAAGTTCGTTTTCGCGATTCAGAACAAGCGCAGCGATTGGGCCGCGATGCTACAATATAAAAAAACAGTGCACCCTTGTTTTTTGTTAGTCTAATAGACGGATTTGAATGACTAAGTTTTTTTTTAACAATTCGTGTTTGTGGTATATTAAGTCAAGCTAATAGACGGTTTCGAGTTTTTTCTGTACCACATACTTTTATGTCTACAATGCGTTTAGGTTTAGCTATTATAAGTTAATATAAGTATCAATTTTAATTTTACGCCACAAAGGAAAATTATTGGACAAAAATTGACAAATAAGAAAAAAAAACAAAAAATTTAGAATTTGAACAATATTTAAAAAGTGGTATTTTTGTATCGGTAAATCGTTTTATTTTACTTAAGGGGATGTGATGAAAAGTTATTTTATAAGTACAAAAGTTTATATATGAATTTGGTTCGGCCCAATGTATGTGGTTAATATATGTATCTTTATACATATATTATTATTACTATACCTACTAACATTGGATATAATTATTAAATGTATAGTTTCATGGATAATCCCTGTCGATGGTAGAAAATAATCTTATATATGGGAAAGCCATAAATATTAGAGTTAAAGATTAATAATATATCAGCATCGATAATATAAAGATTATAAATACGCTTAAATAAAATATTTTTGGCTGATTTGTGTGTTTCATTTCAGGCTTCATTTAAAATGAAATAGTATATACCTACATATAGTTTAATCTACAATATAACTAGCTGACCGGCAAACGTTGTTTTACCTTAAGTATAGCTAAAACACTATAAAAGGGTATGAAAAATAGATAGTAGCCGATTCTCAGACCTAGGTACTGAATACGCATATAAAATTTGGTAAAAATCAGAAATTGTCTAGAAACTAGAATAAAAATAATAAGGCAAAACAACGTTTGCCGGGTCAGCTAGTAGAAAATAAAGTTAGCTAGCAAGTATAAGTTAACGTGATGCCCAAAAATACGAACACCGCTTTTCGGTTCAGTATCCCAAAAAAATAAATACACTTGATATATTATTGCAACCCCCCACCCCTCTGTGATAATTCGTGATTTTATATATCCCCTCCCCCACTTTCGAACGTCCCCCAAGCAGATCCTGGACTTAATTTCACTTAAGTAGGGAATAATTTTTTTTTAATAGAATAAACATTGTAAACTGTTCACGTAAGGCATCTTAATATTTTCGCGTTGAAAACGGTCACACTTACTTATTACATAATAAGTAAGTGTGACCGTTTTCAACGCGAAAATTTTAATAGAATAGTCCAATTATACATAAAAGTAAACTTTATTAACTACTAACTTAAACTAATTGAAATTCATCATCGTACATGATACACGATTATTTATAATGATTTAAACATTGATTAAAGCAGAAACTGAAAATAAATTAATTGAGTTAATAAATGAGTTAAACAGTTTTGAACCACCAGCAATGTGGAATTTTAATATTTATTTAACTTATAACGAACTTAAAATTAAAATACCAGTGAACTAAACGGAAGGGTAACTCCATAAAATTTCCGCTTAGAATTAGTATCCATCTACGCACACAAGTATACTGCTATCCCAACGAAACACACACACACGAAGCTCGCACGCGATTGGTGCCGTGCCACACCATGTGAAGCCACGCGGGCGCGCAGGTAGCTGTTTTGCCCCGCCCACCGCGGTATTTTACAATTACGCGTGGAACCATTTTATCGGCCAATTTACTATTCTATTTATTCTAGTTCGCTGTAAAATTAATGAATTATATTTAAGTAGAGATGAACCTATTTTATATTTAGTAAGTACTTCAAGATTAAAACGTATTTTTATTATTAACTAATAACTACATAGTAAATTCTTAACAGTTTTATTATTCTCTGATATGCAAGAAAAAGTATCAAAGTTATTATGAACATTATATTACATTATATTATACACATTAACATTAACATTATATTATATTATTATGAACACATTTTTAAAACTAAAACTAGATTAAAGCTTACTTACGCAAAGCATTTCAGGAGTGCTTCTTTGAATATTACATACTATAAAAAACACATAAAATTTTAGGCACTCTGAATATTTGTGATTTGTGAAAATAATACAATAAGACGACCTCGTTGGCGTAATGGTTACCATGCCGGACTGCCAACCAGAAGGCTCCGGGTTCGATTGGCCAAGTGCGCGTCAGGATCCCTCATGAAGGGTTCCGTAGCATTATTATCTTTAAAAAAGGCTAAAATCATGTTTGTTGTATGGAACATATTTACCCTTACATATTTATTTTATTTAAATTTTAAAAATTATTTTTTAAGTCTTAAAATTTACGATTCTTGTTGTTGTTCCCTTAAATATATATTAAATTTTTATTATACTTATATTTATTTCAAAAGATAATATACTCGTCGTCTACGTCTACTAACTTGTTCTCGTTATTAATATATAACAAGAATATCAGAAAACAAATACGTTTATCGTAAGGAACCCTTCTTAATACTATATTTTTTTAGCATTTGTTGTTATAGCGTCAACATAAACACACAATCTTTGAAAATTTCAGCTTTCAGTAGCAATCAAGATATATGAGATATAGCTTGGTGACAAACAGCGGAAGTTTAGTAATACGGGCCTTTTTTGACTTTTAGGTACGAAACCCCAAGAACAACTGAAATTTATCTGATCTGAAAAACTAAAGACGTTCCGTATATGATAAAAATAACATGGCAGGTTAACTTATTGACTCAGGCGTTACTTTGCGGAAATCCATTGTAAATAGAAGACAAAATTAAATACTGAGTATATCGAAAGCTTGAGCTTTCGATTCGTCGTTCGAAGAGTCAACATCTCCTGATGATGCCATGTGGAAAGGCGAAACACTTGAGTTAATAATTTCTGGATTGTGATGGGTAACGTTAATCTTAATTAATATTAGTTAATATATCTTAGTTAATTGATTTAAGTAAATTTTTCCTTTACTTGTCTTAATTTGGGTTTCGGATCACAGCGGAAGTACACTAAATATTTAATTTTGTCTTCTATTTAACATGGCAGGTATATTAACTATTTTTTTCTCAAATACATATATATGAAGCCCTCCTCTATACATATATATATAAAACCCTTAGACCCCTTCATATAGATTATTCCTTCTGGGAGATTAATTTGGGTAAAGTTAAACGCAATTGCAACCTTATTATAATATAGTTTTTCTGTTGCATATTGTTTTTCTGTACTAAGGCAATATATACACTATACACTAAGGCAATACACCTGCCATAAATGTGATCGCATCTGCGGCTCTCGCATCGGCTTGTTCAGCCACGAGCGCAGATGCAATAACCATCCGGACGCTACATGAAATCATCTCGAGTAGATGAAATGGGCCAATGATGATGATAATATAGTTAGTCTAAACGTAAAGCTATACAAATCCAAAGCTATTAAAAAAATATTAAGTACTATTATTATTGAACATCTCATTTCGAGAAGTAAAGATCAACATAGAATCTCTCTCTTCCCATTACTATTGACAACCTCGTAGGTGTTATCATCGATGATCTTGTATTTATCCTGGCGGTAGTTCTTCAAGTTGTGGAGGAACCTCAGGGAGGACTCCTCACGGATCTTGGTGATCACTGGAGGCAGGTTCTCGGTGCCCGCTTCCGAGGCCAAGGAAGCGTAGTATCTTTCCTGGAACAAGTATAAATTTAATCATCAGGATCATTTGAAAAAACCAGCAAACAGACTAGCCAAAGTACAAAAACAAGGAATATTTATCAAATTCAAAAGGACGCTAAAACATTTTTTAAAACTAATCCATTTTATTCTATAAAAGAATTCTTGAATATGCAACTTGATGAATCTTCATTTTCTTCTGACATAATTTTGCAATAACATCCCTAATTTTAAATACCTACAATTTTTAGTCTATGTTATAATATTATATTTAAGTTTAGTTTAGTTAATATCATTCTGTGTTGCTTTAACTAAATGTAAATGACTTGCCAAATGCGATGAGATGTTGCAACGTTAATAAATGATTTTATTTATTTTATTTTATTTATTTACATTTTTGTAAATCCCCGACCGTAAAATTTGCTACCGAATGGACGCCGGCCAATACAAGACCTCTCGGCAGACCAAAAAAGCGATGGAGGGACGAGCTTGACAAACACCTGGAGGATTGTTCCACAACAGCGCTAGAAAGGGACAAATGGAAAGAGGGTAGGGAGGCCTTTGCTTAACAGTGGGATTAAACAGGCATTTAAAAAATAAATAATAAATAAAAAATAAATAAATCCCCGACCACATTTCATGATAACAGCCATCTTATATTTGAAATTTTGATTAGTACGAGTAGATACTTATATAGCATAAACAGCACACTATACGTTCCCACTGCTGGGACTCAGGGCCTTCTCTCACTAGGAGAGAGATATAGGCAGCGAACTAGAATAAACAGGAGAGTAACTCGATTGGTCGCATCAAGGTCACACCACCGATACTAGCCGAATGTCACGCACGCGCGGTTGCTGTTTTGCCCCGCCCACCACGGTATTTTACGATTACGCGTGGAACCATTTTATCGGTCAAGTTACTATTCAATTTATTCTAGTTCGCTGGATATAGGCCACAATCCACCACATTAGCCAAGTGCGGTTTGGTGGATGCCACATATTTTCGGATATTGTGGTCCTCAAACATATCGGATTCCTCACGATGTTTTCCTTTACCGCAAAGCGAGTGCAAATCCACGCACGACTTGGAAAAACAAGTCATTAGGCTGGAATCGAACCAGGGGCCGTCTGATTGAGAAGCAAACGTATTCCCACCGAGCCACACTCGCTTTTATACTCGAAACAATGACCTCGCAAATACTAACAGACTAGCTTAGCGACAGTGCAAATATATGTTTCCCAAGGCAAACAAGAGAGCTATTGAACTGCTAAAGTAAACAAGCGATAACCTTGTTCAAGTGATAAACCATGTACATACAGGCTTACTAGGATATAACTATTATAATAATTCACATTTAACTGTAATAATTCACTGATCTACATCTCTAGTTTCCAGAGATCTAGATTTCTCTGGTTTTGTTGCCTTTGATATGATGATGATTTTGGGTCTATTTATACACACAATTCATGAAAGTACCAATACCAATATTGTAAGATAAGCACGAATTTTTTAACAGATGACTGTTTTTTTTTATTTTAACGAATAATTGTTCAAAATTCAATTCAAACATATTTAGTAATTTTACGAATATATTCGCACTTAAAAACGTAACATTTGCAATGATGTCTAGGGAAACGAAAAAAAATGCTTTTTGTAGATCTGTGTAATTTAAAGAGTAGCTAAGGTGATCTGACGCGATCATCGCGTTTAAGCAGCGGTTAAGTTAGTTGGCAAGCAAGTTAGCGGTTGATGCAGGCAATCTTTGGATGGGTGATCATGCACAAGACTGTCCTTTAAAAGGTGGCATTTTCATCTAGACCCGGAGTCTGAGATAACAAACTTACTCGTAAACATAGAGTCAAATGGAGACCTCCTATTTTAAAGTCAGTATAAAGTTAAAAATGCCTAGTCTAGATTTTGAAAGCCAGTAGGCTTTCAAAAAAGAGGCATTTTCATTTAATCGCGGTCTGAGATACATTGTTTATCTATTTATTATTACAAATAATGTTTATTTACTTAAATGAATACTAGTGCATGTTTCGTCTGAGATAATAAACATACTCGTAAAAATGGAGTCAAATTGAAATCTTTCTCTTATTTTAAATTCGGTAAAAAGTTAAAAATGCCTAGTTTGAATTTATTTATTTTTGGCAGGAGGCTGAAATGATGCTTGGCAACAAATTGTCAAAAAGAAAATTTAAGTTAGCCAGGCGAGCGCTAGAAAATGCTGCATTCTTTGCCAAATCCCCTGTTCCCCGATAACTATAATCTAGCGGTTTTCCGAGAGTGAACCGGTTTCTTCTGGGTAAGCGCATTGCAATATCGCTTACCTTCAGGTGAATTGTGATCAAGCGCAAGCCCATTAAGAGTAAAAAAAAAACACCATGCTGGTTTCCTCACGATGTTTTGCTTCACCGAAAACTCTTAACTCATTGGTGGGGATCGAATTTACGCCCTGCGCAACGTAAGGCGACCCAACTGAACTATCATCGCTACAAAGGTAACCCTGTAGCATAAACATAGGAACACAAAGACTATCTCACTAGAGACATTCATTTGTCAGCCAGGCGGCCGCGCGGTACAGTTTTTGTAACAAAGATAAAAGGATCAAGAATTAAGTCGGAGTACGCGTTCACTGAACTTTTGATACTTGGACGTGAATAAAAAAATTTGCTAATTATTAAGGACTTATTCAATTTTGGTTTATTTTAGTGTGCAAAGAACAATTTTGGTAATTAATTAATTAATTTAATAATTAATTAATTTCAATTATGGTTTATTTTAGTGTGCAAAGAAAGATATTGTAAAAATAGTAAGTGTACTTTGATACTTTGGAAGTGACTAAAAATGTTATTCGATTACTAATTATTAAGTACTTATTCAATTATGGTTTATTTTAGTGTGCAAAGAAATATATTGTAAAAATAGTAAGTGTACTTTTGATACTTTGGAAATGACTAAAAAAGATATTCAATTACTAATTATTAAGGACTTATTCCATTATTGTTTATATTAGTGTGCAAAGAAAGATATTGTAAAAATAGTAAGTGTAATTAATCTTGATACTTTTGAAGTGACTACAAAAAGTTATTCAATTACTAATTATCAAGTACTTATCCAATTTGGTTTATTTTAGTGTGCAAAGAAAGATATTGTAAAAATAGTAAGTGTACTTTTGATACCTTAGAAAAGACTAAAAGAAGTTTTAAGTATTTATCCAATTTAGGTTTAATTTAGTGTGAAAAGAATAATTTTGTTTATTGTGTGTTGTATTTTGTGAAAATTATTAAACGTTTGGTGTCGTTTGGTTTTTTATTTCCAGAATTTTGTTACGTAATTTTAGGCTATTTTGTTCAGTTAGGTAGTTAAAGTAGATATTATTAAAGATATTTGAAAGAAATACTTTATTGCCTTGACACTAATTTACTAATCTCGTTAAAAATTTGATTTATAATTTTACGTAATAATGCTAATAATAAATTTTTCATACAAATTTTTTAGACCTAAACAGGGCAATTAATTACGTACTTCTATTCTACATATTGAGTCATTGACATAATATATAATTCATATAATTCTTATTGACATATAATTGACATATAATTCTTATTTAACACATATGAAAACACTTTAATACTTTGTAAGATATTCTTTGAAGTATATTAATGCAGTATAGCTGCCTCCAAGTCTCAAAACTCTCGACATCAGAGCTTGGCCACTTAGCTCATAAGAAGAAGTAGGGTCCAGAAGGAGAGGTCTACGATAAAAAGTGGGCGATTATAGGCTGACAATTCTGATGGTGGATGAGGGTTCAAACAGTTGATCATCTCATGAACACAGAATTTTTAGGAACAGTTTTCGACCGAAACTTGATGACCTTTTGCTTTGATAACCATCAGACAGATTTTAAAAACCAGTTAGAAGTTATTTTACCGAGGATGTCTATTTAAAATTAATTAAAAATTATAACCGCCTGCTTTTCAATCAGACGGCCTCTGGTTCGATCCCAGTTCTACACCAATGTCTTGTTTTTCAGTTATGTTTGAATTTGCACTCGCTTTACGGCTAAGGAAAACATCGTGAGGAAACCGTCATTTTCGAGGACCACGATATGCGAAATAATGTGCCTTCCACCAACCCACGCTTGAACAGCGTAGTGGAGGCCTATGTGGAGGCCTCTCCCCTCGTGAAGGAAGAACCCGATTCCCAGCAATGAGAACATAATAGTGGGCTGCTAATGCTTATATGACTTTGGAGCAACGAATTTTAATTTACAATAGATCTTCCTAGATTAGATTATATCGTACGTATGTAATATCTATCAGGCAATATAGCAAATACAATGGAGTGACGACGGTCTGCCTCCTATTATCAAAGGGATATCCCTCCGAACATACATATGTTGTGTCCAGAGACAGCCGACTTTCGGTCTCGCCAAGGTTACCAACGCAATGGCACTCTTGAGTGCTAAGCAATATCTCAAAAAGTGCCAATATATATCAAGTTAATAAAAAATAGCATATAGGTAACAGAATATGTTTTAAAGTTAGGCTATTTTGTTTTGGTATCTTACAAAGGATAGCGTTATCAAAGCTATAGCCGAGATAAACGTAATCTGAGGAATACAAGCGGAGTTTTACAAAGAATTTCTCACACTGCTGGTTAGCCCCATACTGAACCATTTCTAGTTCGTGTTATGGTTGCTTACACATCTGATATACTACATATTATAAATAAATACATATTTAACACCCAGACCCACAGCAAACAAATTTAGTTAAGCACAAAGATGTTGAGCGGGCCTGGAATTGAACCCGGAACCTTTTGTTTAGCAGTCCGGCATGGTAACCTTTACGCCAACGAGGTCATCAACGAATGAGTTATATTTGAGAAAAAGACAAGCATTTTATGACTGTCCGCCCCGGCCACCATACTCGTCTTTATTTTAATCTTCCAGGGAAATCATTTAACAAAGCGCCGTGGACTTCAGATAGTTTGAGTTTTGATACTTTTTAGGAAACATACTACTTAAAAATTAGTGCTAGATTTAGTTCTGGGCTATGTTCCGTGAAAATTGAGCTAAATTTAGCTTTTAAAGTGTTGAGTTGGTAACCCTGGTCTTGCATTGTAGCTGTAGGATTAGTTAGCCCGTTGAAAACATCGTTTGCGTGATACAAATCTAGTGTTGTGATTGGAAGCGGGCAGTGACGTGTGGCAGTGATGACAGAAACTAAGTTAAATACTTATAAATAACTATTCCATTAATTAAGAACTTTTGCAGGAACCCTATTTTGTGTACACTACAAAACTATAGGAACGAATCTATAGTAGAAATTTTTAATAAAGACTTCTTTTAAATACTCAATTTTTATTTCAGTTCATGTCTAAATAAAAATAGTTATGATATTAATTCCCCATAATTCCTATAATTACATAATTTGGTAATAAAGTTTATATTGGCAAATAAAATTTGATACAATTTTGACTTCACTTAAATCTAATTGAAGTAGATACATGAATAATATTTATGATAGAATGCTCTATGTACTTGAGAATAAAATAACAATAAGAATAATTTTAGTAAATAGTTATTAAAATAACGCTTATCTTTTGGCGCAGTTTCTAACATGAAAAAATCACAGCGTCTTAGACATTGATGATATACAGCGTAGGACCCAATACGCAACCTTGCGCCACCCCAGCCTTACAATACTCTAGTGGTACAAGCAAAGTTCTCACTGTCAAGTATTTTATAGACATCCATTCTGTAATGCGTCAAGTTATCGAGGAACTTTTGGCTGCTATCATTATGAATCTTGGTGAAAACAGCTGGTAGTGGAGCTGCTCCGGACTCCTTGGACAGATCTTCATAGTAGCCCGCCTGATTGCAAGCGAAAATAGACTTTATGCGATTGAGACAAAGTTCAATTTTTACATTCGCGTAAACTGCTTTAGATATTTCTATTTTAGCTTTGGATTCTATTTACGTTGGTACTATGGACTAAGTCTGGTAAGATTTCTTCTGTTGCTAGCCCTGCAGGCCCCACTTGGCGTATCTCTACATTTGTTATGCACAAAAAATAAATATATTCCAACATAAATAGTCAATCAATCAACAAGTCAAATGTTATTCCTTTATGTATAAGGCACGTAATGCTGGGAGTACTTCAACTTGCATCTTTACTTACTATGTAGGCACAGTAGATGTGTAGTGAGATTATTTATATAATTAAGTGAAAAATCAACATTTTTAACGTTGTCCGTTGCTTCTCTTCTTCTCTTTGCTTGATCATTCTCTCCCATCTCGGAAGTATGATGGAGGATGTCTGTTTAAGGCACAGACCACCCAACTCAAGGGGTTGGGTGGTCTGTGCCTTAAACAGACACAAACTGTGTGGTTTAAGGTATTTACTATTACTAGTAGTTGTCAGAACTATAAAGCTTGTGAACAAACTTTCTTGAGTTTGTCTAACTATCGTAACTTTAACAAACACTCCAAATCTCAACATTTACTAGACGATTTTCATTCAACCTTCGTAAAATATTTTAAGAATATGCAAATCGACCGGTAAATAGCACTGCCAAACTGTGAAACTCCTTGCCGGAATCCCTATTCCCACTGAACTTGGGTTATTTCTTCTAGAGAAGTACGCTTCATCTTAGACTGCAAGGCACTTAACATCAATGAGTTGTGATCAAGCGCTAGCCTATTATGCATAAAATAATACGAATAGATGACACTATGTGTATCGAATGTTACACTTCTACTTCTTCCTTGCCTCATCCCACCAGGTGGGGTTGGCAACAAATTTTCCTCTTCCACTTTCCTCTATCAGCCGTCGTCTCTACACTCACTCCTTTCTCTCTCATGTCCTCCTTCACACACTCCATCCATGTCTTCTTCGGTCAGCCTCTTGCCCTTCTTGCACTTCCATTTCCATTCATCTCCTACTAACATGCATCTCCTCTCTACCCATACCACTCTATATCATTGATACACGTAGTACGATTTCCATTACTAGTGTATGGTATTATATACCTGATCAGGTCCCATCATATGTGCCTGCCGCTTGGTGTATCCTCTCGCAGCTCGCTCCCTCTTCTCCTCTTCCCATTCCTCCATCATCCTCTCCCGCGATGGGAGGTGGAAGGAGCCAGTCATAGAGCGCACGTAGTAACGCACCTGTGGGAGTCATACAAACAGCTAAGTTGGTGACACTGTAATATAATAAATGCGAAAGTTTCTGTGTATGTGTGTTTGTTGCTTCTTCACGCTCAAACGGGTGAATTTATGTTGATAAAATTTGGTGTAAAGATAGGTTAGACATTAGATTAACAATGCTACTTTTTATCCCCAAAACAATTGTGGTTCCCGTGGGATACGCAAATTACTTCAAAATCTATGTTACTCCTTCAACGGTTAGACCGACTTTTGATGAGTATTGATATGAATTACTATGAAGATTGGTTAGACCTTGGATTAACACAATAAGCTACTTATTATCCCGGATTTACTCTGCCTTTGAGTATAAGGCAGGCTAAGTCCTTAAATATTTTCAAAATTCTTGTTTATAATCACTTTTTGGCCATTGCTTAGATATTTAGTTCATTTATTTCCTGTTGTGTTTATGTTTGTATAGCCAGTAGTTTTTAAGTTGTTTTTTGTACCACCGCTTTTTTTTCTATCTGTACTGTCCCTCTCCATTCCTGGTTGCCTGGTAGAGATCACCATAGGTGATAAGGCCGCCTTTGTACTCTATGTGTAAATATTTTATTTCCTTAATTTAAGCTGTTTTCTTATGAGGATGTACAATAAAGTAATGTTCTATTCTATTTACTCATTTTCCCGGATATCGGCGCTTCGAATTTCATTTATGAATAGCGTAGCTGAACTGTTAAACAACGCCTTTTAGTGGTTTTTTATTCCTATATTGAACAACATTCAACACAGATAATAATAATGTATATAACTTAATTGTAGATATGTTGTTTAAAGGGTTCCGTACCAAAGATAAAAACGTGACTCTATTACTAATTCAAAGTAATTTATATCTGAATCTTATCTCATATCCAAACGTTAAATAACATTTTTATAACATTAGTACATTAAATTGAATTAAAAACATGTCGCAGGGAAAATGAATAGTAATAATAATAATAAAGTCTATAGAATACAATGTTTATACAAGATGTTTAACTCAAAAAAAATAATTAAATATAACCAAACGGTTTTTTCACAAATTACAAATAATAATATGTCTGTATAAGGATTTCCTGACATCCAAAATGCAGAAAATCCTTAGATTTACTGTGGATTAAAGAGGGCCGATCCCGGCGGCACTGCAATGCCGGGCCGACCCGTGACGGGAGTGGAGCGAGCCCCGAACATCCCGTCGGTATACAAAAATCAGTTTAATATACTGGTCCCTCAATGAGGGAACTTTCAGATATTAAGCTGAAAAGAACAGATACTACACTTTGATCTTAGCCAAAAGGCCGAGAAGCGATAACAGACCGACGTTTAAACAATCTCCTCTCTCGTGCGCCGAGAATCTCTTCACCGCGATTCAGAAAACGCTCATATCATCAGTAGCGTCATCTAGTGTCAATCTTCCGAAGCGTTTCCCCTCGAACAAAACTTTCAACGCAGACTCGTAATAACACACGTAAAACTTGTGGTGCAACAGCAAGCAACGATAACAAAATAGTTTTAAACAATTCTACTAGATGGCGACACATATACCGACGGGATGTTCGGGGCTCGCTCCACTCCCGTCACGGGTCGGCCCGGCATTGCAGTGCCGCCGGGATCGGCCCTCTTTAATCCACAATTAAATCTAAGGATTTTCTGCATTTTGGATGTCAGGAAATCCTTATACAGACATCTTTGTGCTTAACTAAATTTGTTGGCTGTGGGTCTGGGTGTTAAATATGTATTTATATATAATATGTATGTATGTATATGTAGTATATCAGTTGTGTTAGCAACCATAATACGAGCTAGAAATGGTTCAGTATGGGGCTAACCAGCCGTGTGTGAATGTGTCAAAAAAAAAAAAAAAAAAATATTATTATTTGTAAAAAAAACCGTTCGGTTATATTTAATATTTATTTGTAATATATTGTTTTTGAGTTAAACACCTTGTATAAACATTTATTCATTTTCACTGCGACATGTTTTTAATTCAATTTAATGTACTAACTAAAGTAATTTAAAGTAGGTAATAAAAAATGTCATAAATAAATCCAATGTACACCATTTTAAATGTATTTTTTGTTAAACAAAAAAAAGAAACTTATCTAATGTACCTATTTCTCTTGTATATTATAGCGAAAGCTTTTCATTTCGCTACTAATAATTCGTCAATTGAGTAAAATGTACATTGAACGAGCCAGATTTTTAACTTACTTTTAAATATACAGTGTAAACTCTATATAATGACACTGAAGGGACTGTTCATTTTAAGGCGTTATTGAGATTTGTTGTTAAATGGAAAGAATACAATGCATTGTATGGAATACAAGCTATACCAACTAAAGTCAATTGATTTCGACGCTTTAGAGAGTGAGAGTTATATTACATGGAGTTTACACGGAGCGACGATGGTCTGCCTCCATCTAGCAAAGGGATATCCCTCCGGACAGATGTTGTGTCCGGAGACGGCCGTCCATAGGTCATGCATTGTAGCTTGGACTAGTCGTGCGCGCGTTGAAAATACCGTTTGCGCGATTCAGAACAAGCGCTCTGATTGGTAGCGGGCGATGAAGTGCGACAGAGACGCCACACATTGTATTATCGCTTGAGACGTAAGTAATTTCTTCCGGGAGACTGTTATACACCTTTGGCCCTATCATGTGAAGGAGTTTATCGGCATATATCGCTCCCTAAATACAAAAGGGCCTCATGATGAAAAATGCTATTGTTACAGAAGCAGCAAATCATTTTTAAAGTATTTCCAAGTTTTTTCATATTGTATTGAATATGAATATATCAAAAGGTGTTTTTCTGTGTGATACCTATGTGTTTATATAAAATTTGGCGTTAAATTTGCACTGAGCTTAGCAACCAAACCGTCAAAATTCAATTCAATTCAAAAAAGGTGGATGCGTTTCTACGATTATTTGAGCGAAAATGCTGGCTGTTTTAATTGGAACTATAAATATACTAAACTATTCTAGATTTGTTTTGTGGCCCTTTTGCATTTAATGAGCGATATGTACGAGTATGTTGTTTATTTGTCAAAGTATGTAAGGGGTGTAACCACTGACCTGCAAGGTTGACAGGGGGGTAACCACTGACCTGTAAGATTGTGAGGGGGGTAACCACTGACCTGCAAGGTTGCAAGGGGGGTAACCACTGACCTGTAAAATTGTGAGGGGGGTAACCACTAACCTGCAAGGTTGCAAGGGAGGTAACCACTGACCTATTAGTTTGTGAGGGGGGTAACCACTGACCCGCAAGGTTGCAACGGGGCAACCACTGACCTGTAAGATTGTGAGGGGGGTAACCACTGACCTGCCAGTTTGTGAGGGGGGGGCAACCACTGACCTGCAAGTCGAACATGCTGAACGCACACACGTAGTAGGGCACGCCGATGAAGCACATGGTGGGGTGGTTGATGTTAACCAGGTGCTTGTACAGCGGCTCCACGCAGTTGTCCTCCACGGAGACCTCGCACGAGCGGTGCAGGAACGGGAAGTTGTACAGGTAGCCTGATATTGACAATTTAATTAAGCCGATTTATTAAGGTTTATTGATACAAATCATAAACGTTAAAAATATTTAAAAATAGCTTTAAGACCGTCTAAAAAATAATTCTATGAATATGTATACTTACATATTATGGTAATAATTTATTGCCAAACAATTTTATTTTTTTATCAACATTCCTACTACTGGGACTAAGGGTCTTCTCTCACGAGGAGAAAGATATAGGCCATAATCAATCATGCTGATCAAGTGCAGGTTGGCAGATGACACACGTCTCCGGATAGTGTGGTCCTCAAACATGTCGGTTTCCTCACGATGTTTGCCTTCACCGTAAAGCGAGTGCAAATCCACATACACGTAACTTGAAAAACAAGTCATTGGTGTAGGGTTGGAATCGAACCGGGGGACGTTTGTTTGAAAAGCAAACGTTTTATCCACTGAGCCGCTTTTTTCCAATGTGAGAATGTAGAAGATTATTTTAAAATTGTTTGTTATTATGGCATTACTGAGAAAGCTTACCAGTGCAGAGGAAGACCACGTCCACTTCAGCTTCGGAGCCATCCTGGAAGATGACCTTCCTCCCGTCCAGGCGACGCACGTCGGGTTTCTGGGTCAGGTTGTCGGGGAACTCCGTGCGAGGCTGCTCCTTCAGGTGGTGGCTCAGGATAACCTGGATCAGATAGATACATAAATAACGATACACTTCAACGATGCACTTAACCCTTAAATGGGCGATTTTTGTTTCACGTTTTAAAAAAATATATTGGTGTAATAGACATGTATTACTGTCTAGGAAAAATTTGTAAAAAAATTTAGCCATTAATTTACTATACTTTTTTAGCAATAATGTGAGTGTTGTTTATAAAATACATCGCGCAAAATTTAAAAATAATTATACAATTATGTTTTTTAACAACATATTTTTAGTACCTGTGTTGTTAAAAAACAACATTGTCCATTTAAGGGTTAATTAAAACACTCACAAAAAATATACAAAAAATACTGCTTCTTCTTCATCGTATGAGCTGAGTGGTCAAGCTCTGGTGTCGAGAGTTTTCAAGCCGCCCGAAGGCCTCTGACTTGGCTTAACGACTGCTTGTACTAAGACTAACAGCCAGGACCTTAAATTTAACGTTTCATTCGATCCACGGTAGCGCTCAGATGAAAATGTCAAGACAAAATGAAAATGAAAACGTCTTATGACAAGACTATCGTTTTTCAAGTGGCATTTTCATCACCCATCCAAACACCGTCCGCATCGACCGTTGCTTAGTTTCGATGATCGCGACAGTTTTTTTTTACTCAGTTTAGGCCAGCGCTTGACCACAATTCACCTGATGGTAAGTGATATTTAGGTCTACGGTGGAACGCTTACCTAGAAGGAACCGGTGCACTCGTTTATCTGTTTTCACTGTTTATCTGTTTATAACCCTCACCTTGAAAATCGCTAGATTGTAGTCATTGGGGAACAGGGAATTCGGCAAGGAATTCCAAAGTTTGGCGGTTCAGACAACAAAGGTGGAGGCAAAACGCTTTGTGCGTGCATTGGGCACCTCAACCGTGAACCGATGCCGCCTTGGCGTTTCCCTGCTCGTCCGATAGTGGAAGGGGGCGGGGGGAATTACATCATGTAATTCAGTCGCCTATGAGTTTCTTTGCACGCCGTTCAATTGCCTCCAACGCCTGATTACTTTAGCTAGCCGAGCTAAAGCAGGCCTGTGTCACTCCGCGTGTAGGTGTTAAAAACATACCTACGGGCGGCGGCCACTGCGCAAAGGGCCAATCTATGTGGCTCTTTCAATACCACAGAATAAAAACTAGTACTACGTATAACCATGTACAACGTATTATGAACCGTAGCATAGTGAATTAAGGCCCATATTCCTTTGAAAAGAAATTGGTAGGCAACGAAATCATCACGTGCTCGACTGGACCGCGAGCTAAATTAAATCATATTGTTTATCAGATTGAGTTCATATTTCTTTGAAAACCATTGCGAAGTGAAGCTTCTGTACGAAGTACAAGTTATTATTCTGTGGCTAAAGGCTGATTGTGTTGCTATGGTACCTGAGGCGAGACTCCTGTGATCTCGAGTGCGATGTCCATCCCCGAGGGTCCGGCGCCGACCACCAGCACACGCTTGCCCGAGAATACCTCAGGTACGCGGTAGTCGTGGCTGTGCATCACGTCACCTGCAACCATGCAACCATATTGTGACGTAGACAACCTTTGCGCGTCGTTATGACGTCATCGCCGTGTTCGGAGTTTGAATTAAGGTTGTTTGCTAGCATTTCATCAAACTCTTTAACAATACTTTTTTGATCCTGCCATCTATCGGAATTTTGTTGATTTATTACTACGGATGATAAGCTTGGGTTCATGTTTGGCAGAGAGAATGACACTAACGGAAACGGAAACGAACAATGTATACGTATACATGTCACCAACTTATCTGTTCAGGTGGGCAAAATTGGAATTACAAGTTCGACAGCACTCTTAGGTGGCAACAAATCTCCACTAGCGACACTGTCAACTGAACAGCTAAGTTGGTGGCACTGCACTCATACATGTGTATTTTGCTGGAAAAAATCACGCTGATATATCTGTTTTGGGATAAAAAAAATATAATATTACCTATTACGCGCCCCAATTAGACCATTTTAAGTTTATGTTTAGTGATAACTATGTAAATATCTTAGTGTAAATGGCATTTTAGTGCAAAAATCTGAGAAGAATTTAGTATGACGTGCGTAGAGCCTTAATATAACTTTTTTGAATGGAAAAGAAAGTACTGGACGGAAGATGAACGGTGTACCGCCGTAAGGTTTCCGATGGTGACTCTTTCTTTAAAAAGAATTATGAGCACTAGCTGTACTCGCGGAGCAAGATAGCTTATGTTTATTACGGCACTAGTCGAAACTCAAATTGAAATACTTTTGAGACGTGGTAATATTTTGTATTTCTGTGTACATCGTAGGTAATAGATATAAATAGTATAGAAAACTCATTCCATTTTTTGTGCTGTATTTGTATGCAACAGTGAATCTGGTGTATATTTTGATCGAAGGAAATATGAATAAATTTTAACCTCTGGGTCGCGGCATTGTCATAGGCATGTTTAACCTGACATTAAATGTTTTTGACTAGTTACATTTTATTTTAATGTGATTAAACTTATCGAAGTACACATGAAGAAATTTTTTGAAAGGTTTTCGCGTAGAAAGCGGTCATACTTATTATTAAAAGTTGGAATGAGTGGAACAGTTTCGGTGCTTTCCGAACACCATCTTCAGGGGCGAGTGTTACGCGGACCGCCGCCGACCAGATCCGCGCGCGCACGCGAAAATATTAAGATGCCTTACGTGAACAGTTTACAATAATTGTATTTTTTAATTAAGTATTTATAATGATTATAACGCAACTACTGCAATCATGTCCAATGGGGAGCATGCATCTCTAATATACAAGCTTACACGCTTAGTTTGGAGATGCAGGCTCATTACTTGTAGCTCTTAATACAAGATATGTAAAGAACCATAGTATAAGAAACATTCTTGCTACCAATTGTATAAAATTGTGTTTAAATAAATAAATTTGATTTGATTTGATTTGATTTGATTTGACAATGTTTTTGAAAGGTTATTTACCTTCAAACTCCTTGAGCCCTGGTATGGTGGGAATGAAGGGAGTGTTGTAATGCCCGTTGCAGACGAACACGTAGTCATACTCCCCGGTCTGCGAGACTCCGCTCGTCATATCCTTGAAGGTGACGTCCCAGAGCTCGCCCCCAGGACCCGGCTTGGGTATTACCAGCTGGACGTGCTGCTTGAACTGGAAACCAAATAGCACTGAGATGAGAAGAAGGCCAAGACAGTTATAGGTAATGACTCCCTGTGCAGTGCGAAACTTCAAAGTTTGGTACACCGCCGCACGATCGCAAGTCTGTCAGTATTATACAGGTTGCATTTCAGTGAGTGTGCTTCGGAATTACATGAGTTAATTCCTCCGGCCCCTTTCCATTACCGAACGAGCAGGGAGACTGCTAGGAGACACCGTTATACTGTGGAAATGGCGAAAATGCGTACTAAGCGATTCGCTTCCACGTTTATATTACACTGTGGAACTCCTTGCCGGAATCCCTGTTCCCACTGAACTACAACCTTACTGTCTTCGAGGCGAGAGTGAACCGGTTTCTTCTAGACAAGTGCGCTTCATCCTAGACTGCAATATCACTTAACATCAGGTGACTTGTGGTCAATAAGGCCTATTAAGCGTATAAAAAAAAGATGTTTTAAGTTTCAAGGAAGGTCACACACAATCCGTGGTGACAAAGTTCCTGTAGATACCATAAGTACAAAAAGCCTTATGTAGGCGTCAGAGTAAATTAATCTTTTTCTACTTCTTTCTTCTTCTTTGCCTTATCCCACTAGGTGGGGTCGGCAGCAAATTTTCCTCTTCCACTCTCCTCTATCAGCCGTCGTCTCTTCACTCACTCCTTTCTCTCTCATGTCTTCATTCACACACTCCATCCATGATATTAATTTCAATTACTTACAAGGATCATAATTGACATTATGATTAATATCATATACTATTGTAATGATATTATATTACTAGAATATAATTGAAAATAGTATTTTTAAGTAAATAAATAAATAAAAATTTACATGGATACATATCATATACTTTTGTAATGATATCATATTATTTGACTTGTAACTTTGGTGTTATCAATAAATGATTTGTATTTGTATTTGTACATGTCTTCTTCGGTCGGCCTCTTGCCTTTCCTTGCACTTCCATTTCCATACATCTGCTACTAACATGCATCTCCTCTCTACGCATCACAAGCCCATTTTCAAATTCTAGTTCGTATAATGGTTGCTAACACAACTGATATACTACATATACATACATAATTTATATAAATACATATTTAACATCCAGGCCGACAGCCAACAAATTTAGTTTAGCACAAAGATGTTGGCCGTGCCGGGAAAAGAATCGGGAACCTTCTGATTGGCAGTCCGGCATAGCAACCATTACGAGATCGTCAAATAACATAATTCATTCATGTCTTAGAACCTCTTATTTCATTAATACCTTCCTGGTTACATACATATCATATGTATGCATTACGTGACTGTACCAAAATAGCTGTTCATTTTTATTTTTATTCCTTACAGCTAATTTTTTAACCAGTGTTGTAGCCACGTGAACTAGCGACTTCTGGCCTAAGGTGGAGCATACCTAGTCTGGAAAAACTTACTTTAATATGCTGAGTGACTCCATGCTTATCCGAGTACAGCTGTAGGAAGGCGAGCATATCCTTGGAGGGGAGGTAGGACTTCTCGTTCTCAGGGAACACGGGGAAGTCAGGGAACCCCATGATCTCCTTCGGTAGGTTAGTCCTGGAAAAGAAAATGGGAAACAATTTTATTGACAAAACTAGAAGTAATGATAAAAATAAATTGAAACCTATCTTAAGAATAATTTTAACAAAGCATAGTAAAAACAAAAACATTGTAAACAAAAAAAATAACAAAACAAAACTTTAAAAGACAAAATTAAGCCACCCGCCCAAACGTGCCCATCAGGCTTGCCGCATTGCCTTCTTTGGATTGCAAGGGAACAATTAGTCTTATTCAGAAAATAAACGATGATTTTTAATCAAATCCAATCAAGAAAATTCTTCTTCTTCTTCTTCGTATGAGCTAAGTGGCCAAGCTCTGGTGTCGAGAGTTTTCAAGCCGCCCGAAGGCCTCTGACTTGGCTTAACGACTGCTTGTACTAAGACTAGCAGCCGGGACCTACAATTTAACGTGTCATCCGACCCACGGTAATGCCCAGATGAAAATGCCACTTGAAAAACGGCAGTCTTGTTCATGGTCACCCATCCAAACACCCTCCGCATCGACCGTTGCTTAGCTGAGCTACTGCTAAGCTAATTTAGAGTGAATGTGGAGATAACGGCTAATAGACAGCCCCGTATATAAGGGAAAGAGTGGAGGGGTTTGAGCAAACCCCTCCACTCTTTCCCAAAGGGAAATTGATACAAAACTGCCCCTCTTTTTTACCCCCTTGGTAAAAATACCCCTACTTTCGTAGTCGAGTAAAATACAAGTCTTCGTCTTTATGGTTTAGTATAGTATGCTTTGTTTGAAGTACTTTCGCGCCGCGCCGTTTATAAGTACATAATTATGTATATTTCTGGAACTCAAATTAAAATCTGTGTTCTGAACCTTGAAGGTTTCGGAAACAAGTTATTTACGTTCGTAGCAATTATTTGATCTCGTTATTTTACTGCTATATTTATTACAATATCTACATTACTTTTTACATTTACATTTTACATAGAGGGAGGATTGAAAACTAAATATATATACTTAAACTATTTCAATGTAACCATGACAACTCTGGTTGTCAAATTCTATCCCAATTGACTGTATTTAAATTAGGCTGAATTTTGTGAGCCGTTGTGCAGCGTTTTTAAATAATTTAATTAAAAAGTAATATTTGGAGGGCTCCCATACAACAATGGTACGGAACCCTTCATGCGCGAGTCCAACTTGCACTTGGCTAATTCATTATTTTAATTTTTTTGTAAAACTTGTTTCACAGTAGCGCCTGTAGCTCAGCTAACTAAGGTGATCTGACGCGATCACCGAGGTTAGGCAACGGTCGATGCGGGTGGTCTTTGGATGGGTGAAGTTAGGTTGATTGGTGGGTGGGCGCTACCGTAGGTCGGATGACACGTTATATTGTAGGTCCTGCTAGTCTCAGTACAAGCAGTTGTTAAGTCAAGTCAGTTGCCTTAGGGTGGCTTGAAATCTCTCAACACCAGAGCTCAGCCACTTAGTTTATAATTTCATCATTATCTCGCACGAAATTCCAAACACGTCGAGTACCAGGGCAAGATAAATAGGAAGAGCTTCGAGAACCGATGAGCGTTCATTCATCGATACCCTTTAACCTCATAGTCGCATGAGTAGGTATTGTTGCTAAGTCTAATACGATTAGAACTATAGTCAGTCCAAAAGAACACAAAAATATGAAAGTCACTTTATGTTCCCAGTGCTGGGAATCGGTCTCCTAAGAGAAGAGAGGTTGATGCCCCAAGTGAGTGTGGCTCGGTGGTATAAACGTCTGCTTTTGAATCAGACGGCCCCTGGTTCGAATCCCGGCCCTACACCAATGACTTGTTTTTCAAGTTATGTGTGGATTTGCACTCGCTTTACGGTGAAGGAAAACATCGTGAGGAAACCGATATATTTATTTTTCTATGAAAAATATATTTTTAAGAAATACAGCAATAAAGGCTATTTATTTTATCTTAATTTTTTATTTTATTTATGCTACATTAGTACGGAACTCTTCATACGCGGGCCCGACTGCACTTGGCCAATTATATTCTGTTATTTCTGTCTCAGATAACATTCACCAGGAAACCATAATACTTTAAAGACTAGTTTACAAGGTTGTAAACAATTTTTGCAAATAATAAAAGATTTGGAATAATAAATGGCTTAAAGCTCAAGGCTGTATTAATTTAAGCCTTCTATATTTTTTATTTATTTATAATGCTAAATATAAATGTACCTACGCAATCCAAGACACCTAAAAAACAGATCAGGGCTTAATAAAATCATTTAATGTTAATAAAATTAGTACATATAAAAAACGCATTTTTTATAACTTATATAGGTTTGCATTTGACCACAGCTTGCCTGGTGTTAAACAATATTATGGTCTACGATGTTACACGCTTACCTAGAAAATACCTATTAACTCTAGATTTTAAGACCCCCAGGTGGTACTTCTCAGGAAACAGAGACTCAGGAAGAGAATTCCAAAGTTTTGTAGTCCTCACAAGAAAGGTAGAAGCGAATCGGCTTGTGCGAAACTTAGGGACTTCTACTATAAATATACCACTAAAATTGTGAAAGTTAAATAAACTTGGATCAAAGAGGGTCAAAGTCTACGGACCCCTTATTCTTCTTATTTTTGGAATGAGCTAAGTGGTCAAGCTCTAGAGTTGAGAGTTTTCAAGCCGCCCGAATGCCTCTGAAGGCTTAACAACTGTTTGTACTGAGACTTACAGCCAGGAACTATATTACAATTTAACGTGTCATCTGAACTAAGGTAGCGTCCAGATGAAAACGCAACTTTTAACTGACAGTCTTGTGCATGGTCACCCATCCAAAGACTGTCTGTGTCGACCGCTGCATAACCTCGATCTTCTTCTTCATCGTATGAGATAAGTAGCTAAACTCTGGTGTCAAGAGTTTTCAAGCCGCCCGAAGGCCTGTGACTCGGCTTTATGATTCTTTGTACTAATTAAAAGCCTGCAACTTAACGTGGCATCCGACCCACGGTAGGGCCCAGATGAAAATGCCACTTGAAAAACTACAGTCTTGTGCATGGTCACCCATCCAAACATCTTCCGCATCGACCGTTACTTAGCTTCGATAATCGTATCAGATCACCTTAGCTAGCCGAGCTACAGGCGCTACTACGGTACCCTAAAAAGAAGGGCAGAATAACCTTTATATGATATTTATTAATGCCATAATACCTTCAGACCTGACATATAGGACAGGTTCCAATTCTGTTTACCAGCTCAAGGGTGTTATAAGTTTAGCACATCAGGAATCTGTCAGTGGCATTGAAGATCACGAACTGTTGGTAAAAATAACAATAACCCTCCAGCCTGCAGCCTGCAGCCTGGGTAAAAGAATAAGGCTGCGGAATTGCCCCTGCCTGTCGTAAGAGGCGACTAAAAGGAGCATCAGACTCGAGGGTGTTCGGAGATGGGGTTCCGACACCCGCTCCATCGAGTCCGGGGTGGACGATGGAGGCTTGTGACCGTCGCCGTCGTAGGCTGATTGAACAGCTATCCGGGAAGGGCTACAGCGCAGTGTAAGGAAATCTTTGCGCTGTGGCCCTTCTAGAATCATTATCATCATTTTCAGCCGCCCACTGCTGAGCATAGGCCTCCCTTCGTATACGCAGATATGGCGTAGATAAGCCTTCTAGAATAAATAAAATAAATTAATAACTTTTTTAAATTTTAAGCGATGACCGGTTGTCGTGCAAAATATAAACATACTCGTTTTATGCCTTACGATAATGTAAAATATGAGACATTGCTTACAATCAGTCATCAAATGGGATATTTTTTTTCTCTCTTATTGTTTTTGTTTGTTTTTGGTATACAATAAAGGATTCTTGTATTGCATTGTATTGTATAATATCATTGTCCAAGATAGACACTAACCTTAAACTCTTGTACATGCTTGTATGTATAGGGAGACCGAAGTCGTCATAGCCAACGTTCTCCGTATACACCCAGGTGCCTCCCAGCTGCGCGGCTTGCTCCAGGATATCCACTTGGCTGACAGAAGGCTCCACCAGGAGGTGTCTCGCCGAGCACAGGCCTGCTGCGCCGGCGCCGATTATGCACACGCGGGTCATGGCTGAAAGATTGAGAGCTGCTTGTGAGTTATGAGGTCCTGGTATATTTTTAGAGCTAGTCAAATTGAACACAAAGAAAAAGGTCTAGAGAGACTCAATACTTTTTTTACAGGCACACGGATTATCTGGAGTGTCAGATAAAATTGGAGCATGCTTCGTTTGAAATAGCTGGCTGTGAATTTGATAAAAAAAGGAATCTAGTTAGAAAAAAAAATCCTGCGACCAACTCTCTTGCCTAGTTAAAGTTGGAAAGATTTTTTACACTAGACTAGCTGTTATGTTGTGTAGGTAGATTTTTTTTGCGAATCGATTAATTTTGTTTGCTACAAACCTCACGGAGCCCGAGACTTTTCCAACGAATGTTGTACCGTGGAAATCGGTTCGTGCGTTCTGGAGTTATAGCGGCAGGAAGGAAAACCCAACTTATTTTTATAAGATGGGTTTTCGCTTGTTCATAATCCACCTGATGGTAAGCACTTACCATCAGTTGGATTGTGATCTAAGGTGGAGCGCGCTTGCCCAGAAGAAACCGGTACTTTTGTGTCATGGAAACCGTTAGATTATAGTTTTTGGAAAACAGCGCATTTGGGAAAGAGTTCTACACCTTGGCAGTTCGCACAATGAAGGTGGAGGCAAAACGCTTAGTGCACATTTTTGGTATCTCCAGAGTAGAACGGTTTAGTGACTTGATAGACCTAGAACATCTCAAGTGAAAATAGGCAAATGGATGGGGCATAACCCGTCCACCCACCAATCCACCCACCAGTGGGTGCACGGGGAATTTTCAAATCCCCGTCCTCCCACTGGTGGGTACAGTCGTAGTTAATACTTTTAATTTCGATAATTATATCGTGCCCATTTAATAGGTTATTTAGGGTCTGGAACAAGATTCCGGTGTCAATTTTGACACCGGACATGTCAAAATTCAAAACAGTGTCAAAGGCAAATTGTTAGTCTCATTTGACTGTACGGAACCCTTAAAAATGTCTATTCCTTTATGCCTCAATCAATTAATGTTGCAATTAATGATAAATGAGTCATTAAACAAGTTAGTTGCTATCAATAAAATTAACCCTGAGATTGAGTGGAATGTTTTACAACAGTAGGTAAATATTTTCGTAAATAATCTATACAAATAGATAAGCATTAATCTCGCATTCTAAGTTTCCTGAGTGTCCGTGGATACAATTATCTTTGTTATATGTTATTAACCTTTCGAGAGAAAACACGTCAGATTAGAAGTTTACATTAGTGACGTCAGAAAAAGAAATGGCGGACTACCTACATTTTTTTATATTTATAGGAAGGAAATAAAAAAAGATGCAAAACTTCGATATATTTCGATCGGCATTGTGCCCATTTATTTGTTTTTTTATTAAAGCTTCGATATAATTATTTCTATTGGCATTGTGCCCATTTATTTGTTTATTTTTTTTTAAGCTTTGATATATTTAGATCGGCATTGTGCCCATTTATTTGTTTCTTTAAAAGCTTCGATATCATTATTTCGATCGGCATTGTGCCCATTTTTTTTTAAAGCTTCAATATATTTCGATCGGCATTGTGCCCATTTATTTGTTTTTTTAATGCTTCAATGTATTGCGATCGGCATTGTGCCCATTTATTTGTTTTTTTATTAAAGCTTCGATATAATTATTTCGATCGGCATTGTGCCCATTTATTTGTTTATTTAAAAGCTTCGATATAATTATTTCGATCGGCATTGTGCCCATTTATTTGTTTTTTTAAAGCTTCGATATATTTCGATCGGCATTGTGCCCATTTATTTGTTTTTTATTAAAGCTTCGATATAATTATTTCGATCGGCATTGTGCCCATTTATTTGTTTTTTTATTAAAGCTTCGATATAATTATTTCGATCGGCATTGTGCCCATTTATTTGTTTTTTTTTTATGCTTCAATATATTTCGATCGGCATTGTGTCCATTTATTTGTTTTTATTTCAAGCTTCGATATATTTTGATCGGCATTGTGCCCATTTATTTGTTTTTCTAAAGCTTCGATATATTTCGATCGGCATTGTGCCCATTTATTTGTTTTTTTAAAGATTTGATATACTTCGATCGGCATTGTGCCCATTTATTTGTTTTTTTTAAAGCTTCGATATATTTCGATCGGCATTGTGCCCATTTATTTGTTTTTTTAAAGCTTCAATATATTTCGATCGGCATTGTGTTAAAGCTAAGTTTTTGCCATAGGAAACTGTGCCGAGACTCTACATATTTTTTCTTAAAAACGCATTTGTAGAAAAAAGTGTGTGTCTCTATGCACTCGTATGTACTATATTACAGATTTTTCATAGCAAACTCTCGCATTTATAATTCAAGTTTATTCTTGAAAACGTTAATGTAAAACCTGTTTAACAAATTTTTTTTAAAACATTTTCAGCTGACCATAGCTTCTTATTCCAAAAAACGATTTTGACAAGACATATTTTTGAGAAAGCTTCTATTTATTTATGTAATCCACTTGTGAAAACCACGTTCGTAGTTTGTAACGTACCAGACAGAAAGACAGGCAGACAAACATTCCAAAAAAAATTTTTGGTACCATCTTCTTTAATATCACCGCCATATTTTTTTTTTTAATCTTTTATGTACAGACCCTCGATTTTACTGTCTTATATAATTATATGTATTGGTAAAGACTTTTTGAAACTAAACCAAACGATTTTCACATCGTGTGTAGCGGCTATAAACCTTGGCAGTAAACTTTCCGTTCCAAATGATAAAAACTAGTTAACTCCTAATAAGGACCGATGTAAATGATGCAGTCTAGGAAATGCATCAAGACCGTAAGACCTACGTCAATATACCGTTTTGACTCATACATTGTATGTAACTAGAAGTACATAAAGATCATAGTTTACATAAATAATAATTATTTTAGTTACCATTGTGTGCTGGATTTATCCGAAGATATCCTCTAATTAGAATTTACCGTTTTTAGGGTTACATACCTAAAAGGTAAAAACGGGACCTTATTAAGGGACTAAGCCTCCGCTGTACTCGTATGTCTGACGAGGTTGTAATCTCTCGTGATAGCTAGAAAGACTCATTGACTCGAATTGTAGTTACAAGTTAGTTATTTGTAAGTCAAAATATTAATAGTATAAGTACATTATAAGTTCTCACACTTTTTTAGGGTTCTAAAAGGTAAAACGGGACCCTATTACTAAGACTCCGCTGTTTGTCTGACTTCAGGCTGTATCTCAGAAACCGTAATAGCTAGAAAGCTCAAACTTTGACCAAATATGTATTTACCGTGCCGCTATAACAAAAAATACTAAAATAATAATAAATAAAATATTAAAGAGGTTCCCTATACAATAAACGTGTTTTATTCGTATCTTTTGCTATATATCAATAACGGTAGCTGGTAAACACTTAAAATTTTCACAGAATACATAATTGTATATTAGGTATTAAATTAAATTATAAAATTTAGTAAAAATAAATATTTAAGCGGGGCCCCCATACAAAGGTACAATGGTACGGAACCCTTCATGCGCGAACCCAACTCGCACTTGAGCAATTATTGTTATTTAGCATGTCCTATGTCAAGATTGACACCAGAATCGGGTTCCTCACTCCAAAAAACCATATTAATGAGCTCAATACCGATCGATATTTATCGAAGCTTTAAAATGAGCAATGAAATAATAGGGTATCAGCCATTTTCTGGAGAGATTATCTTGGACGGATTTTCATCATACTCCCGACTAAAAACTTTTCAACCAAAAATTATTTAACTAAAGCTACGATACGAGCTACGATGCCACAGACAGACACACATACACACAGTCAAACTTATAGCGCCCCGTCATTTTGTGTGGGGAGGTTAAGAAGGTCGGTTTCTAAGCAGCTGGTTGACAGACCGCCTTTCTAATCTATCCGCCGATAGGGTTGCATCACGAGTCAAAGTATCAAGATATATTATAGCCAAGTCTTATGATTAGAACAGCTGGTTTATGAGTTTTATGACGTATCTAGTCCTACTAATACTGTTGTCTAGTATTTTGACGACCCCATTGGCGTAATGGTTACCATGCCGGACTGCCAATCAGAGGGTCCCAAATTCGTTTTTCAGTACGGTCAACATCTTTGTTAGGAACTAAATTTGTTGGTTGTCAGTCTGGGTGTTAAATATGTATCGACATATATGTACGTACATAAAGTATTATAATAAAAAATATAAATAGTTTAGTATGGGGCCTACTATAAGTGAGTGAAATACATAATATATAAAAATAAATATTTATTGCTTCTGCACAATACGTTTTTACAATAATATCTAGTAGTTTAAAAAAAAACTAAAAAACGCGCTTAAATTAGGCCAAAATTGCACCCAAAGAAGTCGGTTACAAACAAACATATAAACAAAAATTTAAAAAAATGGAATAATTTTATCAAATTAGGGTATTGTCATCGGTCCTCAATAAATCTACAAATTTTCACCGAAATCTGGCCGTTTAAAGTGGGTCAAAATCGCGCCCAAAGAAGTCGGTTACAAACAAACATACAGGTGAAGCTAATAAAAAGCGTGTAAAAAGTTTTAAAAGTTGTGCGTTTGTGTGTGTACGGCTGAACTGAATGCGATGATATTTGCCGTAGAAATTTATCCCGGATTAAAGGGGGTTACTAGAATATTATATTACTATATTTAGTTTATTTTGCTAGCAACAACTCTCTCGTTGAAAAATCTGTTACCAAGCGTGTGTATTACTTCTTGGGATTTATTTGTTCCAAACTAGGCACGCTACACCTTAGGCCAGAGCGTCACTAATCAGTTAAAATCAAGTCAAGCAATTACGTTTCCTGCAGATGAAATAACTAACAGTAAAAGATATTAAATTTTTCCGTATTTTTAATTAGTACTTTTATTACCCTTACACTATTGGTGGGTTTCTCTAATATTTTTTGATAGAAATATTTTTGGCGCCAAAACTTATTATAGGTTTAAAAAAATCTATGGCATTAAAGAAATATCGCATATTGTGTGGTGCATGAAAACAACGTGAGAAACAATAAAGACACTTACTTGCTTTCTTGTTATATTAAAATCCACACAGAGAATATCACAGATAAATAAGAATAGTAATAATAATATGTAATAAGATAAAAGAACTTTCTAACTTATGAAAATCAAATATGAAGGGGTGAGGCAGAGAAAACTAAACAATATGTATATCGATAAAAACGTTAATCTTAGAAAACCTTTGCAATTTTAATTCTAAAAACACTTGTTTTCTTTATAACAGATTTATAATATTATACTTCTAAAAATTTTGTGTGAGGGATGAGAAAATGTGAGCAATATTTATATCGATAAAACTGTAGTACTTAAAAAACCTATCGAAGTTTGATTCTAAAGGTACTTACTTGTTTTCTTTAAATAGCAAAATTCACACACAGATAACACAGAATATAACTTCTATAAATCTAGTATGAGGGATGAGAAAAACTAAGCTATATTTTTATCGATAAAAAATAATAAATATCTCTTCGTATAAAGACACTTGCTTGCTTTCTTTTAATAGCAAAATTCACACACAGATAACACAGAATATAATTTCTAAAAATCTAGTACGAGGGATGAGAAAAACTAAGCAATATTTTTATCGATAAAAAATAATAAATATATCTTTGTATAAATACACTTACCTACTTGCTTTCTTTTAACAGCAAAATCCACACACAGATAACACAGAATATCACAGATAGAAAAATAGCTAACTTCTAAGCCTTTTGCTTATAAGTAATCTAAATTAGGGATGAAGCTATACACATGCGCACGCGCAAGTCGATGGCAGGGCAGTGACGCGGCGCGGGATCGAACTGTCTATTTATGTCATCGAGTCAATAACAACAACAATCTGTTGTTATTAAAACTTGAGAGAAAAATAACGGGCACATCGACTGGAGTGCGTAAGGTCGGGGCAAAAGTATTTATGTATTGTTTTTATAAAGGATAACAATATGTTAAGTATGCTTTTTAAGGTTCCGTACCTAAAAGGTAAAAACGGGACCCTATTACTAAGCCTCCACTGTCTGTCTGTCTGTCTGTCTCCAGGCTGTATCTCAGAAACCATAATAGCTAGAAAGCTGAAACTTTCACAAGATATGTATTTCCCGTTATAAAAAAAAATAATTAAATAATATACTTAGGGGGTACCCGCACAAAAACGTGTTTTTTCGTTTTTTTTTTTGCAATATATCAATAACGGTAGCTGCTAGACACTGAAAATTTTCACAAAATAAACTACCAAATAAAATTATAAAATTTAGGTAAAATTCATATTTAAGGAGGGCTCCCATACAACAATGGTTCGGAACCCTTCATGCGCGAGCCTGACTCGCACTTAACCAATTATTTTTATAATTATGAGGGATTGTACAAGTAGAAGAGTTTCGCAAAGGCCGGCGTTCTAGATCGAAGTTGTTTACTACCGCTCTCCGTAACCAATGTAAGTTGGTCCGCCAAGTTCCAAGTTTAGATAAAGTTTAGAGAGAACATTAATTTATCTGTCTTCGTTTCTGTTAGGCCGCCTTTATCACCTTTATTTTTCTGTGGTACCCCATGATGTTTTCCATGTTAATATGGGATAAAAATGGCATATGATATGTAAATCCGAGATAGATCCACTTTATCAATATAGATCAACTTATGCTGGCCGCTGAGTGCTGACGAAACAGAACTCTTAGATTCCATAATACACTTTCCGGTGACAGAGATAGAAATATAAACAAACACCGTCCCTTTCTATCATTATAAGTTTAAGGCGAATTGAAGCGGCTGTAGGAATTTCTCAAAAAAAATCATATAAAATCAACAATGATTAATACTTATTGAAAAAATAATATTTTATAGGTCAATTATCAGCTGTAGCAATTTTAGATATTTTATAACTTATAAAAATAATTAAGACTCGTTATAATATTTTAATCACTTTCAGAAGCACAATAAATGTCTATTTTTAAAACGGCAATTTTGTGTGTGATTTTTATGTACTTAATCGTGTTTTGGCTGTCGAGTTACAGTTCTGTGATCTAGTTTGAATGCCTTTGGACTCTTATTTTATATTTGTATCTCTTATGTACTTGTGTCACAAATAAATAATTTTGTATTTGTATTTTGGAACTCAAACGATATTCAACACTGAATTTAAGATAATAGAACCGAAAAATTCTGTGTCTTCATCATTTACAATTTTGAATTAAATGGGATTTTTCAAAATATGCTACTTTGCTCACACACCGCCTTCACAGCGAAAGCCTGCAATTTGACAAGATCTTTGATATCAGTAAATCTACTTTAAAATATTATTTTTAGCAGGGCTCATAACAACACGAGTTTAGTGACACTCTGGCCTCAGGGTTTGGCTAATATAATAACCGCTAACAATAAATTTTTTTATAATATTAATGATTATCTAAAATTGAAAATTGATTCATATTATGTACTATTGTGATGATATTATATTACTAGAATTAGATGTGATCATTGACATTTGATTAATATGATATACTATTGTAATGATATTATATTATTAGAATTAGAATTGAAAATTGACATGGATACATATCATATACTTTTGTAATGATATCATATTATTTGACTTGTAACTTTGGTGTTATCAATAAATGATTTGTATTTGTATTTGTATGGGGCGCAGCCAGGTTATGTGAGATTTGTACCCACTAAAACCCCCCCGGTGACCTGCCTCTGTACTTAACGGAGGTCTCCGGGTTCTCCCGGGAAACACTCCGGAGACCTCCTTGCACTGCGCTGTGGCCCTTCCCGGATTGTTTCCGCCAACGACGCGACGGTGACGGTCACACGACATCGTCGTTCACCCCGGACTCGATGGAGCGGGGTGTTGGAACCCCATCGTCGAACACCCTCGAGACTGATGCCCCTTTTAGCCGCCTCTTACGACAGGCACGGGCAATTCCGCAGCCTTATTCTTTCACCCATGTCCTCGGTATGCCTGAAACGAGTGCTGCAATACTTCGGGCATATCGCACGGAAACCAGTGGACAATCTGGAGAAGCTCATTGTCACTGGCAAAATGGTGGAAACAAGATCCAGAGGTCGAAGCCCAAAAAGATGGTCCGATCAGGTGGCTGAGCACACTGGCTCGAAAGCAAGTGTAGGGTAGAGTGGTTTAAGATTGCGCGGTCGATAAGAATGCGCGAGCGTTCTTCTGCAGAACAGGAGTGAAGTTCACAGCTAACGTCAGTTGTGTTTTGAAGTGTCAGGGGCATGCGTTATTACTCCGCAAAAATATTTAACTTTGCAAGGATATCTATGGAATTAGGTAAGTTTGAAGTTTTTTGCCTACTCTGATGTAATTTTCTTTCACTTTGATCGTAGTGTCACTTATTATCAAGAACTATTTAACAAATTTTTTATATTGTCGGCGCGAGTAAATTCAATTGAGGAGAAGCTTTGACCATTTTGATTCCGATAGATTTAGAAAGATGACGTCCCAATGACGGTTCGTTAAAAACGAGCTATCGTGTAAGATTGCGCGGTGGGGGGTTGTTTAATATTGCGCGCGCAATCTTAGACACCCAATTTTAAAATTAGTTTAAAATATTAAAAATAACTAAACTATGTTACTCCTACTACAGAATGTCAACATCTAGAAGAGAAAGAACATCTAATCGGAACATTTGTTCCTTCTTAATAAAAGAAGAACGAAAACGTATCGCAGATGGCGCGAATAAAGGATCGGCTAATCTCTTAGTATGGTGGAATCTACACTACGAGTGCGATTAAATAGACCCACTACAGTGACTAGCTTGGGCAGATATAACACTACGTTTTCTAAAGAAGTGAAGAAAGAGTTTTGTTATTATTTAACTAAGTTAGATGACATGATGTATGGTATGACTGCGGAAGATCTGAGTCTCTTAGCCTATGAGTATGCTGAAAAGAATAATATTCCTCACAAATTCAACACAGAGACCAAAATAGCTGGCAAGGAATGGTTAAGAGGCTTCATGAAGCGTCATCCAGAAATATCACTGAGACGTCCCACTTCAACTAGCATTGAGGCATATAAAAGCCCTATGGGCTTTAATATTGCAAAGGTTTTTTGTCAACCTCACTGTTCTTATGAACAATTTCCCCCCGAATGCTATATACAACATGGATGAGACCAGTATTTCTACTGTAACAAACCAGCCTCCAAAAGTTATTTCTACTAAATATAAACGTGCAGTGAACAAAATATCGAGTGCAGAATGAGGAACCAACGTCACGATTGTAAGTGCCATGAATCCTGTTGGTCACTTTGTTCCACCTGCATTCATTTTTGGAAGGAAGAGGAAGATGGTTTATTCAGAAGCTATCGTTGAACATTGGATTGAATGTCTTCAGTGCAAGGAATGGTGGCATGAGAAATGCACCGCCTATTTGCAGTGGTGGAGCGTTTACTTGCGATTTTTGCCTTGATTGACTGTTTAAAATAGCGCGCATTCTTACAAACCCCTGCGCACTCTTGTCGACTTTAGTGCGCAATCTTATCCACCCGCTAGTGTAAGAATGCGCATTTCCAATTTTTCGTTTTTCCGTTCATAGTGATAAAAGTATTAAGATTTCATTAACAATACTCGCCAATTATGTTGCCTAATGATTAAGGTCTAAGAATATATAAAGTTGATTTCTCTAAGATTTTTTATTATTTTTTTATTGCTGCTCAATCGTTAAGTGCGCGATCTTAAACCACCCTACCCTAGCCATCCATGAAGCCGCGGATCGACATAACTGGCGACACATTGTCCATAAGATGGCGGGTCGGGGGCATCACGATACTCAGCACTGAGCTACCGACTAGAGGAGGAGGAGGATTCTTTCACCCAGACTGCAGGGTTAAAGCAGGTCTAGCCTGGAAATCACTGGCTCTCAAGAAGCTACCGGAACACACTGTTAGATGCTAAGCGACAGGTTTCAACTTGAAGGTTGCTAGCCAGGCGAGCACTATAGAATCCCCTTCTACCTCGACGACCTCGTTGGCGTAATGGTTACCATGCCGGACTGCCAATCAGAAGGTTCCGGGCTTGATTCCCGGCACGGCCAACATCTTTGTGCTGAACTAAATTTGTTGGCTGTCGGTCTGGGTGTTAAATATGTATCTATATAAAATATGTATGTATGTATGTGTAGTATATCAGTTGTGTTAGCAACCATAATACGAACTAGAAATGGTTCAGTATGGGGTTAACCAGCCGTGAGTGAAATATGTTCTAATATTTATTTATTTATTTACCATTCTACGTCCATCGTCCAAAATAACATGCTAATAAACTATGAACCTTTTTACCTGGATGATCAAATCCCAAGATAAAATGCAGCGCATGATGCAATACACTCTATCTACTCCTGCGCAAGCCGAATTTAATTATACGTTAGAAAATAGATGATGCAACGAAAGGTGCTTTTTACAGTGCGACTGATTTTATCAAGGTAGTTTAGTAAGGGAGAGGTCCATATCTGTTTTTTAAGGGTTCCGTACCTAAAAGGAAAGCACGAGACCCTATTACTAAGACTCCGCTGTCTATCTGTCTCCAGGCTGTATCTCAGAAACCGTAATAGCTAGAAAGCTGAAACCTTTACAAGATATGTATTTCCCGTGCCGCTATAACAACAAATACCTACTTAAAATAAAAAATAAAAATATTAAGGGGATGGGTCCCCATAGAATGTATTGTTTTCGTATCTTTTTGCTATATAATCATTAGCTGTTAGACACAAAAAAATCGTGCCGCTATGGCACGAAAACATTCTTTTCAGCTTTTTAGCTATTACGGTTTCTGAGATACAGCCTGGAGGCAGATAGACAGACAGCGGAGGCTTAGTAATAGGGTCCCATTTTTATCTTTTAGGTATGGCACCCTAAAACAGTTTTTTCTACTATAATATCAGATTTATTTCCAAAAGTTGCAGACAAAAGTAGTTTATTCAGACACTTCTAAAGAGTCACTAAGCCCTTTATATCAGAGAGCATGTTTATTGCATAACAAGTCATCTCCTCAGGTAAAAAGCTAGCAAAGGTTGGCGAGACAGGTAACAAGCCAGTAATCACCAACTTTCCGACGTAACACCACTAGAAAAATAACTGTAGTAGAACGTATGGACCATGTGTTCTACGTGAATACTACGAGTACTAGAAAATGGTATAAAATTTAGAAACAAGCATAATATTTATAAAATTAAGCATTAGCATTAGTGTACATATATAATTAAGCATTGTTCAAAAATTTGTCCAAGAATGTGTTTATTAGGGTTCCGTACCTTCACGGTAAAAACGGGGCCATATTACTAAGTCTACGCTAAGTCTGGCTGTATTGCAAAAACAATAGAAGTTTGTTTCAAAAAAACTTTCATAAATTATGTGTTTTCTGTGCCACTATAACATCAAATACTAATAAAAAAAGGAGCCGCCATACAATAATCGTATTTTTTTGCATATTGCTCAATATTATTAACGGTAATAAATAGGTAAACGCTTATTTTTTACATACAAAATGAACATTTCAACAGCAGGGGCTCCCATACAAAAACCTTTTTTCTGTAATATTTTTATGATAATGATACGTAAAAACCCGAATCTCACATGGCATTTTTTTACTTTTTTTTACAAAGCGATTCTAAAAACGTGTCTTGAAAATTCTTAAAAAGTGATGTTCTAGATCAATTAAGGGTTGCTCATCTCCAGTAAATAATTGCAATGCCTTATGGGTAATTATGTATATAACCGTAAAGTGACAAAATATTGCAATAAATTCTTTGAGTTTGAATTTGAATTTACATTTTTAATGTGCTATTATATATGTATCATTGTATTGATTAGAGAATTCGAATAATTTCGTCACATACGCGTGCGACTCAAAAACGTTGGTTAATTAAATAGTTACCCACTTTTTAGTTTCGTCATCGATGTTTTGCAAATGAATTGACTATTAAGATAAGTCTTTTGTTTATCACCAAACAAAGTCAGAGTCGGATCTAGAACTTTTTCGAGGGGGAGACAAACACTTAAAAGTGACACATACACAACATTTTCATTACCAAACATTCTATATCTTACTTTTGACGTGACAACGTCTTAAATTAGATTGCGGCTGGGAGTCACTTATGAAAAAGTGTAACGCCCGGTAACGTTACGATGAGTCACCGAACGAGAGAGAGGCCCGCCGAATGCCTTGCGTCTCTCTCCCACTCAACTATGATCGGTCTGCCGCGCGCGCAGCACGCGGCAGACGTTGTCACGTAAAATCTTCGCCCGTAAAACCGACTTTACAGGCAACCATTTTTTTTCTTAATTTGTATAATATAATACTGTCCCTTGTCAGGCCTCTGGCACCGAAGCTACGGACCGGATCTGATAGGGGACCTAAGGCATTGTATCGTCCGGCATTTAATGGTCCCTTACATTATGAGGCCCTTATAAGGCATTATTGTTTTCGAGTGCTGTAATAATTTAAATTGGAAGCGAGTATGGCTTGGTGAAAAAGCATCTGTTTCCAATCAGACGGCCCCTTGTTCAATCCCGGCTCTACAGCAATGACTTTATACCATACCTACAACAACAGGTAACTTTTATCCTAGTCTAAAACATATTCGTCCCCCGAAGTTTGGGTTTGGCCCTAGATCCGTCACTGGACAAAAGTTTCCAATACACATTATCTGTGAATAAGTATTACATGCGACATATTTTTTAAGTTTTACAAACCTTTGACATATTTCGTTCTACTTATTTGTTTATTGCTTAACTTGTGTTGCTTCCAGAACTCTCAAGAATGGAGTTTAAATTGTGCGCTGGTGAGTACATTGTGTTTACCGTGAGTGGATGACGTTATTATCAAAGATCATTGTTATTTCTTATCTAAAGAAGTTGCGCATACGTAAGAACGTGGTCGCTGTTTGTGTATTTGTATTTTTATATTATAAGTTATATACGATCGAGACATCAGTTTTTAAAGGAATAGTACCTAGATATTAAAGTGAAATAGATCCTCGAGTTTTCATTAAAACTTTAATTGGAACGATGACAAATATATTTCGGTAAATTTATAACACAAAATTGATCTTTAGATACGTGTAATTTTTTTTCATTTCAATAGGTATGTAATTCTTTACTTTTTTTAATACAAAGTACAGTACTTTGACCAGTATGGCGCGTAACCACACGAATCAGTCATGGCACTCGGGCCAAAAGGCAGAGCTTGACTAGTTTGAAATTACTGGCTCTTAAAATTGCTGACGGGGCATACCTGTAACAATAGCCTTAAGTCATACATGTGTTGCAAGATAATAAATAAACTATAAACCTTTGAGAATAGAATAGAATAGAATATTTTTATTCATCATATAAGGTATCCTATTACAAATAAAATTATTATTAATAACACGACACAGTACGGACTTATCACGAAAAAAACCCTAGGTATAATATACATAAGTGGTTGGAGACAGATTTTTCAACTAAAGGGTTGTGGATTCACTAAAAACTGCTTTACCACTATGCTATGCTTTCCTCACGATGTTTTCTTGCACCGAAACCTCGAGTTCAATGGCGGTGATCAAATCCACGTCGAAAATAAAATGGCCGCACGTCCGACTAAGCTGTCTTAGCTTTGTGGCGTCTCTGTCGCACTTCATCGCCCGCTACCAATCAGAGCGCTTATCCTGAATCGCGCAAACGGTATTTTCAACGCGCGTACGACTGGTCCAAGCTACAATGCATAACCGTCGGACGGCCGTCTCCGGACACAACATCTGTCCCGGGGGATATCCCTTTGCTAGATGGAGGCAGACAGTTGTCGCTCCATATACTTATTTCTAAATTATTAGTGGTCTTACGTGTAACGCCTGTAGCTCGGCTAGCTAAGGTGATCTGACGCGATCATCAAAGCTAAGCAACGGTCGTTGCGGACGGTGTTTGGATTGGTGATCATGCACAAGATCGTTATTCAAGTGGAATTTTCATCCGGGCGCTACCATGGGTCGGATAATGCGTTAAATTGTAGGTCTCGGCTTTTAGTCTTAGTACGAGCAAGCGTTAACGCTTAAATGGACAATGTTGTTTTTAAACAACATACTAAAATCACACATAAAATTGACCTTCATTGAATTTTTTTTTTTAATTTTGCGCAATTTAGTTTATAAACAACACTCACATTATTGCAAAAAAAAAGTATAATAAATTAATGTCTAGATATTTTTACTATTTTTTCCTAAGACTAATACATGCACATACTAGGCACACAAATATATTTTTTTAAACGTGAAACAAAAATCGTCCATTTAGGTCCAAGGGTTAAGCCAAGTCAGAGGCTTGAAAACTCTCAACACCAGAGCTTGGCCACATAAATCATACGAAGAAGAAGATGTGGTTTTACATCTCCGGAAAAATCTAGTAGCCATACTTCAAATACAGAGGAAAGTGATAAAATAATTTTAAAACTGGAACCAAGCAGTTAATCATACTTTTAACTGTGTAACGGTCAAATCCGGCGCATTCCGGTCTGAGGGCGTCTTATCAGGGTAGGTTCAAGCCCATACCGACCTATTTACAGGTCGCTCGCTTTCTGAATTATCGATAGGTACATAGTTATATATAGGTCGGTACAAACATCTTGTGACATGCTCAGTGGTCTAACTTCTCCAGAACGTTTCAATTTAAACCGCCGCGTTTATTCCATCAGGCGTTAGGGAATTTGGATACACGTATCAGCAATGAGTGAATCTCGAGAAGAAGAAGAGTGAATCTTGTTAAAAACTGGCAACTCAACATGTAAGTGCACACCAGTAAAAGTAAAAAAATATTACAAGTTGTTTTTGGCGATTTGAATTTTGCCGTTGCCGTCTTAGAAATTCCCGCCACAGACACAGATAATCGCGTTCGGATATTTTTTACTTTAATTTTACAATTTTGTCACTTTAAAACTTCTGGAACAAGAAGAAGATTATGTCCTGTTATTCTAATAATAAATATTTCAGGATGTTATATGAATAACCTGTAAAAAGACCAAAAAGATTGTTATCCATTGTTGTTATCTCTTGTCATGTTTAAGAGAAGCAATAAATAGTATCAGCTTTAGTCAGTGTTTTTCACTAGTGCTTAGAGATAAACTGTGACACCTTGTAAATATAGTTATATTAAAGTTATATTATGATAATAAATAAAAAAACTATAAAAAGAAATGATTTAGAATATAAATCAAATTCAATTTTTGTTTCTTAAAATATAAATTACATTTACGTGTATCCGAACGAACGTGACAGCTGCCAAAGTATTTGTGAATTTCATCTGTCAGACGTCAATGTCACCGACACAGCTGACGTTAGCGGCGGTTGCGCGAAAATAATTAGCGATATCGCAGGAATCCAAACAATAACAAAATGTTCGCTATGATACGTAAACGTAACTGAATAGTGAGGGATAAGATTATTTTGCATAAATTAGAGCTTGTTTCTAGTCACTGATATGTTGTTTAAGTGGTAGAAATATTTATAAATATGGACGAAAACGACCCAAGGCAGCCGCTGCTTGGTGAGCTAATAATTTAATTTATGTTAAATACTTATATAATTTAAACATAGCACGACTAGTTTCACTTTATTGACGAACTAGCCCAGCTGCTCTGTTATCTTTGTGGCCTTTGTGAGAAGTTTGACCTAATTAAAGCTAAGTTTGGTTTATTGTGTGCAAAATGTGGACTCTCTAGGTTTGTTTATTGAAATTCAAATAGTTGTGAAAACCACCGAATTGGGAACACAAGTATAAAATATAGTAATAGTTAAAGTAGTATCTAGTAAAAATAACAGACGGGATATTGATTATACTTAATGGAAAATAACATGTTATTATAAAGAATACTAATCCATTGCATTGTATAATTACTGTAGTAGCAAAGCCTATTAGATAACTGCTATTAGAAACTTAAGTTGGCATTGAAGTATAATCAAGCTATTTCATAATACAGTGTAAACTCTTTATTACGATACTGAAGGGACTGTGCATTTTATGGCGTTATAGAGAATGATTGTTAAATGGAGAGAATGTATCATTATATGAAACCAACTAAAGCCAATTGATTTCGACGCTTTAGAGAGTTTGTCGTTAAATCGAGTGATGTTACATGGAGTTTACACTGTATACATTTGGAGGATTATGTTAGTGTAATTTATAATCCTAACTTATTACCAGAGGTAGGAATTAGGTAGAGTTATTCATGTTCTTACACTGATTTCATACCGCGAAGAATAAAGTGGATATATTCTCACAAAAGCTATACAGTAATGTCGGAAGGGAACACTTCAAATCTTACTGGTAATCAATCGGACAAGGAAAATGATTCTGATGGGCCGTTTGAATAAGCAAAACCTCACGAGTCTAGGCTACAAGCAAAAGTATTTGCTCGAATTTATAAAAAAGGTGAAATATGCGTATGAGAATTTGCTTAAGACTATCACTAATTTGTTTTGTGAATTAATGTAAACTAATAAAAATTGTATGTTAATTATCTTTGTTTTATTTGGCTATCTCTAACTTTCTTATTATTATTTAGTTGTAATATTCTTGGCCACACGGGATTGTCCATTAGAAATCCCGGGAAGGTCTATATTTCGATGCAAGTACATAAATAACCCTATCTACCTAATTCTGACCTCTGCTTATAACATCATATTGAATAAATGTCATGCAAGCATACCTGGTTAATTAAAACTTATTGCATTAATTGGTAGGTATATAACTATAGTATTCACTGACATCAAGTTTGTTTTGAATTTAACACATCATCTAATTTATCATTTTTGTATGTTTTAATGATATGATATACATTTTAAATAAATTGAGAATGGTTTTGAATAAACAGTGCCATGCAAGACAAGGGCAATATAAAATAATGAAAGTAGGTGAGGTAATTGTATTAAAAAACCACACAAAATTTATGAGTCAAATAAACAGACTAATAAAGTGTTTGGCTAGTAGCTAAAGTAAGTAACTTAATCTAATAAAATAAATTGATAAGTGTGGGATGGTTGATGACATATATTTTCGGATATTGTGGTCCTCAAACATATCGGCTTCCTCACAATTTTTCTTTCACCATAAAGCAAGTACAAAACTACAAATCCACACAACTTCAAATCAAATCAATCAAATCGAATATATATTTATTGAAGTAAATAAATTTACAGTAACATTTTAAAAGGTAGCCCTGGCTTCTGAGCTAGTATTCACTGTGTTGCAGAAGCCAGTGCCTTCTCAATTATACAAACAGATTTAAGAAACAAGTCATTGGTGTAGGGTCGGGATCAAACCAGGGGCCGTCTGATTGAAAAACACATATTTTCCCACCAAGCCATACTCAATATAACATCAATCATACTCAAGCATATACTCGTATAGTTGTAAGTGCGATAATAAACTATTATTAAATTATCCGAAAGGGCAAATTCCATCCATCTTGTAATCTATAATAAACCCAGACATAACATCTCTGTATCTATGTTCATTAATTACATGTGTTAAATGATGTATCTTACAGTATCACAAAACTGAGTACTCAATATGGAACTATTATAATATTAACTTTCACCTTTTTGCGATAGATTTAAAGTTCAAATTCTGTAGTAAAAAGTTATATAAGAATGTTTTTTTGAAGTAGGATTTTAATCTGAATTATCATGTAGGTTGTATAAAGATAATAATCAATGGATTAAACTGTAATACCGAGTTAAATCTTATTGTTTTATATTAATTATCTGTAAAAGATAAAAGATTTAATGAGTTGAGACTTTTACTCAGTTAATTTTATAACCAACCTCATAAAAAGGAGAAGGTTCTTAATTCTGTTCAACTGTTTGTTTTTTGTGTTGGTTACATCAGTGTCGTAACGCTGTGTTTAGTGAAATTATTTTGAATAAAAAAATATTGGAAAGCCAGTGCCCTATATCAATGTTATCGAAATTGGTTCAGTATTTTTTAGGGTTCCATACCTAAAAGGTAAAACTGGGACCCTATTACCAAGTCTCCACTGTATGTCTCCAGGCTGTATCTCAGACACCGTAATAGCTAGAAAGCTGAAACTTTTACAAGATATGTATTTCCCATGCCGCTATAACTACAAATACCAAAAATAAAAAAAAATAAAAAATGTGAAGGGGTACCTCCATACAATAAACTTTATTTTCGTATTTTTTGCTATATATTAATTACGGTAGCTGCTAGACACTTGAAATTTTCACATAATTTACTCGTGTATCTTCTTCTTCTTCCTTGCCTTATCCCACTAGGTGGGGTCGGCAGCAAATTTTCCTCTTTCACTCTCCTCTATCAGCCATCGGCTCTACACTCACTCCTTTCTCTCTCATGTCCTCATTTACACACTCCATCCACGTCTTCTTTGGTCGGCCTCTTGCCCTTCTTCCTTGCACTACCATTTCCATACATCTCCTCTCTACGCATCACATGCCCATACCACACTAACCTCCCACTCATAATTTACTTGTATATGTAAATGTATATTACCTATCAAATAAAAGTATAAAATGTATGTAAAATAAATATTTAAGGGGGCTCCCATACAACAATGGTACGGAACCCTTCATGCGCGAGCCCAACTCGCACTTGTCCAATTATTTTAATTGAGGTTTGAGGTTTTAATTATTTTTAATTACTCACTTACATCCATTGACTAAAATGAGGTTGCCTGTGTTTGATGATTGCATCAAAAATGTTTATCTTGTCAAAAATGATGAAGTATCAGTTATAATCAAATAAGTGTACCACGAAATTTGTAAGTATAAAGTATTTTTGATAATAAAAATACCATAGGTTCATAAAGAAATAAATTTTATGACACATATCACACATGGCTGGTTAGTACCATACTAAACTATTTACAGTTAGTATAATGGTTGCTAACACAACTGATATACCACAAACACATACTTACACTTAGTACATAAATACTTTATATTGATACATATTTATTGCCCAGACCGTCAGCCAACAAATTTGGTTCATCACAAAGATCTTGGCCGTGCCAAGAATCGAACCGGGACCCTCTGGTTGGCAGTCCGGCATGGTTACCATTATGCCAAGGATGTATTTGTTTGTGGTCAGACATGAGTTTGTTTGATTGGTGCATGTTATCAGACAGGTGTTATGGTGATAACTCATCGAGGGGTGTTGCAGTAAGCATTTGTTACAAGTGTAACTTATAAATTAACTACCTGTTGCCCTCGGCTCCGCTTACATGTTGGTCGTTTTTGTAACCTGTCCCTCTCCTATATTCTTAGTATACACCTTTCAATTTTCATACTCCTTAAATTAAAAAACACAAAACTTTCACATTGAACTTTCAAGCCCTAATAGCGTCCCACTTAATGCACCCCTGGCAAATATATTCATAATTTTATTTTACCAATTTAATAAACTACTAACACAATAACTTTTAAGACTTAAACTTGATAAAAATACAGAAATTTCAACCCCTGTTACAAACCCTTATCGAATGAATGAGTCAGGACAAAGAGTCTTATAAAGGGTCTTATATATTGTGTGTCGCGAGTTTTTTTTTCACCAATGAAATCCTTTGTTTACATACTTAAAGAAATAAAAACAAAACGACACCTATAAATAGTTTTGGGCATTCTATCTTTGTCTATGGCCTCTACGGTATGGCCGTAATTTCGCCAATGTCACGTTACAAGAGAGTCAAACGCAGATTGGATTGGCCGGTGAATGGAGCAAACAAGGCATTAAGAAAATGCTCAGTGTTGGAATGACTGACTGAGCTTATTTTAGAGTTAGTCCAATACCTGAAACAACACAAGGGACAAATACAAAACAGCACAAGGGTTAGTAAAAGCAACAAACAGTTAGTATATTAAAGCTTAATTTTATTAGCGACAAGAAATTTATACAATATATATACAAAAGGGGCAGGAGACAAGAGAAGTTGCAGGGGCGAGGAATATCTTTTGGAAGTTTATCATATAAGGAGCAGTGCAGCTTCGGGCAGTTAAAGAAAATGTGATCAGTGGAACCTATGTCTATTCCACATTCACATAGCGAATGGTCACGAACCTTAATTTTGGCAAGGAACACAGGTGTACAAGCATGACCCAGACGTAGGCGGCATATAGTGGAGGAGCATTGTTTGCTTATATTTTTAAATTTAGCAAACCATGGTCTCTTAGAGATTACTGGTTGGATTTGTTTATAGAATCTACCCTTTGAAGATGGAGAACCCTGCCAGATACTTTGCCAAGTATGAAAAAGTTGAGATTGGCAGAAATTGACAAGGTCTTGACTATAGATATGGTAGTGATCTCTATTACCCGTAGTTGTAGCTTGCTTAGCCCATGTGTCAGCATTTTCATTACCAGGAATACCTACATGGCCCGGGATCCAGGCGAGGGTTACATGGAGGCCTTGAGAGTGACATTCATACAACTTTTCTTTGATATGCAGGAGAGTGGGAAGTTTCAATTTAGAACGAAAAGGGTTTGAATTAAGAGCTTGAAGACAACTTAGGGAGTCTGAAAATATGAGAGCTTTATTAATTTTGTGGGAGTTTACATATGAGATGGCCTCAAGAATAGCTGTAGCTTCTCCTGTGAATACGGAAGTAACTGATGGGCATTTTTGACTTAGGATTATATTGTATTTAGGAATCCAGACAGCAACTCCAATATCACTGTTCTCGCTGTATTTCGACGCGTCAGTGAATAATGTCAGCCAATCTTGCCAAGATGATTCAATATGGTGGGCAAATATAGAAGCAGGTTCTACTGATTGTTTATCAATACCAAAGTCTAGGATGATTGAAGGTTGGAAGATCAGGGCATTATAGTTTGTGAGATATAAGGGGTTATTGGGAAATTGGACTACAGCTGGGTGGAGGTGGTACCAGTATTTGGTGAAGCTATGGACAATGGAAGGAATCTTGCTGTCAATAGGTCTTTGATTTTCAAGATATATAAGATTATGAAGTTTTTCAAGAATGTAGAAAAGAGGATGATTTGAATTTTGAATAATTCTGACAAAAAATCGGTCGGATAGATATTGCCTGCGTAGATGGAGAGGAGGCTCTCCGCATTCTACTTGCATGGCGTTTATAGGTGAACTTTTCATAGCGCCTAGAATTATTCGGATACATTTGGATTGAATTTTGGTTAGTTTTTCAAGGGCTGACTTTGATCCGGAGGAGAATAGGAAAGAGCCATAGTCCAAGTGACTCCTAACTATAGAATTATATAGGAGTTTTTGGGAGAAAGGATGAGATCCCCACCACACACCTGAGAGAGAACGAAGTATGTTGATATTTTTCTCACATTTTTTGGCAATATAATTAAAGTGGTCAACACCGGAGAGTTTACAGTCAAGCCAGACTCCCAAATATTTGAAGGAATTTTGTTGGGGGATAACTTCATGGTCATAACATATGGAAACTGAGGGGATTATCCTTTTCTTTGTGAAGAGCACTGAGCAACTTTTAGAGGCAGATATACTTAATCCGTGGTCTAGCAACCATATGTTAAGATAAGCAAGGGCGTTATTTATGTTATCTTCAATTTGGGCAATATTTTTAGAGGCATAATATAGGGTCAGGTCGTCTGCATATTGTAATATATCACAATAGGGGGAGACTGCACAGTCTATATCGGCTGTATATAAGCTGTACAGTAGGGGACTAAGGACTGATCCTTGAGGAAGGCCTTTCCACAAAGTTCTGGAAGTAGAGAGAGTCGATGATTCCAAGGTTCTGATATTGACATACCTTTCCATTAGAAGGGAGCATATGAAGCGGACCATCTTCGGAGATATACTTAGCTGTAACAGTTTAGTTCTAAGTACAGGAAGCAGGACATTATCGTATGCTGAGGCAATGTCAAGGAATACAGCCAAAAGATATTCCTTTTTACGAAGAGACACTTGGATGTCTGTGGTAATGATGGTTAAGGGGTCTAAAGTGCTTGAATTTTTCCTAAAGCCAAATTGAGTTTTTGAAAGGATATTATTATTTTCTACAAACCATTCCAGTCTATTTTTAATGAGAATTTCTGTAATTTTACATGTAACACAGGAAAGGGCTATGGGACGGAATGAATTTGGGTCATTTGGGGATTTCTCTGGTTTGAGAAGGGGTAGGACTATTTGCGTTTTCCAGGATTCAGGGACTTCACCAGCATCGAAGAATTGATTAATTAATTTAAGAAGGCAGAGTTTTGCTTTCTGGCCAGCCCGAGTGATAAAAGAATAAGGGATGCCATCTACCCCAGGAGTAGAGTCACTCAAACCAGTAAGGGCTATATGAAATTCATCTAGGGAGAAAGGGGAATCAAAATGGACTGATGAGGGACATGGGTTTATATTTAAGAGAAGAGGAATCTGAGGAACATATGGGGGAGCTAGTTTGTCACTAAATGCTTCTAGCCAAGTGGCAGGGTCATTGGAGGATACATTAGAACAGGAATAGGAACCTCTGAATCTGCGAATTTGCTTCCAGACTATAGCCGAGGGTGTTGTTGGGGATAAACCTTCACAAAATCGTGTCCATCCTGCTTTCTTTTTAGTCCGCAAAACCCTTTTGTACTTGGCAGAGGCTTTTTGAAAGAGGATAAAATTTTCTTGAGTCATTGATCTATTGTATGCTCTTTCAGCTGCATTACGCTCTTTAACTGCTTTAGTGCAATCTAAGTCCCACCAAGGTGGAGAGGAGGATTTCTGGTTGGAGCCTTTAATGGGAATGCTAATATCAGCAGCAGATTGGATTGATTGGATGAATTTGGAATACATATCCATCTGGTTATTATTATTAATGGGGGGAAAACAAGAAAGTTTCTGGTCTAGGGAGGAAGAGTATAATTCCCAGTCAGCCACTGCAACCCTGTACTTTAAGAGTGGGGTAGGAGGGGGAGGAAGGGTAACCTGAAGAGATAAATTTATCTGAATAGGGAAGTGGTCGCTGCCATGGGTGAGTGGGAGAACTTTCCAGGAGAGAGATGGAAGGAGGGAAGGAGAACATAAGGTGAGGTCAACAACTGAATTAGGATTCTGACTGGGGTACGGACGGCGGGTAGGAGTGCCGTCATTAACTAAGCATAGGTTTAGGTCATTGATCAGGTCTAGTAGGAGATAGCCAAATGAGTTACAATCATGTGATCCCCAAAGGGTGTGGTGGGCATTAAAGTCTCCCATAATAATCACCGGAGGGAGAACAGAAGAAATTATAAGGCTTAAATCAGGAATATGATAAGGTTGAGGGTGGGGAATATATATACATATAAAGGAAATATTAGAAGAGCGAACAGCCACAGCATTAATTTCTGTGCTGATCGTAGGAAGAGTAACCTGTGAAAAGGTCAGGTTACGTTTTATAAATATAGCACAGCCAGCAGCACCATCCCGACGGTCATCCCGGAGGCAGGAGAATCCCGGAACTCTATAACGAGCTCCAGGAATAAACCATGTCTCCATGACAGCCACCAGGACAGAGCTACTTGAACGGGTAAGGTGGGATAGATCAGGAATCTTCTGGCGAAGACTCCTGCAGTTCCATTGCAGTAATGTCAGATGGTCCATTTTGGGATAACAAGGAGTTGAGTTGGCAAATCATTTGGGCAGCGTGGTTCGGTAACTGGTTAGGATTTTGGGAAATCATGTTAATGATTAAGGTGAGGAGTTGGGTGATTAGGTCACCTTGGGAGTTCCCAGAGGGTGAAGGAGGGAATGCATGGCCATTAGGGAGTGAGGGACGGTCTATATGTGTGATGGCATTATGGGCAGCCTTATCATAAGACTTACCTGGAGGGGATTTAGGGGAGGGGTTACGTATTATTGTTTTCCTATATGAGACAGATGCAGGGTTGGCTTGTGATGTTGAAGGGATGGGGCAGGGATTGGATGTTGTAGAGACAGGAATTGATCTAACTGCCTCGCTGTATTGCCTAACAGGTTTATATAGTAAGTTTGCCTCTTGGTATGACATGCCCTCGCGAGCCATCGCAGATTTTATTGATTTTTGTCGGGCATGTTCTGGGCATGACTTATCAGTTGCGAGGTGAGGACCAGAACAGAGCAAACATTTTGCCTCTACTTCTAGAATAGTACATTGTTCCCCCAAATGAGCCTGAGCACATTTATAACATTTAGGAGACGACCTGCATAGGGTTTTGATGTGGCCAAATTTACAGCAAGCCATGCATTGGATGGTGGGGAACTCGTATATTTCTACCTTCATAGAGGAATAAAAGGAGTAAATGTGGTCAGGAAGTTTCTGACCTCTAAATGTGAGGACAACAGTTTGTGTGGGTTCCCATGTTATCTCATTCTCTTTTTTAACTTTTCGGTTCAACCTTCTAGCTTTGATAACATAGGAGCAGCTATTAGGAATTTCCACCGAGTTAGCAAATTCCTCCATTGAGAGGTCCACGGGGACACCACGGACAACTCCCATCCTTGTTATATTGTAGGTTGGGATTGTAGCTTCGTATTTATGGGCAATGAGAACCGGAGATTTCACGAAGCTATTCGCAGCCTCAAAATTTTTAAACTGCACCGACATCTTATTTCTACCTACCTTTTTTATTCCATCTCTGCAAATATTTTGAATTTGGTTTCTATGAAGGAATTGACCGAATTTAATGGGGCGAAACGTTAAGCCTACCGTTGGGTCAGGCTCTTCCCTTGTTACATGCACTAAGAAGGGGCCTGTGTCCGTTTTTTCATAATCACGTATGCCTAAGACTGTCATGACCGGGTGAGTGTAAACAGTTTGCTTAGAAGGCTGCACTGCCTCCTCATAAGCTTGGACTTTTCCACGAGGACCGTCGCGACCTTCCTCCGGACGTGTGCGCTTATTGCGACCAGATGTTGTCGTTGTAGATATAGCCACCGGAGGAATGTCCGGCGGCACCTTAGGATCAGGGGAAATGGTGTCCATTTCCCCTGATTTTAACAAAAAACACTTACCAGACCAAGGTTAGTAACACAAAACACAACAAAATAAGCTCAGAATAGGAGAGAACACGTAAATTTTGTAAAAAACCGAAGCGCAATCACGACAACACGTGTGTCACCTTGACCGCGCTAAAGCGAATCCCAGTTTTGGGCATATTATGCGCAAATGTAACTTTAAATTGATATCTCTGACTGCTATAAATGCCAAGTCATACAGAGTCAGAATACTGCTTACAATTTATTTCCTAGAGGCTTATATTTTCAAATATTTAGACACCTGAGATTTCCTTTAAACTGACTTTAAATCCTCTTTCTTAAGCCTTTAACATTGTAGTTGAGATTAGCTTGAAACAATATTTAAATTACTTTAAGGTTGGTTTATACGGTAGAATATGCTACGTTCAAAATTATATTGGGAAAATTTATTTCATTTCATTTTCATTTAATTTATTTATTTCAGATTGTCATCCATAGTATACATAATTACAACAAATAAATTTAATAATTTATTAGCGTTGTATTAAATATTAGTATATTTTAATGTCGTTTAGTTTTTTTGTAACATTTATTTATTGGGAAAAACAGTGTTTGGGACTGGCAATGTGTGTGTGGCAACACCAGAGACGATTTGAGGAAAGAAAACGGAGTAGTGATTTGTTACTCTATTCTTGGAAATAAATTAAAATTGAGATAAATGTGAAAAGAGTGCGTTTGTTTTCAATTCATAACTTCTAACAAATGTCAACAAACTAGTCTCTCGAAACATGTTTGATTTACCTGACGATGTTATCTTTCACCGTATTACCGAGCGAAAATTCCACACAAAACTTCAAAATAGGTCAGTGATGCTGGACGGGATTCGAACGAGTCTCTTATTTGTCAGGTCAATGATATCTCGGACAAAACTCACATTATGCCACATTCGCTCATACAACCAGTATGTTAACTGGTTATTAATAGCTGACCATTATATAACGCATGTATATCTTCTTTCTTATATAAAATTTCCATGTCACAATGTTAGTTACCGTACTCCTTCGAAACGTCTTGGCTGATTTTTACCAAATTTTATATACGTATTCAGTAGGTCTGAGAATCGGCTACTATCTATTTGTCATACTCCTAAGTGAGGCAAATTAAATAAAATTTAAAATTCCCTGTTCCCCGATAACTATAATCTAGCGGTTTTCAAGGCAAGAGTGAACCAGTTTCTTCTGGGCTAGCGCGCTTCACCTTAGATCGCATTATCGCTTACCATCGGATGAATTGCGATCAAGCGCAAGCATATTATGAGTAAAAAAAAAATGCAGCGGTTGCCGGGGCAGCTAATCTTATATATAAAATTTCCGTGTCACAGTGTTTGTTACCGTACTCCTCCGAAACGGCTTGACCGATTTTTTCCAAATTTTATATGCGTATTCAGTAGGTCTGAGAATCGGCTAATTATAGTCGCAATTTTAATTTATTGCTAATTATTGTCTGTAATTATTTGACAGTCACAGTTATCTGTTAACTCAAAATGATTCTAACAGATGTCGATACCTTTCGACTGGGTTGAGTAAGTAATCAATAGATGGCGCTGCTATGGTAAATCTAAGAACGTGTCATATAAGCTACACTATCTATTTTTCATACCCCTAAGTGGGGCAAAACAACGTTTGCCGGGTCAGCTAGTAGTATATGTAATAGTAGATTAGCATTAGTGAAACATCTACTTTACAATTCAAAGATAGTCTTAACTTTGTTTACTGACTTAGTTCTTTACTGTGTCTGCTATTCTTTATCTTTGCCGTATGTACTTAATTTTATTGCGACTCGAGACGCGATCAGGAAAGGCCGTGTTCTTTTTTTTTTCTTGTAAAAATCGTGGTAAAATAATGCATTATAATTTTAACTTTAGTTTGTAGTGATCGTGTTTTGTTATTTAGTGCTGTGAAATAATGATTGTTCCCAGCGAAGGTAATGTCCATTTTGATATTAATAATAAAGTCAGTCAAATTAATTTATTGCATCATTATGGTATACATAAGGTCTTAAAAGTTATTTATTTGGTATCACATAATGGACCCTTCTCGGGTATCGCAAAAACATATTATTATGAGGAGTGAGCCGGCTTATTTAATTATAATATAAGTAGTAATCTTTCAACGTCGTATAGTTTTAAAATCATTAATTTTATAGTAACATTTCTGACATACGAAGCTTTTTAATTTAATTTGAAAGGCACTATCTCTCTCTATTTCTTAATAACAAAGATATATAGGTACAAAGATATATTAATACGTTGCATTATACGGCATTTCCGACTATTGTTGATATGTTGTTTCTTTAAATTTTTAAGTTTTGAAAATACGTCTGATCTAAATAAATATTTGAAAAAATATTAAAAAATCGAATAAGGCTCGGTGAGAATTCGCCTGCTTTTCAAACAGACGGCCCGTGATTCGATCCCGGCCAATGACTGGCCATTGACTTGCTTATCATCTTATGTGTGAATTTGCACTCGCTTTACGGTGAAGGAAAACAACGTGAGGAAACCGGCATGTTTGAGGACCACAATTATCATATTTTATGACGAGCTCGTTGGCGTAAAGGTTACCATGCCAGACTGCCAGAATCAGAAGGTTCCAGGTTCGATTCTTGGCTTAATAAACATATATGTATAAACATCTTTGTTCTTAATAAAAATTGTTGGCTGTGGGTCTGGGTGTTAAATATGCACATATCTATATAAAATATGTATATAATGTATGTATGTATATGTAGTATATCAGTTGTGTTAGCTACCATAACACAAACTAGAAATGGTTTAGTGTGGAGGTATTTATTTATGTCAAATGTCCAGCTGTAAGGAATTAAAAAAAATGTTCCAGGTGGTCCGCCCCGCAGCAGGCTCCGGCGCGCAGCTGGGCGGCTCTGCAGCATCGACTCCTGGAGACGGAGGCTTCCCATCACCATCTGGCTGCCCAAGTACACCTGCGAGTGCCTCGCAAGGGATGCCATAGCAGGTAACATACAGTCTAAGGCAGTGGTCCCACCGGCGACGATGAACGAGAAACGAGTAGAACTAGAAACTATAAACGAGTTGGCGATCAGCGGGAAGCGAGTGAATGAATGAATGAATGTTATATATTTTCCAATAACTCACAAAGATTTTACATTTCACTTATAATACTAATCTTAAAATTGTAATCGTCAAAAGATGTCATTACAATAAATACAATATTTCTGTGTATAGTTTCGATAGTTTTGTCGCCGGGCTATAAGCGAGTGTGTAAGTGCGACGAGCGATTGCTCGCGCCACTCGCCTCGTGCGCCATTCAATGCCGCACTGTATAGAAATGATGAAGCGGGCGAGTATCGCTGAACGAGTATTGCTTAAGCGATAAAACTAGTAAAGCGAGTCGTCGCCGGCAGTGTGAACAGTCAGCGATCAACTATTTGTATGTGCATCTCTTTTATTTACACGGAATGTTATATCTATTGAACGTTTCTTGAGCGAGAACATGGTCGGTAGTTAACCGTTTACTCGCCGTTGGTGGGGCCACTGCCTTAGTATTCTTCTTCTTCTTCTTTACCATTTCCCACTAGGTGGGGTCGGCACAGCCTGTTTTTCCATACAGTCTTAGTATTATCCTACTAATATAATAAATGCGAAAGTTTGTTTGTGTATGTTTGTTACTTCATCATGCACAAACGGCTGAACCGATTTTGATGAAATTTCTAGATAAGACCCTGGATTATCGCATAGGCTAGTTTTTATCTCGGATTAAGTTTGTCAGTTCACTGTATAGGCTATGGAAGTAAGAATCGTAGTCTGAGATCTGTCTGATGCTTTGCATCACAGACCCCTCGATACATAGTATTTTAATTTGGTAAAATTTAGTCATATAAAATATTTTTCTCTCTATTTGATAAAAAAAAATCGAATAAAAAAATATTTTAGTCGAATTACTAGAAGTTGTCAAAACAAAAGATGGTTTAATCGATGACCAAAGCTAAAAAGGGTTTTCAGTAGTGAGTTTACCGTCAGCAAAATGTATACAAAAAACGTTTTGCTGACGCTACTAAATAACTGGAGCAGTTGTTAGTTACATACCTATTACTTGAGCATGTTTCAGATAACAAATGTAAGCGAAATTGAATACAAGAGTTATTTTTAAAAAATTTCACTACTTGTATTTTAATATTGAGGACACATTCCATTCCATATTTTAATATTTTCATATCGGAAGCACATACATATTTCAGATTGTATTACATTTATTCCCGTATTTTTGATGACCTCATAAAACTGGTTGTACTATTACTTGTACCAAAAAGTGGAAATCAAATGTAAATCTGTCAATAAACTAGATTTTGGTGCACATTTCATGAACCCTTTCATTAGTTTAGCTTGATGAGTAAAATACACACATTATGATAAATTTCAAATATAAGATGGCACAAAATATTTGATCCGAAAGTTATCTAAATACAGTGTAAACTCCATGTAACGTCACTCGATTTAACAACAAACTCTCTAAAGCGTCAAATTCAATTGGCTTTAGTTGATTTAGCTATTTCATACAATGATAAATTCTCTCCATTTCACGACCGCTCTCTATAACGTTATAAAATACACAGTCTCTTCAGTGTCGTTATATAGAGTTTACACTGTATTTAATTCATAATGTATTATTTGGGATTTATTTTAGTAGGTTTCAATAAAATGATGTCATAGATTTCCACGCAAAGATTGATTACATTATATTTATTGCTAACTGATAATGATTAAGTACCTTTTTGTTCGCACAAATAAGGTATAGGTTACCGATTTTCTAAATATTTAATTAATCATTGTAAAATTTGGGATTTATTTTAGTAGGTTTCAATAAAATTATGTCATACATACATTTCCACAAGATTTATTACTAGCTGCGTCTCGCGGTGTTAACTACGTTAATCCGGGGTCAAAAGATGTTAATCCGGGATAAAAAGTAGCCTATATGTTAATCCAAGGTCTAGCCTATCTACATAGTAAATCTCATCAAAATTAATCTAGCCGTTGGAGCTTGAAAGAGTAACGAAGATTCTGAAGTTATTTGAGTATCCCACGGGAACCACAATTGTTTTCGGGATAAAAAGTAGCCTATGTGTTAATCCAAGGTCTAACTTATATTCAAAGTAAATCTCATCAAAATCGATCTAGCCGTTGGAACGTGAAAGAGTAACATAGATTCTGAAGTAATTTGCGTATCCCACGGGAACAACAATTGTTTTGTATATTTTTCCAAATCCAAAGTCTAATCTTCACACAAAATTTCCACAAAATCGATTCAGCCGTTTGATCGTAAAGAAGTAAGAAACACAAACTTTCGCATTTATTATATTAGTAGCATATTTATTGGTAAGTGATTGTGATTAAGTACCTTTTTTGTTCGCACAAATGCGGTCGACGACCAATTTAGTTAAGTACGCGGCCAGACGAAGCTAATAAGTCGGCTGCAAAAAGTTGCGTGGTTAGTCCAGTATCCAGTAGTTATATAATGAGCTGTGAACTGTATGTATGTATATACATATATATAGCTAATCATACATATAGCTAATAGTACATTTAAGGCAAAAAAGGGCAAAACCATGATTTTACATTTTTAAGGTTCCGTACCTAAAAGGTAAAAACGGGAACCTATTACTAAGCCTTCGCTGTCTGTCTCCAGGCTGTATCTCAGAAACCGTAATAGCTGGAAAGCTGAAACTTTCGCAAGATATGTATTTCCCGTGCCGCTATAACCACAAATACTAAAAATAAAACATATTAAGGGGATCCTCATATACTCTAAACGTGTTTTTTTCGTATTTTTTTGCTATATATCTATCAATAACGGTAGGTACTAGACACTTAAAATTTTCACAAAATGCATAAAAGTATATCGGCTATCAAATTATAAAATTAAAATAAAATAAATATTTAAAGGGGGCTCTCATACAACAATGGTACGGAACCCTTCATGCGCGAGCCCAATTCGCACTTGGCCAATTTTGTGAGTTTTTTGTTTGCTAAGCTGATAAAACTAATTTTACAGAAAAAACAAAAGTATTCACTAAAATTGTCGACAAATATACACGTGTTTGTAATTGAATACACATTACTAACTTGTTTTCTAAGTGAATTTGTAATTAGACTATATGGTTGACGTAAACATACTATACGAACATATGTATATGTTGACATACTTTACAAGACTTAATGTATCTATGTACCAGTATGCCAACGTAGCGTCTGTAGCTCGGCTAAGGTGATCTGACGTGATCATCGAAGTTAAGCAACGGTCGATGCGAACAGTCTTTGGATGGGAGACCATGCACAAGGCTATCTTTTTTAAAGTGGCAAAAATATTTGAAATAAAAACTTAGTATGAATTAAATTTGGCGGCTGTCTGTCTGGGTGTTATATTTATAGTTATATCTACTAGCCGGGTCAGCTAGTATGTTTTGCCTCACTTATGGGTATGAAAATAGATAGTAGCCGATTCTTACCCCTACTGAATACACATATAAAATTTGGTAAAAATCAGTCAAGCCGTTTCAGAAGAGTACGGTAACTAACAATGTGACATGGAAATTATATATATAAGATGAAATATATTAGTTGTGTTCAACCATAATACAAACTAGATATGGTTTAGTTTTTTTATAGAGCTAACAAGCCATGTGTGAAATGTGGGGTATATTAAAAAAAATACTTCAAAGCATACTAATTGTAATTGTTCACGTATTTCAGGTATCACAGTGGGACTGACATCGATACCTCAAGGCATAGCGTACGCCATTTTAGCTGGCTTACCTCCACAGGTGGGTAGTTTTACAAAAAAAAATCGGTTCCATTCAGTTTTAAAGCGGACACAGCTTAGTTTGCCATACGTCCCACAGGGTGTGAGTTTGCATATCGACAATGCGTTTGAGGTTTTGATGATCGTGAGAAAACCAATGTTATAATTGTAGTTAAAAATCCGTCGCCAAGTGTTTCGATGATCATCTTCTTAGATGCATCATCTTCGGCCACAGTGTCACTGACTCGTGTGATTTCGTGAGCTACTAGCCATATGCAATAGCTCTTCATGATAAAATATCTGCAGTATTTATGTATGTAACTCAAGTCAGTAAAGAAAACATTTGTAAGTTTGTTTCCTCTCACTTTTCCTTTCACTCTCGAATGTTTATATATTTTTGACGCGAGGCACTCGTATATTTAATTGTAAACAGTCCGTTAATTTTCTTTCTATGAATCACAGACTTATTGTTACATGTAATAGATCAACCTCTTGTTGAAAATCGTACTCTCATCATACAATATGCGTATTTTCTCGGGTCACGAAATCGACTATCGTCATATCACTATCACTATGCGACTGCAGCGCGTTGTGGAATGTGTCGGCAACTAGGCTGCACGCTCTATTTGCAGCGCCATCTAGGTTTCATCGGTGGTAATAATGGCAAACTTCCGCGCCACGCTTACCTCAGTTAGCGACCCTCTCTAGTATTCATACCAGCATAAGCAAGCTAAAGTGGCAATGGGCCAGACATATCTGCCGAAGAACCGATGACCGTTATGGTAGACGAGTTCTAGAGTGGAGACCGCGACTCGGCAAACGTAGTGTAGGACGCCCTACAACCAGGTGGAGCGATGATCTGAAGAAGGTAGCGGGTAGTGGATGGCGAAGAGAAGCACAGGATAGGGCCAAGTGGCATGCCTTGGGAGAGGCCTATGTCCAGCAGTGGACGAACATAGGCTGATGATGATGATTCATACCAGAATAAAATATTTTCTAACTAATACTGTTTACTCACTTTCGTTCCAGGTAGGCCTGTACTCTAGTATATTCCCCGGCATAGTGTACGCATTATTCGGTAGCTGTAAGGATGTTACTGTTGGACCTACGGCGATATTAGCCGCCCTACTTGCGAAGTACGTCGCCCAGTCAGCCGACTTCGCTTACTTGGCGGCTTTCTTATCTGGCTGCGTTATATTGCTATTAGGCGTTTTGCAATTAGGTAAGTTTTTTATACAGAAATCCATATAATATAGGACATTGTTACCCTAAGTGTGAAAGTAACTTACTTAGTCCCGAAACGGGGTTTGACGCCCGGAACGAAGTGAAGGCGCCGATAGTTCGAGGGACTAAATAAGTCTTTAAACCGAGGTAAACACTGCGCTTTTCATTACGAATACTAGGAAAGTAAAAATAAATTCTTTATCAATGCTTAACTTTATTTCAATTTATCATAGTGGCTAGAAAGTCGTAATAAAATTGTTTTCATAATTTGACAACTGTCATTTGAAAGCGATTATCTATAGGGATGTTTCATCCCGCTCCTCAGGCAACTTCAGACCTACTTTCAGAGTATGAGTACTGAAAAAATACTTTTTCTCCTATTTGTGATCTAAGTCGCTAGGCTCTGGTGTCAAGGGACGTCACAGTTTGTCCTACGGCGATATTAGCCGCCCTACTTGCGAAGTACGTCGCTCAGTCAGCCGACTTCGCTTACTTGGCGGCTTTCTTATCCGGTTGCGTTATATTGCTATTAGGCTTCTTGCAATTAGGTATGTATTTTATACAAAAATCCATATAATATAGTACATTGTTACCCTAGGGGTGAAAGTAACTTACTTAGAGGACGAGACGGGGTTTGGCACCCGAAACGAAGTGAGAGTGCCGATAGTTCGAGGGACTAAATAAGTCTTTAACCCGAGGTAAACATTATCATTAAAGAGCGAGGTGCTTATTATTACAAATACTAGAAGTATAGAACTAGAAGTAAAAATAAATTCTTTATCAATGCTTAACTTTATTTCAATTTAACAACGTGGCGAAAAAAAAAATCGTAAAAAGGAACTAGTTTTTTTTTTAATAATTTGACAGCCGTCATTTGAAAGCGATTCTCCCGTAAGGATGCAATGTATTACATTAATCCCGCTCCTCAGGCAACTTCAGGCCAAGGCTCTTATTTCTCTAACGCATGAGCTAAGTCGCTAAGCTTTAGTGTCGCATACTTGGCGGCTTTCTTATCCGGTTGCGTTATATTGCTATTAGGCGTTTTGCAATAAGGGAAGTCTTTAAACCATATATCTGCATAATAAGACACTTCTCTTTCTCCGTATAAGCTAAGTCTCTAGGCTTTAGTGTCAGGGGATGTCACAGTTTGCTCTACGAAGTCAAAAAAATATCATATTTTGGCGTATGTGCTTGCAAATTGTACCAAAGGTCACAAGGGAGAGGAATCTGGTCTCGTGACACAGTCTAACGACTAGAACGAGATTCAGAAGCTTCGTTATTATTATCATGTAGGTACCTAATTTACGTCAATAAATATTTTTTTGTATTTGTACTTGTCTAAGTCGCATAGCATCATGAATAATTGTATGGAAAGATGTGTTTTTCTTTGACGCTCAAACGAAAGAACTACTAATTGGAATGTTATTTAAAAATAGCTTGCATAAAGGCACTGGCTACTTTTTTCCTCACCAATACTGGTAGCAATGCACAATGCAGCCTATTTGGCAGTGGTTTAATTCTAACCTCAAGCAATTTTGTTATTCTTTCACTTAAAAAACTTTATTCTTAAGGTCTATTTTCATGTGTTCCAGGTTTCCTCCTAGATTTCATATCTAAACCAGTGATCAGTGCATTCACAACGGCTGCGGCGCTACAAATCAGCGCGTCGCAACTCAAATCTCTGTTCAGAACGAAAGGTACATTTATTCATTCATTCATTCATTCATTCTGACCGAGCGAGCGAAGCGTTAGCATCAACTGGCCAATGAGCTCCTGCTTATCAATATAAAACATCACCAGCTTATCAATACAAAAGCATAGAAAACATCTTGAGGAAACTATATCATGGTGATATAGCATTTTCTAGTCATACTAGCTAACACTCTTAAGGCGATGACATGTAAAAAACTAGAATTTGCAGTTTTTTCTTTATAAATAGTTTCAATCTTGCCGAAAATTTGTATACAAAAAGATACTGACGCCCTCTGGTTCGATCCCGGCTTGATAACTCTCTACTCAAAAATATTTTGTTCACTAATTTTGATCGAAGATGGTTCCCATAAAACTATTGTAATAAAATGTTATTTTTGTAATATTTTCAGGTTCATCTGGCAACACTTTCATAGAAGCGTTGGTATGTTTCTTCCGGAATATATCGACGGTACAACTGTGGGATACATTGCTCGGGATTACCAGTATTATACTATTGCTGCTATTTAAGGTACTTCATATTTTTTGTTAATACCTCCAAAATTTTGCAAGCTGACAGAAGTCCTCTTGGCTTAACAACTGCTTGTACTAAGACAACATCCGGGATTTAAAATTTAACAAAAATAAACCACTATGTATATGTACTCAGAAAAAAAATTAGCTACTAAAAAAAATCACAATATTAAAATATTTTTCTTATTTACGAGTAATAACTACAATGTAAACAAAAAAATTATGACACTGAAGGGACCGTGCTTTTAATGGCATTATAGAGAGTGGTCGTTAAATAGAGAGAATGTATCATTGTATGGAATACTTGTTTTTTTTTTAAATCTGAATAGGCCAACGGCAAGGAATACCAAAGTTTGGCGGTTCGGACAACAAAGGTGAAGGCAAAATGCTTTGTGCGTGCCTTGGGCACCTCAACCGTGAACCGTAATACAAGCTAAACCAACGAAAGCAAATTGATTTCGACGCTTTAGAGAGTTTGCCGTTAAATCGAGTGACGTTACATGAAGTTTACACTGTAATTTTATATCCGTACGTCTCTATTCCAGAAAGCTACAATATCCCCCCCGGAGAGTGACTCCGGTGTCCGGAGCTTCCTCTTCCACACGTGGACGTACGTGGTCCGAGCTCGGAACGCGATCGTAGTGTTCGCTGGCGCTCTACTAGCGTACTGTCTCAGCTTGAAAGGCTTAACGCCTTTTGCGCTTACTGGTGAGAATGTAATGTATACTGCACTTCAAATTCTGTTTATTTACACTAGCTGACCCGACAAACGTTGTTTTGCCTCACTTAGGGGTATGAAAAATAGATAAGTGTAGCTTATATGACACGTTCGTAGATTTACCATAGCAGCGCCATCTATTGATTACTTACTCAACACAGTCGAAAGGTATCGACATCTGTTAGAATCATTTGGAGTTAACAAATAATTGTGACTGTCAAATAATAACAGACAATAATTAGCAATAAATTAAAATTGCGACTATAATTTGAGATTTAAACTATCCTATCTCTCAAGTTGGATCGAACTGCACATGGTGTGCGAATTTTATTATAATCGGTTAAGTGGTTTAGGAGTCCATTGAGGACAAACATTGTGACACGAGATTTATATATATATTAAGATAAATGACACTTACAGATAAACCAAACGTATCACTTAGACTATTAGAAAATTAAACTAAAATAAATTAAAATACTAAGCCGAAAATGCGTACTAAGTGATTCGCTTCCACGTTTATAGTATGGACGGCCAAACTGTGGAACTCTTTGCCGGTATCTCTGTTCCCACTGAACTACAACCTTACTGTTTTCAAGGTGAGAGTGACCCGGTTTCTTCTAGGCAAGCGCGCTTCATCTTAGACTGCAATATCATTTAATAACAGGTGAGTTGTGGTCAAGCGCAAGCCTATTAAACGTAAAAAAATAACTATTTTTATGATAAACTTAAATGCTACATTAAGATTAGGTGAACTATATACAATTATAAAAATAAAACAAAGAACAAATTCAGTGAATACACTTAGTATAAACAGCCCACTATACGTTCCCACTGCTGGGACTCGGAACCTCTCACTAGGAGAGAGATATAGGCCGTTAGACGTTGACCAAGAGCGGGATGGCGGATGACACACGTCCTCAAACAGATCGGTTTCCTCACGATGTTTTTCTTCACCGTGAAGCGAGTGAAAATCCACACGTAACTTGGAAAATAAGTCATTGGTGTAGAGCTGGGATCGAATTAGGTGCCGTCTGATTGAAGGCAGATGTTTGTACCACCAAGCCACAATCGCTTCAATCTGAATTTGATAAGGCATTTTATAAGAGTGATGATTGGTTAGAACGCGGCCATTCTTTTAATGTTCAATTAGGATTGCCTAGTAAGTAATTTAGTATTGCCTTAGTTCAGTACAGCCTATGTTCTCTACTCCTATTTTTCATTTATACTATATACTGTTTCTTACACTAATTATTAAGTTGTATTTACTAACCTAACCTATCCTCCTGGACCTTATTTTTCTTAATAAAGAAAATTATGATTTAATTAAGGCTATCGACATGACCAAATCTTAAATTTACAGATTTTTCGTAATATATCATATTATTTTATCTATAACTTTTAACATAACGGTAAAAGTTATAGATAAAATAACTTATAGACAGTCTAAAAGGTAAGAAAAGACTAGCTATACCAATTTTGGTACCAAACAAACTATAAAAATACAAAAAAAAAAACAAATTCTATACCATTTATTTCGTAAATTATTTAAAGTCATTAAAAAGGAACTTGTTCATAAAATGTTATTATTTCGTATTAATAAATCTGAATCTTTTTATTACTATATTTATTTTAATTTTTGCATTTTTCAGGCAAAATTGAAGGCGGTCTCCCAAACTTCGGTCCGCCTCCGTTCTCGACAGTAGTGGCCAACCAGACCCTGTCATTTGACCAAATGTTGGCCACATTCGGTGCAGAGGGCCTCGTCATGCCGCTTGTAGCTATACTCGAGACTATTGCCATTGCTAAGGCTTTTGGTAAGACATATCAAATTATAATATATATGTAAGTCGAAACTAAACATGCATATTCAAATTTAGACAATTATTATTATTATTATTTTTTAAATATTAGGACACATTCACACACGGTTGGTTAGCCCCATACTGAACCATTTCTAGCTCATATTATGGTTGCTAACACAACTGATATACTACATATACATACATACATACATATTATATATAAATACATATTTAACACCCAGACCCACAGCCAACAAATTTAGTTAAGCACAAATATGTTGACCGGGCCGGGAATCGACTCCGGAACCTTCTGATTAGCAGACCGGCATGGTAACCTTTACGCCAACGAGGTCGTCAACGTACTATGCCAGACTCAATTTCAATAAATGTAATTCTATGCTAAAGTTTACGTATATTAAAATGTTATGATATTATCCTGTTAATGTATTTATGTAATTTTTACTTTTTTTAAAATAATTATAATATAAGTTTTTGTAAATTATTTCGAATAGTAAAACATATTAATTGTATAATCGTGTCACTCCTAGGATATAATATACACTAGGTGTTAAATATGTATGTAACTATATATAATATGTATGTATGTATATGTAGTATATCAGTTGTGTTAGCAACCATAATACGAACTAGAAATGGTTTAGTGTGTAACCAGCCGTGTGTGAATGTGTAAAAAAAAAAAAAAGTAACCATTGCGCCAAGGAGGTTGTCATCGAGGTACTAGTGTATGTGTGTTGCAGCGGGCAGCCGCACGGTGGACTGCACGCAGGAGATGGTGGCGGTGGGGATGAGCAACATGGTGTCCTCGTTCTGCCAGAGCATGCCGGCCACCGGCTCCTTCACGCGGACCGCGCTCAACCACGCCAGCGGGGTCGCCACGCAGGCGGGATCCTTGTTTAAAGGTAAGCGATTCCAGATAGAACACATTTATTTCAGACACATACATGTTAGAGGAATAACTTATTGACTCAGGCGTTACTTTGCGGAAATCCATTGTAAATAGATAGATAGAAAATTCTTTATTGGACACATTAATTAATTAATATTACATACAAAAAAGAAAACGAAAGAGCTTACAAATAAGTGTGCCACAATTGGCGGCCTTATCGCTTAAAGCGATCTCTTCCAGGCAACCTTTGGATGGAGAGGAGTTTATAAACAACTGAAACAAGGACGTAGTGTACAATAAAGAAGATAATAAAATAAATAAAATAATAATGATATATATATGTATCCTAATACTTACATAAATTATATATTATATACTAATACATAAAGTACCAAATATAAATAGAAGACAAAATTAAATATTTAGTGTACTTCCGCTCTGATCCGAAATCCAAATTAAGACAAGTAAAGGAAAAATTAACTAAGATTAATTAACTAGGATACTGCTGACTCTTCGAACGACAAGTCGAGAGTGACTTGTCGTTCGAAGAGTCAGCATCTCCTGATGCTGACTCTTGCCTTGTGGTTAGGCGAAACACGTGTAGAGTTAAGAATTTCCGAATTGTGATAGGTAACGTTAATCTTAGTTAAATTTTTCCTTTACTTGTCTTAATTTGGATTTCGGATCACAGCGGAAGTACACTAAATATTTAATTTTGTCTTCTATGTTAGAGGAATGTTTTATTCTATCTTACCCAAATAGTCATTCCATCAATTCGAATGGCAGCACTGTGAACGCAAGAGTTAGTTATCAAGATAAACCATTTATTGATAATCTTATATCTTAAATGAGCAATTCTTGTATATATATATATATATATATATATAATTGGAATCTCGGAATCGGCTCCAACGATTTTCATGAAATTTAGAATATAGAGGGTTTCGGGGGCGATAAATCGATCTAGCTAAGAATCATTTTTAGAAGACGTCATATTAAAAAAAAAAACTCAGAGTTCCAAAGCTTCACAGTTCTCACAATGAAGGTCGAAGCAAAACGCTTTGTGCGAACCCTCGGAACTTCGACAGTGAATCGGTGTCTCTTCGCTGTACCCCTGCTCGTTCTGTAGTGGAATGGAGAAGCGGGAATTAAATTGTGCAGCTCCATTGCACACTCTCCAAAATGTATCCGATAAAATACAGACAGACTGACAACCTTGCGCCTATGTATGAAAAACCTATTATTATATAAATGTTATTATGACTTAAAAGAATTTATTAATGACAATAATGTAAATGACGTAAACTTAGAATAATTAGTAATAAAGAACTAATGTATATTATATAAATCGGCCCCCTCCAAATCTGAATTGCTACACCCTGACCATGGGTATATTAAGTGTTATTTAAGCAAAGATATTGTTACATAACATTTAGGTAATTTTGCAATAAATGTTTGACTTTGACTTTATGTTCAAGGCTTTGTAGCCCTGCTTTAGATACGCAAGACTGGCCGATGATCTTATCTTTAACTATTGTGCCAACGGTTTGCAATCTCAGGTCGTTAGCGTTCGCGCCTAATCACCTGTGCTACCTACCCTACCTGCTTGCAAATGGATGGATATTTATATTTGTATTTTATGTTTAATTATTATAGTACATATTGTAAAATAATTAGTTATTAGAGGCTAAGGGAAGGCACTGAATCCCACAACACAGGATTTGCCTCGTGTGGGATTCAGGGATCAACCAAGTGTAAATTAATACATATTTTTAACCGACTTCATATACTTTTAAGCATAGTACTTATTTATGTTAATTATTTTTAGTCTTATTTAGTTATTAAAGTCATAGTTTGTGTTAATTTACAAAAATGTACAACTTTTTAGTAAATAAAGATGTTTATGTTATGTTATGTTATCTTTATTGTATACTTGTGTTGTTGTTCCAGCGTCGCTGGTGTTGCTCTCGGTGACGCTGCTATCGTCGACGTTCAGCTTCATCCCGCGCTGCACGCTGGCGGCTGTCATCATGCTTGCCATGTACTACATCGTGGACCTGTCCATCGTGCGCACGCTCTATACCAACAGCAGTGAGTTCAGAATACACAATACAGAGATTTATCGCTAAAAAGAAAAAATATTACAAAACAAAATGATAAAATATAATTAAATTACTAATTATTACTACGTGTGGTAGACTCTTCATACAGACTTCTACTACAGTGCAAACTCCATGTAACGTCACTGGATTTAACGACAAACTCTCTAAAGCGTCGAAATCAATTGGCTTTGGTTTAGCTTGTATTCCATACAATAATACATTCTCTCCATTTAACGCCCACTCTCTATATCGCCATAAAATGCACAGTCCCTTCAATGTCGTTGAGTTTACACTTTTAATTATTCCGTTGCTCATCTTAATTTGGTTTCAGATCACAGCGGAATTACACTAAAAATTTAACTTGGTCTTCTATCTATAAAGTTCAAATTATTTTTATTGAACATTGTAAACTGTTCACGCATCTTAATATTTTTTGCGTAGAAAACGGTCACACTTACTTATTATTAAAGTTGGAATGAGTCCAACAGTGTCGGTGCTTTCCGAGCACCATCTTCAGGGGCGAGTGTTACACGGACCGCCAGAGAGTTGAAGCGCGCGCGGCGCGGGCTGAGGCGCGGGCGCGGGGTTCGATGACCGCCAGTGCGCGCGCGGATCTCGTCGGCGGCGGTCCGTGTAACACTCGCCCCTGAAGATGGTGCTCGGAAAGCACCGAAACTGTTCCACTCATTCCAACTTTTAATAATAAGTTAGTGTGACCGTTTTCTAGGCGAAAATATTCTTATTGAGTTTATTTTTGTAACATTAGGCTTGAGTCTTTATTCATGCATGTCACAATAGATAGTTAATATGTCAAAATTAATTTAAAATTATTACAAATTACTTAAATCTAATTAAATAACCCGCCCCGAATAGTTCCCGGTGTAAAGGTGCCCATCAGACTAGCAGCGTTCCCGCGCTGAATAGCAATCGCTATCCTTTGCACCAGGAAGGATCCGGAGCGGGAGTCACCGGTCGTTTTGTTAAGCTTTATAGTTTATTTTGACCATTGGCAGAGATGGAGTTAGCGGTATGGCTGGTGACGGTGGGGATGGGTATCTCGGTGGGACTCGAGTACGGCATCCTGTGCGGCCTGGGAGCCGACATACTGCGCGCGCTCGCCTCCAGCGCGCACCCGCCACTGCACACTACTGCTTTCAAGGTCACTAGTAAATTATATCTACTTATAAGCCTGAATCTCTTATATATAAAATTTCCCTGTCACAGTGTTTGTTGCCGTACTCCTCCGAAACGGCTTGACTGATCTTTACCAAATTTCATATTCATATTCGGTAGGTATGAGAATAAGCCAACGTGTAACGTTTTTACCCCTAAGTGATAAGGGTTGTTCACCCTTAAATATATATTTTTTTTTTTAACAATTTTTTTTTATTTGAATTTTATATAAAGTGGCATTAAAAAATACATACGACCCTAAATTTTTACTTTTTTATCATCAACCCCTATTTTTTTATGGCCATTTTAGTAAATTTCCGTGTCACAGTGTTTGTTGCCGTACATCTCCGAAACGGATTGACTGATCTTTACCAAATTTTATATACGTATTCAGTAGGTCTGAGAATCGGCTACTATCTACTTTTTATACCCTTAAGTGATGAGGGTTGATCACCCTTAAATATTTTTTTTCATTTTTTGACGAATTTTTTTATTTTATTTTTGTATTAAGTGGCATAAAAAAATACATACAATCCAATTTTTTTTACTTTTTAATCATCAACCCCTATTTTTTAAGGCCATTTTAGTAGAAGAAGCTATAAAATTTGATGTACTAATAAACTAGACCCCGAACGTATGAGCAAAAAATGTTCAACAAATATGATGATGACACTACAAATATTATGTAATTTGTTCTGCTTTGGACTTCTTTATGCTCAAGCGGCTCGAACAAATATGCTAAAAATTTTCGCGCTCGCTTCGCTCGCGCATAGCTCGCTGCGCTCGCATCCTTCTTGCTTAGCTCGCGATTGGTACTAGGACGTTTTGGGTCATAGCTTATGACACTACAAATAATATGTAATTTGTATGGTAACGGCTCGAACAGAATCGCAAAAAAAAAATTTGAATACTTTGGAAAAATATCATTACTAACTTTAAACATTTTACAATGAAATTGTATTATACAAATAACAGACTTCAAAACCATACCTACATTTATAAATTCTAACTGTATCTAAAAAGTGAAAAATATTTTTATGCCTAAACATAAGTACAATCGAAGACTTTATTTGATTTACTTTTAAAAATGTTCTTTTAAATTTTTATTTATCCTATATTCTTGGCGTCGGTGCCATCTAAGAAGAACAAATTAATGTTTGTTAAAATAAACACTATTAAATAGATATGGTTTTGGAGTCGGTTATTTGTTTTTAAAACAATTTTATTGCGTCTAGCATTCCAGTATGAGCTCAATATTGAATATATTGCTCATTTAAAAGAGGTAATTGGTGCTATGGATAAGGTTTACGCTATAGCATTAAAATATTGGATGTCGTTTGTTATTGTTCCTGTCGTAATTAATATGTGATATGTAATTTTAGGTAAAAACTTGAACATAATATTTTTTGGCGTTTGTTATTTTTATATTCCCTTAACGTTTGTTCATAGCGCTCCATACCCATTTCACGCATATACCATTCACACTTAAAATAAGTAAATAACATTAATTTAATTATACTAGAATTTAACTATTCTAGAAACTAGAATAAAAATAATTAATAAGGCAAAACAACGTTTGCCGCGTCAGCTAGTATTACTATAGGATAGTAGTTACTTATTTCTACAAATTCATAATTCATAATAATTCATTTTCACAGAACACAAATACTTGTCAAACTTATAACACCCCGTCGTTTCTGCGTCGAAGTTTAAATAGTGACGTCATTTGACGACCTCGTTGGCGTAATGGTTACCATGCCGGACTGCTAATCAGAAGGTTCCGGGTTCGATTCCCGGCCCGGTCAACATCTTTGTGCTTAACTAAATTTGTTGGCTGCGGGTCTGGGTGTTAAATATGTATTTATATATAATATGTATGTATATGTAGTATATCAGTTGTGTTAGCAACCATAATACGAACTAGAAATGGTTCAGTATGGGGCTAACCAGACGTGTGTGAAATGTGTCCTAATATTTATTTATTTATATATTTGACAGGTGGGCAACCTGGACTGCGTCTCGCTAGCGTTCCTCGGGGACCTGAAGTTCTCCAGCGCATCGCAAGTGCAGCGCTGTCTGCACACTACTACCGCTCGGGTGGTAGTACTCGACGGGAAGTATGTCGGGAAGATCGACCTGGGTGTCGCTGAGGTGAATATTTCATTATTAACAAGCATGACATAGGCAGCCCTAGAGATGCGCGGCTGCGAATAATCTGACCAGTCGAATTATCTACAACTACTAATATACACGTTCGACTTGAATATTAGTAATAGAATAATGTTAATAATCGAATGATGACTACTAATTAGTTACTAATGGCGTTTTGACTCGATTGTTAGCGAAACTTGTCAATGTCACTTGTTAGTTTCAAATGAATGAAATATGAATGAATCGTTCGCCGGACTCCCGCGCCGCTCCCTAGCGCCACCGCCAGTCGAATTACGTCATTCAAAGTTGTAAGTTACTAATTTTCGGAGATCATTCGAGTGAGTCGAATGATTTATAAAGTCGAATAATTCGACTGGAATCATTCACAGTCGCGCATCGCTAGGCAGCCCGTATCAAGCCGTACAAAATAAGCCGCTTGCCAATAGATGGCGCTAGGTGAAAAACGTCGCAAAGCTGAATCGCGTTTACGATATTTTTGTAACATACAGGACCGCCCGGACTCACCACACCGATGCCTATGAACTTCCTCTCGGCTAGGAAAGTTCAAATGGAAAAGATCTTGCTTCTACCACGTAGCCAGCGAACTAGAATAAACGGTAGAGTAACTCCATACAATTGCCGCTTAGAATTTGGATATTGTATATCCATTTAATTATACTGCTATCACAATGCGGTATTTTACGCGTAGACGGTGGAACCATTTTATCGACCAAGTTACTATTCCATTTATTCTAGTTCGCTGCACGTAGCTTGAAAACTCAAACATATCCATAGCCATAGCTTTCCCGCGGTATACGCTTCCACATTTAATTTTGCTGGGACGTGGTACTGCCGGAGATCTAATTATTGGAATTAGTAGTTCCTTTTCTAATTATATTTATTCCTACTTAAACTTCCCAATTCCTTTTTTATTTATTATTTATTTATTGTACATACAATAAGTGAGCTTCACAGTTGCCCAATACACTCACTATTGCTTAAACTAAGTTAACTAAATAAATACTAAAAACATTACAAATACAAATAAGAGTAAAAATTAACTTATACATACATAGATTACATGCTATCTTATGAATCTACTTTATTATAACAAATTTGTACTGTAGAGTTCATTGCCGCTCTGCGGATGTCTGCTTCTGTAGCACAAAAGAGGTCTAGGTAGCTAGTCCGTGCAAGCATAATGTTCATCATACGCATCGCCCTTTTCAGTGGTGCGAGCCGCCCGTACTCAGTCCTGCTGATCCGCACATTAAACAGACTGTGGTTCCGCGCCCGCACGTACTTTTATTACTAATGCTCTGTTTCTAGCAGTGGGAAGAAATAGGCTGATTATGGTGATGATGAGAACATTTTTCTTTCATTTCGTTCCAGAATATGATAACAGTGATCCGCGACATAGAGTCGTCGGGTAACAGAGCTGTGTTGCTGTGGAACTTCAAGGAGCAACATCGGAGCCTGTTGCAAGACATCTGGCCTGAAGTGGAGAGCAAGCTTGTTAACGGAACCAGTGTCGACCAACATGTACTAGGTGAGATAGTGATTTTATGTGATATAATGAGATGCGATAAGATGTGATAGGATGAGATGAAATGAGATATGATGAGATGTGATAGGATGAGATGAGATGGGATAAAATGAGATATGATGAGATGTGATAGGATGAGATGATATGGGATGAAATGAGATAAGATGAAATGAAATAAGGTGAGATGAAGTTAGGGGTGAGATGTAATGAGATAAAATAAGTAAAAATAAGATGAGAATGACAGAAGAAATGAAACGAGATGTGATGAGTTGAGATTGTACCTAGATAAGATTTAATCAGATGAGACGAATAGAGGGGAGAGGAAATATTAGGAGACGTACCAGAATAAAAATAACAGAGCGGTAGACCGGTGCTGGAGTGAACTTCGAGGAGCAACATCGGAGTCTGTTTCATGATATTTGGCTTGTTACGGAACCTATGACGATTAACATGTGTTAGGTGAGATAGTGATTTTATGTGAGAAGATGAGATGTGATAAGATTAGATGAGATAAATAAGGTTAGTGGGGTGGAGATGTAATGATATAAAATAAGTGGAAATGAGGTGAGAATGACAGAAGAAATGGTATAAGATGAGACGAGTTGAGATATTGTATCTGAATAGCATTTAATCAGAAGAATTTAAGGACCAGCTTTTTCCGATTTTCATCAAACAGTTAAGAAAAGCTTTAAACAATTTTTAAACTAAAAAAAAATCTAAATCGATCCATCCGTTCGGTAGCTACGATGCCAGTGATGATATATACACACACTAACACACACCTCAAACTTGTATAGCCCCCGTCGTTTTTGGGTCAGGTATAGAAAACTTATGTGTATACAAAAGACAAAAAAAACCGGGATGGCTGGCGTACTAAAAGGAGGCCTATGCTCAGCAGTGGGCGAAAACACGCTGACAATGATGATAATGATACAAAAGTTTTTTTTTTTTACATAAATCTGTGATGGTCTTTGTTAGTCCCTCAGTATATTTCCTCGATTGAAATTTAATTGTTTCTTCTGTTCTCAGGTTTGGAGTTCACAAGATAATACAGAAGACCAAAGAAGGTGATGCCATAACTCTGATAGATGTGAGATATCATATATGTAGATTTAATTCTACCATAGATAAAGGAATAATATATTTTACATTATATATTTACTTACACATTTATTATTTCTTTGTCTATGAATTAAACATATGTATTTTGTGATAAATAACATTCCGTAACTATTTTTCCAACGAATTTATTTTTATAAATGTCAATATGAAAGAAAGAATCTATTATATATATTACAATACAGCGAACTAGAATAAACGGAGAAGTAACTCCATACAATTGCCGCTTAGAATTTGAATCTATCTACGCACTCATTTATACTGCTATCCCAACGAAACACACACACAAAGCTCGCACGCGATTGGTCGCATCAAGGTCACGCCACCGATACTAGCCGCGCGGGTAGCTGTTTGCCCCGCCCACCGCGGTATTTTACGCGTGGACGGTGGAATTATTTTATCGGCCAAGTTACTATTCTATTTATTCTAGCTCACTGTTACAATACTATATTTTTGAATGAGTACTTTAGGGGGTAGATTCTACTCATAAACATAAAAAAAGTTTATATTTATTACGTGGTAAAAGTTAACGGTTATAAATCGAAATTTCGCATCAAAATGTACCTTACCTTAAGATTCCAACGTTTTATAAAATTAATAATGATTAAATGTAACAATTATTTATTTATAAGAAATTGTGATCTATCTGTGTTTCGAAAATGATGATTTTCACAAGTGTTCGTCCGGTTTTTATGTCTACACATCTTATATCTTCGATCAAAAATGTACTAGATTTATATTTTCGAAAAAAGGCAAGGAAAATAAGACCACAAAGAAGAGTGGTCTTATTTGAGTTTGAGGAATTTAAGCGTTATTAGTATAGTAATACAGTTGAATTTTCTAACGCTCTTTGTGTACGGTCATACAATTTTATAGCTGTTATCGCGGAGCAAGATATTACGGCACTAGTCGAAACTCAACCTTAAGATACAGTGGTAAGGTTGACTTGCATTGAAATATTTTTTCTTCTGTGTATATCGCAATAGATACAATAGTAAACTCATGCCATTTTTTTGTGCTGTGTTTGTATGCAACACTGAATCTGGTATTATATTTGATCGAAGCCTTATATATTATTAAATATTAATTAACTGGTACGTTGTAAGATGCCCTAAGCCCTGCTGTATTACTATAAGGGCCGTAGGAAATCCCGCTCCAATGGAGAAAAGTCAACAATTATACTATACCTAATATGATACCTAAAAGGTACTTAATAGATGTGTTAAGTTTTATGTTACTGCCATTATTATGTTATTGTACAGCAATGTAGTTATTTTGTACTTGTTATAATAAAAAAAATAGTTTTAAGTCTATTAATTGAGAGCGAGTGTGGCTCGTCGGGAGAGGTTTGTACTGGTAATATGTGACAGCCAGGTTCGAGTCCCGCCCTTCACCAATCATTTGCTTCTTTTTTTTTCAAGGAAAATTTCGAGTGTAAACTTGTTTGCTTCAAGGATTACAAAATCCGAAGAAGATTGTCATCCGCCAACATGCACATGGTCAGTGTTGTGGATAAATCTATCTCTGTAATCTAACCTCTCCTGCGTGAGAATGTCCTGAGTCTCAGCAAAAAGTAAAAGAAAGAATAGTAGGATACTAACATACCCTACTATTTTTTCTCAATGTTTGCTGAAAAATTGTAGGATATAAATATTAGTTTCCACTTTACTTAATTATTCCACTTTACCTACTTATGTATCCTACTATTTGCCAAGAATTATATCTTCCATACGTATTGAGTATATACTAAAATTAATTATGTTTGTTATTTTTTTTAATATAATGTAAATGATAGCCAAAGCAATTTTTTGAATTGTTTAAATGTTTGGCTTTGTCTACTATATTTCAGACTATATCGAGACAAATTTGTTAAATCTGTTTTAAATATTCATATATCACATTACCTTATCGGATATACCAATATACCTTTCCTTAGCTAGATGGTCAAAAACCAGTCAAAGCTTATACGTTATTTTTTTGTAATGTAAATCCAATTATAATTAATTTAAATCCAATTGTAATTAATGTAAACCCATTTTTAATTAATGTAAACACAATTGTAATTAAAGGAAATCCTATTGTAATTTGTTAATCCAATTGTAATTAATATCAATCCAATTGTAATTTGTATATCCAATTGTAATAATTTTAAATCCAATTGCAATAATTGTAATTCCAATTGCAATAATTGTAATTCCAATTGCAATAATTGGAAATCCAATTGCGATAATTGTAAATCCAATTGTAATTGTATTTTTTTTGTAATAATTATTGTTACTCAATCAATGTACAAACACGTGATCAAACTTATAAACAAGAATAAAACAATATTTTCAACTATTCATTTTTTTATTTCCTACTATTTTGCCGCAGAATCGATAACAAACAATAAGGTAGGAAAACATGGTGAAAAATTGGTTTTCTATGTCCAGAATTGGACGTAGACGGGCTGATTATGATGATGATTAACTACTTCAATTATCTAATTATACAAACGTATAATCTCGGAGTTTATTTACATAATTACTGTAACTCGGAAATCCATTGTGATCCATTAGAACAAATTTATTCCAATCTATAACTGATCAATTTTGCAGATTAAGTTAAACAGATGTATACTTTCTCTATTTGACGACCTCGTTGGCATAAAGGTTACCATGCCGGACTGCCAATCAGCAGGTTCCGGGTTCGATTCCCAGCCCGGCCAACATCTTTGTGCTGAACTAAATTTGTTGGCTGTGGGTCTGGGTGTTAAATATGTATGTATATAAAATATATATGTATGTATGTATACATAACACAAACTAGAGATGGTTCAGTATGGGGTTAACCAGCTGAGTGTGAAATGTGTCCTAATATTTATATTTATTTTATATAACTATGCTATATAAACAGCTACATTCAATTCGGGAATGAAATGAAATGATATATAAAGCTAAAAAGATCAGCTAAGTGCGACTCAAGCTGATGAGGGGTTCCGTACCATAATCATAAAAAAAAAAGTACGTTTGCTCTATGTGTGCCCCCTTTTAATTTTATTCTTACTTAATAATGTATTTTAAAGGGTAATTCATATTATTTCTATCTGCTTTAGTTGTAGTAGAACTCATCTCTAAGCTGGTTACCTGAATCATGTCATTTTTTAATTTAATTCATTATTTTTTTTATGCCAGTTTTAAATTATTGTCCTTTTCTATTCCAATATATTTCCATTTCTATGTTTATCATATAGTGGTGTTTGTTTGTTTGAAATGTTAATGTTTAAAAATATAGCGCTTTAATAAGTACAGAATGTTCGTTTATTCTATTAATGTACGAGTAGCATTACAACAATTATGGAATAACGAAAATTTTTGTGTTTGACATATTATGGCATAGCATGAATACCGATAGCACGACTTTCGATACCACGAAAATGACTAAATATTTGGTAAGTAGCTTTAGTTACAAAGTAGCTTTATAGTTTTATATTATGTGCTTAGTTTTTGTAAACCTTGTAAATGTTTTAGAAGTATCTAAATAAATGTTTGATTGATTGAGCGCCCCTTTAGGCAGCCCCGTGGTTCTGGAAGAAAACAAAATTATTGCTGTGTCGGTAGCTCCACTTACTTTTTCTGTATCGTACGCGTTAAGGTCTATCTCTTTTAATATCTCTTTAAAGCTTGTCACGCCATCCATTGTTTCTCCGTTTATTTGAATTAAAGTCGTATGCTCTCTGTAGATCTTAAAACATCTATGTTTTGGAGAGCAGATTTTGAGCAAATTATTACGGTTGGCTTTGATATGTTTAACACGTGCTTCATTTCATTTCATCATCTGTATTCGTTACAATCACGTCATCCGTCAACCCACTCTTGGCCAGAGTGGCGGTTTATGGGCTGTATCTCTCTCCTTTTGAGAGAAGGCCCCAAGTCGCAGCAGTGGGGACATCTAGTTGGGCTGCTTATGCTATTTGTTACAAATACTTCATTACTAAATACTTGTAGAGTATTAGATATCTGCAATTTCCTAATCTCCTTAAGCAAGTGCCTATCAACATTGGATAATCATCTACGTATACCTAAATATATGTATATATACATTACATTAGGAAGGTTCTGTTTACAAATCCTTATCCGATCCGAGATGTGCTCTGATCCCCGTTTATATAAAATCTACAATTGTAAATACCCATCCGAGTAGGCAGTCGCTGCCTACGGCGTAATGATTCGCTTTGTGCTGCGTTTGCAATAGGATAGCGTAGCAGCTGTAGCTCGGCTAGCTAAGGTGATCTGACGCGATCATCGAGGTTAAGCGACGGTTAACTTTAAATGGTTAAAGGTGGTCAATCCCAATGAGCAAGTTAGTTCCCTTAAATTACCTGTTAAGAGCTAATCTCTGATATCATTGTCACATATTTAACATTACAACATTTTTGTACAAAAATAAATATGATTATTTGTATTTCAAATAAAACACGAATGTCTGAAAAAAAATACAACGCATATAGCTATGGAGCGACGACGGTCTGCCTCCATTTAGCAAAGGGATATCCCCCCGGACAGATGTTGTGTCCGGAGACGGCCGCCCGACGGTCATGCATTGTAGCTTGGACCAGTCGTACGCGCGTTGAAAATACCGTTTGCGCGATTCCGGACAAGCGCTCTGATTGGTAGCGGGCGATGAAGTGCGACAGAGACGCCATAGAGACGACATAGCCTTAAAAATTATTTCACAAATTTAATTTAATTTTTTTATGATTTTGCTAATATTGCATGCTTAAAGGCAAAAATTTCGAGGGACATAAAATAATAACCTAATAACCCATTCTGCAATAAATGATTTGAATTTGAATTATCAAAATGTTTTAAAAAAACCAAACTTATTGTAAAGAACATTATTATTGTATGTTCGCAATAGACACGACTGTTGACTCTATTTGCCTTTACGTACACTTAAGATCTTGTAACATAATTGAACAATAAATATATTCTTAATTTACTGGATCCAACACTAAACTGTAGTAAACGCACCTCACTAAACCCTTGTTAAAATTCAACGCGTTAAACCCATTTGAGTGATGCGAACGATTTGAGCCTCTATAGATATATGTATATCTATCTATTAGCTGATATTTACCTATAATATACCTGAATAGGGTGTATTATTTTAGCGCTACATAATATCTTTTGACGTGACAACGTCTTAAATTAGGTTGCGGCTGGGAGTCACTTATGAAAAAGTGTAACGCCCGGTAACGTTACGATGAGTCACCGAACGAGAGAGAGGCCCGCCGAATGCCTTGCGTCTCTCTCCCACTCAACTATGATCGGTCTGCCGCGCGCGCAGCACGCGGCAGACGTTGTCACGTAAAATCTTCGCCCGTAAAACCGACTTTACAGGCAACCATTTTTTATCATTGCCTATCTACGAGTATGCTCAATTTGGTTTCAGATCCCTGTGAAAGTACACAAAATTAAAAAAAACTATGTTTTGGGCCATAGTTGCCAGAAATAAAGGTATAAATAAAATGAAAAAATAATTCAGATGTGTGTCTGCTAAGTAACAAGTTAATAAAATATGTACATTAAAAAAAAAACTTTTTCTCCATACAACTACGCATAACCAAACGAGTTAACGACACTGTAGTGTTTGAACGCGGGTCTTTAGTCTCAATATTTTTTTATTCCTTTCGCTGTTGAGACTATGGGCGAAGTCTAGTGGATAGGATGGGGGATGCCCGTTCTCGATCGTACTTGGTGCAGAGGATAGCCATTGCTATTCAGCGTGGAAACGCAGCCAGCGTTATGGGCACCTTTGCACCAGGTACGGTCATGGGCGGGTTTTCCTAACTTTAAATGTTTTTGACATGCATAATTTTTATTATATTTATTTGATAAAGAACATGTTAGAGAAATCGTGTGTTATTTGACCGTTACCGCCTGAAATTGTTACGAACACAAATAGGTATAGTGTAGGTACATATAGTTCCCTCGACCCGCAGATTCCGAGACACGTGAGAACCTAACTAGGTCTAGCCGAAACTATGTCTGAACTCTGGCCAACTGCCTAGACTGTCTACAGGCTAATTTAACCTAAACTAACTCACTTTGTGGTCTAACTACTTACCTAGAAGCGCCTACCTACTTTAGATCGGGTTACGTTCGAGGTAAAACAACTAGACAACTAGTTTGTTCTTGGTTATCTATGTACTTGTTTAGACAGCATTTTTTTATAATAGAGCAAGAGCCCATAAGTTTCTGACCTTCCTTATTTAATAAAAGCTGAAAATTGTTCTATGTGTGTCCCTAGTAGAGGTAAGAATGATACCCAACCATGAAGCTGAGGCAGCAGTGGCTTTGGCAGATAACTGGTAACAAAGGTGTATAAAATTACATCTTAAATTCGTCATAGTATGAAACTTGTTTTTGTTTTTACATTTGATTCATAATAATATCAAAAGTCACGTTGCTCATTGCCAGGCGGTTATTATGGTGGCAACCCTCTGCCAGACACCCTTAAACTGTTATAATTTATGACCTTACTAGCTGACCCGGCAAACGTTGTTTTGCCTAAAACACTATAATTGATCAGTTATCGAGTGGGATGAAAAATTATAGAATCACTAAAATGGCCAAAATTGGGGTTGGTGAAAAAAGTAAAAATTTAGGGTTGTATGTATTTTTCATTGCCGCATTATAAAAAAATAAAAACAAAAAAAATCGTAAAAATAAAAATGGTGAACAATCCTTATCACTTAGGGGTATGGAAAATAGATAGTAGCCGATTCTCAGACCTACTGAATACGCATATTAAATTTGGTAATAATCGGTCAAGCTGTATCGGAGGAGTACGGTAACTAACATTGTGACATGGAAATTTTATATATTAGAAGATTAGATTAGAAGAAGATAAATATGGTTTTTATCATTTGTTTAAACTTTTTTGTGCGTGGTGGTAGGATATTTTATAATAATACAATAAAATCTCTATTTCAGACACAAAGTCCTCATAGTACAATTTTCATACACGGTGTTCAGAAACAGAAAAAACTCCTACTAGGTTTGTAGTATCTGAGCCTCTATCGCTATAACTTATATACCAGTTATCTGTAGGTATATATATACCTAGTTACGAGTAGGTAGTATCATGTTTTTCTCTAGTAGAAGGTAGACGCATCACGTAAATTACTGCAGATCGTGACGAGCATGGGAATAAGTATAGATATGAAAACTGATAGATAGGCCTATTTTTAGAGTTCCGTACCAATGAAGACTCTATAACTAAGACTTGGCTGTCCGTTTGTCTGTCTGTCACCAGGCTGTATCTTATTGGCCAGCATAAGTAGGTGTAGCTCCTGTAGCTCGGCGCATTAAGGAGATCTGACGCGATCATTGAGGTTTAAGCAACAGTCGAAGCGGTTAACACAAGACTGTTTTTTTTTCAAAGTGCCAATTTTAGTACTGCACCATCGTATGTCGGATGACACGTTAAATTGTAGGTCCCGCATCTTTAGTACAAGCAGCCTACCACCTCGCTATGGTTTCCTCACAATGCTTTCCTTCAGCGAAAGCTTGAGCTCATCGAACCCACCAAACTCAACCCACAATCCACCGTCTTTCTGACTGAGTTGTCGTCGCTTGAAAACCTTCTAATATGGCTATTCTACGCGACTTAATTTCTCTGTAGGATTAGCATATCTCACTCTACGCTAGCTTTAGTGGTTGTAAAAGAAACGGTTCTTGTAAATGTGATAGATTACAATAACGTGATACCGCGATATTAACTTTTAAAGTAACTGCGAGATAGATGCCTTAATAATTCATGAAATCTGTTAATCTAAAATCAATTGATCAAAGGTGCGAACAAATCTCGAAAGCTTTTCCACTGCAGGAATTTAATATAGTTTTGGGACAAGACAACGACAGAGACTGGTGACCCCAGCCCATATACTCGTAGCCTATGTTACTCAGGAATAATGTAGCTTCCCAACGGTGAAATAATTTTTCAAATCGGTTCGTTAGTTTCGCCTATTTGCGTCAAACAAACAAACAAAAAAATCAAACTTTATATGTTGATGATGATGATATGATAAGATATATAGGTATAGACTGGCTGACCCGGCAAACGGTTTTTGCCATAACTACAGTTAATATCACTATAATTGATCAGTTATCGAGCAGGATGAAAAATGACTTAATTACTAAAACGGACATAATAAAATAGGGGTTGGTGTTTGAAAAGTAAAAATTTAGGGTTGTATGTATTTTTAATGCCACATTGTAAAAAAATTAATAAAACAAAAACAAATCGTAAAAATTAAAAAAAAATATTTAAGGGTGAACAACCCTTATTACTTCGGGGTATGGAAAATAGAAATAGTAGTCAATTCTCAGACCTACTGAATGCGCGTATAAAATTTGGTAACGATCTGTCAAGCTGTTTCGGAGAAGTACGGTAACAAACATTGTGACACAATCATTTATATTGTAAATCTTTTTACAATATTATAAATGATTATCTAAATTTGAAAATTGACATTTGATTCATATCATATACTAATGTATTGATATTATATTAGATACTAGAATTAGTAGTGAAACTGACATTTTGATTAATATCATACTATTGTAATGATATTTATATTACTTGAATATACTTAATTGGAAATTGACATTGATACATATCATATACTTTTGTAATGATATCATATTATTCGACTTGTAACTTTGGTGTTTTCAATAAATGATTTGTATTTGACATGGAAATTTTATATATAAGAAGAAATATAAAACGCAATACTTTTAAAAATCGCATTTGAAATGAAATGAAATGAAATAATTTTATTTGCGTAGCCACAGGTAATATAAAAACATGGAAAATAATATAAATTGTCCCTTGTAGGCTACCGCATATGCGGTGTGCAAAAAGTCAATTAATTATTAAATTTATAAGTTAATTTCACTCCACTATAATTTACAGCTAAGCAATAATATTTAAAATAAATGTCAAAAGATTATAAGTACTTATACAATACAATAAGGAGAAGGCGAAAGTCATGTCGTATAGGGAGGTCAAGGATTTGGCCGAAGACAGAACAACTTGGAAAAAACTCCACAGACAAGAGCCCAGCTCTTAAATATTGAATGAATGAATACAATATCAAAAAATGTCTAAACTAACTAACTGGGTTGACGCGTCGACCCGAATCGGATCCTAGCCTCCGATACTAAGAGACGCCACAGTTCTCGGTCCTGTGCCTTCTCCTGCCACTGCGAGACCTGAAGATTGCGCATTATTTTCAATATGAGAGTGAAACAACCCACCACCTTTGTGGAGCGACCAATTTCCACGAACACCGCACTATTCATAAATCAGCGAAATTAACAAGAAACCGTCTTCCGGGTGTCCGGGCCGTGACGGCCGGTGCACGGTCCGACACGGCCCGGTACGTTTACAGCACACGATATGTAAACAGGGATATTAAAAAAATATCAACGTACAACTACTTGCCAGAGAAAATAACAAATCTTAATAGTAGTATGTTTAAACAAATGGGAGTCTTCAAATCTAGAGTAAATGGGTTCCTTCTAGGCAAGCGTGACACATCTTAGACTACAGACAAGCTTAACATCAGGCAAGCTGCGGTCAAACGAAAGCCGTTTATCAATAAAAACAAAACAGAAAATTTAGAGTTTTGGTGAAAATAATCGCTTTTAAAATTTAAACTAATATATGAATATGGAGCTTGCAGAATCGTTATACTTGTATAAAAAGTAGGAAAAGTAAATTTAATTGATATGAAAAACAAGTGCTATTGTATGTAGTATTTAATGGCGCAGAATATTTATTTCATGAGTTTTGTAAGTTTATTTAATCTAACTATAAAGTAATTATTGTAGTGTGACTTGTCCTTGGTTCTCCTATAAAACAAACATGTTTTTTTCCTGAGAAGTACATTTGAAGGGTCTTCAAATTTAGAGTAAATTGGTTTTTTTTAGGCAAGCGTGATATATCTTAGAACAAAGGTCATGTCAGGTAAAGTCGTGTCGTGAAGTGTAAAGGCAGGTGTCCAGCGACAGGTATGGATGGAGTGACGTCACAGCGGGTCGTGCCACGTGATCACTCACACGTCACGACGCAACGTGCGGGACACGACGAGATGGCGTGACAATGAAGTCACAACCATGGTACCTATATTAAAAAAAAAAGACAACCTAGTCGTATGAAAAGCTTTCGCTATACTATACCACAGAAATAGATACATGTATTTTATTGTTTACACTGTATATGTCGTGACCGCATCGTACAATTGCCCATTTCATGAAATAATCGGCCATTTCATGAAATAGTAGCATTTCATGGCATGATGTGCCTAGGCCAGATCAACGATAAGAAAACGTTTGACGATAGGGTCAGCTGGACGCACTGCTATCGTGAAATTGTTTCATTGACTACCGGTAGAGGCGCTGCAAGCGCTTTGTTTGTATCAAGATGGCGGCTTTAGTACGCGCACGAGAGTAGGGTGACCACGAAGAAGAAGCGGTTATCTACATATACATTGTATTTAATTATGACATTGAATAACTGATACTGACTTGTAAATGTAACATTTTGACAATAAAACTGTTTATCTGTTTATCTAGTCTGATTCTATACAGAGGAAATAGGTCAAGAAAATGATGATTAATGTTATTTTGAGCTCTTTCTACTGAAATAAAATTAATGATGATGATGAAAATACTGTTTTTTATTTTACCTATTTCACACAAGACTGGTTAGTCCCAAACTAAACCATTACTAGTTTGTATAATGGTAGCGAACACAACTGATATTACTAAATATAAATACATGTACATGCTATAGCTATACAAATTTACATATTTAACACCCAGACCAACAGCCAACAAATTTAGCTCAGCACAAAAAAAAGTTTGGCTGTGCCGAGAATCACACCTGGAACCCTCTGATTGGCAGTCCGGCATGGTAACCATTACGCCAACGAGGCCGTCAATTACTTACTGACTAAGATGATGTATATCTTTTAGTTTCCGTATGTATAATTTTAGCCTTAAGTGTTTATTTAATTTTTAATAATAATTTTGCATCCCGTTTGATAACTGATTAATTATAGTTTAAGCCAAACAACGTTTGCCGGGTCAGCTACTAGATCAATAAAATTACATTTGAATTTAAAAAAAAGAATGGTCGTATCCTGTAGTGTAAAGGCAGGTGTCCGGCGACAGGTATGGATGGAGTGACGTCACAGCGGGTCGTGCCACGTGATCACTCACACGTCACGACGCAACGTGCGGGACACGACGAGTTTGCGGGACAATGACGTCACAACCAGAGCTCTCATTATATTTAGAAAAAAATATAATCCTACTCATACGACGAAGCAGATTTTTCCAATGTCGTTGACATATCACTGTATTAAAACTTTCGTAAGGCATATTTGAATAATGTTTGTATAACCGGCTATCACTTACGTTTATTTTGTCGGTATTAGCGGGACATGTTTCAGCACAATCAGTGTGCCGTTCTCAAGGGCAAGAACACAGCCAACGTACAAAATAAATAAATAATAATAAATATTAGGACACATTCACACACGGCTGGTTAGCCCCATACTGAACCATTTCTAGCTCGTATTATGGTTGCTAACCGTTAAACGTAAGTAATAGCCGGTTATACTCGTATATTATTCGTTGACATATCTTTGTGTATCTCTTTTGGAGTTAGTTTTTTTAAACAGGTTTTTGATGACCACACCATGTTTCCTTGCACCTTAAGCTCGAGTTCATTTGCTAGGATCAAGCCCACGACTTTCGGGACGTGAGGCGGCCACTCAACCGACTGAGCTATCGTCGCTTCAAAACACAAAAAAAAACAAAAAAACTATAAATATTAGGATAAATAAATTGAAGGACACATTTCACACACGGCTGGCTAACCCCATACTGTACCATTTCTAGCTCGTATTATGGTTGCTAACACAACTGATATACTACATATTACTATACATGCATAAATATTTTATATAGATACATATTTAACACTTAGACCGACCAACGAAGTTCAGCACAAAGATATTGGCCGTACCGGGAATCGAACCCGGAACCTTCTGATTGGCAGTCTGCCATGGTAAGCATTACGCAAACGAAGTCGTCAAAAAAACGATAACTGTTATAATAAAACGATATAAGTGTTCTCTGTATAGATTTTGGAGTAATTATAATTGGGAATTACAATTTTAACGCTTCAACCTTTGAAGCTTAAATTTCTTCATCAGTAACATTATTTAAACATAATAATTACACCGAACTGATTAATTATTTTAAATATAAGTAATTCTATTAATTAGGATTCCCGTAAAGTAAATTCCTGTTAATTAAGACGTTAATTGGCAATCCTTTAAGTGTTTAATTAATACATTAGAATAAGAGTTGAGTGATTTTAGTAAGATAATGATTTAAAATAAATTATTGTTCTTGTATTTGTAAGAATATTGTCTGAAAATGATAAAAAAATGATACTAGCAGATCGTCCTGGGTTTGCACGGACTTTCAAGGATAATGTAGCTTCCCAACGGTGAAAGAATTTTTCAAAGTCGGTCCAGTAGTTTCGGAGCCTATTTGCGTCAAACAAACAAAAATCAAACTTTTCATTTATTTAGGTTACATATAGAGGGTTCCTATTTTTTTTAACGTGAGGAAATGCATTTTCACATGCCCACCACACCCGGGGAGGTGGGTGGGGTACGTCGGGCTCGATGCCAGAAGGGCATCACTACCGACTAAAACCTCACGATAGTCTCCTCACCGGAAAGGGCGGGATGAGGTTCCGCTTCTCGCACCCACCCACCCACCACCCCGCCCACCTCGGCTAGCCTGAGAGACTCCTCCTCAGGGGATGACTCCCCTTGCAGTGCACGTAGTGCACCGCAACCACCTCGGGGACCGTGAGTGCAATGAAAGCCGGACAGCCCCAGTCCGACGTCCTAGGTCCCCCGTGACGGGTCAGGTCTGTGGTCCCGTCACATGCCACTACGGCTGCAGAGAATAGGGAAAGTGGTAGTTGCTGGTTATCACTCCCTTCTCCCTGCGGCCCCACCGCGTCCGCCATCAACGGTGGCGACCCCGTCGAGGCCGCGGCAGGTAGGAAGAGCGGCGCACCGTAATACCGACACTTCTCTCCTGCCGCGGCCTCACACCTTCAGCTGCGGTGCCTCCCAAACCACACCGCAGCCCGCCTCAGTTGCGAAACCCCCCCGAAACGAGGTTCCGCAACCTACTGGTGCCACTCCATCTAGAGCTTACGTACTGGGAATACAAGTGTAGGGAGTGGCCCGCCTCAGGGACCCTCTTCGCTTCACCGTGGGTGACCAGGCCACGGTTACTGAGCCCCCCCGCCTCGACAATGCGGGGTCCCACGGGGGGGGGGTATAGAGGGTTCCTACCTTAAGGTAAAAACGGGACCCTATTACTAAGCCTCCACTGTCTGTTTGTCACCAGGCTGTATCTTATAAACCGTGATAGCTAGAAAGTTAAAATATTCAAAAATTGTGTATTTTTTGTCACTATAAAAACAAATACTAAAAATAATAAACTGTCATTATTTTCTAATAATTTGTCCAATCTTTCCAAAATGACCTCGTAATAAGTTTAATATGTCCCCATAACGTTCCCACCATAAAGCGGGAGATTCAGAAAGAAGACGCAAACGGCCTCACATAAAAATTAAATATGTTTTTTTCACAAGAAACACTAAGTTCTGACGTAAAAACTTCAAGTTTACGACATCCGTTAAACACGTCAAAGTTTAACGGCGCTCGGTCTAACGGCCGTTATTCCTCATTAACGAGGAATTTCATAAGTCATTTGAGTTTGCGAAGTAACGAAAGAAACTTGGTAAGGCTTGACAACGTCTCTATGGGCTTGGGGGTTTGTTTACCTTTTTCATCATTATCATCAACGTGGAATAGCTTCTGCTGCGTGTAGGCTCTTTCTTGTTAAGTTTAATATAATAATAAATACTAGGACAAATTTCACACTCGGCTGGTTAACACCATACTAAACCATTTTAGTTCGTATTATTGTTGCTAACACAACTGATATACTACATATACATATTTTTTATAGATACATATTTAACACCCAGACCGATAGCCAACAAATTTAGTTGTTGATGTTGGTCGTGCCGGGAATCGAACCCAAAATCTTCTGGTTGGAAGTCCGGCATAGCAACTATTACGCCAACGAGATCATCGAGTTCACAGCCTTATTATTATTGAATAAATAATTTTAGTGAAATTACTAGGAAAACAGTGTACACATAAAATATGTATATGTATGCTTATTTATACATATAGTATACATATGTATAAAAAACGAGTGAGGCTCGGTGGGTTAACGGTTGCTTTTCAAGTTATGTATGAATTTGCTTTCGCTTTACGGCGAAGGAAAACATCGTGAGGAAATCGGCTTGATTGAGGACCGCAATATCCGAAGACGTGTGTCATCCGGCAACCTGCACTTGGCCAGCGTGGTGGATTAAAGCTTTTCTCTTCTCGTAAGAGAGAGTCCCAGCAGTGTGAATGTATAGTGCTGCTGCTCATGTTCTTTTAATTTGACCACAATAGTAATATAGTATACGCTAGTAAAATATTTTTTTTTTTATAAATAAAGTAAAACTTAAAAAAAAGTATATCAATGAAACATTACTAACTAAAACTAGACCTAAATAATATATTTTACACCTGAAACACGTGTTCCCGGCCATACCCACCTCATAAAAAAAAAACAAAAACAAACATCGAAACGTTTCACATTAATTTCCCAAATCAAAAACAAACAAATTTTGTGTAAACAATCTCATTTTCCGTGTGTTAGAAACAAAAACACACCGAGTACCGACAAACATTTCAGATAAGAGCTCTACGCGATCGCTACGGGCTACGAGAGTGCTACGCCGTAGCGCGTGCTACTAAATTTGTTGCTTATGCTTACTGCAGAGGTTTTGCTTAGAGTCACGTGATAACAATTATTGTTCGTAGAGGCTGCGTCAGGCTGTATAGTAGTTGCGATGTCTTCTTGACACGAATTTGATAAGAACAGTACAAAACTCTACACCCTCTCTGAAGTCCGTACAACCCAATTAAACAAAGAAAGAAAGAAACATTTATTTTGTGACACAAATAACAAAGAAAATTAATATACAAGAAACATAAAAGAAAACATTTATATGGCTTGTGCCATAAAAACCGGAAAAAATACGTATATTATTATTTATTTTATTTTACAATTACTAGAAAACCTCTACAACGCTTAACATCATTATCATTTTCTACAATATCGTTTACCAACATTGCGATCAAGTGCAAGTCTATTAATAAAAAAAAAATTTATAAATTAAAAACGTTTTACTTTTGACATTACAGATGAAAAATGTCAAATAACTGTCAAAAAGCGTGTTATGTAGGTTAGTATGCTTTTGAAGGGTGATATACAAGTACATTCAGAGGGTGTATGCGCATGAGTTCCTTTTGTATTTATATGACGAGACTGTCAGTAATTTGAAATAACTTAACCAGGCGTGTGTGAAATGTGTTCTAAATTACAAAGAAAACAGTTACTGGAAACTAACGTAAACTAATATTCTTATTCTAATTTGAATTGATAATGGGGGTGATGAGAACTGCACTGACATCCCCCTAGGGGCGTATTGTGCATTCCCCCCTTACCAGCCTACCCAAGCCAACCGAGCTCCTTGTAATAACGAAGCACAGCCCTGGGTCGCTGGCATACCTGTTCCACCCCTGTTGCGTCAGATGGCATTTTCTGAATGTTGTCAATAGAAGTTAAACTTTGATTTTAAGGCTTTACGAGCGCCATACCAAATGCTTCTCAGACTTGCAACTATTTCCTCTAAGATTTTAAAATAATAATCTCTTAATTAACTCAAAATGGTCTAGATAGATGGCAAAATAGACAATATTATATTTTTTTTTATCACAAAACAGATATCTCAGTGCAATTATTAGATAGATAGATAGAAAATTCTTTATTGGACACATTAAATTTAAAAAAAGAGAAAGAAAGAGCTTACAAATTAGTGTGCCACAATTGGCGGCCTTATCGCTTAAAGCAATCTCTTCTAGGCAACCTTTGGATGGAGAGGAGTTTATAAGCAACTGAAAAAGGACGTAGTGTACAATAAAGAAGAAATTATTTTCAGATAAATACACTTGTGTGAATGATCATAGACATTAAATGTGCCGTGTTCTTACGTTGTGTTAGTGATGTCTTGAGATACCGTTAGAGATTTTATCAGGCCAAACTTCACCTTAGTTTGTTTCCCTCGCTTTGAACAGTGAGGTTCCGAAAGTTCTTAACATACTCGTTTAAAACCAAATGAAAGTAAAGCAAAGCAACTGTCATCTTGTATAGTGTAAACACAGGTGCTATCGAAACGTTAACTTTTATTAGGTCGTTTGCACACTGCCTCGAGGCGGAAGCTCCGCACTCACGTAACGTGTGTACGGACCTTTATAAATGCGGGATTGTAGCTAAATATTTTGTAGGAGGTTTCATCAGTGGGGGGAGTGAAGGAGATAGTTTTTTTTTACCGAGCAAGCGAAGTGAAAGCTGCATAACACTCCAGTTTTGATTTAGTCTGTCTGAGTGTATGTTTGTGGTTGTTGCTTAGATGTCGTAATTTTGAACTAATTTCGACATAAAAACTTTCATTGTCGACCTCTTCCGGACTGGCAACCAGAGAGACCCGAGTTATATTTCCGGCACGGCCAAAAACTTTGCGATAAACTAAATTTGTTGGCTGTTGGTCTACGTGTTAAATATGTGTCTATAAAAAGTATGTCTTTCAGTTGTGTTAGCAATCATAACACAAACTAGAAATGGTTTAGTATGAGGCTAACCAGCTGTGTGTGAAACGTGTCCTAATATGTATTTATTAAAACTATAATAACACCACTATTCAATATAATTATTTAAACGCCAGCTTCTTTTGATCAAAAGGATGGTTCCCACAAAAAAGGGAACATATTCTGTTTACTATGATAAAGCAAATTAAAAACAAAATAAATAAAATGCTTATTGACAAATATACTTATGGACTATCGATGCAAACTTAAGTTTACTTAACTTTTGTTAAGCGTGTATCGATAGTCCATAAGTATATTTGAGATAAGATATTACATGATAAGAATACAATTAATAACATACGAGTAAGTTAATACGAGGTTTGTGTACTAACTGGCAATTGAGCTTTCAGAAATGAAGTAAGTCTTCATATCTGAATAAATTACGGTAATACTTGTATACGTAATTATACAAATGATGTTACAAAAAATGTTAGTCTCCAGCTTAAAAACAAACTTTTTAGGAACATCACTAATAATCCTCAGACATGTATGTGTGTGCTTAAAAACATGACTATCTTTTGCAGTGTGTTAAGAAAGCGTGATTTAACTACATCTGCAGTGCCCCGGTCACCCATCCCATAATGTATTCAAGTCGCGTGTCGTCGACACGACTGTTACCGAAGCCTGCCGAAGTATACACGGTGGCATCCAACCACTCTACAGTACGTGTACAAGGTGGTATCAAACTACTCCGCAGTACGTGAACAAACAATGTGTTTTCATTTACAGAAACGACACTTATTTCTATAAACCCTTGAAACAAAAACAACGGAGCGGTATGGGTTTTCTTTATTGACGCGAATTATAAAAAGGTTATCATTATTTTTATGAAAAAGGTATGAATTTATTATACTTTATTAATATATGTGTATTAAGACGCATGCGATTCGGTGGGAACACATCTACTTTACTACCTGACAGCCTCTGGTTCGATCCCAGCCCTACACAAGTGATTTACTCAACCCAGTTGAAAGGTATCAACATCTGTTAGAATCATTAGGAGTTAACAGATAATTGTGACTGTCAAATAATAACAGACAATAATTAGCAATAAATGAAAATTGCGACTATAATTTGAGATTTAAACTATGCTATCACTCAAGTTGGATCGAACTGCACATGGTGTGCGAATTTTATTATAATCGGTTAAGTGGTTTAGGAATCCATTGAGGACAAACATTGTGACACGAGATTTATATATATTAAGATATATTCTTAGTATTCTTGTTAAAAAAGTCTACAGTTATATTATTCTTAGTATTCTTGTTAATTCCGAGTCAGAATCAGAAGTAATTTAACAAGATGAAAGACTCACAAAGGTCCCAATTTAACCCTCTGCCGCGGTAATACAAAAAATGTCTACCATCGAGTTGGTAATAACTAGCGGCAAATATATTACTCCGTAACGTTTCCATGACGCTTTCACAATGCCAGTCTTTTGCAGAACACACCGCTCTTACAGGGCACCGGCCGGACTCAGGGCGGGGCGAACAGGGGCGAACATTCTTCTTTTTTATTTACGAATAGGGGCGAAGATCTTCGCCCACACACCTGATTTTATTATTATAGGACGAACAAACAGCTATGATAAATAAATGAAAGAAGTTGAGTCCAACGTATTATTTCCCTTGCAATTCAAAAAGGCAATGCGGCAAGCCTGATGGGCACGTTTGGGCGGGTGGCTTAATTTTGTCTTTGAAATCTTTGTTTTGGTATTTATTTCTTAGTTTGCAAAATTTTCGTTTTTTGTATGCTTTGTAAATATTATTCTTAAAATATGTTTTAATTTATTTTTAACTTTAGTAAATCTATACCGATATATAAAGAGAAATTGAGAATAATAATACTTAGCCTTAATGTTCATCACAAGATATGGTTTCATTTACATACTTTGTTTCAATACATTTATAGTGAATTAACAAATAAAAACACAAAGCCAAAGTGAACCTTCTTTATCATTAAGTTTACACTAGCATGCTGTGTACTCTTTTTTTGGATTGCAGACTTGTTTTTGTTCCTTTTAGTTTAGTTATGTTAAAATGAATGTTTGTAATCTGTCTGAGTGCCTAATAAATAAATATAGTTATTAAAAATAGAACGTCAAAGCTATATAATTTAATTATTATCGTTTAGGAAAAAAGTTATGATTAATAATTTTATGGGCAAAGTTTTGCCTCATGTTGAATATAATTGTATATTGAGTATAATTCTTATTAATATTTGCAATAGTGCGTGGAATATCGGAGTTTGTAAGTTTGACTTATCTTAGACAATTTATAGCTCATTTACTTCGTGAAGAAAATTTCTTGGATTTTTTGTAATCACCGAAACTCTATTGACTTAATATCAATAGTCTTTCTCTTGATATATTTTTTAACTCTGAATGGGCTTGTGCTTGATTAAAACTCACCATATCAGAAGATATGGCTAGTTGATACCAGAGGGCTAAGCACCCTAGGTTAGGTTAGGTCTTCCCTTCCATTCGCCGATAACAGTTAAAAAAATTCTATTGAATACCAACCTGAGTACTAAGATTCTCTCCAAGACTCTAAATTACGACTCCTATTCAGGACATACACATGGATAAAATTAAAATTGTCTGTTAAACTACAGGCTTTGCTCGATAAATCATTGCTAATATAGCCTATAGCTCAGCTCAGGCGGTTTATCTGTGATTTAAGAAAAGCGGATGTTGCAATATGAGCCCCTTATTTCCTTCTCCCTTAGCCCCTACCTGAGTCCCACCCTGGCTACTGCTCCAGGCTTCATCAATTTGCTTCTGTAATCACGCTCGCGACGCAACGCTTGATGGCCACAGACTAACCTCTCTAGATTCTCCATCTTCTTCCTCGCCTTATTCAACTAGTAGTAGTAGATTGGTATAACGTGGCGTGGCGTGGCGTGGCGTGGCATGGCGTAGCATTGTGTGGCATGGCGTGGCGTGGCATGGCGTGGCGTGGCGTGGCGTGGCATGGCGTGGCATGGCGTGACGTGGCGTGGCGTGGCATGGCATGGCATGGCATGGCGTGGCGTAAAGTGGTACTTTATATCGGTACATATTTAGCACCCAGACAGACAGCCATAAAATTTAGTTCATCACAAAGATGTTGGCTGTGCCGGGAAATGCCTATCCAACAGTCATTATCCACACGTTCTAATTGTTGCCAAATTGTCGTGCTACAGTAAAGCGGTATCTTTCCATTATGTAATCCACGCTTATTCAGGATTGAATTCGCACCACGGTCGTACATCACGAGTTATGTTTGTGTGTGTGTGATAATAGATGTGTTGTGACGTCATCTCACGTATACAGGAGACGAATTCATTTGTTATGCTTACAAGTAAATAGGGAGACCCTATTTACTCGAGCCTCGAACACCTGCCTTGAATAAAGCCCTATATTGCAAAGGTTATTGAAATACTACCTGCGCCCTTCGGTTTTAGTTACCCTTAAATGGACAATGTTGTTTTTAAACAACATACTAAAAATCACACATAAAATTGACTTTCATTTTTTTTTAAATTTTTGCAATGTAATTTATAAACAACACTCACATTATTGCAAAAAAAGTGTAGTAAATTAATGTCTAGATTTTTTGACTAATTTTTCCTACCCAGTAATACATGTCTATTGCACAAATATATTTTTTTAAAACGTGCAACAAAAATCGTCCAGTTAAGGGTTAAAGAATGAGGCATCTACATCTTATTGAGCCAGTGATAGTAAAACAAAGGCGTGTTATAAGTATGAAAACTCTCGACACCAGAGCTTGGCCACTTAGCTACGTGGAAAACATAAGAAACGCATTTTTGTAACCAATTTTCATCAAACATAGCTAAGAACAGCCGGGACCTACATTTTATAGTGTCATTCGACCCATGTTAACCCCTAATGTAAATGTTTTTTTTAAACGACTGGCTTGTGATTGGTCATCCGTCCAAAGACTGCTTGTAGCACCGCAATGACACATCGACCGTTGCTTAAAGACTGTCTAAAACAACTCTTAAAATATTTGTAAATACTCGTATTTGGTTAAATTTTTTTTTTCATATTGATAAAAAATATTTATCCTTACTTGGTTAAAAAAAATCATATTGATATATCTGATTGATATCAAAATAAGTATAAATGTTCTTAGATTCGTTATTTCGGCAGTCTTTAAACTATTTTTAGGGTTCCGTATCTAAAAGGTAAAAACGGGACCCTAATACTAAGACTCCGCTGTCCGCAGCTAGAAAGCTGAAACTTTCACAAAATATGTGAAAGTTTCGGCTCGTGCCGCTATAACAACACATACTAAAAATAAAAAAAAAACATGGGGGTCCCCATACACAAAACGTGTTTTTTTTCCGATTTTTTTTGCTATATATCAATAACGGTAGATGTTAGACACCTAAAATTTACACGGAATGTTCAAATGTACATTACCTTTCAAATTAAATTATAAAATTTAAATAAAATAAATATTTGAGGTGGGCTCCCATACAACAATGGTATGGAACCCTTCATGGGCGAACCCAACCGCACTTGGCCAATTTTTTCAATATTTTTTACCAATTACGATTTAAAATATTTATTATTTATTTAAAAAGGTACACAAAACAGAATATAACCTTAAATTACTAAACATTTATACATTGTTTCGTTCTAGATTATATCCCTTATCAAATGTTTACACATCATGATCTAAGTTTATTAAGTATATACATATATTAGTTTATAGTTATTGTTTCATGTTAATATGTGTATTGTATTTGATGGGCCTCTAGTTGCCTGAAATAAAGGAATAAATAAATAAATTTATTATCGTCTTAAGCAACTTTCTCTATTTCCAATAAACTGGAAATCAAAAATGAAAAATATTTATTGATCAAAAAACTTATTATAACCTAAAGTATATGTATCTAGTGGTTGCTTCAATAGGCGGTTGGCCTGAATCGAAGCAACCTTCTCCAGTTACTCATAAAACTTATCCTCTAAACAAGACAACACAAATTATTACACTAACTTTACTTATACTATATATTTGACGACCTCGTTGGCGTAAAGGTTACCATGCCGGTCTGCTAATCAGAAGGTTCCGGGTTCGATTCCCGGCCCGGTCAACATCTTTGTGCTTAACTAAATTTGTTGGCTGTGGGTCTGGGTGTTAAATATGTATGTATTTATATATAATATGTATGTAGGTATATGTAGTATATCAGTTGTGTTAGCAACCATAATACGAGCTAGAAATGGTTCAGTATGGGGCTAACCAGCCGTGTGTGAAAGTGTCCTAATATTTATTATTTATTATTTAATATATCTAATATCTTACATTTGTTTAACAATTTTTAACATATCTTCTGTTGAATCAAGCTAAGTATGTTCCCGTTGAAGCTCCGCCGGGAACATTGATGTAGTAAAGTAGTACTTACCAGTCTAGAGGGATATAAGGTCGTTTACTCACGACTAGATTTGACTTTAACTCTATCGCTTCTTGGGTCTGGGATTTTAGGTTAAACCGTAAGTCCCTGATGTTAGTCTTGGTAAAGTCCTCAGAATATAATAGTCGATGTTTAAGGTTCCGTATCTAAAAGGTAAAAACGAGACCCTATTATTAAGCCTCCGCTGTCTGCCTGTCTGTTTGTCTGTCTGTCTCCAGGCTGTATCTCAGAAACCATAATAGCTAGAAAGCTGAAACTTTTACAAGATATGTATGTCTCGTGCCGCTTTAACAACATATATTAAAAAAAAATAAATTATTAAGGGGGGCCCCATACAATAAACGTGTTTTTTCATAGTTTTTTTGCTATATATAAAAAAAACGGTAGGTGCTAGACACTTGAGCTTATTCTTGAAAATGCTATCATTACATGCATTTGTAATATCTTTAGGCAAACAGTTATATACCTTCGGCCCTATAACGTGCGACAACTTATCCGAGCGCACGAGCCTCACCGGCACCCGCGCCAACTCGCCGTCACGCCGGAGAGTCCGCTCCCTCGGCCGACCCTCTCCTCTCTTCGGGAACGACTCTAAGTTGTGCCTCACATGAAGGAGTAAAGTAAATTTTGAAGTTATTTACGCATCCCACGGGAACCAGTTATGTTTTTGGGATAAAAAGTGGCCTGTGTTAATCCAAGGTCTTACCTAAGAAAAAACACACAAACTTTCGCATGTATTTATTATATTAGTAGAATAGTAGAATTATACAGAATCCTTAATGCGCGAGTCCGACCCGCACTTGGCCAATTATTATGTTACGCAAAACTTATAGGTGACCTACGTGTTAGTAGGATACGATAGGATGAAACGATATACTGTATAATTATGCTAATTACTATTGAGAGTGTTAACTGCTTAATCTCTCTAATATATGAAATTTCCGTGTCACAATGTTAGTTACCGTACTCCTCCGATTTTTACCAAATTTAATATGCAAATTCAGTAGGTATGAGAATCGGCTACTATCTATTTTTCATACCCCTGAGTGTAAAGGGTTGCTCACCCTTAAATATTTATATTTTATTTTTGTTTTTGACGTGACAAAGTCTTAAATTAGGTTGCGGCTGGGAGTCACTTATGAAAAAGTGTAACGCCCGGTAACGTTACGATGAGTCACCGAACGAGAGAGAGGCCCGCCGAATGCCTTGCGTCTCTCTCCCACTCGACTATGATCGGTCTGCCGCGCGCGCAGCACGCGGCAGACGTTGTCACGTAAAATCTTCGCCCGTAAAACCGCCTTTACAGGCAACCATTTTTTATTTAAAAATTCATACAATCCTATATTTACCACCAAACCCTATATTTTATGGTCATTTTAGAATATTAATAATTTTCATCCCGCTCGATAACTGGTCAATATTAGTGATTATATCTATTCAGTAAGCCACAACTACGTGTGCCGGGTTAGCTAGAAATAGAAATGTTGCGGTTTTTAAACTTCGGTTGTAAACCGAAGCAGATTCAAAAATAGTATGCTAATATACTTTCAACGTTATACGTTTTATATATTCTGAATATAAATATTTCAACGCACGATCAGTACTACAGACATGTCATAAACATTGCTCGACACACCGTTTGCGTGTTTTAAGGCGGTACAGCGCCATCTATTATCGTCTTTAGGAAACAGAACCAACGTAATAACTCTATGGTATAATATTTGACGACACTTTATTATGATACTAATAGAAAAGCAATAAATAAATACAATATTTTGGTTATAATACAATGATGTTTTTTAAACTTAGTGTGACCTAGGTATTAGTGGGATACGTATACGTACGCTTAATATAAATAATTGTATATATTATGCTAATTCGTTATTAATGTGTAAACATTAGATTATAACTTATACGTTAACTGCTCCATTTATCCAGAAGCAGATTCACAAATAGTTATAGTATAAATTACTATATACGTACAAAACAGATTGATGAATAACAAATACAATAAACATGTCATAAACTTTGCTCGACACACCGCTTGCGTGTTTTAAGGTGATACAGCGCCATCTATTATCGTCTTCAGGAAACAGAATCAACGTTATAACTCTACGAACGGGTAATATTTGACGACGCTTTATCGAGATTATGCTTGGCTCCTCGGTGTTACCCGCGTTAATCCGGGACAAAAAGAAGTTAATCCGAGATAAAAAGTAGCCTCTCTGTTAATCAGTAATATCGGACCAGCCGTTGGAGCGTGAAGGAGTAACATAGATTTTGAAGGTATTTGCGTATCCCACGGGAACCAGTCATGTTTTCGGGATAAAAAGTAGTTAATGTGAAATCCAAGGTCTAATTTATTTTCACACCATATTTCATCAAAATCGGTTAAGCCGTTTGAGCGTGAAGAAGTAACAAACATACACACACACACAAACTTTCGCATTTATTATACATGGGGCGCACTGAAGGTTTTGCACTTCTAGACAATCGGAACTATTTGAATTTCGAATGTCATATTTTGTAAACGTACAACCTTTTTAGTAAAATAAATTAATAGCGGAAAATGATTTGGAGGAGAATGCATTATATTAGTAGGATAACAAAAAATCTGTGAAGTCAAAATGTTCCCTTTTGATCTCCTAAGGTACGGAAATATCAGTATTTTACATTCCGCCAAATCCGGCCCAACTTTTAGCAAACAGTGGAAATATTTTGTTTTTAATCCATGATAGGTTAGCGTTTGACTACAGTTAGCCTGATGTTAAGCTGCACTGCAGTCTACGGTGTGGCACGCTTACCTAGAAGATACCTATTAACTCTACTTTTGAAGGCCTCCGGATGATACCTCTCAGGAAACAGAGACTCAGGTAGTGAGTTCCAAAGCTTCGCAGTCCTAACAATAAAGGAGATAGATTTCCGAGAACACTCAGATATAGAAGTAAAATACACCTTGCAATAAGTGAAACTTGGTATATTACTGGGCCCTCTTGCGTCATTTGTGTGAAAAAATCAAAGAGAAAAGACCAGGATTACTCAGCAAAAAATTAGTGTTGTTCCATCAGGATAATGCACGCGTTCGCACGTTTTATGCGTTACACTGGTGGCAATTCAGCGGCACACACGACTTAACTAAATTTAAAAAAGCCCCGTCTTTTTTCATCTTAGGTGGCCAGAAAGAGACGGCACGTTCTAAACTACAGACAAAACAACTAAAATCACGTCAAATATGGAATGTGCAGGCAGTTTTAGAGGTGATACAAGTGAGTGCGGTCTAAATTCGCCTATATTTTCTACATTTAACGTGATTTTAGTTGTTTTTACTATGGTGCAGAACGTGCCGTCTCTTTCTGGCCACCTAGGATGAAAAGAGACGGGGCTTCTTTAAATTTAGTTAAGTCGTGTGTGCCGCTGAATTGTCACCACTATGGCTCAAATTCATGATTGTGGCTTTGAATTACTGCCTCGTTCCGCCTATTCCCCTGATTTGGCACTCACACTTATTCAAAACACCTTGGAGGTCAAACATTTTATCAAATGAGGAGGTCGAAGCTGCGTTTTTGAAGGCCTTGAAGAAACTTTTTTTATGACCGACATACAGGCGTTGGAAACCAGATGGGAGAAGTGCATAGAGTCAGGTAGAGATGACGTGAAAAAAAAATACTTTTGCTTATATTTTTATATTGTTTTCTTACTGAAACCGCGAACTTTTCAATCCATCCTCGTACTTTTTTACTCGATCTTTATAACGATATTTGGTAGACCCTCTATACATTCAAGAATATTTAATTATATTTTTAATTAAAATTAATTACTAAAAATATAAAGGATTTGACATACATTAATGGTACGGAACCCTTCATGCGCGAGTCCAACTCGCACTTGGCCATTTATTACGTTACGCAAAGTCTAGGATTCGATAGGATGAAACAATATGCTGTTTATGCTTATTTATATTATGATTTAATATTACCTGTTAGGTATATTTATTTAATACAGTGTAAACAGGAATACGTAATAGCTTCGGTATTCATCCGAAGCCAATTCAAAAACAACTATATACGTTAAATATACTGTATATGAAAACTTAAATCACGCACAGTTCTACAAACACAACATTAACATTGCTCGACACACCGTTTGCGTGTGTTAAGGCGGTACAACGCCATCTATTATCATCTTTAGGAATCAGAATAGACGTAATAACTCTACGAACGGGTATAATATTTGACGACACTTTATCAAGATACTAGCTTGGCCCCTCGGTGTTACCCGCGTTAATCCGGGACAAAAAGAAGTTAATTCGGGATAAAAAGTAGCCTATGTGTTAATAATTAAATTCGGTCCAGCCGTTGGAGCGTGAGGGAGTAACGTAGATTTTGAAGTTATTTGAATAACGGGAACCAGTCCGGGATAAAAAGTAGGTCTAACCTATTTCCATACCAAATTTCATCAAAATCGTAGCGTGAAGAAGTAACAAACATACACACACACACACACACAAACTTTCCGCATTTATTATATTAGTGTTATTCGCATGTCTTACTTATTGTGAGCTAAATGAAAAAAGGAGTAAGAGATAGGCTAAGTTTGTATAATTTTACAATTATTATGTAATTTATGACTCATGTTAGTTAGATTTGTATTTTTAGGTTTGACTTAAATATGTGTAAATAATTTAATGTAATGTAATTATTATTGTCTTAATTTAATGAAACGAATGATTAATCTACAAGTATGTTACTATTGTTATTAGATGTATGCTATTAATACCTATTCACATTTAATTATTGTAATTGGTCTATGTACCGTTTTAATTAAATTCAATAAATAAATAAACTGTAGGATTGTACAGACCCCAATGCGCGAGCCACACTCGCACTTGTCAAATTATTCTTTGTCTTTTTTTTTTTTTTATCCATGATAGGTTAGCGTTTGACTACAGTTAGCCTGATGTTAAGCTGCACTGCAGTCTACGGTGTGGCACGCTTACCTAGAAGATACCTATTAACTCTACTTTTGAAGGCCCCCGGATGATACCTCTCAGGAAACAGAGACTCGGGTAGTGAGTTCCAAAGCTTCGCAGTCCTAACAATAAAGGAGATAGATTTCCGAGAACACTCAGATATAGAAGTAAAATACACCTTGCATTAAGTGAAACTAGGTATATTACTGGACCCTCTTGCGTCATTTGTGTGAAAAAATCAAAGAGAAAAAGACCAGGATTACTCAGCAAGAAATTAGTGTTGTTCCATCAGGATAATGCACGCGTTCGCACGTTTTATGCGTTACACTGGTGGCAATTCAGCGGCACACACGACTTAACTAAATTTAAAAAAGCCCCGTCTCTTTTCATCTTAGGTGGCCAGAAAGAGACGGCACGTTCTGAACTACAGACAAAACAACTAAAATCAAGTATTTTTTTTTTTTTATCCATGATAGGTTAGCGTTTGACTACAGTTAGCCTGATGTTAAGCTGCACTGCAGTCTACGGTGTGGCACGCTTACCTAGAAGATACCTATTAACTCTACTTTTGAAGGCCCCCGGATGATACCTCTCAGGAAACAGAGACTCAGGTAGTGAGTTCCAAAGCTTCGCAGTCCTAACAATAAAGGAGATAGATTTCCGAGAACACTCAGATATAGAAGTAAAATTCACCTTGCAATAAGTGAAACTTGGTATATTACTGGACCCTTTTGCGTCATTTGTGTGAAAAAATCAAAGAGAAAAGACCAGGATTACTCAGCAAGAAATTAGTGTTGTTCCATCAGGATAATGCACGCGTTCGCACGTTTTATGCGTTACACTATGGCCCAAATTCATGATTGTGGCTTTGAATTACGCGGGATACGCAAATAACTTCAAAATCTACGTTACTCTCTCAAGCTCCAAAGGCTGGACCAAATTTTAGTAATTAACACATAGGCTACTTTTTATCCCGGATTAACTTCTTTGGTCCCGGATTAACGCGGGTAACACCGAGGGGCACAGCTAGAGTATCTTGATAAAGTGTCGTCAAATATTATACCCGTTCGTAGAGTTATTACGTCTATTCTGATTCCTAAAGATGATAATAGATGGCGTTGTACCGCCTTAACACACGCAAACGGTGTGTCGAGCAATGTTAATGACATGTTTATAAAACTTTACACGTCATAAGTTTTCATATACAGTATATTTAACGTATATAGTTGTTTTTGAATTGGCTTTGGATGAATACCGAAGCTGTTACCTATTCCTCTTCACACTGTATTAAATAAATATACCAAACAAGTAATATTAAATCAAATTATAACCTATTGCCATAACAAATTTCATCAAAATCGTAGCGTGAAGAAGTAACAAATATACACACACACACACAAACTTTCGCATTTATTATATTAGTGTTATTCGCATGTCTTACTTATTGTGAGCTAAATGAAAAAAGGTGTAAGAGCTAGGCTAAGTTTGTATAATTTTACAATTATTATGTAATTTATGACTCATGTTAGTTAGATTTGTATTTTTAGGTTTGACTTAAATATGTGTAAATAATTTAATGTAATGTAATTATTATTGTCTTAATTTAATGAAACTAATGATTTATCTACAAGTATGTAACTATTGTTATTAGATGCATGCTATTAATACCTATTCATATTTAATTATTGTAATTGGTCTATGTAACGTTTTAATTAAATTCAATAAATAAATAAATAGTAGGATTGAACAGACCCCTTAATGCGCGAGCCAAACTCGCACTTGTCAAATTATTCTTTGTCTTTTTTTTTTTTTTTATCCATGATAGGTTAGCGTTTGACTACAGTTAGCCTGATGTTAAGCTGCACTGCAGTCTACGGTGTGGCACGCTTACCTAGAAGATAGCTATTAACTCTACTTTTGAAGGCCCCCGGATGATACCTCTCAGGAAACAGAGACTCAGGTAGTGAGTTCCAAAGCTTCGCAGTCCTAACAATAAAAGTCGACGCAAAGCGTTTTGTACGAAAGTTTGGAACTTCAACTCTGTATCGGTGTCTCTTCACTGTCTCTCTGCTCGTTCTGTAGTAGAACGGAGATGGTGGTTGTCTATAGAGATAGACGAACCCTGTAAAGATTCATTTATTAACATCTGACAGCGAACATCCTCGCATAACAACCAGATAGATAAACGAATAATTCCAGTCACTTGTTGATAATCTAGATTACCTAGGTTTTATAATGTCGGCTTTAATTCACCCCGAAAGGTCTGCGACCTAGATTTGGGAATTAAAATAACCTTATTTACATGTAGATTGAGAAAGAAAGCCTTTGACTGGTGTCGAATACGTTTTTAATGGAGTCTGTTTAAATTGAAATGTTATTTTCTACGAAAAACCTGCAAATAATAGTATACTTGTAATAAGAAAATAAATTAGCAGGTGTTTGAAAAAAGATAAAGAAAAGCGATAAAGCCATAGAGATTTAAAAAAAAGAAGAAAACGAAGAGCTTAAATTAATTTTTTTTTTTGATCGCAATGACTTCATATGTATGACTGACTATTATGACTGAATATATGACTATGATGTATGTACATATGAATACTTAACATAACTACATATGAATACGTTTTTAATGGAGGCAGTTTAGATTGAAATGTTATTTTCTACGAAAAACCTGGAAATAATCGTATATTTGTAAAATGAATATAAATTGGCAGATGTTTTAAAAAAGACCGATGAAGCTTTAAGAATTTAAATGAAAATGTAAATTATGTTACAGAAAAAAGAAGAAAACGAAAAGCTTAATTCAAACTCAAACTTATATCGGTTATCGAAACGAATCGCAGAACGAATAACAGTTTTGTTTAACTAATGCACATATGAGTTGAAAGCAAGAGAACCCTAAAATATTTTTATAACAAAACTAAACAAAAAACAGTTCAACATTACCGTTTAAAACTCGTAAGGTTAAAAATCGTTGATAAAAAATGATCGCGTTTTTTTCTCAGCTACGGGTCCCACCTGTACAATTCCGCTTGATGATCAAAAGAGTGTTAATACAGACTGGTATTCTACTATTTGTTTACCTTGCGACTTTCTTGGCATCACCTTTGATTCGAACTTTAATTGGATACAACATATAGCAAAAATTAAATCAAAATTATCCCAATTCACATATGCACTGGTTGTCCTTAAAGTAAATACGAATGCAGCCCTAACGGCATTATTATGCAAATGATTATGCATGGCTACGCTAGGGAGTAATCTTTTGGGCCAATAGCAAAGATACAAATTAAAGGAAAAAAAGAGAATGTATAAGAAAAAAGAATACATTTGTATTATTAGAACAGTTGATCTACAGCTGTCTAAGCTAGGCTGAAGAGCCTGTAATATAGACAGCTGTACTTCCCCTAAATTACACTTAAAATAATAATATGTACCTGACAAAATTTCATTTAAAATATTTTATAATATGTTTAGTATGAATGAAAAATAATCAAAACAATAATAATTATGCAGATACCTTCAATTGTAACAAATTAACAAGTGAGTTAACCATTGAATAAATAAAAATAAAGTACATAATTTTCTTGAGATTTTTTTTTTTGACACATTCACACACGGCTGGTTAACCCCATACTCAACCATTTCTAGCTCGTATTATGGTTGCTAACACAACTGATATACTACATATACATACATACATATTATATATAAATACATATTTAACACCCAGACCCAAAGCCAACAAATTATAAGCAACATTGAATTAATATTGAGATGTATAAAAAAGAATCTTACTATATGTCAATAAAAATCTACAACCAAATTCCCAACTCAATTAAATCAATGCCAACACAAACTGCTTTCCAAAATAATCTCCATAAATTCTTAACAAAAAATGTTATTACACACTCTCAATGATTAAATTTCTTTGAAGATAAATAATTACCATATAGGTAAAATTTAATCTATACTACCCAGGGCGTTAAATAAAGTTTATTTTAATTACATAATATATGCTAATTGTTATTTCATGTGATGTCATTTAAAATACTTAAAATTTTATACGTTAATAGGTTAACTGCTCCGTTTAAACAGAAGCAGATTTAAAAATAGGATATCAAATGCAATTTTCAATTGCAATACATATATCTATATTCCATATTTTATTGTGGTGATGGTAACAAGTCATAATTACAATAAACATCTCATAAACATTGCTCAACACACCGTTTGCGTGTATTAAGGCGGTACAGCGCCATCTATTATCGTCTTTAGGAGTCGGGATCAACGTAATAACTCTACGAACGGATAATATTTGACGACGTTTTATCAAGATACTAGCTGGACTCCTCGGTGTTACCCGCGTTAATCCGGGACAAAAGAAGTTAATCCGGGATAAAAATGAGTAAAAATTAGCTTTTGTGTTAATTAGTAAAATCGGACCAGCCGTTGGAGCGTGAAGGAGTAACATAGCTTTTGAAGGTATTTGCGTATCCCACGGGAACCAGTCATGTTTACGGGATAAAAAGTAGTTAATGTGTAATCCAAGGTCTAATCTATCTTCATAGCATATTTCATCAAAATCGGTTAAGCCGTTTAAGCGTGAAGAAGTAACAAACATACACACACACAAACTTTCGCATGCATTATATTAGTAGGATAACGAAATATCTGTAAATTCAAAATGTTCCCTTTTGATCTCCTAAGGTACGGAAATCAGTATTTTACATTCCGCCAAATCCGGCCCAACTTTTAGCAAACAGTGGAAATATTCCGGAACATGGATATTATTTCCGAAAACTACTAGAGACTACGTATTAGAAGGATTCGATAGAATGAAACATTAAACTGATATTATAATAATATAATGCTTGTTATTTATTAGTGTAAATAGCTATATGTATATTTCTTTTTACACTACTAAATATTTAGTATGTTAACAGCTTCGATTAATTACATGAAGCAGATTCAAAAACACCCATATTGTTCTTATTCATTAATTAATACATATTATATGCCATTACAGTAATTATACTGCAAGTACAATAAACATGTCATAAACATAGCTCGACACATCGTTTGCGTGTTTTAAGGCGGTTCAGCGCCATCTATTATCGTCTTTAGGAAACAGAATCAACGTAATAACTACTTTGACAAGTAAATAATCAAAGAACTCTACGAACGGGTATAATATTTGACAACACTTTATCAAGATACTAGCTGTGCCCCTCGGTGTTACCCGCGTTAATCCGGGACAAAGAGAAGTAAATCCGTGATAAAAATTAGCTTCTGTGTTAATCAGTAAAATCGGACCAGCCGTTGGAGCGTGAAGGAGTAACATAGATTTTGAAGGTATTTGCGTATCCCACGGGAACCAGTCATGTTTTCGGGATAAAAAGTAGTTAATGTGTAATCCAAGGTCTAATTTATTTTCACACCATATTTCATCAAAATAGGTTAAGCCGTTTGAGCGTGAAGAAGTAACAAACATACACACACACAAACTTTCGCATTTATTATACATGGGGCGCACTGAAGGTTTTGCACTTCTAGACAATCGGAACTATTTGAATGTTATATTTTGTAAACGTACAAACTTTTTAGTAAAATAAATTAATAGCGGAAAATGATTTGGCGGAGAATGCATTATATTAGTAGGATAACAAAATATCTGTGAAGTCAAAATGTTGCCTTGTGATCGCCTTAAGGTACGGAAATATCAGTATTTTACATTCCGCCAAATCCGGCCCAACTTTTAGCAAACAGTGGAAATATTCCGGAACATGTATCTTATTTCCGAGAACACTCAGATAGTGCGGGGAGCTACTATTGTATTTTAACCCTTAAATGGATGATTTTTGTTTCACGTTTTAAAAAAATATATTTGTGTAATAGACATGACATTAACTGTCTAGGAAAAATTTGTAAAAAAATCTAGACATTAATTTACTATACTTTTTTTCGCAATAATGTGAGTGTTGTAAACAACATTGCGCTAAATTAAAAATAATTAAATGAAGGTCAGTTTTATGTGTGATTTTTAGTTTGTTGTTTAAAAACAACATTGTCCATTTAAGGGTTAACTTGAGCGATGAAAGTCCAGTCGGGTGTGTGGCGGCCTTATGCTTCGAAGGTTGTTGGTTCGATTCACGCCAATGAACTCGAGCTTTCTGTGAAAGAAAATGTTGTGTGGAAACCTTAGCATGGTGGAAGAGTATTTGCTAAGGCTCGCTTCGCTAGCTACTACTCTCAAGGTGAGTCCAGGATACACACAGAATGCATAAAATATAAACGGTGGTAACATTTAAACGACTTAATCTTAATATATATAAATCTCGTGTCACAATGGACTCTTAAACCACTTAACCGATTATAATAAAATTCGCACACCATGTGCAGTTCAATCCAACTTGAGAGATAGGATAGTTTAAATCTCAAATTATAGTCGCAAATTTAATTTATTGCTAATTATTGTCTGTTATTATTTAACAGTCACAATAATTATCTGTTAACTCCAAATGATTCTAACAGATGTCGATACCTTTCGACTGAGTTGAGTAAGTAATCAATAGAATAGATGGCGCTGCTATGGTAAATCTACGAACGTGTCATATAAGCTACACTATCTATTTTTCATACCCCTAAGTGAGGTAAAACAACGTTTTCCGGGTCAGCTAGTAAAATTATATAATTGGAATCTCAGAATCGGCTCCATCGATTTTTATGAAATTTAGTATATAGGGGGTTACGGGGGCGATAAATCGATCTAGCTAGGAATCATTTTTAGAAAACGTCATATTAAAAAAAAATACTTTGCAAAGCTCGGTCAACCAGGTACTTATTGTTTAACAGAATATCACAATGATAACCCTACCATTGTGGTTAAATTGTTAATCAATTTTTTTCTATCATTTTGACTTGTAAAAAATTATTATTTACCAACAAATCTCTGTATTATTATTATTTATTACTATCACAAACAGAATACATATTATAATTACAAAAATTTACCTAAAAAACCTGTGTTTATCCAAGGTAAAAGGTTCTCACTACTTTATATAACAAATAAAAGACGCGTTACATAGGTACATAGATAATAACTAGAACAAAAGAGCTCGGCACTCGCTCGCAGGCCGCGCTGCGCCGGCGCATGCAGGGCGCAGTTAGGGTTACCATATCTTCGGATTTTTCCTGAGATTACAGGATTTTTCTACTTTTCTCAGGATTCCGGCCGGATTTTGCAAATCTCGTGATAAATCAGGATTTTTAATAAAACACATGTTACATTATAAAATTTATTTAGTTAAAAGTTAAACAAAATAAAAATAATCTTCATTTGATAACAATTGAATAGTTTAAATCAATACTTATTTATTTAAGTAAAACAAACTAAAAATAATCTTCTTTTGGTAATAATTGCACAGTTCAAATCAATACCTATTTATCCAAGTAACATAAACTAAACATAGTCTTCTTTTGGTAACAATTGCCGATTTGAGTGCGACATGCAACTTATTTCGGCAGTATATAAAACGTTAATAATACCTTTTTGAGAAAAAATGTTAAACTGTATAAAATCTCAGGACTTTTCCATGGAAATCAGGCCTTTTCTCCGGTCTTTTGATTTTTTCATCTGGTAACCCTAGGCGCAGTAAACAACGTATTGTACTAATAGTGCTGTCCTCTCGCACATTATTCTGTAACGGGATCTAATGCCGCGTTGACACGATCAGAGCCAACTCGGACCGAGTAAAATTTGATACCTACTCGGACGCAACTCGGATTGTAGCAACCTCTAATCCGAGCCCACTCGGACGACGGCGTCCGATCTAAGTAGACTCGGACCGTGTTCTACTCATCCGAGCTAGCTCGTTTACGAGTTGGAAAACAAAATGGCGGCTAATAACAACAACCAAGAGTCTTGTGCGTAAAAAGTGGCGTAGAATCCAAGAGCGAGTCTAAATTCTGCTCCTTTTGCGAGATGCCTCATCTTTTCCCCGTCTTAGCTCCTCTATCAGCAAATCTGCGACAATTCCGATGCCACTTCGCACTAAATCGACTAAATTGACGACCTCGTTGGCGTAAAGGTTACCATGCCGGTCTGCTAGTCAGAAGGTTCCGGGTTCGATTCCCGGCCCGGTCAACATCTTTGTGCTAAACTAAATTTGTTGGCTGTGGGTCTGGGTGTTAAATATGTATTTATATATAATATGTATGTATGTATATGTAGTATATCAGTTGTGTTAGCAACCATAATACGAGCTAGAAATGGTTCAGTATGGGGCTAACCAGCCGTGTGTAAATGTGTAAAAAAAAAAACCGTCAGTTTTCGATGTTGACTGATAAAAATAATTGGGATAATGACGAAATTGATCCGAGTGAACTATGATAATGTCAACAGCTATCCTAGTACACTCTTATGAAGCTACGAGTCCACTCGGTCCGAGCTGGCTCTGATCGTGTCAATGCGGCTTTATGGCTCTTACGCACTGTCGACTGGTCGCCGGCGACTCAGTCTCTCGGCGACCGAAACGTAGGCAACTAGGGCCGGCGACCAAGCCGAGCGACAGTATTCCAAGTACATTCGTGCAGTACATCCGGTCGTTACGACAGTTGCTCGCAGTGTGAATGCTTCCATTTGAAACCGTGCTCCTATTAATCGCCGGCGACCGGTAGTCGCCTGTGCGTCGCCACTACGCGGCGAGTCGCCGAGTCGCTTGCGCAACCGGCGACCGAGTGCGTAAACACTAATTTAAACTAAGGAAAGTCACAGTTGGCGGCGACTGAGTCGCCGGCGACCAGTCGACAGTGCGTAATGGCTCTTAAGGAGGCTGCCGGAACACTGTTAGATGCTTGGTGACAGACTTTTCAACTTAGCGTGGTAGCTCGCCAGGCGAGCACTAGACAATACCCTTCCACCATGCACATTTATAAACATTCTCGTACTTTAACAGTTAGTAGCACCCAGCGCTATCTAGTGTCGGCCTGGACCGGAAGTGGCGTGGTTGCGTGTGCGAGGCTCTGACGTCACATCCGGCTCTTGCGGCTATATATTGCAGCAGCTGTCCGCGCTGAGTGCAGTTAGCAATATGCTGCAGATGGATACAGCTTTATTGTTCTGCTTAGTCTTTCAAATAAAAAAGAACTCTCTCTAAGATCATCTATGGTCTTCAAAACTAGAGTTAAGGTTCTATGGCATGCATAACATGCATGCATGCATAAACAGCCCACTATACGTTCCCACTGCTGGGACTCGGGGCCTTCTCTTACGAGGAGAGAGATATAGGCCATAATCCTATTCATATATGGAGCAAAGTGGCATATTTGAAAAATCCTGGGTGATTGATAGGGATACATATTTTTAGTTTTATTAGCTTTTCTTCGCAGTGCCAGTAGCTCGGCTAGCTAAGATGATCTGACGCGATCATCGAAGTTAAGCAGCAGTTGATGCGGCCAGTGTTTGGACGGGTGACCATGCACCAGACTGTCATTTTTAAAGTGACATTTTCATCTGGGCTTAACCATGGGTCAGATGACACATTAAATTGTAGGTCCCAGCTGTTAGTCTTACTAGCAGCAGTCGTTAAGCCAAGTCAGAGGCTTTCGGGCGACTTGAAAACTCTCGACACCAGAGCTTGGCCACTTAGCTCATACGAAGAAGAAGAACCTTTGATTTAGTGTTAAGAATCGTTAAAGCCCCAAAACACAAATACGTCAAATTCAGTCAGTCTTGTGCATGGTTACCCATCCAAAGACTATCTACATCGACAGTTGCTTTTTTTTACTCTGAATAGGTCAGCGCTTGACCACAATTCACCTGATGGTAAGTGACATTGAGGTCTACGGTGAATCGCGCTTATCTAGAAGGAACCGGTTCACTCTCGCCTAGAAAATCGCTAGATTGTAGTCATTGGGGAACAGGGAATTCGGCACGGACTTCCAAAGTTTGGCGGTTCGGACAGCAAAGGTGGAGGCAAAACGCTTTGTGCGTGCCTTGGGCACCTCAACCATAAACCGATGCCGCCTTGGCGTCCTGCTCGTCCGATAGTGGAAGGGGGCGGGGGGAATTACATTATGTAATTCAGTCGCACACTCGCCGAAATACAACCGATATAATACCGACAGACTGGCAACAATGCGGCGGTGCTCTAGGCTCTGCAACTTTACTTTGCAAAGATTGGTTAACCTAGATGATCGGTTTACATCACCTTAGTTGGCCGAGCTACAGGCGCTACATTTATAATATAAGTAAAATATGAAGAACCTTACATACATTTTCAAAGATAATCCTTTTTTAGGAAAGGAAAATAGAGCGCATTAGGGGTGTAACACTGTAGACGAAAGTTGTTCCAAAACACAAACATACATATGCTAAATATACATACATGCATAAATGGGGTAAACTGATGAGAAAGACACAGAGAGACAACTTTTAAATATGTTTTAATACAACTTCGCAAGTCCTCTATTAAAATTTGATCTATTATTGTCATTATTATTGTTCGTGTTATACTATAACTTCTTAAGCTCATAATTTGGCAAAAACTTTTCCGATTTTCATTATCATTACAAATTTTGTAGGAATAACTTAAGTTAATATTAAGTATATGAACATTATTTTGGTAAGATTTGTTTAAAATTACGCTCTTTACGCAAGTATCAACATACAAATAAACATACAGCCCTAAATGCTTAATTTTTATCACCAATCCCAATTTTTTTTGGTCATTTAAATATTTTATATTTTTTCATCCGGCTCGATAACTGATCAATTATAGTGATTTAACTGTACTTAAGGCAAAACAACGTATGCCGAGTTAGCTAGTTATTATCTATAATAAGGTTTTCCTTCCTGCCGCTATAACTCTAGAACAAACGGACCGATTTTCACGTTTTTGCCTTCTTTGGAAAGGTCTCAGGCTTCGCAAGGTTTGTAGGTTTAGTAGATTTGTAAATTCAGAGAACATTTTAACAGAAATGGAGGAAAACAGGTTTTCCAAGTCAGCTAGTAACTTACAAAAAGTATTATAGACAAATTAAAAATATTAGTATTACAATGGTAATAAAAAAAATTAAAGCGAAATACTTGCGTGTGAGTGTGTGTTTGTGTATACATAATATGAATATTGTAGCTAAGTTTGTTAAGAATAAATAAAATCGAGTGATACCTCTGCTCCTCCCTACTCCCGGACAAACAGTGTCACCCCAGTGCGCTTATCTGCCAGATTAGGCAAAGGGGATGCTTGCAAAAGAGCAGAAACGAACCCCATGGGGGATGATAGGATTACATGACATAGTTTGCTGACATTGAGAACGTGATATGGTTTCTCAACCGATGTTATTTGATAGAGGGAACTAGAGATAAATGAGACTGGGCATGGTTGATGACTTACGTAAGATTAATACAGGGTCCTTTCTTCGTATGAGCTGAATGGCCCAGCTCTGCAGGGCAAGTCTTGGGTTTTAGCCAATGTCAGTTGTCGCCATTCATAATGACCTTTATCTTCTAATATACTTCTAACTGTGGAACTCATTGCCGGAGTCTCTGTTCCCTCTGAACTATAACCCCACTGTCTTCAAGGCGAGAGTGAATCGGTTTCTTCTAGGCAAGCGCGCTCCACCCTACATCGCAACATCACTTAACATCAGGTGAGTTTCGATCAAGCGCTTGCCTATCCATCATAAAAAATAATACAAAATTTCCATGTCACAATGATAGTTACTTTGACTTTGACTTTGACTTTGACTTTGTTACCGTATTACTACGAAACGGCTTGACTGATTTTTACCTAATTTTATATGCGTATTCATTAGGTCTGAGAATCGGCTACTATCTATTTTTTATACCCCTAGATATTAAGGGTTGGTTTAGTAATAAATAGAAGAATAAAGATATAATCTAGAAATTATCTTCCAAACGCCGACAATGAAACAAAAATAGTCATTGCTTCCCGTGTTATTTTAATCTCAGCCTTCAGGGCCAGACGGAACAACAATCATTTCTTTTTATTATTTCAACAAAAGACGTTTTCCATTTATAGCTGTCTACTCCAGTCCGATTGGTTTCCCATGAAACTAGCAGGACAATGGAATCAAACCAAAACGACCAGAAAATAGCCGAAGCGAGAGTAAGCAAAGAAAAAGGCAAACTGAAATTACTAGGAGTTCAGAACTGCATAAGAGTTTTTTACCCGCATTTCATTGGGAAAATGCACTTATATGACCAGAATGTGTGGACCTCGCATCGTTAAGCTTCTTAATGAGGCGACAGCTCACGTGTAGCTGGCTGAGCCAATGGACAGTGTTTAAAGTAGCCGTCCCAGGTATAAAAATGTCCTCCGCTTTATGTGGCCCCGGTGGGTTGTAATTCGAGGACTGCTTTGACGGCAAACTCGGTTTTGTGATGTTTACAGAAAATCTTTTTCCAATTGAAAAATCAACGTTATTTATTGAACGGTAGCTGTGGTAGCAGATTATAGCCATTTGTGGTTCAACAAATTGTTAATTAAGGGTTTATTTTATTCAATATTTTTAGAAACTAAGCTTTTATGGATTGAAATGGGCAAATTCCTTGCCGAATTCACTGTTCCCTAAATGACTATAATTGAGCGATTTTTAAAACGAAAGTTCTTTCACTGGTTTTTAAGCGTGCTTCACCGTATAGGTACCTCAATGTCACTTCTGTCTTCAGGTGAGTTGTGGTCTAGCGCTGACCTATTTATGGTTAAAAGAATAAATGCTTATTATATATTTATATTTTGACCTATTAAGGGATAAAATTTTATGCTTATATGTACTTATATTTATATTTTATGCTTTTATGGACAGCAAAACCCCCGACATAACGTTTTATTGTGTCCGCCATCTTGAATCTTATAATATTAATTATCTTAATGTATACGTATTTTACAAGATAAGTCTTATCATATAATTTTAATACCTGTATTGAGGATCTGTGACAATATACATAATAATGTAACCGCCATCTTGTAGCATCACAAGATGGCGGTTACATACTCGTATATTGCCGACCCGAATACTTTACCCGTCAAATGAAAATTGGTTCATTCGTTCGAGAGTTAGGATCCTACAAAGTAACAGACATCCGTTATTGCGTCCAGTGATAAAATTGGTCACAATATAATTTGAAAAAAAAAAACCTTATAAAACAATGGAAAGTAGGTCTTATTTGGATTGCAAGTTTTTGCAAAAGAACGTCTCTAGTTGAATACACTTTATCTGTTACGTTTGGCAATCCAGCGAGGTAATGCCACCAGTATATTAGGCACGAACACAGACTTAGGCATAGAATATTATTTGAGAATAAGGTTTTTAATATTTGTGTAGTTCGTAGTAAAATTTTGTTGTATAGCATTGTTATTAAATATAGTAGAAATTGATTAATTAATTAATTCTTTGCTTAATGCGTTAATTGAAATAAATATACTCAATACTAAAAGGTAAAAATACTTTAAAAAGTTGATTAACAAACTTTATTGGAAAATATAAACATATTTACAAAAGTGCTAATTAAAACTAAACTAACTTGGCTTTAGTAAAAGTTATACAATGTGAAAATTACTTATGAACTTATATTTACTTGCTAAACCTAACAACCTAACGAATCTTCGTTTCTACTTTATTAATATTTCACGCGTCCCTTAATTTTAATTAAACAAACTAATATAAGTTGTGAACTCATTAAAATAATGTTGCTATAAGTTGCAAAGCTAAAACTTTGAGAGAACTTTCGGGGTCACAATTTCGTTATATAACAAGCAAAGTTTGTTAAAAATAATTATAGAAAATCGCCATAACAACTATATTCTAACATCAACATAACAGTATGTATATATATTTTTCCTCTAAAGCCGTCTTTAATGACTATAAAATTATTTCAACACTGTATAAACTTAATATGTATTCTTTGCTGTTTGGTAACCTAATTTGTATCTATTCAAAATTACTGTTAAAGATATTGATTTAAAAAATGTATTATTATAATAAATTGTGTGTACCCACACTACCTTTTGTATTTTGTCTAAATAAAGTGAGAAGGAGCAAATTGAAAACCAGCGCTGGGGTACCTGGTACCCTCAGCATTATGTTGAATTTGCTCCTTTTGTGCACATAGGCTTATTTTATAATTTTAAGAAATTGTATATCTTTATTTTTGTGTGCACAATAAATAATTTTCTTTCTTTCTTTCTTTCCATAGAATAAATAGAAGACAAAATTAAATATTTAGTGTACTTCCGCTGTGATAATCATACTATGAGATTTACAATGGATTTCCGCAAAGTAACGCCTGAGTCAATAAGTTATTTACTCAACAGTCTCACAACGTGGTAACACTGCCAGCATTTTTGGGGCCATTTATTTTAGGGTTCCGCACCTGAAAGGTAAAAACGGGAACCTATTACTTAGCCTCCGATGTTTGACTGCCTGTCTGTCTGTCACCAGGCTTTATATCAAAAACTGTGATAGCTAGAAAACTGAAATTTTCACAGATTGTGAATTTCCGTTGCCGCTGAAACAACAATAACTAAAAATTAAAAAAAATATTTAGGGGGTCCTCATACAATAAACGTTTCTTTCGTGTTTTTTTGCTATATACTCGTAATAATAACCGTAACAGATATACGCTTAAAATTGAAATAAATATTTGAAGGAGGCTCAAATACAGCGAACGCAATTTCTTTAAAAAAATCTCGATATTTAGTATGACATTTGGTAAACCCTGTTAAACATATACAAATTATTAACTTTGTTTCAACTATAAAATAGAAATTATATTTTAATGGGGTTTCTATGCAACAAATGTGTTATTTCCAATATTTTAAGAGATAATGAAAAGTCACTGTATTGTATTTTTCTGTCGTAAGTTAGAATGAATATAGACGAAACTTGGTATATAGCTCTGCTCTTCAATATAGTTATTTTTTGTCTTCATTTGATTTGCTTTGATCGAAATTGGGAAGTATTTACTGTGTAAAGCTACCACAGAATAATAACTTTGCCACTACCTAAAAATATTCCTTTGAGACATGCTTTAGGTTAATAAATAGTACGTCACTGCAAAATACTTTGAATATCAAATGGAAATGCTTATTTCAGTTTAACAAGACAAGCTCCCATCAAAAGGACTAGGCAAACATGAATGTCGAGCAGTTTCCAATTCCCCATTAATTAGCAGTTCCGCAATTCAGAGACAGCAAAGCGCATTTATGAAACGCTATTAGGGATCTGTCGGTGTCCGACCGCGCGGCAACTCCCGATACTGTTGAATGGGGCCGCCGGTAATGAGCTCGACTGCTGCCACCACTGATGAAGGTTTATGGACGCCTGGTATTTACTATTTTAGTGCTTTTACAAATGTTAAACCTTTTCGTGTCCCATTTAGGGCCCTTGTACACGGCAAGTTTTTTTTAAACGTACGGCTAACATATCGTACGGTTAAAAAAAAAATGGTTGCCTGTAAAGTCGGTTTTACGGGCGAAGATTTTACGTGACAACGTCAACCGTTCATAGTTGAGTGGGAGAGAGACGCAAGGCATTCGGCGGGCCTCTCTCTCGTTCGGTGACTCATCGTAACGTTACCGGGCGTTACACTTTTTCATAAGTGACTCCCAGCCGCAACCTAATTTAAGACGTTGTCACGTCAAAACGTGTAAGCTTGTACATGGCACAGCGAAATTTCTTGAACTAGTGTAATTAGTAATTCTTGATTTATGTCCATTTTACTCGTAAAACAAAATCAGCGTAGGTAATCTGCGATACAACACTAAACAAAAGCATGCCGTGCGTAGACGCGGCGTATACGGCGGCAGGCGCCGTGAAGTTTTGCCGCCATTTATGTCAACAAGCTTCCATAGTGATACAACACTGGCAGCCATACCTACGGCGATTTAACCGTAGATAATCACGGCGGAAAAACGTGTGTGTACAAGAGCCCTTACACTACTCCACGAAAACGGAGGACATCGTCGAGTACATACAGATGAATACCAACTGAACCTTGAGGGTGGAAAAGTTGGAGGCGCGATATAACACCAATATTTACTCGTTTGTGGTGCGCGTTCCGACCCAATATCTGGCGACCTTTCTCAAGGAAGAGTTTTGTCCGCAAGGTGTGCTGTATCGGAGATTCCGAGGCTGCGCGACACCTCGCAGCGTAACACGACGCCGGCACTTCGTGTGCAATAGTTTTTTAGTTTGTTGTTTTAAAATATGTATAAGTTTATAGTTATTGTTTTATATTTATATGTGCACTAGCTGACCCGGCAAACGTTGTTTTGCCTCACTTAGGGGTATGAAAAATAGATAGTGTAGCTTATATGACACGTTCTTAGATTTACCATAGCAGCGCCATCTATTGATTACTTACTCAACCCAGTCGAAAGGTATACATCTGTTAGAATCATTTGGAGTTAACAGATAATTGTGACTGTCAAATACTAACAGACAATAATTAGCAATAAATTAAAATTGCGACTATAATTTGAGATTTAAACTATCCTATCTCTCAAGTTGGATCGAACTGCACATGGTGTGCGAATTTTATTATAATCGGTTAAGTGGTTTAGGAGTCCATTGAGGACAAACATTGTGACACGAGATTTATATATATTAAGATTGTATTTGATGGGCCTCTAGTTGCCTGAAATAAGGGAATAAATAAAATAAGTTTTCTTCAAGAAGACAGTCGTGTCTAGTGTATTGAAGTCATCGAGCAGGTGTGAGTGTCCCGACACTCGACACAAGCGACTGACACTGATTTAATGAACTAGTCGATGTCACGCGCGTCGCAGACACCCTAGTAGAGGGGTTATAATATTATACCACCTTGTAATCGTTAGCTATAACATGTTTCATTTAAATATTGAATATTAAAAATACTGGATATCCAGAGTCTCTTTTTCCTGAGAAGTACCATTTGGGGGGTCTTCAAATTTAGAGTAAATAAGTTCCTTCTAGGCAAGCGTGATACGAGTACATTTTAGACCACAGTAAAGCTTGACATCAGGCAAGCTACGGTCTAACGTAAGCCTTGTAAGAGTAAATTAAATATTAAGATTCAGATTTTATTTATATTTTTTTTATTTATGAAGTTTTATAAAAACCGGAATATCTTTTTTCGTCATAAGGTATCCTATACGTATATTACAAATTAAATTATTATTAATATTAACATATAATATGGACTCGTTAAATAACCTACGTACGATATCCTGATTCATATTTAAATTATAATTTCTGATAATATTCTGATGATAGTTGTCGAGCCCTTTCATTTGACACCCATATCAAGAGAATGTGAAAAAAATACGCCTGGCACCATTTTGTTGCTGCGGCCATCTTAATTCGATTTTCGCCTATCATAACGTTCCAATAAAAAAAGGAAATAAAAATCGGTCCATTCGTTCGAGAGTGACGATGCCAAAAAAAACACACACAGACACATCAAACTAACATACATACGTTAAATCTATGAGATTCTACAAGGTGTGTGAATAAGGGAAATCTAGTTCCTTTAATAAAGAGGAAGTATTGCTGAGAGAAGCGTTCGAGCGAATAGCAACATGCTCTTATTGTGAATAGTCATCGTAAAAGAAACACGCTGTATAATATCCATACAGCGCTACTTGGAACGAGACGAGAAAAGCCACTGTAAAAACAGAACAACATTTAACAGGTTCAGAAAGAAAAGCGAGTGTGGCTCGATGAAAAACCACCTGCTTTTCAATCAGACGGAACTTAGTTCGATCCCAATCCTACACTAATGACTTATTTTTCAACTTGTGTGTGGATTTGCCCTCGCTTTACGGTGAAGGAAAACATCGTGAGGAAACCGACATGTTTGAGGATCACAATATCTGGAGACGTGTGTCATCTGCCAACCCGCACTTGGCCAGCGTGATGGATTAAGGCCTTTATCTCACTTCTCATGAGATAAGGCCCCAAGTCTCAGGAGTGGATATAGTGGGCTGTTTATACTTCCATACCGCCCTTATAATAATCCTGAATATTTTACTAGCATATCGTCCCGGCTTCGCACGGGCTATATAATAATCTAAGTTGCAAAAAGAAACAAAAAGGCCTATGTTACTCAAGGATAATATAGCTACCCAACGGTGGAAGAATTTTTCAAATCGGTCGAGTAGTTGCGGAGCCTATTTGCGTCAAACAAACAAAAAATCGGACTTTTCCTCTTTATAATATTGGTATAGATGATATAGAACTTGTATTTTCCTGTCCACCGACTCGGATGTACGGAACCTTTGTGGAGAAAGCGTTTCGAATAAAAAGTATTGTTTATTTTTTTTTGTCTCGTTTACTCGCCTTTTTGCCCGCACTGTGCAGATATTTTTTAGAGCTCGGTTTGCAGATGTTTTATGTACGTTTTTTTTGTAGATTCGCTTGTTATTTGGATTTACGTATTCGATTATACAGTAGAAACTCGATTAACTGGACTAAACGCAACTTAGCTCATACGATGAAGAAGAAGAATCTATTAAACGAAAAAAACTCAATTATCCGTTGGAGAGCTACGATACCATAGTCACACATAAGCAGTTCACTATATCTCTCCCACCGCTGGGACTCGGGGCCTTCTCTAACTAAGACAGAGTTATAGGCCATAATCCACCACGATGGCCAAGTGAGGGTTGGCGGATGTCACACGTCTTTGGATATTGTAGTCCTCAAACATGTCGGTTTCCTCACGATGTTTTCCTTCACCGTAAAGCGAGTGCAAATCCACATATAACTTGAAAAATAAGTCGTTGGTGTAGGGATCGAACCAGGGGCCGTCTGATTGAAAAGCAGACTTTATTACCTCCGAGCCACACTCGCTTTTCACACATAGTATACTCATATTTTACTAGTATACTAGTACTTTAATGAATGAGTACTTTGATGAATACCAATATAAACTAACTTTGTATTCTCAATTTCCAAAATTTTTATGTTTAATTTCCGAACAACTAGTAAATTAATTAATTATATTTTAGTTTGTAAAACTGACATAATATGTGTATAGATAGTTTATTTTTTTTGGGAGAAGACATTGGCTTCCAATATACAGTTTATACAACTAGTTTGGAAGCCTTTGGATTCCATAATATAATTTTGTTGATTTTTATTTTACTGTGTCAAATAAAGATATTTTGTATTTGTATTTTTTTTATCACCACGTTTTTGAGTTGTGTTTTAATAGCGGACAAATCTGTATGTTCTTGTCATCACCCCAAAGTAAGAAAGGCCTCATTGTATGAACCTCAGTGACTCAGCAGAACTGCCTCTACGAGATGACTGGGCCGTGACGAGAGTGGACTTATAAACATCCAGAGATCAGAAAAAAGTCAAAACACCTATGAAATGCTCTTATAAAATCTGATACTATAAAGGTTGCGTGCAGATATAGGCTATATAGTACTAACGGAGTACTTCGTTCCTATAAAGAGATTCTTATTCAGAATAAAATGAAAAAAAAGCTTGAGTAAAACTGTACAAGTAACCATCATTTTACAAAAATATTGGCAATTATTTATTTATACGCACCGAAACCCGAACGCACAAATGTGTTCCATTAAGTTTTTTCAAGTATTCGTTACATATATTCGATAAAAAGTATTATATTATTGTTGTATAAAATAATAAATAAAACGCCGAAACGTTATAAACATAACCGTAATTAGCTCAGAGTATACTTATATCGCCGTCCCCGGAGAATAAAATGATAACTGCCATTATCTTCATTTTAGTGTTATTCCATTTTTGATATCTGTGGGTGCTGATACATCTGCTGAATTTTTTTCGTGATTTTAATACTGTTATTTACGGAAATATAAAATATTACAATGTTATTCAATTATTAGACCCATGCCTAAAGTTACAAGAATATAATTGTATTGTAATATTATCAAAATATTTTTAAACTTATAAGTATGACAAACAGTCATGAAGTTATATTCTCGAAAAAAATATTCGATTACATAATGATAATAGCAGTTATCATTTTATTCTCGTACAAAACCATCCGTGCACTTCGTATAATGTTCTGTTAGTAAAACTATTCGTGGTGCAAACATATTGTCATGCTCTGCTTTCACTTAGAAGTGACGGTAATAGTTTGAAATGGCAGCTACAAAATTGGCAGGGATTCCCGCGAAGTGTTATTGTTTATTTACCATACCTTTATTCATCACTTATTCAAATATATGCAATCAAGGACAATAAAACAGAGCTGTCCTCAAAAATAAATCAAAATAAAATATTCTATAATGACAATCAGTCGTCCTCCCCATATTATAGTACTATTAATATACGATGTTGATGAAAAAAATAAACAACACCATCTAATGAAACCATTGGTTCAGATGTAACATCCGATAATACTTCCGATAATATATTTTCGAAACAAACGGTCACTGATAATATGAGCAAGATACTTAATCATCAGGATCTAAGTTAGGAGAAGAAAACAATGAATATCACAGTCTAGTAGGAATAAAAGACCAACCTGAAAGGGGTTCATGTAGTGCCAGAATTTTTAGACAAAACAAGCCTAAAACCTTAAAAGCGTGAAAAGATAACTCATGAGCAGTCAGTACAAGGAATGCCTCGTTCAACTGTTCAGTTGTCTTTCACCTATTATTTGCTCTTGCATCATGATAAGAAACAATATTATTAAAAAGGTTGCACAGTGGTTTCACACCCTCTCATCAAAAGTGCACTTCTGTAATATACGGGGGTTGCACTCAAATCTCGCTTCTGTCCAACACCATCTTGAGACCATACAGACCTCACCTATTGTTTCTTGCGGTGACCCAAATCAGATGTCCGTCCGTCGTGTCGTACCTTTCCTACCCAGGGTACACCCTGGAGCACAACTTCAAACCACTCCGGGCGTGTGCTTATACGCCCGTGACGACATCTGTTTTCGGCGTCTCCGTAAATTTGAAGATCCCAGCTTCACGGTGCTGTGGGTACTGGTGGCCACAGGCGTGGAGAAAATTCTCTATGCCTGTGTCTACCGGTCGCACAGCGAAGATTTGAAGACAACTAGGCTCATTGACTACCTCAGCGAGAGGGTGGATAAAGCTCAACAGGAGTGCCCGTCGGCTCAGCTTGTGTTATAAGGGACTTTAATGGCCATCACCAGGAATGGCTGTATCCATACCTAGACACCAACCATGCTGGACAAGAGACTAGGAAACTTTCTCTTACGATAGATCTCACCCAGCTGGTTCAAGGAGCCACACGGGTACCCGACGTTGACTCTCATACACCTTATTTCTAAGACCTGCTGACAACTGATCCAGACCGATAATCAGTGGCGATTTCATCGCCACTGGGTCTTTCCGACCACTGTTTGGTGAAGTCTGTATTTGTTTTCTCCCTGCCAGATCTTAGTCCAAAAGGCTCTAGGTGGCTGTGGCGATACAAGTCAGCAGACTTGCATGAGATGCGATCTTTCTTTGCATCCTTCTCTTGGCGGCCTATATGCTTCTCTTCTAGCGACCCTAGTGCCTGCGCTGATGCCGTGACTGATGTGTTGCGTAAGGGCATGGAATGTTTTATTCCTTTTTCTGACGCACCCCATCATCATGTAAGGCTCGCCCATGGTTTGGGCCTGAATGTGGTGAGGCACATAAACATCTAGCGTACCAAGCTTGGGCTGAAACTCGGCAGCGTAAGGCGTCTGATATTCGTGATAAAAAGAGAGCTTTTAATAAGGCTGCCAAGTTCTGCAAGAAGGTTATACAGAAGGCCCGTTTTGACCATACTGGCCGAATAGGGACCAAACTGGTTTCGTACCCGGCTGGTAGTAAAGCGTTCTGGTCCCTAGCCAAAGCCGTTGAAGCTAACTTCTGCCGTCCCTCGCTACCGACCCTGCTAACTACAGGCCCATATCTGTAACGTCCGTACTCTGTAAGAGTATGGAACGTGTTCTGAATCGCAGGCTCCTGGCATACCTAGAAGCGAATGACCTCCTCAGTGATCGACAATATGGCTTTTGCCGGAACCGATCCACTGGAGACCTTCTAGTGTATGCCACTCACATCTGGAGTAAAGCCATCGAGAAATTCGGAGAATCTCTAGCTTTTGACAGCTCCTCCTACGGTTTGCCCTCTGGTTTCCGTGTGTGGATTCCCGACTTTTTGAGAGAATGATCTATACGGGTGGTGATTGATGGCTGCTCGTCTGATCTAATGGCAATTAATGCCTGTGTAAATTTGTTTGCAGATCACAGCAGAAGTACACCAAATATTTCAGATTTTCTTCCATTTACAATGGATTTCCACAAAGTAACATATGAGTCAATAGGTTATATCAAGCCCTATCCCAAGCCATGTGCTCGAATTGCAAGTGTTATGCACTGAGCCTCTTCTTATAAGCAAGGCTTTGCATGATGATCTCATTAGGCTTTGTAAAGTAGGGCATATAACAAATTAAGTTATCAAGACGCTTACCAAGTGATTTGTGATTTCCAGTCTGATTTTTATTCACTATTATAGAAAATAGCTGATTAGTGTTAACTTGTAATACTCAATAAAAATGACTGCTTATTTTGTTTTGTAAAAACTGTGTCCTTTTTAATATTTTATGTCACAAAGCATAACCAAATTCTGAGGCATGATGGTCGAAATTTAATATTATAGTAGGATTTGTGAATACTTACCACACAAAGTTTTATTGAAATAGCTTTTATACAACATAGAGTTAGACAATGATAAGGAGAATAAGACGATATTAATGCATTATCATCTTCAATTGTACCCTAATAAACCACCGAATAAAATGACAAGACAGTGATACAATATCAAACTTTGACTAAAAAGTACCGAGAATAAAATGATAAGTGACATTATACAACTCAAATGATGATTAATTTTGACTAACTTCTTATTTTTTAAATATCTTTATTATGTTATATTATATATGTGTTCTATTGAAGTATTCTGTATGTATAAAAAATTAGCTTTACATAAAGGTAAGAACCATCTGCCTCCAACAAGTACTTTTTGAGATATTCACAAAAACATGTTTTTTGGCTCTCCTGAAAAGTTGCGTTTTTGCAGTTATCATTTTATTCTCCGGGGACGGCGATATATTCGATAAAAGAATAAAATATTATATGTCAATTGGTTTTACCTATACATGTCACAGATTAAAATTAATTTATTGAAATATACGTTCATACATTTTGTAATGACTCCCAATCAGTGATGTCATAGACCGATTCACATATATTTGGTGTATTTTAAGTGAAAGTCAAAGTTTTATATGTATTAAATTCAAACAATTTTTTTTGTATATTTTTTACAAGAACAAAATCATTTAAAGTATGAAAAAATTTCGTAGAAAATATTAGTTATTTTTATGAGTTAAAAAATATATTAAAGTTCGTCAAATTTATCAAAGCAAATTATCAACCATATTTAAGACACTATAATGGCCATTCTCTTTCAAAGTTGACAATATGGTTGTCTCCCATCCTGCGGCCCTTAAACAGTTGAGGTCCCGTCCCTCAGTAATTGTCACTTCAGTTATCCTCGCCCTTTTTCCCATTCGCCCTTTCCCCCTACCAGGCTCCCATGACCTCAAAGCAGTGTTAAATATGTTCATTATTTCAGCTTACATAAAAAGTAATGCTAAAATTAGCTTATTGGTATAATTGGTATAATTGATGCAGGCCATTTTTGGATTATTATAAATAGTACCTGATTCACCTAGCTTTGCTCGGTTTTTTTTTTTTTTTTTTTTTTTTAATTTGACATTTTCTAAAAATGATTCGTACCTAGATCGATTTAACGCCCCCGAAACCCCAGGTGGTATATTATACAAAATTTAATGAAAATCATTGGAGCCAATTACGAGATTCCAATTATGTATATACAAGAATTGCTCATTTAAAGATATAAGATAAGATAGGCTGTCGAATTAAAACGGGATTAGTCATGTGGCTGTGATGCATTCCGAACGCTGGGCCAGCATCATCACCGAGTCGAACCTTTGCTTTTAATTACTAGCATTAGCGTAAATGCATATTTGTCTTTTGATAGTTTCTTTTTTAATTTGTTTACCTAATGGCATTAAGCGATCGCACCGCTATCACCCGTGGTAATCTAGATAATAGTAAGCCCTGCAAGACAGGTTTAACCTAGTGCAGAGCTTACACTCACTCGCCAAAGCGGTTACCTACCATTTCCGTAACTTTTTATTTTTGTTTCATCTTTTCTGTAACCATATTTTTATTGGAAATAAACAATTTTGTATTTTGTATTTGTATCTTTGTACGAGTATTTGTCTCTATCTCTGTCTCTGTTTCTATCTCTGTCTTTGTCTTATCTTGACCAGTTCTCGGATGCCTGGAGAGTGGTACCTGTCGACGTGGATATAGGTTAGAAAACTATTGGCATCGAAATAATGCCTTTGAAAATATGCCATAATATGTCCACGTAATAAACGTAGAATAAGTTCAGTCTACCGCCGCCTGGGGTATCCCCCTGGTCTACTAACCGGAACAAATGAAAGTATACCCCAATGACTTGGTAGGGGAACGTGGGGAAAAGGGGTGATGTTCCAAAATAGAATTAAACCACTTGTAGGGGACTTGTTTATTGTTTCTTTTGAAGTAAGTTGCAAATAGATATGAGCGTACACCGTTGGTCTTTTTTTAGGACTCCGTACCTACTAAGGGTACGGAGTAAGGGTACAAAGCAAGCGTGGCTCGGTGGTAAAAGCGTCTGCTTTTCAACCAATGACTAGTTTTTCAAGCTATGTGTGGATTTGCACTCGCTTTACGTTGAAGGAAAACATCGTGAGGAAACCGGCACGTTCGAGGACTGCAATATCCGAAGATGTGTGTCATCTGCTAACCCGCACTTGGCCAGCGTGATGCATTACGACTTATTCCTTTCTCCTAGTGAGAGAAGGCACCAAGTCCCATCAGTGGGAACGTATAGTTATTTAAAGACCCTTGACAACAACAAACGCTCCTTCCATACAATTAACTAAATACATTTTGATCATATTTTATACATAATGAACGTACAGAACCCTCCATTTTTTGAAAATATTTTGACGTTTTTTTAGCAGCTTATCTCAATTTGGTTTAAGATCACAGCGAAAGTAGACAAAATATTCCAGATTTTCTTCCATCTAGTTGAGCTTTCGAAAAAACTTATACTAGCACTATAAAAATATGACGTGGTAAAAAAATATGCAGTAGAATTACACCTCAACATACATAAAGGTAGGTCACATAGATAACAATGTCACGCCCCGGCGTGTCACGTACTACTTTGATATGATTATTTTCTTACGCTACGTGACAGTGGCACGGCTAAAAGATTATGAGCGTGACAAACTATGGGCTGCGTTTGGAAACTGATGATTTTCACTCGGATGTTTTTGTATGTGTTATACTTAAACTTGGGTGCTAAGAATCCCTGGAAGAGATCTCGCTGCCAACCCCGATGTTGTGGATCGAGCCTGGACCAGATTGGCACAGGACCGAAACATATGGCATGACAGGAGAGAGGCCTATACCCAGCAGTGGGATAGAATCGGCTGTGATGATGATGATACTTAAACTAGCAGATAGTCCCGGCTTCGCACGGGCTATAAAATAATCTAAGTTGCAAAGAGAAACAAAATATATTGTATGTTACTCAGGGATAATGTAGTTTCCTAACGGTGGAAGAATTTTTCGAATCGTTCCAGTAGTTTTGGAGCCTATTTGCGTCAAACAAACAAATAATAGGTATAAGTCATGACATTGGTATACATTTTATTATTATTGTAATGGTGTACCGATAAACTTTACATTTAATTGACAAATGTCATTACTTAACAAAGTAGGGCACATATTTGTAACAAGTATAAATTAAAAAATAAAGACATTATGTGAAGGTGGCCATCTTATATTAAATGTGCAAATTAAATTGTGCATCGTCATTTGATACCTATATAAGGAAAGATGCGAAAAATAAATGATCCATCATTTTTTAACGGCGGAAATCTTTGTCCGGTTTCCATTTAACCGAGCTTAGATTACTCCTGTCTAATACACCTTTCAATAAAAATGTTATAATTAATATCGGATACAGATACACCTACAGAACTTTATTAGCCCTAAATAACATATGCTAAAGGCAAGTGATACTACAACAATTACATAATACTTAAAACATTAGTTAGATAAAATTAAATAAAGTTAGGTACAAATTTCATTAAATAAATATTCAACCCCATTAAATACTACACACATTAGCACTTGTTTTTCATGTCTATTAAATTTAAAATACTACTGTTTACACATGAATGACGATTCTGCAAGCTCCATATTCATATATTCTCTTAAATTATAAAAGGAATTAGGGTTCAGCCGTTAGCCAGAGCTATCTAGAACTACGATGCCACAAACACACACACAGACACGTCAAACTTATAAAAGCCCCATAGCTTATGTACCGAGGCAAGCGCGCGCTCTGCCGCGGGCGAGCGACCGAGCGCCCGAGCCATCGAGTGTCGGCTTTTGAATTTGCTCAAAGGCGCCTCAGTCGCCTAGTTATGTTATTGTTGCACTAAATAGGCGCGTCCACGCAGAGCAAGCAGCCTCGCGAAGCATTTGCCGCGCGAGGCATTTGCCGCGCGAGGCTGCTCGCTCTGTGTGGACGCGCCTAATAACTATTTATCTTCAATCTTCTAATATATAAAATTTCCGTGTCACAATGCTAGTTACCGTACTCCTCCAAAACGGATTGACCGATTTTTACCAAATTTTATATGGGTATTCAGTAGGTCTGAGAATCGGCTACTATGTATTCTTAAAGCAAAACAACGTTCGCCGGGTCAGCTAGTTATCTATAGAAATGGATGAATGGATGCAGATGCAATCAACTATGGCACGTACCATTGCAGGCTACACCATCGACATCTTGACATCAGGTAATTTTTAGTTAAGCGCAAATATTTATAAAAACTGGAAAAAATCCTTTAAAAATACAAACAACAAAGTGATATGAGGACTCTTTTTACACACTTTTTATTAGCTTCACCTGTATTTTTGTTTGTAACCGACTTCTTTGGGCGCGATTTTGACCCACTTTAAACGGCCAGATTTCGTTGAAACTTTGTAGATTTATTGAGGACCGATGATAATACATTAATTTGATAAAATTATTACATTTTTTGTATTTTTGTTTGTATGTTTGTTTGTAACTGACTTTTTGGGCGCGATTTTGACCCACTTTAAACGGCCAGATTTCGTTGAAACTTTGTAGATTTATTGAGGACCAATGATAATACATTAATTTGATAAAATTATTACATTTTTTGTATTTTTGTTTGTATGTTTGTTTGTAACCGACTTTTTGGGCGCGATTGGGTCAACCCACTTTAAACGGCCAGATTTCGTTCAAACAGTATAGAATTAATCTTGACGACCTCATTGGCGTAAAGGTTACCAGGCCAGACTGCTAAACAGAAGGTCCCGGGTTCGATTCCCGGCCCGGTCAACATCTTTGTGCTTAACTAAATTTGTTGGCTGTGGGTCTGGGTGTTAAATATGTATTTATTTATAATATGTATGTATGTATATATAGTATATCAGTTGTGTTAGCAACAATAATACGAACTAGAAATGGTTCAGTATGGGGCTAACCAGCCGTGTGTGAAATGTGTCCTGATATTTATTTATTTATTTATTTATATGAGGACTCTTTTTACATTTTGAGGTTACCGAACCCTAAGAACAAAATTGGTTGTGTTTTACTCGTTTCCAAACTCGTGCTAGTTGTAAGCTTGTAGTGATAAAGCTGCGTAACTATTTTTTACGTGGAATTAGCTGGGGTAAAATAAATGTCTATTATATTTTATTTTTCTCACAAAGGGTTTAAAAAACCCTTGACTTTTTACAAAGTCACATTGAAAATTTGTTGAGACAAATAGATGATTCTACGAAAAGTGACAACTTAAAACCTACGTAATATTATACGAAATAAATAGAATCATATTCAATTATATTACGAAAGTTTGTGTATGTATGGATGTTTCTTCTTGTCACGCAAAAACTACCGAATGGATTTTAATGAAAGTTCACAATAATATAGCTTAAAATAGAAGACAAAATTAAATATTTAGTGTACTTCCGCTGTGATCACAGCGATGGACAATGGATTTTCAATGGATTTCAATAGATTTCCGCAAAGTTACGCCTGAGTCAATAAATTAATATAGCTTATATATAAATTCATCAGAATAACAAGTAGGCTATATTTTTTTTAATGTGTGAATTATTCAACACTGGCTGCGCCATAAAAAGTAGCCTATGTATTAATCCAAGATCTAACCTGTTTATAGTGAATCTCATCAAAATCTGTCCAGCCGTTGGGACGTAAAGGAGTATAACATAATTTTTGAATTTATTTACGAATCCCACGGGAACCACAATTGTTTACGGGATAAAAAATAGCATAGGTGTTAATCCAAGTTTTAACCTATCTTCACAACAAATTTCATAAAATCGTTTCAGCCGTTTGAGCATGAAGAAGTAACAAACACACACACACTTTTGCATTTATTACACTAATGGGATAATATTATATAATTTTAAAATTGCATGATGCAATAAATATTTTGGCTTTATTAAGTTCACAAACTATTTCCTTGCCCGATTATTTGATTCTTCTACAAATACAAATAGTTTTAGCGCTCATATCGCATTTCAAAGACTAAATAAAAGGTACAAATTCTGTTAGACAACTGAATTAAAGAACAAACTGCTCATTTTCAGAAGTAGCGAGGCCAATTACGACATTTTATCTCATCCGAGTACAATTACAAAGAACTTTGTAAATTGCATAAATGGTCTTTCTCTAAAATGTTCGCTGCACTTTTGTTTAAAATTGAAACAGTTGTTGTGTTGTTTCATAAATGTTTTAACTTAATATTACGATAAAGTTGTTTGTATTGTAAAAAAGCAAGTGTGTCTCGATGGGAAAACGTCTGCTTTTCATCAGACGGCACATGGTTCGAACCCTGCCCTACACAAAGGACTTGTTTTGGATTTGCACTCGCTTTACGGTGAAGGAATACATCGCGTGGAAACCGACATATTTGAGGATCACAATATCCGAAGACGTGTGTCTTCTGCCAATCTACCGCACTTGGCCATAGTGGTGGATTATGACCTAACGTCTCCACTTGAGAGAAAGCCCCGAGTCCCAGCATTGGGAACGTATGGTTGCTTATACTTATTACCTATATTATTATAACGACTAGTAGATCGACCCAGCTTTGCACGGGTTATAAAATAATCTAAATTGCAAAGAGAAACAAAATATAGCCTATATTGCTCAGGGATAATGTAGCTTCCTAACGATGAAATTTTTTTTCAAATCGGTCCAGTTGTTTCGGAGTCTATTCGCGACAAACATACAAAAAAAAAAAATTTACAAACATAAAATCTAACTTTCTTTCTTTATAATGTTAGTATTGTTAGGAAATGCGGGTAGTCTCAACTTTTTCTGCCCATATTAGCGCGTTTACCAACGGACACTCTTGCTCGAGTGCTCGAGCCGAACAGACGTCCCTTGAGGTTATGCAAGCCATACCTAGTTACTGAAACCACTTTGGTTCTATTTTGTAATTGTGAAAATTGTACTATTGAAAATTGTTTTCGGTAAATCGTTCTTTGTGTGTGTAATCTTTTAATGTAATTTCGAGTCTATTTGTTGAAAGATTTAATGTTGTGAAATTAAAGGTTAGTTTGTGTACTTTTGTATTATTTTTAACTAAACCCTTTTTAGTAACTTTAAAGTATAGATTTTGTGTTTTGGGAAGCAAACTGGAAACCATTTTAATATCCCATTCCGATGTTTCCTCCATTAGCTGCCTACCGCCGCGGCAAGCCAGCCTCCATACTAATCCATCACCAGTATTCCATGAACCTAGCGCGGGGGCTACCATGAGCATGAGGGTATGTGATGAATAATATTTAATAACTAGCTGCGTTACCCGCGGATTATGAGATAACCAACGAAGCTTGTGAAACATAGTGAAATATAACATAAAGTTATTGAAAACGGATTTCAATTCAGGGCAAATCAAGCCGTTTGAGCGTGAAAAGGTTACAAACATACACAAACACCAGATTTCGCATTTACTTTATTAGAACTATACTCGTATATTAGACATTTCTCGCATGGCTGGTTAGTCCAATACTAAACCATTTCTAGTTTGTATTATGATTGCTAACACAACTGATATACTATATATATACATACGTAAATACTTTATATAGATACATGTTAAAGACTTAGACCGTCAGCCAACAAATTTAGTTCATCACAAAGATGTTGGCCGTACCGGGAATCGCACCCGGGACTAATGATTGGCAGCCCAGCATGGTAACTATAACACCAACGATTTCTTCATATTATAACTTAATAGTGCTCGTATCTGCACCCCGCAGGGCTACCAGCTTCATCTGGGATAAAAATAGCCCATTCTTTAATCCAATTAGCAGTAATCAACACCTATTTTATTATATTTATTAGAAACAGGAAATACTCGTATTATTTATAGTTAAAATATAATTTCATTCCTTTCTTCGTCGTCATTTTGTCACTAAATCTATACCATTACTAAAAAGATGAAAAGTTTGATTTAATTGTTCGTTTGACGTAAATAGGCTCCTTAACTACTGGACCGATTCACAAAATTCTTTCACCGTTAGGAAGCTACATTAATCCTGAGTAACGTAGGCTATATTTTGTTTTTCTTTGCAACTTAGATTATTTTATAGCCCCTGCGAAGCCGGGACGATCTGCTAGTAAGTAAATAAATTACTGTCTGCGTAATAAGGATAGAATACGTCCGAATTAAGTACAGTTAAAGATTATGTTAGCCCCTCAGTGCAGCCAACATAATAAATAGTTAAATGACTTTTCCATACATTTCCATACGTCTTGCTGACTTTGACAAATGTATGTTTTATGATATAGAGATGTGTTTACATTGTTGGTGGCGATATGACGAAAACGTTCAGAGTATTCATGAACCATATTCAAATTATAATAATAATGTTTTATTACGTGGCAACATTTTTTTACCCCCGATGAAAAAACGAAAGTGTGTCTGTGTGTGTCTTTCTTTGGCATCGTAACCTAAGTTAAACAACGGTCATTGCGGACATTTTTGGATGGGTGACCATGCAAAAGACAATTTTTGAGATTGACCACTTAGATAAAATAAAAAAAAAACAAAAATAATAATAATAATATTAGTTGCAAAAATATTATTATTGCATGGTATGTATGTATACATATATTAGTATAGTACCTACCCTCATATATCCTCGTCACAGAATCACCCACAGTTCCAGAACCTTCGTCACCGGGCGGAAGGCAACAGGTGTGACATCACACCAGTATGACGTCATCCGCATCTCTGGAACAGATCCCTATCGGGTGTCCGTAACATAATGGATTGTGGAACTTTTGTTAACTCGGATTGTACGTGTTTTACTGGCGTCGTTTATTTATTAAGAAGTACAGGTTCGAAGATAAAATGGGAGGGAGAATTTTAACTCGTACCTACCGAATTCTGCCTCGCCATTTGCGGCAGTGGGTATTTAACATAATATACGTTTAAAATTGCCAATTAACAATAGTTATAAAAAATACATACAGTCGAATATAACAGACTTCAAAAAAAGAGGAGGTTATATTATAACCTCCTCCTTTTTTGAAGTCGGTTAAATCATATGTCTTACCTTCAAAAAATAAGTACGAGTATAAGTTAATGAAAATAAAAGTTTAAAAACAAAACCATCAAGTGAATTTCAGTAAGTAAATAAAGTAAGCGTTCTTTCGACACCACTGAATGACCACCACTGAATTAAAAATAATATAGCTGAAAAATCGTAGCCCTATAATAAATGCCAGAATTCATAACATTTTTTTATTTCTTTTACTCCCATACCACCATCCCATACAATAATTAATATAATAGTCTAGTCAACAAGTTCAAAAACGTGTTAAATAGACATAAAGCTCCTAAAAATATGTGCCGTAGCTCATTTGATTCGGAATGACGTCTAGAAAAATGTTTTTAAGGGTTTATTAGCACATAAAAAATTGCGATTGTTATTAACAAAATAAGAAAAAAAAGGAATATAATATAGGAATAGAATATAATTTGAACAAAAAAGTAATAACTCAGATAACATACTCAAAAAGCTCTCAGGGAGTTACTACAAAAATAAACAAGTTCTAACCCCACAATCTCATAAACAAACACGTCATTCCATAGCACCTCATCTCTCCCCCATAATGGACAGGTAAAAAGTTCATAAACATTTTACACAACAGTTTGGCCGCGCGTGGAAACGCTCATTACGTTTTCACGGGCGGTAAAAAAGCCGTAACAAACTCATCTGTCGATCATAACTTCATAACTAGGAGACCTTCCTTAATTTAACCTCGCTTTAAATCTTGCCAGGTGTCGTCAACTTTTTCCGGTTCTGAAAGAAAGAAAGAAAGAAAGAAACATTTATTTTGTGACACAAAGACAATAAAAAAAAAAAACAAACATAATAAACAATAAAAAAAAAAATTAAGTGGCACAAAACCGGCTGGGCTGCATCAATGATAAAAAAACCTTATGAGTGAAGCCGTGAACATTTGGCGTCATTTTTTTTTGTCGCTCAAGGTCCTCTGAGCTGGATTAACAGCACTAAGACTAATAGCCGGGACCTACTTTTTCCGTTTCTGGGCTGCATCAGTAATAAAAAAACCCTTATGAGCGAAGCGGTGAACATTTGGTGTCGCTTTTCTAGCCACTCAAGGTCCTCTGAGCTGGCTTAACGACTTGTACTAAGACTAAAAGCTAGAACCTGAAATTTTACATGTCAACCGACCTACGATAGTGCCCAGATGTATGGTCGCCCATCTGGTGTGGATGTGAAATGTGTATTGATATAATGTATTTATGTATGTATATGTAGTATATCAGTTGTGTTAGCAACCATAATACAAACTAGAAATTATTTAGTATGGGGCTAACCATCCGTGTGTCAAATGTGTCCTAATATTTATTTATTTCCTAATATTTCTTATTTACCTTGAGACTGTCCGGAACGCCCGCTGCTAAACTTGATAATCGTTCTATACACAATCTTTGACTGAATCAGTACTAATGGTTGCACATAGCAGTGTATTTGTTACAATGTGATTTTGCAATGTATGTAGTAGCATACATGATTTTTCAGGAAAACTGAAAACCCTAGTTTTTTATTCTTTTTTCTGGAAATATTTAGGCTTTTCACATTATTTTATCAGTATTTGTTTCAAATCAAAATGTTTTTTTTTTGCCAAAATAAGGGTTTTAAGCCAATACAAAATGTTTGTTATTATTATATCTATTTTATCTCTGTAAGCCTTATGTTGAGCGCCCCTGGACTCACCGTTGGCTCTATCTCGGCATAAAACGTTATGAAATCAGCTCTATTCATACCCAACTCTGTGTAAAATTACAACGCCCTATATAAATTGAAATCTCTTTGCTTTGCCCTATGAAGACTTTTTCTCATGCAAATATTCACTGAGATTTAATATCTTAGCTTTTTATATGAAATGATAATTACTTTGATTCAAAAGCAGAAAATTAAATAATGTTAAGATTTTCTTGCGAAAATTGAGTTCTTTTACATTTTACTAGGCCAATACCCGGCTTGCTTTGTTATTAATATGTGTTATCAGTGGATCGGATGACACGTTAAATTGTAGGTCCCGGCTGTTAGCCTTAGTACAAGTCTTAGTAGTCCTTAAGACAAGTCAGAGGCCTTCGAGCGGCTTGAAAACTCTCGACACCAGAGCTTGGCCACTAAGCTCAAACGAAGAAGATTGGTTGACATTAATTTCATTATTTTATGTGGTCATAATTATCTATGAAAAAATTCAAGTCGCTAGCTGATCTTTCGTTTCCTATGGTTCGTTGTTCTTGTACTAGGCAGAGCACCACATCTTTCGTTTTCTTTTATTTCCAACTTATTTTTTTCACCTTCCTCGAACACCTCTTTTCATCTTAACAAATTCTCATGTTTATATTTTTTTTTGTGTAAATTGGTTAACAGATCCTTTCTTTTCTTTTTCAACACCACTTTTCAAATTTTTCTACCCTCTGCTTTGTTTTTAACAAGTATTTTAATATGCTATTTGTTATGTGCAAATATAATATATACGAGTACATACATTATTTTCAAGTTCCACAGTATTTATTAAACAAAAAAATCTCTAACGGTTCAGCGAGAAAACCCTGCCAGCCTGATGTGTATGTTAGGGCGAGGATCTGAGACGTAGTCTTTTAGAATTCATTTTAGTATTTGACTGTATGTTCCTGTGTTTGTGACTGTATATAATATTTATGTGAAACTATATGAAATTATTTGTATAGACATATTTTTATTTTATTATTAAATGTGCCTAAATCACAATTATATTAATATATTCCTACTTACAAAAGTGTAATTTGAGTAAAGAGTTACAAATGTCGTACTCATAAATTCTGAGATCATATTAAATTTCCCTGAATGAAGAAACTTTGAGCAAAATATAATTGACTTTGTCGTAGAGATGTGCTTGAATTAGTTTCGTGTCTATCGATAATGTACTTACTTATTTAATAAAATTATATAGTTAAGTACCAGAAATTATATCAATTTATATACAATCGTTTCCTACATGGGATGTTCAATGGTCAGATATATAATAGAAAGCCTGGAGACAACGTCATTTGAAATGCCTAGAGGTTCTTCTGTGTCACAGTGGCATGTTTTTTTTATAATAAACACTTAAACTAATTAGGGATTTTAAAATATATGTTTGACTTTTATCTAACTTTATTTTATTTTAATTATTTCTAATCATTTTGATTTATGTGCGATGTAAAATGTTATGGTTCGGCCTGAAATAAATTATTATTATTATTATTATGAGCCTGTTTTGTCCCATTGAAAAGGCCTCTCTACCCTCTTTCCATTTATCACGATCTATTGCTATTTCTTACCTTCTTTCTTTCTTTCTTCTTCTTCTGAAATAAATTAATTTGAATTTAATGAACCAACCCAACTAAGCGTCTATTCCTTTAACTGTTTCCTTTTACTACCTGTTTTATCTATTGTCCGTTTTTTATTGTACTCACGTATCACTGTAATTTTGGATCCATATCTTTATAGATTACTGAACTTGGTATGCGTGTTCTACTTTTAAATATTTTTTTTGCCAAGAATGATTTTTTATTTAGGCTACTTTGTTCAAAAATAGACACAGTAATAATCAGTCAGTAAATGACACCCTGACCTCTGGGCAAAGGTTTCCATAGAATGGGCTTTTTTAGATGGCAGAAGACGACGAGGTTTACTCTCAACTCGATGGTGTAAGGAGTTGGTGGACTTTCACACCAACTGGAAGCTGGCCCAGGATAGGAAAGCGTGGAGATCATTTGAGACCTTTGCCCAACAATGGGACAATACATAGATGGATAATTCTTTATTGTTAACAAAAATTTTACTATTTTAACGAAAATAAAAACTAAAAACACAAATAGTGCGCCACAATTGGTGACCTTATAGCTTTAAGCGATCTCTTCCAGACTACTTTACGAAATAGGTAAGTTAAAAAATTCCCCTAGTTTTTAGAACAGTGACACAAGCTCCTTTGAATCCATCTCTAAAATCATTCTTCAGTATATTTTTCTGTAAACTCTAAGGGTACTTTGAAATTAATTTGTCAGCCATTACTCAAAGTTTATTGGAGTTACTTGCTCGTAAATATTGACGGCAAACTTTGACTATAATTTAGCTTACGAGACAAATTTTGTCAAAGGTGTTAGGAGTTACTTCCTTACGACTAAATAGGAATAATTATATAACTAGCTCCTAGATTGAAGTAATCTAGATTAATAAGGTTATTCATAATATAAATAGGTAAATTTTAAAGCAATTGGACAAATGTATCTATACATGTACATATTTAAGCCGCCTGAAGGGCCTCTGTTAGAATAGAATAGAATATATCTTAATTGTATAACCAAAAATTCTCATAAAAAAAGAAAAGTACAATGGCGGCCTTATCACCTATGGTGATTTCTACCAGGTTTTTTTGGCTTAACGACTACTTGTACTTATACTCACAGCTACGATTTAACGTGTCAACCGACCCACGGTAGGGCTAAGATGAAAATGACACTTTGTATAAAAAGACTGACTAAATTTTTTACTACTAAAACTAGCACAACCGGGACATACAATTTAATGTGGCCTCCAACCTTCGGAGGCCACATTAAATTCTGTGTGAGGCCACATATCTCCTTTGGTAGAGTTCAGATGATTATGCCACTTTTAAAATAATAGTCCTGTGTATCACATCCAAAGACTGTCCAGGTTAAGTTACCTCGATGATCGCGTCAGATCACCTTAGTAAGCCGACCTACAGGCGTTAATTTGACGAGTTAAAGTGAGTTGACGACCTCGTTGGCGTAATGGTTACCATGCCGGACTGCCAATCAGAAGGTTCTGGATTCGATTCCCGGCACGGCCAACATCTTTGTGCTTAACTAAATTTGTTGGCTGTGGGTCTGGGTGTTAAATATGTATCTTAATAAAATATGTATTGTATGTTTATGTTGTATATCAGTTGAGTTAGCCACCATAACACAAACTAGAAATGGTTCAGTATGGAGTTAACCAGCCGTGTGTGAAATGTGTTCAAATATTTACTATTTTTCTATTTATTATTATTAAAAACGTTGTAAAATAAATAAAGAGCATTTCATAACTCTTAATTTGCATGTCAAACATGTAAGGCTCAGAAACCTCGGCACAGCAGAGACACTGTAAATGAAATTAAACTTCCCATCCTGCGTCGACGGTTTAATTCTTCAACTTTCCTGTATTTAAATACTAGTTGCGTCCTGCGGTGTTACACGCGCTAAGCCGGGACAGAAAGAAGTTTATCCAGTATAAAAAAGATGATAATCCAGAATAAGAAACTTTATTCGTGACTTTTTGAGAAACTTATATTACTTATTAAATAAATAAATATTAGGACACATTTCACACACGGCTGGTTAGCCCCATACTGAACCATTATTATGTTTTCGAATTTATTTTAATACCATTATTTGAATTTTAGATAATTTATGTAATTGGTTTAATCCGTGTTCATTATTATTAAATAAATAAAAAAGTAGCTCCAGAATAAAAAGTAGCCTATGTGTTCGATACAAAATGAGTGGACTGTAGCAAGTTCTTATTCTCACAAGGAAATTGCGAAACTAAGATAGGACCAAGTACCTTTCATCCACGACGCCATTCCCCGGGACAACTCCTCGCGTCTGGCGGCAGCTCGGTGGGTAACGATCGTCAAGCTCCTTGTTGAAATGCAGAACAGTATTGACTGTACACGGCACAGAAAAATATCCTCGTCGGTGAAACGACGCGCGACACGTTTTAGGATATATTAAAGAGTAACTCTGTACTACGGCGCGGCGATGAGAAGCGCGGGTTGTCTCCCATACGATTCCAGAGTGACTGCTACTAAAGCCCAGTGATTTCGACGCTTTAGAGAGTTTGTCGTTAAATCGAGTGACGTTACACGAAGTTTACACTTTGCATATCTCACGGGAATCACAATTGTTTTCGGGATAAAAAGTAGCCTGTGTTAATCCAAGGTCTAACCTATCTTCACACCAAATTTCATCGAAATCCGTTAAGCTGTTGTGAAGAAGTACTATGCTGTCTTTCTTATTTTTTTTCATGTTCGTTTTATGTAATTTAAAATAATGTATATGAATGTGTCTTCTGTGTCTAAAAAACCTTAAAAATAAGCATTACAGATTCACTCCAATTCGCTTATTCAAGGCAAATTTAATACACTACATTACATTTTTTCATTTCATTGGTTTTAAACTTATTACTTATTTTCTGTAATACAATTAGATTATACCGAAAGCTGTTTTTATAAATTGATATAAATGTGTTCTTTCTTTCTTTCTAAGTAACAAACATAAACACAGACAAACTTTCGCATTTATATTAGTAGGATGGAAAGGAAAGTCGGAAAGTTTTTCGGTGGTTTGACATTCCCGGAGTTTTGCCTTAGTTTTTTGCTGGAATTTTCCACGAGCCATGTTCGAAAGTTTTGGGTGCTGCGGAATGTATGCAGCAATTTATAGGTATAGTTATAGTGACGTGGGTTGACTGAAAATGGATTTGAGTAGAGATTTTTGGGCATTTTTTCCCCAGTTTGCTTTGAAAAGATAATCGTTGGGAAAGGCATGATTGGTTTTTAACTTTGGTTTGGTTCTTGCGTTTCGTCTTTTATGTGTTAAATAAATACGAGTAGATAGATGGATAGATAAATTCTTTAATGGACAGTAAAATACAATTAACTTAAATTAGTGTGCCACAATTGGCGGCATTATTGCTTAAAGCAATCTCTTCTAGGCAACCTGTTAAATTACTTTTACTAAAGTTTAGAAATTGCAAATTAAAAAAAATAAGCACTTTGAGCGCTGAAATTTAGGTGTTTTTTTTATTGTTGATGGGGACGTTTGGATTGGGTCTTAATTTTATCTTGTTTTTGGGATTTCACTTTTTAATGTCAGTTGTAAATAATTTAAATGTGATTTCAATTAATTATTTATGAGTTATATAATACTAGTAAAATACATTTGATCATTATTTTGCCTTTTAATTTAATGTAATTATGAATTTAAGTAATGAATGGTATTAAAAACAATACGTTTTAGTAACATATAATATTGTGAAAGAAAATATCGTGAAAAAACAGACAAGATCCAGAAAATTCGAGAATCTGTATGTGTACTAATATTTGGTGGTTTATGGCATATTCATACATAATTTTCTTTTTGAGATTGAAGGCACCGCGTCCCAGCAGTGCGTCTGTTACTACTTATGCTAATTTGCTATCTGCCCTGATTTTATACTGCATACAGTAATCTACAGTTAAACAAACATACAGTAATAACCATTAACCATATATTGCTAATCCGCGCAAGTACCAGGCAAGCATCGTCGTGCAGGAGGTCTCGCGAGATAGCTGAAGCAGTTATTGCGAATGGCAATGGCTGGTGCGCGAGATAGCGGGAATTATACTCTATCTTGGATATGGCGCCCTGGTGTAATCACACCTGAGCAAATAGTTTATATAAACTGTATGTATACACAGATTACAGGTACCTTTACGTATTTAATATTTGAAAAATACTTGGCGTAATGGTCCCGTACCATTGGCTGTTGGCCGTGCCGGGAATTGAACCCGTAACCTTCTGACTGGCAGTCTGGCATAGTTACCGTTACGCTAACGAGGTCGTCAAAACATTAATTACTACACACATAAAACATTGCTAACTAAAACTTAACCTTAAAAAAGGACAGGGATTATTATTATTTTTTTGTGTTTCTATCTTAATAGCAAAAATCACGCCTAAGGGCCAAAAACTGAGCAAACCCTAAAGTTTGCTTTACAGACCAATAAAGATAACGACGTAGCTTGAAAAATGCGTTTCCACGACAGCTATCTGCTAATTCTGAGGCTAAATTTGCAAAAGGCGGGACCGTGATAAATTCGTAAAGAGAATAAACGTGTTTTCTTTCTTTATATACACAAAGCGCATGGACAAAAATAAAGAAAGAATTAAATTACTGAGAATTTTAATTTGACTATGTTTTAACTCGATTCTAGTATTTATTCGGGATAAAAAGTAGCCTTTAAAGAAGATAGAAATAGTTTTCATTTTGCAGAATTTTAGTTTACAGATACTTTGTATATAACATTTATAGTTTGCTTATTGTATTCACAATATGTTTTCCTATAATATACTAAATAGCACGTCATATACATTATGTGCACAGTGTAAACTCTATATAACGACACTGAAGGGACTGTGAATTTTATAACGTTATAGAGAGTGGTCGTTATTGGAGAGAATTTATCATTGTATGGAATACAAGCTAAACCAACTAAAGCCAATTGATTTCGATGCTTTGAAGAGTTTGTCGTTAAATCGAGTGATGTTACATGGAGTTTACACTGTATTTGCACTTGATTTACGGTGAATTTAATAGAATTTAATTTGCCACAAAAATCGTTAGTTATTTTTTTTATCAGACAAATAGTTTAAGAGATATATCGTATAAACCGTCTCAACCCTTATTTTCAAGATGGCGGCCGTGGAACAAGGGTGGCGACCCCACAAACTTCATTTTAGCTTTACACCTACCCTCCTTACACATCAAAAAAATAAAATTGCGTCCTCTAAGAAACGCAACCCCAAATGTAACTTTTCAATGGACAAAATACTGCCCGTAGGCCGCGCACTGGCCCGCTTCTAAACCGCCTCGGCTCGACAAAATCGCATCTAAGATTTGAATTCAAATATCAAAATAATGATTCCAATTTCAAATTCTGAAACACACACATCTTCCGTCCCTTACTTTCTATTCCATTCGAAAAACTTCTATTAATTCAAACTCCGAACACGGTGATGACGTCATCGCGACGCGCAAAGGTTGTCTACGTCACAATACAAACAAAAGTCTTCAAATCGAAAAAATAATTGAAGATCGAGTTGCCTCTTTCCCGTGCATTAAGAATATAAAACGTTTTATTGTAGTCACAATATAAACAAAAGTCTTCAAATCGAAAAAATAATTGAAGATCGAGTTGCCGCTTTCCCGTACATTAAAAATATTAAACGTTTTATTGTAGTCACAATATAAAAGTTAAAAACGGCAAGCTCACGACCCCGCGCTGGAAAAACGCTTCACTCACTCCAGTCTAAAAATGTTATGATACAAAAAGAATCCGCGAAAAAAGCATAAACACAACAAAGAGTAATTCGCAAAAAGCGTAAAAAAACAACAAAGTGTATAATGCAAGTCAACGGGGAGAGCGGGGAAGCACGGGACAATACGTCCGCTCATCATAATAGAGTAATAGAGGGGAGCGTGGGGAAACTGGAACAACGGGGCACTCGCGGTACGGTCTGGCAAGTGAGAATACCGATATTTTTTTTTCTATACCAATATTGTTGTTCGGTTCTCATAACAGTATTATTGTGAAATGAGGGTAGAACTACAAAACCTGCAGTCCGCGTGTCGCGGCCTGAGGTAGTGACTCTGGAATCGTATGGGAGAATCGTAACCCGCGCTCGTATCATCACCGCGCCGTAGAACAGGGTTACTCACTTATATATCCTAAATCGTGTCGCGCGTCGCTTCACCGACGAGGATATTTTTCTGTGTCGTGCACAAAACTGTTCTGCATTTCAACAAGGAGCTTGACGATCGTTACCCACCGAGCTGCCGCCAGACGCGAGGAGTTGTCCCGGGGAGTGGCGTCGTGGATGAAAGGTACGTGGTCGTATCTAAGTTTCGCAATTTCCTTGTGAGAATCAGAACTTGCATACAGTCCACTCGTTTTGTATCGAACAATTGTAAAGAAGTAAAAAGTTACATTGTTTTTTTTTGTTTGATGCGAATAGGCTCCGAAACTGCTAGACCGATTTTAAAAATTATTTTACAGTTGGGAAGCTACATGCTTGAGTAACATAGGCTATAGTTTGTTTCTCTTTGCAACTTAGATTATTTTATAGCCCTTGCAAAGCCGGGACCGGGTGCTAGTAGATTATAAAATTACCCAAACGGTTTTAGTTTTAGTAAAAGAATGTTTAGATATTGAAATATACGCTTAGTAGCGTTAATAAATATTTCTTAAAAGTGTTTAGAAGTGCTTAGTAGGGTTAATAAATATATTTTTAGTTCAACATTAAAAACAAAAACTAAAATAATACATAAGTTATTTTGCAGGAATCCTAATTTTTTCCCTTATTTTCTTTCTTTCAATAGAAATAAGTATGTAGTTACGAAATTTATGGAAAACTGTTTGTGTACTTAATATAACTTTTATACTTTCATTTGTAATCTCAATTATTTTGCCAATAAATTCCACGGAACTTATTAATTTCGTGATGAAAAAATTTGTGATCTGTGTCGTAGAGGAATTTTATGATTCGTTTATTAGAGCGAACATTAATAATACGTAATTACACTTAAGACTTTATATTGGAATATTCACATAAGATTATGAATTACATCTAATTTCAATATTATTGGAACGAAGTTCACAAGGCTACACGGAAAAATTCTAACGAAAAATAGTCACGACACTTTTTGCGCACGGTATGGCAACGTCACATCTCCAAAATTAGTTCGGAAGTCAAATACGGCTGTCAATGAAAGTATTCGCTAATTGACAACAGCGCCATTCGTTTCAGGTGGAGTTGCGATTGAGCCTACTGATTAAGTTTATATTACATTACATATGTTAATAAAAAAATATTATTATAACTTCAAAATAAAACTTTATTACAATTCCTTCACTAAAATTAATCGGAAGGAACTTCTTTTCATTCGGATGTCCCTAGACATCTCTCAAGTTTTCAGAGGATGATTCAGAAGATATTTTTTCATTTGGTTTTAGGTTGTAAATTTCTATTTAAATTCATGGTTTTATATTTAATAAATAAGATCTTAAATAAATACAAAAATATTTTATTTATATTTTTTGAGTGTCGAATGCAGCGAAAGTATCAAAAACATTTCTTAACCAACACACTGGTATAAAAACCCTCTAGGCGAGAAAAAATACAAAAAACTAAGTGGAAAGAAGTGGAAGTAACTGGAAGGGCATTGTCTCCTTCACACTTACTGAACCTGACATGGTTAGAGGGGGACAGACACTGTGCCTTGGATTATGAGGTTATTAATATTTTGTGTATTAATAAAAAAAAGTACTTGTAACATACATTTACGTTATTTTAAAAATATGCATTTGCTAGAAATAATTAATTAATAAATCACGCGGAAAAATAAGACAAATAATTTTTGACTGAAATTTTCACTTTTTAGGGTTCCACACCTAAAAGGCAAAAACGGTATCTTTTTACTCCCATACAACAATGGTACGGAACCCTTCATGCGCGAGCTCGTTGTGAGACTCGTATTTTGGCAATTTTTATGTTGGTTTTCATTTTATATCAAGTTAAATACCATATACGATTCAATTAATCATTATTAATTATTATTTTTTAAAATTGCTTGCTACATAACAATTTAGAATTTAATAAAGACCTGTATTAAAAGGCACGGCAGGAAAAAAGGCCAAGACTCACTAAGCAAAGTACAAATAAATAAATAAATATATCTTTATTCACTGTAGTACTCGCAATAAGTCCATCATTTAATTAACTTTTCCCTTTTTAATTTTCCTTTAAGACTTTGGTTAACAATTTATTTATTCCATTTCCAGATAGCACACCTCTCCATACATTTTAAAACACACGGAAATATTCGTTTTGAGCTCTAAAATAAATATGTAACATTTGTGTTAGCGCGCGTCCATCTGTCAAAACGAATAACCCAGGGATGAATCTAGGAATATGTTAGGGGGCTAAAGAGCATAAACATAATAGAAATGTATTGCCATTAAAATTTATTATTTCGTATTCATTTATTCCTCCTACTTTTAAGTATTTAACAATAAATGTATTAATACTTATTTATCTAACAATTACATGTCAAAATTATTCATGTCAAAAACATTTAAAGTAAGGAAAACCCGCCCATGATCGTACCCGGTGCAAAGGTGCCCATAACACTGGCTGCGTTTCCACGCCGAATAGCAAATAACAGCAACAATAAATTATATAAAAATAAAATATATAAATATTATAAAAAATCTAAAAGATAGCGTGCCACTGGCAGCGAGGCGCGGTCCAAGCTACCGGCGGCAGAAGCTACAGGGACAGGAACCTCCGGACAATGCGCGCCGTGTCGAGTATGACTACCTTCTGTATCCGACCCTTGATCCATCCATCTAGCGAGAGCCTCTTAACTGTCTCAAAATTATCAAAGCTCTTTGCTAAAAAAATCTTATTATTATTAAAAGTGATATTAGTTTCGCTCTGTAGGAAAACGTCTATACTATACTATAATATGTATTATATTACCTGTGTTGGTATTTTAGCAATCATACTTACAAACTAGAAATGGTTTAGTATGAGCATTATACAAATACAAATCATTTATTGATAACACCAAAGTTACAAGTCAAACAATATGATATCAATACAAAAGTATATGATATGTATCAATGTCAATTTTCAATTCTTATTCTAAGCAGTCGTGTCTGAAATGAGTCTTTATATTTATTTTTATTATTAATTATTAAATTACGTAATACAAAAAAAGGAGTAAGTGCAGGGATAGAAGAGAGTGAAAAAAAAATCTCTACCAACCCCAATTGGGGGGGATACTTTGAAGATAAAGAACAAGAAACCCATTTCTATCCTAGAATACGTCCACTCGCGTGAAAACCAGCGTCCATTTTATTTACCTCCAAACTAAATGGATTCAAAATGGCGACGCTCTATCAAAGGCAGCTGGATGAAAGTACTATCACACTAGAGCTTTGAAATATGGGAATTAATAACTAGAGTACATATGATTTTCAATTAAACTCATTTAAAATAAATTAATATGTGGAAGTAGTTAAGTACATTAAATTTTCCTGTAGCGCCTGTAGCTCGGCTAGCTAAGGTGATCTGACGCGATCATCGATGCCAAGTAACGGTCGATGCGGACGGTGTTTGGATGGGTGATCATGCACATGGCTGTCGTTTTTAAAAAGCAATTTTCATCTGAACGCCGTGGGTCGGATGACACGTTGAATTGTAGGTCGCGCCTGTTAGTCTTAGTACAAGCAGTCGTTAAGTCAAAACAGAGGCGATTTGAAAACTTTCGTCACCAGAGCTTAGCCACTTAGCTCATACGAAGAAGAAGATTAAATTTTTCTTTAAAAATTGGCAGGTATTTAACAAATAATCCTACTAATATTATAAAGGCGAAAGTTTGTATGTATGGATGTATGTTTGTTACTCTTTCACGTAAAAACTACCGAATGGATTTGAATGAAACTTTACCACAATATAGCTTATACATCAGAATAACACATAGGCTATAGCTTATACATCAGAATAACACATAGGCTACAATTTTTGAGGTTTTTAATGTGAGGTCGTAAAAAAAACACATTTTTTGCGCTTACATTGCAAACGCTGACTGTATCCTACAAGATAGATCAAAACAATTTACTACAGTATTGTACAACTTAAAAAGGTCTACAAAAAAGTCCGTGATGGTATATGTTTATCTCTTAGGAATATATAACCCACAATAACCATTTTTTATCCCTTACTTTGTACGAAAAATAATGGCTTATTTACGAAGCGATTTTAAGCAATACAGTATAAATCCTTATCCAATTAAGTATCTTAAATACATTGTGCATTTAATAAAGATCAATATGGCTTTTTGCAGCATGTAAATTAAATAAATATTTTCGAAGATATCACAGATTTAAAATGCAGCGGCGCCAGGCGAACGGGGCGTGCGGTGGGGAAGAAGCGGCTAATAGCTGAGTGCGCGACCCGAACGCGGGCAGACGCATGAGGGCAGACGTCGTTGACGGTTGTGTCCGTTTTGCGAATTTTCAAGGCACTAGCGATTTGATAAAAACGTATGGTCGCCTACTTTAAGTAATATAGGCCTAAGGTTAGTTATTGCCAGGTTTCTTTTTGGTTAGGAGTAACACGTACAAAAAGATACTTCATTTTTACAAATTACTTCATTGATAATTCAATTACTGTTGTGTCCGTTTTGCGAATTTTCAAGGCACTAGCGATTTGATAAAAACGTATGGTCGCCTACTTTAAGTAATATAGGCCTAAGGTTAGTTATTGCAAGGTTTCTTTTTGGTTAGGAGTAACACGTACAAAAAGATACTTCATTTTTACAAATTACTTCATTGATAATTCAATTACTATATAGATAGGTTACTTACAGTTAATTATAACAAATTATATTAGCAATAAATTAAAATTGCGACTATAATTTGAGATTTAAACTATCCTATCTCTCAAGTTGGATCGAACTGCACATGGTGTGCGAATTTTATTATAATCGGTTAAGTGGTTTAGGAGTCCATTGAGGACAAACATTGTGACACGAGATTATATAAATTAAGATAAGATTATTAATATTATATGTATGTTTTTTATTATTCTTTATTGTACACTACGTCCTTCTTTAGTCGTTTATAAATTCCTTTCCATCCAAAGGTTGCCTGGAAGAGATCGCTTTAAGCGATAAGGCCGCCAATTGTGGTACACTAATTTTAAGTTAATTGTCTTTTACTGTGCCTTTTTTATTTATGTGTCCAATAAAGAATTATAAAATTTCCATGACACAATGTTAGTTACCGTACTCCTCCAAAACGGCTTGACCGATTTTTACCAAATTTCATATGCGTATTCAGTAGGTCTGAGAATCTTCTACTATATATTTTTAAGGCAAAACAACGTTTGCCGGGTCAGCTAGTTATTAATAAAATAATAACTAATTTATTAAATTTTTGACACGAAGCATCTAGCGATGTGTTCCGGCAGTCTCTTTCTGAGCCTCATACTCCAGACTAGGCATGCTCCATCTTAGCTCAAAGTATCGTTGACTCGTGTGGTCACGCGACCTGCAGATCAAATGCCTAGCTGTAATGTGAAGAAAAAATACTTATAATGATTAACTTGTACCAATATCAGTTTTCAATTCAAGTAAATACAGTTCAATTATTTAAAAATAACCGCCAGTAAACGTAACGTGTAACCTTAACCTATATACAATTGTTGTGGATGGCGGGTTGGCAGATGACACACATCTTCGGAGATAGTTGTCCTCAAACATATCGGTTTCCTCACGATGTTTTCTTTCACCGTAAAGCGAGTGCAAATCCACACATAACTTGAAAAACAAGTCTTTAGTGTAGAACCGGGATAGAACTAGGGTACGTAAGATTGAAAAGCGGACATCTTCCCACAGAGCTACAGTCGCCTATTCATACTTACACTTGAACAAAAAAAAACAAACATACGTCTACAAAAGCTTTTGCATTTATTATATTTCTGGGATGACGAGATTCTGAAACGAATTCCATGTTTACGTAATGCAGTAGTCAGTTTAGTTAATGCTAATAAATGTAGAACAGAATAAGTAGGGAGATCAAGTATGTATGTGGATATTTAGTTATTTAAAAGGATTTTATATATTAACGACTATATTAGAAGAATCTTTGTCCTGACTCATTCATTCATTCATATATAGGCAACACTGGTGGTCCTAGATATATGACATTTGGAGGGTGTGTATTTTTTAGTATATAGACGTGTACTTACTCGTAGAACGGATATTAGCCCGAATAAACGATTTATTATTATTATTTATTAGCCCCTAACAGGGTAAAAGGGGGTAAAAAAGTTTGTATGAAACTTCTTTGTTTTAAACTTCTAGCAATGAAATTGAGAATATGTATAGGTATAGTCCGGTATTTAGACATTCGAATTTACACAAAGTCCCAACAAGCTGAATTTCAGTGAAATTGTTCACAACATAATTATAAACAATGTCTAGAAATTCCCCATCATTCCCGTGTATGGATTTTTTTTTATTCAAGGTCAAAGGTCAAAAAATGTGTTTTTCGCGATTTTCAGCAAAACGGTAAGTTTTATCATAAAAATCAACGACATTTATAATACCTAAATAATCAACGACATTTATAATAATACCTAATTATATATGTCGTTGATAAAAATACTCTAACAAAATTGTACATCATAAAATTATCTATAACAAAATGTTTCAATACTTTTTTTCTTATGAGCCACTATTTCTGTGATAGAACGATTCAAAAAGTTATAAAAGCTGGTATCGTTGCATCGTATGCATGAGTACGCCACGTATATACATCTAGAGTTAGTATATTACAATAGTTTTATACATAACTTTATTTAAAATTAAAAAAAATGGTTTATTTTTTATGTTTTTCAATGTTTTCTTTTATGTTTCTTGTGTATTGTTTTTCTTTATCTACTGTTCGTGTCACATATTTATTTCTTTCTTTCTTTCTCTTGACATACATAGTAAAAAACACGAAACTAAAAGAAAACAAATAACGGTCCAATCTGCAACATTTACTTTGCAGTAAAAAAGTTTTACTTAAAAATACATTTTTATTGGCGTTGATAAAACTGATTTATTATACACTCGGTGTGTGTGCATTGTTAAGTTTTGTCCGAATTTATGAGACACATAAACTTTTCTCTTTTATTGGAAATTGGTATTGAGAATCTCTTAAAAATATAGTATGAAAAATTTAGTGTTGAAATATTTTTTTCTTTTTTTTTTTTATAATGGATAGGCAAGCGCTTGATCGCAACTCACCTGATCAAGTGCAGTTGCGATCTAGGGCGGAGCGCCTAGAAGAAACCGATTCACTCTCGCCTTGAAAACAGTGAGGTTATAGTTCAGAGGGAACAGGGATTCCGGCAAAGAGTTCCACAGTTTAATGGTCCGCACAAAATATGTGGAAGCGAAACGCGTCGTGCGGATTTTTGGAACTTTAACTGTATAGCGGTACCTCCTAGTCGTCTCTAGTGCCAGGCGCCTACCGATGTATTCCGGCAACCTCTTTAAGAGCCAATCGTTCCTGACTAGGCATGCTCTACCATAGTCCAGGGTATCACTTACTTCTGTGGTTACGCGCACTACTGGTCAAATGCCTTTTTTTCGTGAGGAAATGCATTTACGCATCTCCCGCCACAAGCCTAGACGAGGCGGGCGGGGTATGTCGGGCTCGAGGGCCAGAGGGGCCGTCACTACCGACTACAACCTCACGGTGTCCCATCTCACGACGGGGGCAGGGATGCAGGACCGCACAGCGCATTGCCGCTGCTCTCCCCGCCCAGGGCTGGTCAGATCCCAGATAATAAGATATAGTAAATAATCCTACTAATATAATAAATGCGAAAGTTTGTGTGTGAGTGTGTATATTTTTGTTACGTCTTCACGCTCCATCGGCTGAACCAATTTTGATGAAAATTGGTGTGAAGATAGGTTAGATCTTGGATTAACGCATGAGCTACTATTTATCCCGAAAACAATTTTTAAAATCTACATTACTCTTTCATACTCTAACCTGGACCAATTTTGAAGATAGGTTAGATCTTAACATATAAGTTAATTTAAATCCCGGACCAACTTTTTTTTTTCTCGGACTAACGCGAGTAACACCGCGGGGTGTAGTTAGTAAAAAATAATATTAAAACAGACACGTATAACTTTTAACTCTCCGTCGTTTTTGCATAAGGGGTTCAAAAGTGGGTTACTCCATAGTAAGTGTGAATCATAAACAAAAGCGAGCGTATTTTTTTCCGTCCAAGTATGTGGTGTACCTAAAGCTAAGAGATGTTAATTGTTAGCTTATCTTAAAGACGGTACAAGTGAGTTGGACAACATTGGAATGCAGAACAGCAGTTTGTGGATGTGAGATTGTGAACCAAAATGCACAAACATAATAAACAAAAAATCTCATTTGTAACTAAATACGTGTATATAAAAATTTTAAATGCGAGTTGGGCTCTTGCATGAAGGGTTCCGTACCATTGTTGTATAGTCCCCTTTAATATTATTTTTTAAATTATATTATAATTATTATTTTTTAATTTAATACTTATGATATATTTTTTTGATTATTTATTATCTGTGAATGTAAAGAGAGTACTACAACATGTAAAGATCGAGTAAAAAAAACTACTTATAAATTACGTTTATTTATTGATTGTTACTCGGGGATAATGTAGCTTGCCAACGGTGAAAGAAATTTCCAAATCAGTCCAGTAGTTTCGGAGCCTATTCGCGTCAAACAAACAAACACACAACAAATCAAACTTTTCCACTTTATAATATTGGTATAAATAACATAGCATAAAGCATAAGCAGCCCACCATACGTTCCCACTGCTGGGACTCGGGGCCTTCTCTCAAGAGGAGACAGATATAGGCTACAATCCACCACGCTGTGCGACAAGTGTGGGTTGGCGGATGACACACGTCTTCGGATATTGTGGTCCTCAAGCATGCCGGTTTCCTCACGATGTGTTCCTTCACCGTAAAGCGAGTGCAAATCCACACATAACTTGAAAAACAAGTCATTGGTGTACGGCCAGGATCGAACCAGGGGCCGTCTGATTGAAAAGCAGACGTTATTACCACCGAGCCATAAGATATCATAAACCCATGTTTTTATCTTAAAGTGGAGCAGTGGAGGCCCGACCTTAGCAGATGTAAGTATGGGAGCATCACGAATGTAATGACAACAAATGCCGCGTGCGCCCTCTAACGACTGTGTGGGATACATGCACTGTAAACTGCTTGCCGAGATTAATGGCATCTGGGACTTTGAAATCGGCCAAGTGCGAATCGGGCACGCACATAAAGGGTTCCGTACCATTATCGAAAAAAAAAAGTTGTATGGGATCCCCTTAAAACATGATTTTTTTAAAATTTTAATTTATTCATAAAGCTGATGAAAACACAATGAAATGTTCTCTATATATTAAGTAAAGACTAGCAGTTGTCCGCGGATCCGCCCGCGTGTGAATCACTTTTCGCGAAACCTGTGGAAACTCCAATTATTCAGACCCATACTTATAATATACATCTGATTCTATATAATAATAGTATTCTATAGTGGAAATTTCATTGCTACGATATAAAACTGAGTCGTATCTGTCTTTCCGCATTCAATTCCTGAGCTCTAGTTAACTTCTATTTTCTTGATCTATAAACTCAATATTAATTTTCAACCTTTAATGGACTCCTGGCAAATGTTTTCATAATTTTATTTACAACATTGTATAAACTACTACCATCATATTTTTAACTGGATAGTTACAAAAAAAATATCCAAACTTTCATCCTCATTACAAATCCTTAGTTCATTGCTGGCAAAAAAAACATTATTTTTAATTTTACAATAAACTATATCTACATATTCAAATTTCATGGCTAGAAATTAAATAGCGAAGAAGTTTCATACAAACTGTTTTACACCCTTTTCCACTCTAGGGGTGGAATTTCCAAAAACCCGTTCTTAGTATGCGTCTACAAACTAAAACAAATACACCCTTCAAATGTCGTACCCCTAGGACCAGCCGTTTGGGCTCTGCGTTGCCTAATAGATGAATAAAAATGCTAAATAAAAATTCATTTGCTACATATGTATTGTAATAATATCAACCGTAAACCTAATAATAAAGAATTTGCTATTTTCCTGCACCGCACTGTACACAGGTAAGCTTTATCCCGACGTTTATTCTTCATACTCGTGTTGATTATGAGTGATGTTGCTTCTTTATACGTGACGCGTCTTATTGCGTTACGGTCCTGGAACGACACGGAGACGATGCGATACAGACCACGGATCACAGAAAAAAAGGATATGGGTGTCAGGAAAAAAAGAGGTTTCATGGTTTTAATGGTTAAAAGAAGTGCAAGCCTGACTCGCACTTGACCAATTATTCACTTTCTACAAGTAGGCATTTGACCAGCTTTTGAATTCTGGTTTATTCACATGTTGATTTTTTACAAAAACCACATAGACCAGGGTTCCTCTCCTTTCCATCCAAAAAGAGATCTCTTTTAGCGATAAGGGCGCCGTTTGTGGCACGATGTAAATTATTAAGTGTTATTAATTTCTATATTGAACTTATTATCTGCCCAGTAAAGAGTTTATCTATCTATCAGCCAGGAATCAGAATAGAGAGGATTCCATAAAGCGTGGCGCGGAAGTTTGCCATAATTACCGATGAAACCTAGATGGCGCTGTAAATCGAGCGTGCAGCCTAGCTGCCGTCAAATTCCGCAACGCGCTTCAGTCGCATAGTGATATAACGATATTAGATTGCATGACCCGAGTGAAATCGTTTAAAGAAATTATTTTTGTTGAAAATCATACTACGTCTATCGAATGATACACGTAGTATGATTATAGTTATTATAGTAATGAGTAATTTTATAATTTTGTGTGTTCGAAAAGGACGAAGTTACTGGGACAAATTTAACCTTATTGAAACACCATAATATGTCGGTATATATTATTGTTGATATAACCACATTACTTGATCGAAGACTGGTGGACAAGACGGGGGATCCCCGTTCTCGATCGTACTTGGTGCACCTTTTGTGTGTTTTTTCGTGTTTCTTCAACGTTTTTCGCGCCTGTAGCTCGGCTAGCTAAAGTGATCTGACGCGATCATCGAAACTAAGCAACGGTCGATGTGGACTGTGTTTGGATGGGTGACCATGCACAAGACTGTCGATTTTAAAATGGCATATTCATCTGGGCGCTACAGTGGATGACACATAGGTTCCGGCTGTTTTTAGTACAAGCAGTCGTTAAGCCAAGTCGGATGCCTTCGGGCGGCTTGAAAACTCTCGTCACCAGAGCTTGGCCACTTAGCTCATAAGAACAAGAAAAGAAAGGAAGCAACGTGTATCAGTCAAAGTACAATGGTCTCCTTGAGCACCATCACCAATCACTTGATATTTTTCATTGTAACTTACCTAAATTTAAACGTAAAATCTTATCCCTTTTAAATGATTCTTTTGTAACATAATTTATAAAATATTGTGTTTGAAAATAAAGAAAGAAAGGAATAAAGAAAGAAAATAAATTTATTGTGCACAAAACAAAATACTACTAATACACTTACAATTTATGATAAACATATAACTATCACTAATAGCGAGTGCACAAAAGGAGCAAATTCAGCATAATGCCAAGAACACTAAGCACTCCAGCGCTGATTTCCAATTTGCTCCTTCATACTTCATGTAGGCATAAAACAAGTAGTACGGGTACATACACATAATATATTAAAGCAAGCAAAATTAATATCAATATCTTTAAGATAAAATTAACCTATTTAAACATACAAATTAACTACAAAGTAAACAAAAATGATATACATATAGTAGGTTCCTATAAACAATTAAGTTACACATAAATAAAATGAAATAAATGTATGTTAATGTAATTTAGTATAAATACTTACTAATCTTTTTGTATTTTATGCAAATATATTAATTAGATCATGAAGTGTACAGATTTGATAAAGGATATATAATCTAGAACGAAACAATGTATAAATGTTCAGTAATTTAAGGTTGTATTCTGTTTTGTGTACCTTTAAATAAATAAATAAATAAAATAAATAAGTCGCGTGCGGTATCTGCAAAGAAGACCCGAGTACCCGGATATGGAGGTATTAAAGCGTGATGTTGTCATATATAGTGAAGGAAAAGTAGTTTTGCTAAGTTTATTATGGAGCCAGAAAAGATTTCTATATTTTTGCGGTACACGAAAAGGTAATATAGGGAGTACTTTTCCTTTTATTGCTTTTTGCTATTTTGGTTTGGTGTTATTACTTTACCAAGGTAAGTGTGTATTATATTACTAGGAAGAGGTTTCTCGCGAATTCCTTCTGGCGTTCCTTTATTGGATAGGAAGTTTTCGTATATACCAATATTACAAAGAGGAAAAAGTTAGTTTTTGTTTGTTTGTTTGTTTGTTTGACGCGAATAGAATCCGAAACTACTGGACCAATTTGAAAAATTCTTTCACTGTTAGGAAGCTACATTATCCCCAAGTAACAGAGGCTATATTTTGTTTCCAAAAATATCAGAGTGAAATAATTTTTCAAACCGGTCCAGTGGTTTCGGAGCCTATTTGTGTCAAACAGACTAACAAAAAAACTTATCCTCTTTATAATATTGGTATAGATGAAAACTTCCTAACCAATAAAGAAACGCCAGAAGGAATTTGCGAGAAACCTCTTCCTAGTAATAAAATAATAAATAAAACAAAAAAACAAACTTTACCTCTTTATAGTATCTCTGCACGCCCGACTAAGCTGTCCCATACAAAACTAGACAGAATGGCAAAAAATTATAGACTAACAGATCGTTCCGGCTTTGCACGGGCTCTAAAATAATCAGAATAGCAAAGAGAAACAAAATATAGCCTATGTTACTTGGGGATAATATAGCTTTCCAACGGTGAAAGAATTTTTCAAATCGGTCCAGTAGTTTCGGAGCCTATTTGCGTCATACAAACAAACAAATAGTCATACTTTTCCTGTTTATAATATTGCTAGCAGACCGCCCCGGCTTCGCATTGGTTATATATAAGGACTCTTTTTACACATTTTATGAAGGATCTGTGATATTTTTGGAAACAAAATATAACCTGTGTTACTTGGGGATAATGTAGCTACATAACGGTAAAATAAATAAATATTTAGACACATTCACACACGGCTGGTTAGCCCCATACTGAACCATTTCTAGCTCGTATTATGGTTGCTAACACAGCTGATATACTACATATACATGCCTACATATTATATATAAATACACATTTAACACCCAGACCCACAGCCAACAAATTTGGTTGTTAAAGATGTTGACCGGGCCGGAAATCGAACCCGGAACCTTCTGATTAGCAGTCCGGCATGGTAACCTTTACGGCAACCAGGTCGTCAATTAATTTTTCAAATTGGTCCCATAGTTTCGAAGCCTATTTGCGTCAACAAACAAACAAAAAATCAAACTGTTTCTCTTTATAACATTGGTATAGGTGGTATAGACAAGATGCACACAATAATTAAAAAAGAAAATGCTATCCCGCCCATAAATCAGCCTTTCCGTGGTAATCCCTGCTCGGTTTCAGCACCACATCGAGTTTGGGTAGCTATGACGTCACCGCCTTATCCGCCCGACATCCAACCGACAAGGCTTATCCTTCCCAGATTTTTTCTTCCCTAGAGGAAAATATCCCTAGGTTCTAGGGATGGGTGCGTCTGATTATCGATATCATTTAAATAAGAAGTTATTTTTGAGTAGCGTATTTTTGACTTTAAATTTGTTTATTCTATGCTAGCAGATCATGGCTATAAAATGTTCTTAATTGCAAAGAGAAACAAAATACTGCCATGTTACTCAGGAATAATGTAAATTCTCAACGGTGAATTTTTTTAATCGGTCCAGCAGTTTTCGAGCCTATTTGCGTGAAACAAACAAAAAGTCACACTTTTTCTATACACTGTTATATGTACATATAACCGTATGATTAATTATTTTACCGACATTAAATTGTTTAAATAATTTCTATATCTTGAAAAATAGTTGAAAGAAATGGTATTTAAATTTCAATGTTCATTAGTATACCTGACTCGTACTTTATACGAATAAGAATTTGAAATTATTTACAAATTCACCGATATCGATAAAACAAAAAACCCCATCCCTGCTAAGGAAAATATCATCTAAAAATCTCGCATATCGTCTTCACACGCGTGGAGTTGGGGAATCATAATTTCAAATGCGCGGTGTGTCTTGTCTGTAAAATTTTGTTATCTCACGTATTTGCAATCTGTTATCGTTTTAGCATTTTTTGCATCGCCAATGGGACCGGGGAGTTGGGGACGCAGCGGCGAAATGCTTAGCGCCTTTTGGAAAGTTTCACTTAACTGAAAAAAATGCTAAGTTGTGTGTAAGATAATCATAAACATTGTAAACTGTTCACGTAAGGCATCTTAATATTGTAACAGATCCAATGCAGGACACAGTCAGTGTGGTGTGTGCGGATCCGAGCATACTCTCATCATCATCATCATCCAGCGACGAGGAGGAGTTATCATCTATCCAGCCGGCGGTATCTGCGCGAGAGCAGAGAGCTGTAGCGCGGGCGGCGCGGGCTGAGGCGCGGGCGCGGGGTGCGATAACCGGCAGTGCACGCGCAGATCTCGCCGGCGGCGTTCCGTGTAACACTCGCCCCTGAAGATGGTGCTCGGAAAGCACCGAAACTGTTCCACTCATTCCAACTTTTAATAATAAGTAAGTGTGACCGTTTTCTACGCGAAAATAAGATAATCATACACTCAGCGAACTAGAATAAACTGAAGAGTAACTCCATACAATTGCCGCTTAGAATTTGGATCCACCTACGCACACAATTATACTGCTATCCCAACGAAACACACAAACACAAAGCTCGCACGCGATTGGTCGCATCAAGGTCATGCCACCGACCATGTGACGCGGGCGCTCGGATAGCTGGTTTGCCCCGCCCACGCGGTATTTTACGCGTGTAAAATACCGCGGTGGGGTGGAACCATTTTATTAGCCAAATTACTTTTCTATTTATTCTTGTTCGCTGCATACACTTAATATACTTATTTAAGCAAGTATATTATACAGTATCCTTAGTTAAATAATACAAGATAAGAGAGATCGTGGATTGAGCGAGGGTATTCGACTGAATAGATATTCCAATATTTGTGCTAAATACTTGGATGACTTGACTTTCGATGACTTTGGTCTAAGGCTCGCAGTAGTGGTGTAACGGTGTTTCGATGGGTGACCATGCACAAGACTTGATTTAGAAGTAGCACTTTCATCTGGGCGCAACCGTGGATCGGGTGACACTTTAAATTGTAGGTTCCGGCTGTTAGTCTTAGAACAAGCAGTCGTTCAGCCAAACCAGACGCCTTCAGGCGTCTTGAAAAACTTTTGACACCAAAGCTTGGCCACTTAGCTCTTAGAAGAAGAAAAAGATCAATTTATTACGAAAATTATCATTGTGTATACTATACGTTCCCACTGTTGGACTCGGGGCCTTCTCTCACGATGAAAGAGACAAAACCCATAATCCACCACGCAGGCCAAGTGCGGATTGGTGGATTTAAATATTTTTTCTATAAAATAAATAAAATGGCCGCGGTTTGCCCCGGACCATGGCTTAGTTTAGTTTTAAAGAGCCGTGGAGCGTCATAGGATTCCAGTTAATTGGAACAAACTTTTAATTGGGCAAATACTAGTTATGAGTTTTCAACGACAGTGCTAGATTGAACTAACTGCATGCACTCTTATACAGGGTTAATGGAATGAGACGGGGAAGCTGAAAAGGGGGGATAAAAATACTTAAAATTTGGATAAAGATAAATATTTTTTTCAAGTGACCATGCCACACCATATAAAAATTATTAGATTGGTTCTTTAGACGGCCTTTAAAACTATTTTTTTCGTTTTATTTACCGTTTGTGATTAATAGCGAAAAAACGGTAAAACTTGTATCAAGATTTTGGCCTTATCTTCGCCTCAATATTGTAATAAAAGTGATAATGTTAACCATATTTTTCGCGAGTCAATGACATTTTGCGTGTTAGTTTTCTTAACTTGGAAGAGCTGTAATAAAACGCTAACTGGCGTCGCGACGCGCGCTGTAATCCGAACATTAAACCGGTTACCTTAGCGGCGTCGTAAAGTGCCGGGTACCGTCGGATCAGAGCTGCTGCACCACTCAGCGCCACTTGTGATGCCAGATAACAGGCACTAAGTTGCAGATTGCTTTTAAATCTATGTGTTTTACGAGAAAAACATCTTTTTACGCTTTACAGCGCTGTGATCACTGATCACTGAAAGAAAGAAAGAAAATTATTTATTGAGACAAATTAAACACCGGACAATATATAATAATTAAAATAGTACACATAATAAACTTTAATTAGTCACAACACAGCCTCAACTCAGCATAATGCTGGTTGCTGGAAAGCAACCGACGCTCGTCTTCTGTTGAGGCTGGCTGTGACGTCACGCACTGAGCTCTGATGCAATCATCGAGGTAATGCAACGCAGCATCAATAGCAAGTGCAAATACAAATACAAATCATTTATTGATAACACCCAAGCTACAAGTCAAATAATATAATATCATTATAAAGTACAATGATATGATTTAATATCAATTTTCAATTCAAGATAATCATTTTATATTATATAAGTTTTATCTAATAGCCAAACCCTGAGTCTAGTCTTAAAGCTGGCGGTGGAAGGTGCATCCCGGACAGACGCAAGTACGTGGTTGTAGATCGCGGGCCCCAACACGTAAACGGACCTCTCCAATTTCACAAGTCTATGTACCGGCGTTTTCAGTTGCATCTTCTTCACGTTGCTACGTAAATCCCACGTTTTAAACCACCCCTGCGTTGAAATAATTTCAGGTGCGTGTGTGTGAAACGTGCAACTTGATATATAAATTCAGATGGTAGATGCAATATATCTAGATCTCATAAGAATTCGACGCAGGAGACGTCGCTCTGAACCTCACAAATGGCACGAAGCTAATAATAGGTGACCATCAGCTGACAGCATCGACTACTACACTAAAACTAGACTTATATTTTTTTAGACTAACCCTGTATATACAAAACAACAAACTCAACCCCGACCACCGATTCTGAGCAGCAAAAATCAGAAATGAAACAAGGGTTTCGACTCAACATTTCTCTTAGAAACTTCAGGAGATAAAATCTAAGCTCGAAATGCCCAAGTTTTAATTGGAACAAGATCCGATACTATTGTATTCGCTAAACTTACACTGCCCGCGCAACGAAATGGTACGCTTCGAGTTTAACTTTTGCAATACTGTTAGCTCGTGTCTAACTGGACTGTAACTTGTATTACGTGCTGCGACTAACCCTGACGTGCTAAATTGATCGCTTTGCGCGTTGAATGTCATATGAATACGCACTTAGTATATATTTATTTACAGATGCGCTTAGTTGTTCCTACGTCCAATCTGTCTTCATATTAAATTCATAATGAAAATAGGTCCTGCCGTTAGAAAGCCTGAAAGAGTAACAAAGATTTTGAAGTTATTCGCGTATTCCATGGTTACCGTAACCACAATTGTTTTTTGGGAGAAAAAGTGTTAATCCAAGGTCTAACCTATCTTCACGCTAAATTTAATAAAAATCAGTTCAGCCGTTTGAGCGTGAAGAAGTAACAATCATTTGTACACACAAACTTTCGCATCTATAATAACTACCAGTAGAATATTTACTTACTTTTAGTATGTTTATTTCAATCTTTGTCTTATTATTTTATTAGGTATAAAAGTTAAATAGTGCATAATACGAGTATATTTGGCAAGCATTAGATTAGATTCAAATACACCGCGGTGTTTCGCATAATACAGAAATGAAGTTAAATTAAAATCATATAATTTCAATAGTTGGGGCTAATTTCCTCCATTGTTCTGTTTTGCTTCGATAGCTAGTTGCTTTTCGCGATTGAATCAAATTTTGATTAAATTTTACTATGCAGAGTATCAAATACAGCTATATCACATGATTTTTTTTAAATCTTTTTAATCTGTCAGTTGAAAGATTAGGCTCTGGTGTAGAGACATTTCTAATTGCCAATTGGAACATTGGACGATGACAAGCAGCCGAAACCAAGATGTTTATTTAATTTGAGAAAGCTTTCGACACCAGAGCTTAATCACTAAGCTCAAACAAAATTATTGTGGTTACCTTTTGTTTTGTTTCGACGTCCGACATAATTAATTGATTTCTTTTTATTCAACGTATAAGCTTGGTGATCCAGCGAGGTAATGCCGCCAGCATTTTAGGCACCTTACCCGCGAAGACTGGCTTAGGATTTATTCACTATGTGTATTTTTTTTTTCAATTTTTAATTATTGTAAAGTTTTTTTTATTGTATTGTAATTTGTTTCAAATAAAAAAAAAATAGATGTATTTAATTAATTTGTATATAATATGCTCAGTATGTTAGTAATGTGGTATGGCTGTGGTATATATATAAAATAAATTTCATCTGGTTTTACAGTATCGCTTTTTTACTCGTTTCGACCGTAAAAAATACATACATACAAAATATAACAAAATATAATTTTCTGAAGTTGGTATATTTGCACTACTTGTCCACATTGTAAATGTATTTGTGTATACTGTCTAGGTATTTTATTTATTTCTTTTCTAAACTTGTATGTAAGTAGGTTTTGTTTATTCTTCTTTTTGTTTATTTTTGTATTTGTTTGGTACACCTCCCATTATGTTAATTGTATTTTCCGTACAAAAGGTTGCCTTAAAGAAATTGCTACAAGTGATAAGGCCGCCTATTGTGCAACAAAATTGCTGGAACTGTGTTTTTTTCACTTATTATTTTTGTTTGTTTTTGGTGTACAATAAAGGATTCTTGTATTGTATTGTATTGTATTGTAAAATAATATCATTTAAGCGTTGGATATATCAGTCTGAGAACAAATAAGCTGAATAATGCCTAGGACGTGCTATCTTAGAGCTGCGATGGTCTAGCATGAATCATTTTAACCGCAGTTCAGTTTATTGTAGAATACCTAGCAGTAGTAAGACCAGGGGGCGTTGGTGTAGAATTCATGACTGTGGAATAGGATGTTAGGAGTTTACTACTGTACTCTCATTACGCTTTGTGCATTTGTTAATTAAATTTTAGATAGAATTGATCAGAATACAGAATACATACTACAGAATACATTTATTAATAAATAAATATTCACAAGTCAATATAACATTAAAATATAATTTGTCACCCCATGCGGTACTCTTATCATTATTGTTTTCTCTAATGGAATAATATGATTTGCCTTCTAAAATTGTTTTAATTTATCTTTAAATATAGAGTCAGTAGCTGCATTTCTTATACTATAAGGTAGCTTATTATAGATCTTCACATAGGTCGTATTCTTAAATAATAAGTCTTCCCTCGCAGAATTTAAGTACATTGTGATGGACGTCCAGCTATTTCAAGGGAAAACACATATCCTCGCATGTTATGGTCCACAAACTGGTCAGTTTCCTCACGATGTTTTCCTGCGCCGTAAAGCGAGTGCAAATCCACACATAACTTGAAAAACAGGTTATAGATGAAAGGCCGGGAACTTAAGTCTGTGGGATTATAATAGCATGATTTGAAAAATCCTGCAAAATCCAGCGTAAATGATGGGGCTACAGTTTTTCTGGTTTATTATTTTAATTCAGTGTGTTCATTATGTCAAATTCGCTCGATAGTTTATATTTTTGAAATTGTCGTTTTAAAAATAAAATAATGTGCTTTTAATTAAGAAATTGTTGATATTATATTTTTTGTTTTTTTGTGACGTCTGTTGATTTTATTTTTCTTTTTGTTTATGAATGTTCATATAATTTCTATGACTTGAAATAATAGTCAAAATAAATGCTATTTGATGTTACTTTTTTAACCATGCAATAAAATTATCTAGAATCATACGAGCTTAAAATTTAAATGTAAATTGTTGTATAACACCAACAATTTACAATATTTAAATATTTTAAATTGTTAGTTAGTTGTTTTTTAAATTCGGTGAATTTATTCGGGTGCTTTGCTCAAATACTCTGTACAACAGCGCCGTAGTAAAGATAAATAATAAACATCGTTCAGATAATAAATACAAATTACTCAAAATATGAAGGAACGAGCGTAGAGTACCGAACGCGTTCTCCTAACCCCGCTTGCTCCAAGCTTGCGCTAATCAGAATTTACGCGCCCCAAGGAGCAGTATCAGATGGAATGAATACATATTATTATGAATGAAGCGTGATCGTGGAATAATACCCCGGATTACGTAGATAGTGGTCGATTTGCGTACATCTACGGAAATTGTGGTAGGGTTACGTACGAATAAAGTATAACATGGTTATAATAAAAAGAAGATTAGTACGTAAGGAAAAAATGTCGTCTTTGTTAGGTACTACAAAGTAATACTACAAAATAAAGAAAAATTCGAGTTACGAGTATGTGTGGATTTACACTCGCTTTATGGTGAAAGAAAACATCGTGAGGAAACCGGTACGTTTGAGGACCACAATACCTAAAGACGTGTGTCATCCGTTAACCCGCACTTGGCCAGCGTGGTGGATTATGGCTTATACTCTCTCCTCGCAAGGGAAGGCTCCGAGTCCCAGCAGTGGGAACGTATAGTGGGTTGCTTACTTTTAGGGCATTGCTGCCAGTTGTTGTTTCTCAGACAGAGGTTGTTCCATGCATGCTTATGCTAATATTAAGGTTTACCACCAATTAAATTTATCTTTATCTTTATGTGTGAAGTAGATCTTTAATTACATTTTTCAAATCCGCATCGCTAATCGGTGTTTCAGTCCGTTTTTAGAAAAAAAAATTTTTTTCATAATAAAATTGTCCTCAAATGGAATAATTTAGGCAAATTTGTCGTTTTTACGAGCGACCATTGAAGTAAAGGGTCACATTGTTCGAGCTGGCTGGCGCGCGCGATAAAAGGAATCCTCATAATTTCTACACTACAATTCTTTTAGGCTTTCCTTTTTAAGGAGCTTTTGTACCAAATTCAGCCGCCTAATTTGAGCGAAGCGCATGACGCACGACAGTCGAATTTTCACGAAAAAAATATTATAAAACCAACAATTTCATTCATTCAATATTTAAGAGCTGGGCTCTTGTCTGTGGAGTTTTCCAGGTAGTTCTATCTTCGTCCAAATCCTTGACCTACGACATGACTTTCGCCTTCTCCTTAATTTGGTCTAAATATACAATACTGAAATTATAAGCTCTACCGATTAATATCATTTTCTACAAAAAAATAAGTAAGATTGGTTTTTTTAAGACATTCAGAAGCACAACATTTTTTAAACGAATGGCTTACAAACAATTAAACGATCGATCATATATTACGTAATTGTGTTTTTTAAGTTTAGCAATTCTTAACACTGCATTAAAGATAATAAAACTGAAAAAAAACATAGTCGTATAATTTACACAGAATTTGATAGGACTATTTGAATAGTCCTATCAAATGTAGTAAAAAAAAACATATTTTGAAATATGTTTTTTTTTTACTCCCATTGGCGCAAAACGATGTCCAGTCTGTTATAAGTATAACGTGTCAATGTTGCGTGTGTCTGTCTGTGGCATCGTAGCCACCGACGGTCAGACCAATCTGTTTTTTTATTAATAAGGTTTATTATCATTAAGTACCTATATTAGAGGAAGTTTGATAGTAGTGCGTGTGATAATAAAAAGTTTAAGGTATTCTATGTCGGTACGGTCTACGCCTTAAACCATTCTTCTTCTTCTTCGTATGAGCTAAGTAGCCTAGCTTTGGTGTCGAGAGTTTTCAAGCCGCCCCTAGACCTCAGACTTAGTTTAACGGCTACTTGTACTATGGCTTAAAGCCGGGACCTACAATTTAACGTGTCATCCCATTTGAGCCCAAAATGAAAATAACGCTTTTCAAAAGACTTATGGATGGTCATCCGTTCAAAGACTGTCCGCATCAGTTATTGCTTAACTTCAGCGATCACGAGCTACAGGTGCTGCAACCTGTCTCGTAATTAACTAGCTGCAGTTAGTTCTTCGTTCAATTACAGACTTAAATTACAAAAAAAAACGATCACCAAGAAAAAAAAATGGCCGCCATTCCTCTTCATTCGCCGTTTTCGCATAAAAACGCAATGGCACGCAAAATTAACTCCGAAATCTTCCCCGACGTTTCAATGCGCAATTCAGTTTATTTTTGCGCAGACGCGTTCCGAATGACGCTTTGGAAGCGTCACTTCAACAATCGTTACCATAGTTTAAGTCCACGGGATTGCTCGAGTATAGTGGTGCAAGGCATGGAATAGAGCGATTTTTAAGGTCACCGTGTTCAGACGGAGTTTTTTTTACAGAATTCAGCTAGGCGTGTGACCAACAGTTCGCGTATCCACATGAGTCAGCGAAAGAAAAAGCCTATGAAAGCGAAGCGTACCTAGTTTGGTGATTTCAATTCCTAAACAAAATTATGTATATTCAAACTCACTTGTTAACTTATTACAATTGAAGTTATTTGCATATAATAGACTAGAAGCTAGACTAGAAATAGATTTTGTCTATATTTTTATTAGATTCAGACGGCCCCTGGTTCGATCCCAGCCCTACACTAAAGATTTGTCTTTCAAGTTATGTGTGGATATGTACACGCTTTACGGTGAAGAAAAACATTGTGAGAAAACCGGCATGTTCGAGGACCATAATATCCGAAGACGTGTGTCATCCGCCAACCCACACTTGGTCAGCGTGGTGGATTATGGCCTATATCTCTCTCTTCGTGAGGGAAGGATCCGATTTCCAACAATGGGAACGTATATTGAGCTGCTTAGTCTTATGCAAAGCAAAGGAAGGCAAAGCAAAGGAAGGCAAAGCAAAGGAAGGCAAAGCAAAGGAAGGCAAAGCAAAGGAAGGCAAAGCAAAGGAAACCAAGTTCCCTCGCTCTATCTTCCACCTTGGACCAGCCTGTAAATCTAACAGGGCTTAATAGCCGGTAGCTGGGCCGGAGTCCTTTTTACGATATGAACGGAGTCCCGAGTTAAAACCCGATCTTTGCGAACGATGGTACTCGTTTGCTTTTTATAAAGCTTTCTTGCGTTTAGTGCCTAGATACCTATTTAGGTAGCTAGATAGTATTTACTAAATGGCTTTCTCTGGAAATGAGAACCTTTCTTCGAAATGCTATTTTGGTATTTGAGGTAATGAAGCGGATATGTTTGTTGTAGTTGAAAGAAAAAACATTTTGTAGAGACATAATTCATAATTTATTTATTCAACTTAATAGCTAGAACAGTTTTTACACCAAAGCGCTATCTTAAACAAAGTTATTACTTAAAATTAAATTAACGTAATTTTCCCAACCAAAATTGCAACTTAGCAAATGCCAGTTTTGCGTTTTAACACTTTTATTGTTTGCTTTTGAATCGTTATTAAAGTTTAGAATCAGGCTTGAAAACTCTTTTTTTTTAAGATAAATAGGCTTACGTTTGACCGCAGCTTGCCTGATGTTAAGCTTCACTGTAGTCTAAGATGTAACACGCTTGCCTAAAAGGAACCTATTTACTCTAGATTTGAAGACCCCAAATTGTACTTCTCAGGAAAAAATGTCTCGATGTTACAGTCAAGCTACTTTCTCGGATACAAAGGTATAGATAGATAAATTGATTTACTTGCAACTAACAAAATAGATGTCTAAACTACATTAATCATTTTAGTTTTATCTACATCCGACAGGTGATAAAGCTTAGATAAGGTAGCGTTTGGGTGTACAACAAGAAAGATAACTGAACTAAAATTCAAGAAACCTAACCAACCAACCCAACCCAACCGTTTGGTTGGGTTAGGTTGGTTGGATTTTTAGAATACTTCTAGTCAAAAATCGTTCCGTTCAAAAATGCCCACGCATTTTTCAAACCCCATCAAAACATGGGAGAAAAAATATAGAACTGCGATGACCAGAGCGGTTTGTTTTGGCAAACTGTTTCAAGAATAAAACTATGCTACATATCTAGAAATAGTAGGTGACATTGCGGAAGTAAATTACTTCTGAATGTAATAAAGAAATCATTTTGTAGATAACGGTTTTATCTAGAATCGTTAGAGCTAATAATTTCAATATTGTTAATCGTGGATTTTATATAAATTTATTTCGTGAAAAATCCACCTAGGTACAAAGCTCCTTAGTACCAAAAAAATGACTAAGGTAACGGCATTTTAGTTGGCATTTTAGGACATGGCAGAGGAGAAATAATTCATCTGAGAAAATTTCACTAATCTTGTTATTGGGGTTAATTTGGAGTGGGGATAGGTTACGACCTATCTCCACACCAAATTTCATCTAAATCTGTTAAATTATTTAAGTGTTAAGGATTAGCAAACAATCACACACACACACACCGCAATCATTTATAATAGTATGATGGGATGGAATAAAGCTAGACAGTTCACATGAAAATAAAGAAAAACGTAAGTACAAATAAATTTTTATTGACATAATATATAAAATAATTTATTAACCTAAAAACAAATCGACAAAAATAAAATAAAAATGATCTGTCGTGTTTTCTAGAATATTCTATAAATATCATCATCCTCTACATATGAAATATACAGAGTGATCGAAAAACCAACGGGGCTTAAAACGAAATGGTGGAAACGCCTCGACGTGACACACCTGGCCGCGCGGAAACCGATTAAAATGATAAAACGACGCGAACGCTATCTCGACATCAAGTTAAAGTTTCCGGAAGTTTCCGCAAGTTTTGGCGTTGCGGAAAATTATAGTTGGCAAGTCTTACTGATGTGGTTTCGGTAGAACGTTTTAACGACTATTGAGTTTAATAGACACGTGTAACTATTGTTCAGCTTATCATAAACTGGCGTATATTACATAAGCGAAAGCAGTCTACTATATGGTCCCGCTACTGGGACTCGGGAATTTCTACAACGCTGGCCAAGTGCGGGCTGGTGGATGACACACGTCTTCGGATATTGTGGTCCTCAAACATGTAGGTTTCATCACTATGTTTTCCTACACCGTAAAGCGTGTGCAAATTCACGCATAACTTGAAAAACTAGTAATTGGTGTAGGGCTGAGATTAAACCAGGGGCCGTCTGATTGAAAAGCAGACTTTTGCCACCAAGCCACAATCGTTTTTGTATATTACATAAACTGGACCACAAAAACTGTCTGGAAGAAAACATGAAAGCCCAGCTGTGGGAAGCTAAAGGATGAAAGGTATACTATTTGTTTTTTTTTTTTCAATCAAGCCTATATCAGCCGTATTATTTTTATAATAGGAAAAGTAGCACTTATCTAAAATAACAATACGACATACATGTTACAGAAAGGTAGGTTTACATCACTACATCTTTAATTCAATTCAATTCATTTTATTTCTTTCACATAGGAATATATAACAACAGTTATAAGACACTTGTAAAAAGTCAACATCTAAATTACATTAGAGAGAATATATAGTATTCCTTACATAATGTACTATACAAATACAAATAGCTTTATTTAACTTTCACAAGTGTACGTACCAAATTTCACATTAAACACATATCTAAAAGTTGTTTAATAGAAGTCACATCTAGCAGAGCCACAACATCCGTGTCATTCTGATTTAATCTTTGCCTCCACTCTTATTGGTTCGTTTGGTGGAGTTAAATTTATCAAACACCAGCGGGTGGAGTGACAAATGTTTTAGAACACCCTGTATGCGTCGCAAATCACTGGCCGTCGTAATATCTGGGATATTCCCATTAAAAATCGGGACACGACACTTTTATGCCCGGGTTTTACGCACAATCAGGACGTACAGTGTTTTATGTCCAGATTTTTGTAATAGCAAGATGGATTGTTCCGGGAACAGCGCCGGATGATATTGCTGATTTATTAGTCGGTTGCACTTTCTATACGATTTTTAAAATATTAAAGCGCTATGGGAACAAGAAAGCGTATTTTTAAAAGCCTATAAAATCCTGCGTAAATATCCTGATAAGGCTATTTTTAGGGTTCCGTACCTAAAAGGTAAATACGGGACCCTATTACTAAGCCTCCGCTGTCTGTCTGTCTCCAGGCTGTATCTCAGAAACCGTAATAGCTAGAAAGCTGAAACTTTCACAAGATATGTATTTCCCGTGCCATTATAACAGCAAATAATAAAAATAAAAATATTAAGGCGGATATATAGGCCCATACAATAAACGTGACTTTATCTTATTTTTTGCTATATATCAATAACAGTAAGTGCTAGGCACTTAAACTTTTACAAAATACATAAAAGTATATTGGCTATCAAAATAAATCATAAAATTGAAATAAAATAAATAATTAAGGGGTGCTCCCACACAATAATGGTACCAAACCCTTCATGCGCGAGCCCATCTCGCACTTGGCCAATTATTTGTCAGTTTTATGTTTATTTATTCAGAGTTTATAATCGGTATAGTTACAAAACACGGTTTTGTGAGATTCACTCTATAGATAGTTTTAATTTTTGAAAAATAGTCGTTAAAATATTTTTCGGAATTTGGAATATTTAGCAGATGTTTATTATGTAATTTTTTTTTACTTTATTAAGTGAATAATCAAAATTTCTATACAATGTTTCAACTCAGAGAATCATCATGGCGGCCTCAATTTGTCAATGGTCGAGTTTGTTTGTCTGTCATTAACGGCGTACTTATCAATTTTAATTGAAACCAGAGAATCTAACAAGCGGGCGACCATTTAATTTGAAATGTCAGAAGAAATTAATTAGAATATTCCGGATTAAGAAGATTAAGTTGGTGTCTCTATTGGCATCTTTATTAAGTAATTTAGTTTTTTATTAGGGTTTCGTACCTAAACCTATTACTAAGACTTTTATTTTACCCTTGATAGGTTTGCGTTTAACTACAGCTTGCCTGATGTTAAGCTGCACTGCAGTCTACGGTGTGACACGCTTACCTAGAATATACCTATTAACTCTATTTTGAAGACCCCCGGATGATACCTACCGGGTCTTTTTTTACTCTTAATACGCTTGCGCTGGACCACAACTCACCTGATGTTAAGTGATATTGTAGTCTAAGATGAAGCGCGCTTGCCTAGAAGAAACCAGTTCACTCAGTCTGTCAGTCATAAGGCCGTATCTCATGAGTCGTGGTAGCTAAAGAGTTGAAGTTTTCGCAGATGACGAATTTCTGTTGCCGCTATTTCTGGTATAACAACAAATACTAAAAATATAATAAAATAAAAATTTATTGGGAGCTTCCATACAACAAAACTGATTTTTTCGGGATCTTTTAGATTTAGATCTTTATAACGACAATTGGAAGAAACTTGATGTATTCACAAAACATTTAACTACATTTTAGGTTTAAAAGTAAATCATAAAATTAAAAAAAAAAACACTATTTAAGGAGGAATCCCATACAACAAACGCAATATTTTATGTGTTTTCTTATAGATAGTGTTACGGAACCCTTTATGCGGAAGCCCGACTCGCACTTGGACATTTTTATATTTTTTTTAACGTTCATAATTATTCTTTGAATTTAAAATGGTTTAATTTTAATTTCACAATACAATCGAGCTAATACGTAAAGCACAGACTATATTAGTATACTATTCATTTAACAATTTAAACCTAATTGCAAAGACTATAAGAACCTTTTAATTCACGATTCTTAACCAAAAATAATATATGTATTTTTACAGAAGCAAATATTTCCTAAAAGCGGCATAATTCTTTTGACATTTAAATCAGGGTCAAGCTTATTAAAACTTCTCTAAAGTCATTAAAAATTAAAGCGTCTTGGCCGCTAACTCGTGAATTTATATAATTTAGGTATTTCTGAAGCTTGAAGCTCGGGACGGTGACCCGAGGCAAACAACCGTTCAAGAAATGACGTATACTTGGTTGTATAGAAAATTAAAAATAAGAACGGATTTTTGGAAACGATTATTTCTTTTTAGTCCATTGAAAAGTTACATTTGGGGTAGCGTTTTTTAGAGGACGCAATTTTTTTTTTTCAAGGCGAGAGTGAACCGGTTTCTTCTAGGCAAGCGCTTTTCATCTTAGATTGCAATATCACTTAACATCAGGTGAGTTGTGGTCAAGCGCAAGGCGTAAAAAAAAGATATGTTGTATCAGTGTAAAGCTAAAACCAAGCTTGTGGAGTCGAAACCGCCGCCATCTTTAAAATAGGGGTTGAAATGGTTTTTACGATATGTCTCTTAAACTATTCATTAAATAAAAAAAAATGTTAACATTATTTTGTTGCTAATTAAATTCTCTACAACTTTGGTCCAGTAACTTTTTGCCGTAGAACTATAAATAAAAAAGTTATTCGAGGAAATTATTATTTATTTGAAGTCTGTATAAATTCATACTTATCATGACAAAAATACATTGAATGCGTAAGCAATTGTTCAACCTAAACAACCCCTTGACTAAGTGTTAAGGGAGAACTGTCGGAACAAACAAAAATAATTGGCCAAGTGCGAGTTGGGCACGCGCATGAAGGGTTCCGTACCATTGCTCTATGGGAGCCCCCCCCCCCAAATATTTGTTTTATTAAAATTTTATAATTTAATACGATAGCTAATATACATTTATATTATCATTTGTGAAAATTTTAAGTGTCTAGTATCTACCGTATATATTATAGTATAGTGTACCGTATATAGTACCGTTATTGATATAATAATATATAAAAAAATACGAAAAAATAAAACACGACCCCCCTCAATATTTTTATTTTTTTATTTTAAGTATTTGTTGTATAGCGGCACGGGAAATACATAACTTGTGAAAGTTTCAGCTTTCTAGCTATTATGGTTTCTGAGATTACAGCCTGGAGGCAGAAATACAGACAGACAGTGGAGTCCTAGTAATAGAGTCCCGTTTTTACCTTTTAGGAACGGAACCCTTAAAAACATACTTATCGAAGTCAAAGTCAAATAATTTATTGCGGTTTCAGAGTGTTCATATTGTACAATTAATTTAAATGTCCTAACTGAAACCTACCACTAGTGCGTGCAAAATATATAAAGAAATCTGGCTGGTTTCTTAATCTTAAAACATTATATACTCGTACGTTATACTTTATGATACATTCGATTAATTAAATTAATTAAAAAAAGTTATTTACATTAAAAAAAATAACATGTCAGGTAAATTTAGAGGTATAAAATTCTCTTAATGTATAAAAACTATTTTCAGTCAATAATAGTGATATTTTCCTCTTAAATACATTTATGCTTTCTTGTTTAATTAAATTGGGTATGTTATGGTATTTGGTATGGATGTTTATATCCAATAGCCCTGCATAAAAATACGTATTCTATGCATATATTTAAGCACTCTATTGTTAAGAATAGAGCAAGTAATATGTGGAGATCCACCCTTCGCCCATAAATCGAAGGTGCTGATAGCTTATCGGTTGAGAGGTTGGATTTACGAGCGCCCTCTACGGGTTCCGACCCAGAGATGAACTACTTTAGCTACCTTAGATTACTATCTCTATCGATAGTATAGATACACTTAACCTATTGTTAACGATTTATGGTTCAAGCTTTTGACGTGATCATCCAATCTTCTATCCAATCTAATCTTCTTAATATATATAAATCTCGTGTTACAATGTTTGTCCTCCATGGACTCCTAAACCACTTAACCGATTATAATGAAATTCGCACACCATGTGCAGTTCGATCCAACTTGAGAGATAGGATAGTTTACATCTCAAATTATAGTCGCAATTTTAATTTATTGCTACTTATTGTCTGTTATTATTTGACAGTCACAATTATCTGTTAACTCCAAATGATTCTAACAGATGTCGATACCTTTCGACTGGGTTTAGTAAATAATCAATAGATGGCGCTGCTATGGTAAATCTACGAACGTGTCATATAAGCTACACTATCTATTTTTCATACCCATAGGTGAGGCAAAACAACGTTTGCCGGATCAGCTAGTATAATATAAAATTTCCATGTCACAATGTAAGTTACCGTCAGCGAACTAGAATAAGCGGAAGAGTAACTCTATACAATTGCCGCTTTGAATTTGGATCCATCTACGCACACAACTATACTGCTATCCCAACGAAACACATAAACACAAAGCTTGCACGCGATTGGTCGCTGCCACACCATGTGGCGCGCGGGTAGCTGTTTTGCCCCGCCCACCGCGGTATTTTACGCGTGGACGGTTGAACCATTTTATCGGCCAAGTTACTATTCTAATTATTCTAGTTCGCTGTTACCGTACTCCTCTGAAACTGCTTGACCGATTTTTATCAAATTATATATGCGTATTCAGTAGGTCTGAGAATCAGCTACTATCTATTTTTTATACCCCTAAGTGTTAAGCGTTGTTCAAATTTTTACTTAAGGCAAAACAACGTTGGCCGGGACCGACAAACAAACTGACATGATGTCTTTACTCATAGGGTCCAGTTCAGTCCCAACAACCATTTTCGCCTTCCTTCGACTCGTCGAACAATCATACTGTAATGAATGAACTTGTATCTTGAAGTCTATGTACTCCATCCAATATTCCCACAGCTGGTTACACGGCTGGTTAACCCCATACTGAACCATTTTTAGTGCGTATTATGCGTATTATGGTTGCTAACACAACTGATATACTACATATTAGGTATAATACATACATACATATTTTATATAGATACATATTTAACAGACCGACAGTCGACAAATTTAGTTAAGCACAAAGATGTTGGCCGTGCCGAGAATCTAACCCGGAACCTTCTGATTGGAAGTCCGGCATGGTAACCTTCACGCCAACGAGGTCGTGAATACTATTGTAATGATATTATATTACTAGAATTAGAATTGAAAATTGATAATCATATTATTTGACTTGTAACTTTGGTGTTATCAATAAATTGATTTGTATTTGCGTTTGAATGAACTTGTATCTTGAAGTCTAATCCATCCAATAATGTAATTTTATTAGCAAACGCATCCAACTGAGTGTCCAGTACACAGAACCAGCTCTGGCAATTGAAGCAGCAGTGTAAGTTAGTAAGTTGCTAACTTAGAGCCGAGTTAGCAAAGCCCCGACGGGCTCTGAATCGAATTACACTTCATCAAGGAACGCCAAAATGTTGCTATTTGTTTATTTGTCTTTCGACCCCTTTGAGAGTTTGAGTTTCATATTGGTGGAGCGAATTTTCAGATGAAGCTTCCAAAGTTACGAGAGAAGGAACTGGAATAGCGCTTTTATTAATGAGCTGGTTGAACCAGAAATTGAGATTAGAGAGTCTTCTTCGTCTTCGTTTGTGCTTAGAGGTAAGTTAAGCTCTGGTGTTGAGAGTTTTTGAAACAACCCGAAAGCCTCTGACTTGTACTAAGACTAACAGCCAGGAAGTCTCAGCTCAAATGAAAATACCACTTTTAGGATTCCGTACCTAAAAGGTAAGAACGGGACCCTATAACTATGATTGCTGTCTGTCTCCAGGCAGTATCTCAGAAACCATAATAGCTAGAAAGCTAAAACTTTCACAAGATATGTATTTCTCGTGCGGCTATAACAACATGTATACTAAAAATAAAATATTATTAAGGGGGGTCCCCATACAATAAACGTGTTTTTTTCGTATTTTTTTGCTATATATAAATAACGGTAGCTGCTTGACACTTACAATTTTCACAAAGTATATTAACTATCAAATGAAATTATAAAATTTTGTAAAAATTAATATTTGGAGGGGGGGGGGGCTCCCATACAACAATGGTACGGAACCCTTCATGCGCGAGCCCAACTCGCACTTGGCCATTTATTAAATAAACACTCTGGTGCACGGTCACCTATCCAAAGGCTGTCCGTTTCGACCGTTGCTTAACTTTAATGATTGCATCAATTCACCTTAGTTAGCTGAGCTAATTGGCCTATTGGAATGGTAGTCTTACCGATGTGTATGAGTTTCTGGTGAATCGAGCGACTGTTAAAGATAGATTAGAATAATTTTTCATGAACAAGTCGTCAATGCTTAATTTAAATGCTAGACATAGTCGTAGGCGTAAAAGTAGTACTATATGTAACATTTTGTAAAAGAAACCTTCCCTTGGCTTTTTATATCCTTAGTTAAGGAGACAGGGAAACAAATTGGCATTATTATCAAACAGCTCGCGAAAAAACGGAGCCTTCGTTTCAATATACCTACTAAAGCATACAGGGTTAGTGGTGATTAACGAAAAATGATTTTAAGAAAGCCTTAAGGCGCATCTTATCGATGCAAACACTCTCTAGATGGGTGGTGATGTACATGACTATCTTTTAAATAGTAACATTTTGATCTAGACGCTACCGTGAGTCGGATCACTCATCAAACTTCTTAGTACAAGCAGTCGTAAAGCCAAGGCAGATGCCTTTGGGTGGCTTGAAGTGTTTCGACACCAGAGCTTGCCCACTCAGCTCATACGAAGAATAAGAAGTAAAATAATGCTATGTAGAATTGTATTCCTAATTTTGAAGTTTTTTAGTAAACTAAAAAGCTATAACGTTATAACATTGATACTGTTATTTAAAGTTGTATGTATGTGCTTCTTAAAAGGTACCTATATTGGAAATCTACGAATATTTTTACATCAAAAAAGATGTAGAACAAGTATATATTAATTCCGACCATATTTGTTTTTTTTTATCTAGCTACGCCTCGCGGAGTTACCCGCATTAATCCGGCCCAAAACTAGACTATGTGTTAATCAAAGGTATATGCTAGATTCTTACCAAATTTCACCCAAATTGCTTCAACCATTTCAGCGTTAAAGAGTAACAAACATAACTAATTTATATACTTTCACCTTAATATATTAGTGAGATGAGATTTGAATTATTTCTATAATTTAAGGTTACATATGTATTTGTTTGTAATATTTCAATTTGGAATCTGTTTCTGAAATAAATGACTTCAGAGTTGTATTCGAGGTAACCCTGTATATAAGATACATAAAGTAAATGTCAAACGAACACGTGCTTAGTTTTTATAGTCACAATATTCTGTATTTGCTTGTTTTTTCCACGATTTTCTTCCCCCAACGTACGAGAGAGCGTCTTAATATTTAATCAGCTTTCTCACTTTCGAATAAACGCTTATTTTTTTTTCATGTCCCCTTAGAAACACTTACGGGAGAGCGGTCGGGAGGATAGGCGGCTTGGGAGGGAAAATATGTTGTCAATTGTTTAATACATTGATCAAATATTTGGGGTTATAATTGTTGGACTCATTCCAACTTTTATTAATAAGTAAGTGTGACCGTTTTCTACGCGGAAATATTAAGATGCCTTACGTGAACAGTTTACAATGTTATAATTGTGTTTATGTATTGTATATTATTATATGTTGCACATAAATAAGATTATATTAAGTTAATTTAATTTTTGTATTTGGAGCTTAAATATGTGGGAAGTTTCTTTTATTGCACATTATAAGTAATTTTTACTATAAAACGAGTTATAAATAAAAAAAATTACTGGAAAAGATACAAAACAAATTTCAAATTCAAAGGTTTTTTTATTGTTCCTATAACTTAAGGCGAAGATAAAAGATAAAAGATTTTAAATTTTTACAGTTTTATGCAATAATTAAGATTTTCATACACTCCACTCTAAAAAACTGGGTAAAAAACGATGCTGCGGAACTACTCCTGCCTGTCGTAAGAGGCATCAGACTCGAGGGTGTTCGGAAATGGGTCTCCGACACCCGCTCCATCGAGTCCGGGGTGAACGACTGCGTGGCGTGACCGTCGCCGTCGTTGGCAGATTGGACAGCCACAGCGCAGTGCAAAGAGGTCTCCGGAGTGTTTGCCGGAAGAACCTGGAGATCTCTGTTAAGCACAGAGGCAAGTCACCGGGGGGTTTTAGTAGTTACAAGTCCTAACCTGGCTGCGCCCCATCGTAGCCAGGTATCTTGTTGAAGATTTTCCCCTCGTCTACAAAAAAAAACCGCTACAAAGCAGGCTAATATACATTTTCTTTTCGTAAAGCCACCGTCTATGTCTATCTGAATCCCGGACAGGAACCGTGACGTTACGGTTCCTTACCATCCACGATGGCATGTTACCCTGACATTTGTAAGCTAAAGTGGAGTTAACTTTTCAATTTGGTCGCGCACATGGCTTGAACATCCACGCACGTGTGACGCCTTTTATCAGAGAGCTTAATAATGTCTCGGCTCTCCTTAGAATAGTGCCAAGAAAACTCTAGAATTAAAGAGAAATTGAGGTTATGAAAGGTAAACACTTATTATTGCCTACATAAACGATTATTGCTATTATTAAATAATGTTTTAATTAGCATCTTTATCAGAGAGCTTAATAATGTCTCGGCTCTCCTTTGAATAGTGCCGAGAAAACTCTAGAATTTAAGAGAAATTGAGGTTATGAGAGGTAAACACTTTTTATTACCTACATAAACGAATATTGCTATTATTAAATAATGTGTAAATGATAGTGGAATATCCACGCACATGTGACGCTTTTTACCAAAGAGCTTAAAGGATGTCTCGGCTATTCTTAGAAGGTTCTATCTGTCAACAATATTCTAGAATTTAAAAGAAATTAATAATATGAAATGTAAACACTAACTTTTGCCTAAATAATGATGATTATTTTTATCATATAGGTATCTTTCATCATCAAATATTATTTATCATATCTATAATATAAAAATAGGTCTGGTTTTCCTTCCTTACGCTATATGAACGCCCAAACCGATTCCCACGGTTTTGCATTTGTTGGAAAGGACTCGGGCTTCGGAGGACTAAATTCAGGGAAATTTCAACAGAAAAACATTTCTCACATACAGCGCCATCTCTGATATATAGCATGTACTACTAACCATTATGGTTCCGCATGGTGGTGGAGCAGACGCGAAAAGCGACCTACACGCGGGTGGAGCCGCGGGCAACTGCTAGTATATTAATGTATGATAGTGGAACATCCACACACGCGTAACGTTTTTTATCAGAAAGCTTAGATAATGTCTTGTCTTTTCTTCGAAAAGTGTCACTAAGGTACTAGAATGTAAGTATATGAATCGTACCCGGAACAAAAATATCGAAAAAATAGCCTAAAAGCCGTCAGAAATAGCCTACAGAACCATTCTAAGAATATTTAGTCTTATTTTAATATTTTATTTAGTTGTGAGTGTGTGTTCTTAGTTACTTGTAATAAACATATTGAATTTGAGTTTGGTACTTAAAAAATCTGTATGAACTAACGCCACTTATTCTATGTATTTCTTAAATTTCCTCGTTTTTATTTTCCATTTCTGAAATAGCTAAGTTGTTTCCTGTGTTGTTGCTATCAGAAAAACATAAGGAGTATATTATTGAGGATTTTCCGCAGCGGGCTTTTTGGACGGAAAATATCGTAGGCTCGCATAGTGAATAAACGAATCCTGATTTCGTCATTGTTTTGAGATCAGAAGGAAATATTACTTAAATGTTAAATACAATAGGTTTTTAGGTTAATGTCGTTATTAGCATGTCACTTTTTACATAATAATACATAATTTTCAATAGTTTTACAGTTTTCTTATAAATTATTAATTGATTTGACGACCTCGTTAGTGTAACGGTTACCATGCCGGACTGCCAATCAGAAGGTTCCGGGTGCGATTCCCGACACGGCCAACATCTTTGTGCTTAACTAAATTGGTTGGCTCTGGGTCAGATCCCTATATTATATTATGTTGTTTTTGGGGTCCCGTACCTAAAAGGTAAAAACAGGACCCTATTCCCTGCCTCCGCTGTCTGTCTGTCTCTCTGTCTCCAGGCTGTATCTCAGAAACCGTAATAGCTAGAAAGCTGAAACTTTCACAAGATATGTACCTATTTCTTGTGCCGCTTGACAACAAATACTAAAAATAAAAAAATTAAATTCCCATGGATCCCCAAACAAAAAACTTGTTTTTTGTCCTATATTTTTGCTATATATCAATAACGGTAGGTGCTAGACACTTAAAATTTTCACAAAAATATATTGGCTATCAAATAAATTTATACAGGGGGCTCCCATAGAACAACGGAACCCTACATGCGTGAACCCAACTTGCACTTGACCATTTTTTTATATATTCGTATTGTATATACGAGTAGGTATTATTTAAGTGTCACTTACATCTAACCTTGATAATACAAAATATCACTCAGATTGCAATGCCCCCTGATAACAGTCGTTCTGCAAACAAGGAACGTCCGGTGGGGATCTAGCGGCGCGATGCACTGAGATAACGCAGATTACTGTATCGTAAAGATTGTATGGTGACGAAGCGAATTAGTGGAGTGCCTGGGGGTTTTTTAAAAACAATATCCCTTCAATAATATCAATTCATTCACTATAAAGTCTAATCCGAGGTTTTAGTGTTTTGAATGCTCCAGACACCCCACTAAATGAAACAAGCAAAGTTTGCATTAACTGACCAATTGTGTTCTCGTCTGTCTATAAGAAAAAAGCTAGTGTGGCGCGGTGGTAGTAACGTCTGATTTTAAATCAGACGGCCCCTGGTTCGATCCCGGCCCTATACCAATGACTTGTTTTTCAAGTTATGTGTGGATTTGCACTCGCTTTACGGGGAAGGAAAACATCGCGAGGAACACTTGACCAGCGTGGTGGATTATGGCCTATAACTCTCGATTGAGAGAAGGCCCCGAGTCCTAGCATAGTGGGCTGCTTATGCTTATGCTTATTCCGAATACACGCAGAATAGCCTCAAATAATAAAACCTGGGATTAACGTTTGGACTTACTTATATCCCGGATTTACGCAATACAGCGATGCTAGTCCCAAATAATAAACAACAGGAAACAAAAAAAAATCCCTAACACCGAGATAATCTCACGAAGACGTACCGTCGGAAAAAAAATAACGAGTCATCTGACCGAACTGTTTATTCAATATCTTCAATATCAAATAACATCAAAAGGAATATCTGGAGAAATAATGTGATAGCAAAGAGATCATCTGGGAAAATATATATTGGGAAAAATTGTTTTCTGGAGCGAATAAATATGTCCCAGCTTTGGCAGAGCATCGATCAAAAATCCTCAAGTCACCGTCGAGGAAAATCTGTCTTTTGGTTCGGGAGCTGGGAAAAATGGATGAGCAGATTAGTCATGTTGGGTTTTTTATGACTATTCGAAAATGTGTAAAAAGTGGATAGGCAGATTAGTGTATTTTTCTTTTCTTTTTTTTAATCCTGGATAGGTTTACGTTTATGACTTTAATTGATGTGTTAAAAAGTACGGATTAATGAGTACTATCTGCACCTGCAGTGTTAATCTGAGTTAAAATGTGGTCTTTATTATGTTAATTGAAAAACTAATTGCATACAAAAGTTAAAGCAATTTAACATATTTTGAGTGATACTTGTCATACAAGTAACACTCAAAAAGATAAAGCGAACAGTTTAATCGGGCTATTAAATTATTATAATGTACTTGCTATTTAACTAACAATTTGGAATAAAGATATTTAAAACTGAAAACTGAACTAACGGGAAAAGTAGATCGAAACGGCACGACTATATTAGGGTACCATTATGTTCCAGACCTCCACTCTCAGAGAATAACTTAGCTAATTTTTAACAGTCTCCAAAAAAGGTGTACTGTGTAGTTTTTATTTGCGGTTTACTCCTTCACAACAATATGATTGATCTTTGATTTCTGATTTCTATTTTTATTTGATAAGATATAATATCCAAACGATCTATCTATATACCAATATACTTTTCATCAACATTATTAACATTATAAAAACGATTGTTTTTTATTATTTTTTGTTCACTGGTTTACCACATCCAACATTGATAGCTCGTAGTGATGTAGATTATCGTCAGCACGTCACGGCAGCTAACGACTCACCCGACTCGATATACAACGCGTTCACCGACATAACTTTATACTATTATACCGATATTACTACCATAGAGGTTTTCGAGACCTTGATATATTGCCTCTACCATGTGAATTTATATATCAAGTTGCACGCTTCACACACACGCACCTTGAATTATTTCAACGCAGGGGCGCTAATAAAACGTGGGATCTACATAGCAACGTGAAGAAGATGCAACTGAAAACGCCGGTACATCGACTTGTGAAATTGGAGAGGTCCGTTTACATGTTGGGGCCCGCGATTTCTAACACGTGTTTGTGTTTAAAGCGAAATCAAATCAAATCAAATCGTTTATTAACCTTACGGCATTGCACCGTACTGGGCGAGTCAATTTACAATTATTTATTACTAAAATTTTATTTGTATACACATATATTCATTACAAATTGTGTTCCAGAGCGAGCGTGGCTAGGTGGTATAAACAAACGTCTGTTTTTCAATCAGACGGCCCCTGGTTCGATCCCGGCCCTACACCAATGACTAACTTTTCAACTTATATGTGGATTTGCACTCGCTTTACGGTGAAGGAAAACATTGTGAGGAAACCGACATGTTTGAGGACCACAATATTCGAGGAAGTGTCATCCACCAACCCGCACTTGGCCAGCGTGGTGAATTGTGGCCTATAAATATGTCCTCGTGAAAGAAAGCCCCGAGCCCCAGCAGCGGGAACCTATTGTGGGCTGCCTATGCTATGCCGTGATTAACTTCTTCTTCTTCGTATGAGCTAAGTGGCCAAGCTCTGGTGTCAAGATTTGTCAAGTCGTCCGAAGGTCTCTAACTTTGCTTAAGGACTGCTTGTACTAAGCTTAACAGCCGGGGTCTATTAACGTGTCATCCAACCCATGGTAGCGCCCAGATGAAAATGCCACTTAAAAACGACAGTCTTGTGCATGGTCACCCATCCAAACTCAGTACGCATCGACCGTTGCTTAGCTTCGATGATAGTGTCAGGTCATCAACATTAAATATAGCAATTATAATACCTACTTTTATATAACTTAATTAATTAATAGTTAGATTTTAACAATATCAGTTAATTAGTAAATCAGTAAAATTTTACCACTTAATCTAATCTTACAAGTGGACCATCTCACCGCTCTAACCGGCGGTTAAAATGCTGACCAGTGAATTTTAAACCAGCGATTAGTATTCAATGTTCGGAAACGCACTAAGTGGAAAATTTTATGCATTTCACGGATCGAACCATGGTTAAAGTGCTGATTTACATTCGTTGGTATGAAGAGCTAACCTGGACGAGATGAAAAAAAACGGTTCGATATTTTTATAAGTACATAATTGTACTGAGGAACTCCTTGCCGGAATCCCTGTTCCCACTGAATTACAACCTAACTGTCTTCAAGGCGAGAGTGAACCGGTTTCTTCTAGGCAAGCGCGCTTCATCTTAGACTGCAATATCACTTAACATCAGGTGAGTTGTGGTCAAGCGCAAGCCTATAATGTGTAAAAAAAAAAGATATGATAGGCTGATAGAATGGTGTGGAAGCTAAGAACAGCAGGCCGAGTCTGAAAAGAAGCCATTCGCAATTGATGCCACTGACAAAATGAAAAAAAAAACTTGAGAGGTGTCAAGGGACACCCGGATGGAACGAAGTTCCTTCACTGTCAGGATTCATTATTATTATTATTTATTATTTACAAAAAACCTGTATACACTCAACAAAAATAATCGTCGCGACACCACACTGTTCAATGCAAAATAGTAATTAAAATGTCTGGCTTGCTTTCTATAAGAGAGAGAGAAAGAGACAGAGAAACATGCGCACACCGCGCAGCTTACAATAGCTTACTATAGTAAAGAGTGTCGTGACAACATTTCGTAAGATTTTTTTCCGTCTAGCCCCTTTTCACAACGCGCGATAAGGAACTTCGTTCCAATACCATTCTCAATGGCAAGTCCGTTGTCTCACTTCTTACATACATATCTTAACTTATTTGGTAACTAAAGGTTGAAAGATTTTGAGAACAAAAATGCGGTTTTAAAAAGTATCTAAGGCGATAATTTAAAATCTTGATTATACGGAGTTTTCATTATAAATTATAAACAGTAAAAAAATCAAACAAATGTCTTAAAAGCCATTTTTTTCATATTGATAAGTCTGATTTGTACCAAAATACCTAAGTATACATTTTCTAATTGGTACCTACTTTAAACGGTCAGCAATTTTTTCGATATTTTCAAAGTTAGTTTTCAAGTGGACAGAACAAATGACCCAAGAGCTGGCGGTTACCTCAGCCAACGTATAAGTTTGGCGTTCCAGCGAGGTAATGCCGCCAGCATTTTGAACACATTACCCGCGGACACTGACTTAGCTTTAGTTCACTATTTGTAAGTTATATTTTAATTTCTTAATTATTATGTAGTTTCTTTTCATGTAATTTTTAATTTTAGTGTAGGCGAAATAAATAGTGTTTTCAAGTAAAAAAAAAGTTAAAAAAATAATTGTATTATTATTATTAAAAAAAAATTGCGTTACTCTGTAAAACCGTTGTATTTTCTTATGCTTATAAGCTGCAGTAAAGATTCGCTCACTTCGCTAGCTCGGTCCGTTATCTACAGTATGGTGCATATAAGACCAAAGTCCAAAGTACAAACTTACTTGTTTACACTGAATATCATTGGATTGGTTATCGCCCTTTATTATGTCGAGTGCTATTAATAATTATTATCATTAAGTGGTAGTAATTAATCAAACATGTTTATTTAATAACAATTAATGTTTTAAAGACAAAGAGAGTTGCGAACTTAGATTATACAATCATCATCATCAAAATAAAAGCATAAGAGGTCCACTTTACGTTTCCTCTGCTGGGACTCCTTTTTTATGATGGATAGGCAAGCGCTTGATCGAAACTCACCTGATGTTAAGTGATGTTGCGATCTAGGTTGGAGCGCACTTACTTAGAAGAAACCGATTCACTCTTAACCGACTCGCGGCCTTCTCTCACCAGGAGAGAGATATGGGCCATAATACACCACGTTGGCCAAGTGCGGATTGGCATGTCGGTCCCCTTTCCTTTCCGACCCAGCCGTTCGAGCGTAAAGGAGTAACATACATTTTGAAGTTATTTGGGTATCCCACGGGAACCACTATTGATTTGGGATCAAAAGTAGACGTGTTAATCCAGGGTGTAACTTATCTATGACGCCAAATTTCATCAAAATTAGTTCAGCCGTTTGAGTGTGTAGAAGTAACAAACATGCACAACTAGCTGCCCCGCGGTCTTACCTGCGTTATTTCGAGATAAAAAGTAGCTTATGAGTTAATCCAGGGTCTAAGCTATCCACATACCAAATTTCATCAAAATCGGTTCAGCCATTTCAGCGTGAAGAAGTAACAAACATACACATACACAAAAACTTTCGCAGTTATAATATTAGTAGGATTTGAGGCTGCTTATATACAAGAAAAGGTACTATATTGAAGCCACTGAGGCAGCAGCAGCTCTGCACCAACACCACCGAAGTAACGTACTAAACGAGACTGAAATCGTACAAAATCTACTCTAAATCTATAATCCTACGTAAAATGTGATAAATAGTTGAATTTATCAAAACCCCGTGAAGAAACCAAACTACGTGTAAAATTGTGAGACAATAAACCTGCCGGCCGGCGGACCCAGGGTCAGGACTTGGAATAGACCGAGGTAAGCCCCACATTAGCGAAATTTCAATTTATTTTGTAAATTTTTGACGTGACAACGTCTTAAATTAGGTTGCGGCTGGGAGTCACTTATGAAAAAGTGTAACGCCCGGTAACGTTACGATGAGTCACCGAACGAGAGAGAGGCCCGCCGAATGCCTTGCGTCTCTCTCCCACTCAACTATGATCGGTCTGCCGCGCGCGCAGCACGCGGCAGACGTTGTCACGTAAAATCTTCGCCCGTAAAACCGACTTTACAGGCAACCATTTTTCCCGATGTACTGTACCGCGACGATACATTTTAAGGTCTATGGATTACATTCTAATTTAAACATGTTTTATTAAAATACATGCAGTAGGCTCTCGTGACCTCTAAATATTTGAAGGCCTTCGAGCAGGCGATTGACACGTGTAAATATAATGTTTAAAACGTTTGTTTGCGAGTCCATCTATTTATTGTGCCTCACTCGGTGACTATATAGGCCTATTGTATTAATATTGTTTTATATTGTGATCTATGTCATGAGATACGACAGGGCATGCTCCATCTACGAACCTATTGAACGTGCAGTGCTATTGACGACCTCGTTAGCGTAAAGGTTACCATGCCGGACTGCTAATCAGAAGGTTCTGGGTTCGATTCCCGGTCCGGTCAACATCTTTGTGCTTAACTAAATTTGTTGGCTGTGGGTCAGGGTGTTAAATATGTATGTATTTATATATATTATGTATGTATGTATATGAAGTATATCAGTTGTGTTAGCAACCGTAATACGAACTAGAAATGGTTCAGTATGGGGCTAACCAGCTGTGTGTGAAAAAAAAAATGAGCATTGAGCTGTAACGATTTTGAGATTGTGGTTAAACGTGAACCTGCGTTAAAAATAGACCTTAATTAAGGTGCTATTGTTTCGTGTTAGTAAATAATAAAAAAATACGATTGATTTTAATTTATTTATTGATTTCAGTAACACAACATATTTAAATTAAATTAAATTAAAACGTCTATTTATAAAAAATAAAACTATCGAATGAATTATACGTAATCGTGTTTTGAAACTCTAACAATTCTTAACACTGAATCAAAGCTAATAAAACTGCAAAAACCGCAGCCCTATCATTTACGCAGGATTTTATGGATTTTTTTAAATGTTATTTTCCTATAGCGGCTTAACGAAATCTCAATAACCTGTTGCTTGGACCGCATCGTAAAGTGCGTAGATATTCCACCTCATGACCTCATGCGTATCTCAGTACAGCTTCAACACCCTCCAAGCAAACATGATAGCCGAGATTCTCATATTTATAATAACAACATTGACTATATACATCTGGTACACTTACAAAAAAGTCGAAGGAACATTTGTGGAGAAACATGTGAACTTTTTGCCTGGTTGGCCAATATTTGGCAATTTCATCAGAAGCACGTTTAAGAAGACACATTTTTTCGAAGATGTCGATCGGGTTTACAAAGCTTTTCCTAATGATAGGTAAGTTTGTTACATTTTTTTTCGACTGTATGGGCTTGCCCTTGATCGCAATTTACCTGATGGTAAGCGACATTGCGATTTGAGGTGGGTTGCGCTTGCCCAGAAGAAACCGGTTCACTCTTGCCTTGAAAACAGCTAGATTATAGTTATCGAAGAACAAAATATGGTGAACGAAACTTTTTTTTTTTAAACATTTTGAAATAGCTTCCGTCTAATATTAATAACTAGCAGATCGTCCCGGCTTCGCATGGGCTATAAAATAATTTAAGTTGAGAAATGAGTAAAGAGAAATAAAATATAGTTTATGTCACTCAGGCATAATGTAGCTTTCCAACCGTGGAAGAATTTTTCAAATCGGTCCGGTAGATTAGAAGTCTATTTGCGTCAAACAAACAGACAAAAAATCCTTTCCTCTTTAAATATTGGTATAGATAGATAAATAGTTTATTAGTCAATTTTCAACTTCGAACAATTTGGGTTTTAATTCCTTTTGGCTGGTGTCAAATGTTAACGAAATATTACTACTCGATTGGCCTGATAGTCAGGCAAGGTTAAATGAATCTATTCAACTAGGTATCAACCCAGATACCACATGTTGTAGTACTACAATACAATCCGTTTCAAATGCTATGCCACCTAGACAAAGGTGAAATCATTAGAGGCAGCATAGCATAGCATAAGCAGCCCACTATACGTTCCAACTGCTGGGACTCGGGGCTTCTCTCACAAGAAGAGAGATATAAGCCATAATCCAATCTACCTGGTCAATTGCGGGTTTGGCGATGACACACGTCTTCGGATATTGTGTTTATGCTTCTTCTTCTTCGTATGAGCTAAGTGGTCAAACTCTGATGTTGAGAGTTTTTTTATACCGCCCGAAGACCTCTGTCTTGGCTTAACGATTGCTTGTACTAAGACTAACAGCCGGGACTTACAATTTAACGTGTCTTCCGACCCACGGTAGCGCCTGGTGTAAATGCCACTTTTAGAACGACAGTCTTGAGTATGGTCACTTGTTCAAACACCGTCCGCATCGACCGTTGCTTAGCTTTGATGATCGTCATTCATCATCAAAGCATCATTTAAATGTTATACAATATAAAATTATCATAAAACATAAAATGTACCCTAATCAGGGCGTCGCAATACTTGTTTGAAGCGAGCCGATTTAATTTTTTTCTTCCAATATTATGGTGTACAATTGTGTCATTAAAACTTTTATCATTTAAGAATTCGTCAACTGTATAATAATATTTCCTTCAGGGTTTTTTCAAATGTGTTATGATCATTTAAGTTTTTTAATGTGGCCGGTAGGTTATAATAATTTTTTATTGCCATAGCATTTGGCCCGGAGCTTTGCATAGTCTAGATATGTGGATGACTAATTTGTCAGATCACCTTAGCTAGCCGAGCAACAGGCGCTAAGCTACTACTACTGATGTATTCTGGAATTCGTCTGTCTCTAATCACCTCCTGTTGTTGTTGACTTTTGTCGCACTATACAACAAAACACTACCGTAAAGAACATTGCCAGACTGCAGATATATTTTTAATCTTAAATCTACTCGCTGATTGTAACTTTTTATTTTTATTTGTATGTAGTACGAGTTAAATAATTCAATGCCATTGGCTAACTTTTATATACCTAGTTGTAGGCGTATTCAATTACCTACTACCTACTTACTACCTTTGTATACACACATATGAGAGGTGAATTACTTCCTTAGCAATAATTTGTTACTTGTAAGTCGGTATTAATTGTATTATTTAGTAGCTTTTATATGTATATTAATTACCTTTGTATGTAAGGAAGAGCCTGTCCTCCAGGTGAAACCTAGTGTGGAGGACAGAGTCCCCCGAGTTTACCAAACACTAAAATTCTATAGGTACTTATATTATAATTTCTAAACTCGGTGTAACCTAAATTTAAGTTTCTGTGACAAATACATGATTTATCATTATTTATTATTATTATTCGATTGCAGGTTCGTCGGATTCTTCGACTCCTCGCGTCCAGCCTTGCTAATCCGAGACCCAGAGCTGATCAAACTAATCACAGTGAAGGATTTCGATCACTTCACTGACCATAAGGACTTTTTTAGCGAACATTCTGAACCATTGTTCGGGAACAGCCTGTTTAGTATGAAAGGTAAGTAGGTAGATAGATAAACGATTTTATCTACACTAATGTTGTAACATTCAACTTATGTTTCCAATACTTGACTTATAATTACTACTGTTATAGCGCAGACAACAAAACACTCAATAAGCAATTTCACACCATGGTATAATATCCACATCGATATCGTAAAATCTCATAATAACATCGCTCGCTCGCTCTTGATTGGCCCTGCGCGCGCAGCTTTGCTCTCATTGGTTAGATTTTAAGCGGTAAAATCACTGTGACAATACACGTACGCGAATGAATTTTTACTCTTGTTGTTTGATTAATTGCATTAGTGAAGATTAAGTAGTGTATGCAACTGCATATAACACGGGTATTAAAACACTCGTTACTATTACGAAACTCACATAAATTAACAAAACATAAACTCACACTCGTGTTTTTCACACGAGTTTTCGACAGTTGCATAAACTACTATATTAAAATACAAAAAAAAAACAAAATAATTTAAAGTACTTAAAAACGGCTTCAAGGCAACCAATTGTAAGAAAATACACAATAAAATTGTTTTAAAAAACAAACAACCGACTTCAAAAACACAACTAAAAAGGGAAAAATAATTTTAAGCCTAAATCAAATCAAGAATATATAAATATAGAATAGGAGAGTTTATTTCATGTACTTATAAAAATTATTTACAATTTTTAGTAATCCTGTATTCTTGGAGTCGGTGCCAGCAAAGAAAAACAATTGAAAATAGTATTTTTTAACAAATATTAATTTGTTCTTATTAGATGGCACCGACTTCAAGAATTCAGTATTACTAAAAATTGTAAATAGTTTTTTATAAGTACATGAAATAAACTCTCCTATTCTATATTTATATATTCTTGATTTGATTTAGGCTTAAAATTATTTTTCCCTTTTTAGTTGAGTTTTTGAAGTCGGTTGTTTGTTTTTTAAAACAATTTTATTTTTACATTTTTAGTGGTTGGTAATGATATTTTGTTTAAGTTTAGCTATGGAGAGCCAAATAAACTTCACGATGAAAAAATTTGGCGTGTGCCAGGCAGGCAACCAATTGGGAGCAAATCGAGCTGGATGCGAGCGAAGCGAGCTATACGCGAGCGAAGCGAGCGCGAAAAATTTCACCGTATTTGTTCGAACCGTTTGAGCATAAAGAAGTCCAAAGCAGCACAAATTACATAATGTTTGTTGTGTCAAAACTTACTAGAACCAAGTGCGAGCGAAAAGAGGCAGACGCGAGCGAAGCGAGCTATGCGCGAGCGAAGCGAGCGCGAAAATTTTCACCGTATTTGTTCCAACCGTTTGAGCATAAAGAAGTCCAAAGCAGCCCAAATTACATAATGTTTGTTGTGTCAAAACGTACTAGAACTAACTGCGAGCGAAGCGAGCTATGCGCGAGCGAAGCGAGCGCGAAAATTTTCACCGTATTTGTTCGAACCGTTTGAAGTCCAAAGCAGCACAAATTATATAATATTTGGAGTGTCATAAGCCCAGAACATCCTGGGGGAAATTCGAACGAAGCGGGATAACTCCTAGCGAAGTGAGCGCGTAAATATTTTCCTTATCCGTTCGAGGGTCTTGTCTATTAATATATCAAATTTTACAGTTCCTTCTTCCACTAAGTATGACCCAAGTGGCCAAGCTCTGGCGTCGAGAGTTTTTCAAGCCCCTGATTTAGTTTGAACCCTGCTTGTACTAAGAGTAGTGGTCCAGGCCCAACAAATTAACGTGTTATCCGAAGCACAGTAACGCCCAGATGAAAATATCACATTTTTTTATGGAAGTCTTGTGCATGGTTAGCCATCCAAAGACTGGCCGCATGGGCCGTTGCTTAGCCTCGATGTTCGCGTCAGATTACTTTTGTTAGCCAGGCTGCTAATTTTATGAGCGAAATCTGTTTTGCCTTATGAGCGCGAAGAAGTAAAATAGGTTATCGAGTTATTTGGGCTTCCCACGGGAATAGCAATGACTTTTAAGATAAAAAAAAATACATACAGTCGAATATATAACCTCCTCCTTTTTTGAAGTCGGTTAAAAAGTAACCTTCGTGTTATACAAGGTCTAGTCTACCCCCTATATCAAATTTTAGCGAAATCAGTGTGTCATGTGTTATTTGGTGCATCCCACGGGAACAACAACTATTTTCGGGATAAAAAGTAGCCTATGTGTAAACACATAGTCTAACCTATCTTCATTCCAAATTTCATCAATGTCAGTACAATCGTTCGAGCGTGAAGAAGTTAAAAAGATTTATATGTTATTTGGTGCATCCCACGGGAATAGTATTTATTTTCGGGATAAAAAGTAGCGTATGTGCTAACACATAGTCTTACCTATTTTCTTCTCAAACTTCATGAATATCAGTACAGCCAAACGAGCGTGAATCTCTCTTCGTGCGTAAAAATAACCTAACTTTTTAGGTTTTTCTTCGATTTCCCTAGGAGTCCATCATCAGAACCAGTTTTGGTGACAATGGGACCAATTCAGAACCATACTCTTTCAATTAAAAAAATAATTTTGAGAATCCATCCACAAATGGCTGAGAAATCGGTGAACATACATAAAAAAAAAAAATACATACACGTCGAATATATAACCTCCTCCTTTTTCGAAGTCGGTTAAAAAAGAACTGACAGACTAGTTAAGTTATTTTTTCAAACGAACTACCCTCGCCCAAACATATAGAAAGTAATTATACGTAGGTAAACTGAATGGCCGATGTAAGCAAAGTCTTATATTAGCTCTGTTCACCACTGCGTTCGCGGGACAGGGTGTTGTTGAGTCGCCATCTAGAAGAAAATTATTGTTACTAATACGTAATACTATGAACTACTAGCGCCATCTTACAGATGTATGCTGTATTTTTTCATCGCACTCTAATTTGAGGTGGGTTGACAGTCTTGTACTGACTTCTTGTTAGAAGTGTATTGTGCATTTGTATTCTAATTTAGTATGTATTATTAAATCTTCTTAACTATTGCAGGCGATAAATGGCGAACTATGCGTACGACCTTAAGTCCAGCTTTCACCGGATCTAAGATGAAACACATGATGCAATTTATGGTAGACATCAGCAAAAACTATGCCAATTATGTGAAAGGTTTGGTTTTATTTGTTTTTCTTCTTTATTAGTCTTCTAATATGTTCTCAAGTATTCATGTCGGTGAAGTGCTAGTCAAAGTTGTCTATTGTGTAGTCCTTAGCTGTATTATATTTCAATTATAATTTTTATTCTGGGTAGATAAATTTTTAGCTTACCTTTTTTTGGGAATTAAATTTTGGCTTGATTTTGGTAGAAATTGTATATCGGAGCGTTTAATAAGAACAAAAGTTAGTGAGGTCTAATATTATTTCGTATGCCATCTATTGGGAATTAACTGAAAATAATCTATTCAAAAATATTGTGATGTCAAGAGTTTTCTAAGCGCCTCATGCGCTTTTGACCAAAGCTGTTATTTCAGCAATGTTTTGACAGAATTAGGCAATTGCATGTCAAATTCAAAATCACAATTACAAAAACAAAATATATTTAATAACTTCTCAGTGATTGACAAATTTTGGTAAGATTATAAACAAAATAGCTATCATATAAGTAAATTCACTTTGTTTTGTTTTTGACCAAAATTTTAATAGTATATTTGAAGTTTAATTTCAAAATAACTTTATTTTTTCAGAACTCCAAAACGAGAATGTAGACATAGACGACTTCATACGTCGCTACACGAATGACGTCATTGCATCTGCGAGCTTCGGTCTGGAAATCAATTCTCTTGTTGACCGCGATAACCAGTTCTTTAAGATTGGACAGACCGTCCTCCAGTTCGATGTCAGGCAAATGGCAGTGCTGCTATTGGACGAATTTTTCCCCAACGTTGTCAAAGTCAGTATTTACAATGTTATAAAACTCCACGTAACGTCACTCGATTTAACGACAATTTCTTTTTTATCAAATAGCTAAGCATACCTGTTCCCCGAAAGCTGCATACAATGTGGCGTTTTCAAAGCATGTGTCAACCGGTTTTTTCTGGGTAAGCGCGCTCCATCTTAGATCATAATGCCACGTACCATCAGGTGAATTGTGAACAAACGCAAGCCCATTTATTGTAAAAAAGCAAGCTAAGAACATTTTAGACTGACACTAACATTTTAGATCTTACAAATTACTAAACTATAATATTTTTTATTTATTTTTATACATGCTTATGCATACTTCCGTTCGGAAGCTACGATGCGACAGACTGATACGTACACACACACACACACACACACACACAGAGAGAGAAATAGAGAGAGAGAGAAAGAGAGAGAGAGAGAGAGAGAGAGAGATAAAACTTAACACCCAGTCCCAGTTTTGCGTTGGCAGTTACAACAAATCAACCTTCTTTTGAATTAATAATGATGAATAAAACCGTGTGTGAGCTAGCGTTTCTTATTTCAGAAACTGGGAATAAAACTGTATCCGGAGAAGACGTACGACTTCTTCATGGAAACCATTCAGAAGACTGTGAAGTACCGGAAAGAGAATAACGTGTCGCGGCCTGATATGCTGCAGCTATTGATCGAGACGCCTATAGGTAAAAATCAAATAATAATAATAAAGCATTTATTTGACCAGTAAACACATACAATGTTATAACAATAATAGTACAAGCTTATTTAATATTTACAATTGTACGTTCCCATTTTAATTTGATCCCTATGTCCCACACTAGAGAAAACCCTGTGTTGTGGGACATAGTTCCTTCACCGCCAAATAATACAAGTTGAGACAAAGAAAGATGATGATGATCATAATTTTATTACTTTGGTACTGTGGTACCAAAGTGATAAAATTATGATCATCATCATCTTTCTTTGTCTCAACTTGTATAATATATAAACTATGACAAATGTTATAGTAAGCAAGTTTGGGTAAAAGAAGTTAATCCAAGTTTTGTAAATAAAAATCAAGACATAAACCAAGCCAAGTCAGAGGGCTTCAGGCGGCTTATAAACTCTCGACTCTAGAAGCTTGGCTACTAAACTCATACAAAAATAAAGAAAAAAAAACCTTTATTTACCTTTCGCAAATTAGAATATGTCAAAGGAATGATTTAAAATAGTATCCTACTAATATAATAAATGCGAAAGTTTGTGTGTATATTTGTTACTTCTTCAGGCTCAAACGGCTAAACTATTGGTTTTGGTCAAATTTGGTATGGAAGTAAGACCTGTAAGACATAGGCTTTGATCCCAAAAACATTACTGGTTCCAGTGGGATGCGAAAATAACTTCAAAATCTATTTTATTTCTTCACGCATAAACCCTTTGACCTATTTCGATGAAATTTGGTATAGAAATAGCTTAGACTCTGGATTAACACATAGACTATTTTTATCCCTGATTAACGCGGATAACATAGGAGCGCAGTTGTTATATTTTACTAGCTGACCTGGCAAACGTTGTTTTGCCTTACTTAGGGGTATGAAAAATAGATAGTGTAGCTTATATGACACGTTCGTAGATTTACCATAGCAGCGCCATCTATTGATTACTTACTCAACCCAGTCGAAAGGTATCGACATCTGTTAGAATAATTTGGAGTTAACAGATAATTGTGACTGTCAAATAATAACAGACAATAAATAATTAACAATAAATTAAAATTGCGACTATAATTTGAGATTTAAACTATCCTATCTCTCAAGTTGGATCGAACTGCACATGGTGTGCGAATTTAATTATAATCGCTTAAGTGGTTTAGGAGTTCATTGAGGACAAACATTGTGCCACGAGATTTATATATATTAAGATTTTTATCTCGAATTAACGCGAGTAACTTAGGGGCGCAGGTTGTTATAATATAATATGTAGAAAATTGTATGTATTTTTTGTTTTAGATGAATACTTGAAAGTAACATGAGATACAATTTTGTTTTCTAGAATGGACCCCTCTGGAACTCTGTGCCCAAGCTTTTATCTTCTTCGTCGCTGGCTTTGAAACCTCAGCTTCTCTCCTGACCATGTCTATTCACGAGCTGGCAATCAATCCCGATGTACAGGAGAGATTGTACCAGGAGCTCAGAAATTACAAGGAGGAACACGGAGAGCTTACGCACGACGGCTTGGGTTCCTTGAAGTATCTTGACTGCGTCATTAATGGTAATCAAATTTAAATTCAAAACTTTTTTTCGGGCATTCGGGAGACTCATACATATTAAAACTTAATTAATCAATCAATACACAATGGCAATAATAATAAAAAAGAACTGTCAATGTGTATATCTTCCCACACGACATCTAGTTTTGCACATTAGAACTAACTCATTTATTATGTTATTGACGTAAACTTTACCGCGTGCAAAACTTGATTGTATGTTTGGCGTAATATTATTGGCTACATTGGAAAAGTAGTGATTGCCACCCATTTGTAAATTATTAAAATATGAACTTAAAAAACGTTAATACTCTTCCTATATTACAGAAACGTTGCGAAGATGGTCGCCATCCATAATTGTGGATAGGAAATGCACAAAAACTTATGTGCTTCCACCACCAGTTGAAGGAGGAACACCAGTCATTGTAAGTCATCATCCATCATATGTTGGTCTATATCATTTCATCATCATCATCCACTGCCTACTTTTTCCTATCGCTAGGGATAGGCCTTTCTCGGTATGTGTCACCTTTGTCAATTTTGAGCAGACCTCGTTCAGGCGAGCAAAATGTCTGCTTTGAGTAGACAATTTTGTTTTCATCTGTCTGTTTGTATGTTAGTTCTTTCGTAGAAGCCGCAATTTTGAGTCTATCTCGACTTAACCTGGTATACAGGTACAGGTACTAATATTGTATACAATATTTAAATTGACAGCAATTTTTGATTGATGGTTCAAGGGATGGTTCCAACAAAATTGAAGGAAATTTGCTATTTATGGATTGAAAGATAAATTCTTTATTGGACACAAAAATAAAAAGACACAGTAAAATACAATTAACTTAAAATTAGTGTGGAACAATTGGCGGCCTTATCGTTTAAAGCGATCTCTTCCAGGCAACTTTTGGATGGAAAGGAATTTATAAACAACTAAACTAACTATTTATTGGTCTATTCTCGTGATAATTGGTAGAGCAATTAAATGTTCTATAAATATCATTCCACAAAGAAGTCAAGTAAGAACATCGCAAGAATGACTTGGTATTGGTTTTCCAGTTAAACCCTGGAGACGTGGTGTTCAACAGCAGTAACTCGATCCACCTGGACCCACAGTACTGGCCAGACCCACTCCGCTACGACCCGGAGCGGTGGTCCGATGACAATAAGCAGAACATCAAGCAGTTCACCTACCAGCCCTTTGGGCTAGGTCCTAGAATATGCATTGGTTAGATTTTAACGATTTCATAGCATGGTGTGGACATGTGATGCGTAGAGAGGAGATGCATGTTACTAGGAGATGTATGAAAATGGCAGTGCAAGGATGATGCGCAGAGAGGAGATGCATGGTAGTCGGTGAAATATGGAAATGGTAGTGCGAAAAAGAAGGGAAACAGGCCAACCGAAGAAGACATAGATGAAGTGTGTGAATGAGGAAATGAGAGAAAAAGGAGTGAGTGTAGAGATGATGACTAATGAGGAGAGTGGAACAAGAAAACTTGCCATGCTGGCGCTATCTAGGGGGATAAGATAAGAAAATAGAAAATACTTTTTTCAATATAATCTCAGTGTGGCATGCAGTTGACTCAGGGCCTTTGATAAAGTTTTCAGTGAAGTGTCTCACCAGATGTCGCTGCAGCAATTAGTTTTGTATAAAGCCATGATGTTACTATTATCATCAAAACTAGTTTGCGTTTAATTGGTTCCTGTTGTTAAGATAGGATTGCGGTGAGAACTCGCTAGAGTGAAAAATAATATTATGGAAGCACCAAATAATAGAAGAACTTACATATTTACGCCAATTAGGAACCTGCGTAGTTTATAAAATTTCAGATTAAAATCAAAACAATATAATTATTTTTATTCATAAAAAAGAGAGGCTCTTTTAAGGAATGACAGCACCATACAGATGTTTATTTTGTGTAACTTTCATGTTTAATTTGTATGTGATGTTGTAGTATTTATAAGTGCATATTTTATTTATTATTTGTATTTGTATCTAAATGTAAGAATTGTATTTTCTTTCTTTCTTTCTTATTTAACATATACAGACGTTTTTAGTTTATAATAATAAATTTTATTTGCACAAAAATCTTACGAAGTAGCTTACATCGAGTTAAAGTTAAAAATTAATCTTAAGCTAATTTACTTAAATTAATTGCGAAGCTGCAGGCATATTTTTCTTTTACAAATAATTTTGTGTTTTTTTTTACAAATAATTAAGCTTATTTATCTATATAGTATTAATAAACGCTAGTGTGTAAATTCAATATATACTTATAACTATATCTATAAACTTAATAAATTAAAGATATTATCTTTAGCTTCAATAAGATAAAAATAGATTAATAAGTGACCTACCTACTATTTACATATTTAAAAAGTTCTTTTGCAATTCTTGTACTTTAATAGGTGTTTTGTAATAATGTTACTTTACTTCTGATTAATTTTACATTTATACCTTAATATATATATATATATATTTTCCAATTGTAGTCCAAAATTTTTTTTATACGTAAGGAAGAGCCTGAACTCCACGACCCAGGTCGATCCTAGTGTGGAGTACAGCGCCCCCCGAGTTAGCATTTAAGTAAATTAGCTTAAGATTAATTTTTAACTTTAACTCGATGTAAGCTACTTCGTAAGATTTTTGTGCAAATAAAATTTATTATTATTATTATTATTATTAGTTTAGATTTAGCCACCTCTTGCCATTTCCTGATCTCTTTTTATTTTTGACTGTTCTAACTTGGAATTCTACTTTCAGGTAGCAGATTTGCAATCCTGGAAGCTAAGGTGCTACTTTACTATCTGGTGCTGAATTTCAATATTCTCAGGAGTGAAAAGACATCAGACCCCATTAAGTTGATCAACTACAGCTTCAATATCAAGGCTTTCGGAGGGACCTGGGTCAAGTTTCAAGAAAGGAAATAAGTTAAAATTTAGATTTTCTAATGCTATGCCACCTGCACTGTGACGTTACCAGACATTTAGTACAATTTGCAAACAATTACACAAAAATATAATATTTATCTCGTTATAAAGTATTCATTATTGTATTATCATCACAATTATATTGTCATTACAAAATGATAAATTTCAACGTACATTTTCGGAAAATATACCACACAGAGTGTGTCGTTACGTCGCAAGTCGCATAGCATTTGAACAGCAATATACTTCCAAATATCTCCTAATCATCCATAGATACCTTCTGAAGTATACTAACATACATCATAATACATGCCATGATTAAATTTTAGTATTATCTCTTGTCGTGTGAAAGCATGCCAAGGGGCAAACCATTGATAATATCTTACTTGATGGCCGATATAAGGAATGTCTCATATTAGCGCTTCTCACTTCTGCTGGCGCGAGACAAAGTACCAGTTAAGGACAGAGCTATTATTTGTCATTGTGATAGAGCAGGACAGGCTGTTGACGTTTTAATTTTCATAATTTCTGTCTTTGTAATTAATGGATTATTAAAAAAAAACCCTGTAGAAATAATACTGAAGTAAATTTGTTAGCTGTCTGTCTAGGTGTTTATGAATATCTATGTAGTATATCAGTTGTGTTAGCAACCATAATACAAACTAGAAATGGTTTAGTATGCGGCTAACCAGCCGGATTTGAAATATGTCCTAGTATTTGATTGATTAGATGTGTTGATTGATTAATGATTGAAGAGTTAGTGAAGATTCACTTACTTGGTTCAGAATAGGGGTAAAGGTTATGCGCTATCAAGTGGAATATTATCATTGGGGCAAACCATCTGGGGCTATAAACTATTAATTGTCCAGATCAATATTTACCTGTAAAGACTTCTACTATATCTTAGAAATATCTTAAACTCTGTAATATTTTTTATAAACAATAAAGTATTTTCTTATTGATCTTTTCTTTACTACCTCGAAAAAAACGACGGAGTGTTATAAGTTTAGGCTTAAGGAGAGCGAGTGTGGCTCAGTGGTACAAACGTCTGCTTTTCGCTCAGATGGCTCCTGGGTCGATCCCAGCCCTACACCAATAACTTGTATTCAAGTTATGTGTGGATTTGCACTCGCTTTACGGTGAAGGAAAACATCGTGAGGAAACCGGCATGTTTGAGGACCACAATATCCGAAGACGTGTGTCACCCGCCAACTCGCACTTGACCAGCGTGGTGGATTATGGCCTTTATCTCTCTCTCCTAGTGAGGGAAGGCCCCGAGTCCCAGTAGTGGGAACGTATAGTGGTCTGCTTATGTATGTGTTATAAGTTTGACGTGTCTGTCAGTGGCATCGAATGGATGAAGAACGATTTTAATTTATTTGGTTTCAAAGTTGTGGTTGTCAAGAGTATTCTTAGTTATGTTAGATGAAAATCAGATCAATATGGCCGACGCCAAAGATGGCGGTTGACATATTTTTCCACATATTCTTAGCTTAGGTATCAAATGAAAGGACTTGAATAGTAAAAATCATAATATACTATGTTAAATTTCAAATACATAACGGCTGTCATCATAAAATGTTTTCGGTGTTTTTTTTAATGTTTCATATAGACTCGTTATTTAAATAAAAAACCATTTGGGCTGTACTATATAATCAGATCTTTTTGCATATTTTTTTGTTTATTTTATAGTAAGAAAAATTTAACTTTATTAAACAAATTTAGATTTAATGACGGATAACTAATAACTACAAATTCAATATTAGGTACTTGATGTAAATCTAATCAAAGAATTAATTAAATTAAAAGTATATCTATAAATTTCATTGATGTTTTGTACACTTCTTATACACACAGACTCGTGCGATTACGTCAAATGACTAGCTGTAAGTATAAAAAAAGTAAAAGAAATTCCAGATTAAGCATGCTCCACCTTGCCCTACTAAACCGTGATGTAACACGACGAGCTGGTCCAATGCCAAAAAAATAGAGACTAAGGACTACCTTACACTTCTAGTTACCGAGCGTAAAGTGTACCGAAAAATTTTTGGGCCAGCCAGAAGAGAAGATGGGAGTTACAGAGTACGGAAAAACAAAGAATTAGAAGACCTTGTGGCAGAACCTAACATCATGGGCGAATGTAAGGCACATCGGCTCCGTTGGTTCGGCCACGTGGAAAGGATGGGAGAGGATCGGGCTGTGAGGCGAGCATACTTGGGACGACCAATTGGCCGACGTCCGGTTGGTCGTCCCAAGTATCGCTGGGAAGACCTAGTGCAGCAAGACCTGAGCGCACTTCATGCCACAGATTGGCAGGAGATAGCACAGGATAGAGAAAAGTGGCGTCTCTTGGTGTCGGAGGCCAGGATCCATTTTGGGGTTAGCGAGCCATCATAGTAAGTAAGGACTACCTTAGTCTTTGTTTCCTGAGAGGTATCTTCAACTCACTAGAGTTCCAAAGCTTCGCAGTCCTCACAATAAAGATCGACGCAAAGCGTTTTGTACGAAAGTTTGGAGCCTCAACTCTGTACTGGTATAAAAACCCCTATTAATTTAATGAAATATTAAGCAGTATTTATTACTACCTATTTATAAGCATTATTTATAACCTTATCATAATTACTATTAATGCTAGGTATTATGCAAAGTGCATTGCACTCTGTGACTTATAGTTACAAGGATGCACCGATGGCAAAGTCGTAATTTATTTTGTGATCGTACTTTGGATAATAAATAAAATTTACTAATTATGGTCCAAATATCAATTATCGTTACGTGGTTATCGGAGAACTTAAAAACTTTTATTATTTTCTGACTTACATTTTTTACTAGCTACTACCCGCGGTGGTACTTGCGTTATTCACCTTATACAAAGTAGCGTTTGTGTTTATCCAGGGTTTTAACTATATTTATACCAAATTTCACCGAAATCGATTTAGTCGTTTGAGCGTGAAGAAGTAACAAACATACAAACTTTCGCATTTACGAGTTGAATAGCAAAATGGGATTTTCTCACTGATCTTTTGGCAACAAATTGAAAGCAATGTTAGTAAAATTGTTTTAAAAAACAAACAACCGACTTCAAAAACACAACTAAAAAGGGAAAAATAATTTTAAGCCTACATCAAATCAAGAATATATAAATAGAATAGAAGAGTTTATTTCATGTACTTATAAAAAACTATTTTCAATTTTTAGTAATCCTTTATTCTTGGAGTCGGTGCCAGAAAGACAATTAAAAATAGTTTTTTTTAACAAACATTAATTTGTTCTTATTACATGGCACCGACTTCGACTTTGAGCGTGAAGAAGTTAAAAAGATTTATATGTTATTTTGTGCATCCCACGGGAACAGTATTTTTTTTCGGGATAAAAAGTAGCGTATGTGTAAACACATAGTCTTACCTATTTTCATCTCAAATTTCATGAATATCAGTACAGCCGGACGAGCGTGAATCTCTCTTCGGGCGTAAACATAACCTAACTTTTTAGGTTTTCCTTCGATTTCCCTAGGAATACATCAACAGATCCTATTTTGGTGACAATGGGACCAATTCAGAACCATACTCTTTCAATTAAAAAAATAATTTTGAGAATCAATCCACAAATGGCTGAGAAATCGGTGAACATACATAAAAAAAAATACATACAGTCAAATATATAACCTCCTCCTTTTTTGAAGTCGGTTAAAATTGCATTAGATGAAGCAAGTCAAGATACGTCAGACACCGAAATAATAAGAAAAACCTTTTGTATTTGACTCCTGACAGATGACTAAATAACTTCACACTAAATAACATTGAGCTGTACATATAACATCATTGCTAAATAATATGTTTTTGTTTTAAGTTGCTTTTTTTTCAATTCACATTATGCGCCATATTTATAACAAATGGCTGTCATAGGCTTATTATTATTATTATTCACTACTTTTTTGTCGTCTCTGAAACGTTTTTGCAAGAACCGATAGCCGTTTATAATTTTAAGACAGATGACTAGATAACTTCACACGAAATATGTTTTTGTTTTAAGTAGTTTTTTTTTAATTCATAATATGTGCCATATACACAACAAATGACTGTCATGTTCTTATTATTAATATTTACTATTCTTTTGTCGTCTTTGACACGTTTTTGCAAGCATTGATAGCCGTTTATAATTTTAATGCAAGCTGTAAATTCGAGTATATTTAACTGTAGGCATCCTTAGTGTATTATATACAGAGCTACTGCTAAAGCAAAACATGAATAATAATAATTATTATTAATTTAGCTCTAGTAATTTTGGAAATTCGCAAAAAAAAATCGGACCGCTGTTTTTTTTTCCATGAGTGCTATCGGACTGATATATATGTTTACGAATTTCCAAAAGTACAAGAGCCGTAGAGAAAAAAATATTTTGTCAAAGTAGAGTAGAAGTATGTGGACCTACTTAGCTCACCTTTAAGGCGATATGAGTGAAAACTATAATAATTTGAAAAAAACTTTAAAACTACGTAAATGATAGACCTACTATTTTCTCAGTTTTGTCATTTTTAATTCAGTGTTTTAGTCAGAGTTCTTAAGCAAGATTACGTAAAATTCGCTCGATAGCAGAAACAAATTATTATTAAATCTTAAAGTGTCAATTTTTTTAAGGAAGCATTAAATAGATGACACTTTAAGATTTAATAATGCTTAGTTTCTGAAAGTTATAAATAATAATTAAAATTTGACTTGTAAAATTATTTAACATTACCTATATATAAAGAAATTAAAACAAATCTTATTTTTTTGTAGTTTATTTTTGTTTATCAAGTATCGCCTATACTGTGAATGTTGTTAATTTTAGTTTTTTTATGAATTTATTCGTGAGACACCTACTGCCGCGGTTCGAGATAGTTTTTTTTTTTTTTACTTAAAATAGGTTAGCGCTTGACCACAATTCACCTGAAGGTAAGTGACATTGAGGTCTACGGTGAAACGCGCTTACCTAGAAGGAACCGGTTCACTCTCGCCTTGAAAATCGCTAGATTATAGTCATTGGGGAACAGGGAATTCGGCAAGGAGTTCCAAAGTTTGGCGGTTCGGACAACAAAGGTGGAGGCATAACGCTTAGTGCGTGCCTTGGGCACCTCAACTGTAAACCGATACAACAGCGCCAAGATTTGCGTAAGTCACAAGTAACTCTGTATATATTAATATTTGCGTAATTTCACACTTGCTATTTAACTGATAATTAGTGTAGAATACTATTGTTATAAATTAAGATAAGCTCATATCTTCAATACTTGCCGATAAGATTGGTGCTAGAATATTGAGAGAATTGTTTCCACGCTGTTTGAAGTATTAATGTAAACACTTGAAAATAAATAAATAATTAAAATTTATCAATTGTGGTTATCTAATAATTAAAGTTGTTTATTTAGTTTTGTAATTAGTTTTATTTAATAATTTATTTTGAATTGTATGTTTTGTCTCATAAAATAAAATTTTATTAAATTTTTAATGAAACTTTAATTTTAAATAAATAAATAATTAAAATTTATCAATTAACTCGTGATAATCAAATATGATTTTTGAAGTGCTTTTATCAGTTTTATGTGTTTTGTTTGTTTATTTCTTTTATTTGTATAAAAGAATACATTACCGTTTCGATGCGGCGGGGTTGAAGTATTTGCCGGGAGTTCCTATTTTTGGGAATGTTTTAAAGAGCACGTTTTTGAGAGCACATTTTATTTACGACTTGGAAGATGTATACAAGGCGTTTCCAGAAGAAAAGTAAGTTTAAATTAATTTTAATATAGCATACACTACCATTATTTTCTGCTATTTGTGTTGTGTTGCCTGCATTTACGGGAGATTTTCGCCATTGTATGTAGAGTGCACCGGTTTTTTCTTAACCACACTTTTGGTCTATTCTTTATCGGTTATATCTGTTCGTTAGACGGCCTCTCATTTAATTCAATTCCTACATGACTTGACCAATGACTCGTTTTTCATGATTTATGAGGATTTGCATTCGCTTTACGGTGAAGAAAAATATCGCGAGGAAATCGAAACGTTTAAGGGCCACAATATTCGAAAATATGTGTCATTCGCTAACCCACTTGGCCAGCGTGATGAATTATGGCATACATCTCTCTCTTCGTGAGAGCAGCTGGAGGCGTTAGAGTCGATTGAGAGCCGAGCCAAGAAGCTCATCGGCCAGCCTTGCGTATCTAAAGCAGGGCTACAAAGCCTTGAACATAGGCGCAAGGTTGCCAGTCTGTGTGTATTTTATCGGATGCATTTTGGAGAGTGTGCAATGGAGCTGCATAATTTAATTCCCGCTTCTCCATTCCACTACAGAACGAGCAGGGGTACAGCGAAGAGACATCGATTCACTATCGAAGTTCCAAAGATGCGCACAAAGCGTTTTGCTTCGACCTTCATTGTGAGAACTGTGAAGCTCTGGAACTCTCTTCCTGAGTCTCTTTTTCTGAGTCTCTTTTTCCCGAGAAGTACAATTTGGGGGTCTTCAAATCTAGAGTAAATAGGTTCCTTCTAGGCAAGCGTGTTACATCTTAGACCACAGTTAAGCTTAACATCAGGCAAGCTGCGGTCAAACGTAAGCCTATTCATCAATAAAAAAAAACCCCGAGTCCCAACCGTGGGAACGTATAATGAGCTGCGTATGCATATGCTCATGTACCAAACGATACCAATGACACGGCCCAAATTTGAACAAGAGTTCAGTTTTTATATGACCATATCTATAGGCAGTCCAAATATAAGTACTTTTAATGTGGACATTTTTAACGCTGTTTTCCCTTCAGAAAAAAAAACTTTAATTACCTGTTCCGTCAGATACGTTGGATTCGCCGATGGTATGATCCCGGTAATCCTGGTGAGAGATCCAGAGCTGATGAAGGACATCACCGTGAAGGACTTCGATCACTTCCAGAACAGGAAGCAGATGTTCCCGACCAGACTGGATCCCTTGCTTGGGAGGGATGTAGTATCTTTACGAGGTAATCTTACTAATTTTATAAAAAAAAAAGTTTGTAACTCTGCCTGTATGTCTGTTTGTTACCTCTTCACGTCTTAATGAAAGATCGGATCGGGTTTTTTTTACAATAGAGTTTTTGAAACCTCGGGGATGAACACGAAGCCAAGTAATTGAATTGCCACACGCCAAATTCAGAACAACACTGAAACATTTTTTTCAAGAAAATCCACTGTACTCCTTAAAGGAATTCATGACTATGCACCTTTTTTTTTTTTTTTTTTAACGTGAGTAAATGCATTTACGCATGCCCACCACACCCGGGGAGGTGGGTGGGGTATGTCGGGCTCGATGCCAGAAGGGCATCACTACCGACTAAAACCTCACGATGGCCTCCTCACCGGAAAGGGCGGGGTGAGGTTCCGCTTCTCGCATTAACCCACCACCCCGCCCACCTCGGCTAGCCTGAGAGAGACTCCTCCTCAGGGGATGACTCCCCTTGCAATGCACGTAGTGCACCGCAACCACCTCGGGGACCGTGAGTGCAATGGACGCCGGCCAACCCCAGTCCGACGTCCTAGGTCCCCCGTGACGGGTCAGGTCTGTGGCACCGTCACATGCCACTACGGCCGCAGAGAATAGGGAAAGTGGTAGTCTCCGGTTACCACTCCCTTCTCCCTGCGGCCCCACCGCGTCCGCCATCAACGGTGGCGACCCCGTCGAGGCCGCGGCAGGTAGGAAGAGCGGCGCACCGTAATACCGACACTTCTCTCCTGCCGCGGCCCCACACCTTCAGCTGCGGTGCCTCCCAAACCACACCGCAGCCCGCCTCAGTTGCGAACCCCCCCGAAACGAGGTTCCGCAACCTACTGGTGCCACTCCATCTAGAACTTGCGTACAGGGATTACAAGTCTAGGGAGTGGCCCGCCTCAGGGACCCTCTTCGCTTCACCGTGGGTGACCAAGCCACGGTTACTGAGCCCCCCGCCTCGACAATGCGGGGGGGATGACTATGCACCTAGTGGAATCTTTGTTTAAGTTGACTGAATAGATTTTAAATAGTTATAATTATTTAATTTAATTTTAATATGAGTAATAATGTATATGTAAGTAATAATGTATGTGTAAGTAATAATGTATATATTAATTATGTCTATTTTAAATTCAATGTAAATCAAAATGTAATGAATGGCTTGCCAAATGCGACGAGATATTGTAAGGCCAATAAATTATTTATCTTTATCTTTATCAAGCTGTAATTATTGTAGTGCCTGTAGCTCGGCTAGTTAAGGTGATCTGACGCGATCATCGAGGTTAAGGAACGGTCGATGTGGGCAGTCTTTAAAAAAGGGTCATTTTGTGGTTCGGATGACACGTTATATAGTAGGTCCCGGCTGTTAGTATTAGTAAAAAAAGCCGTTAAGCCAAGTAGGAGACCTTCGGGTGGCATGAATGACGAAGAAAAAGAAGTAAAAACAAAATAATGTTTATTCAAGCAATGCGCGAAGCGGTCCTGAATCCCTGCCCCCGTCGTGAGATGGGACACCGTGAGGTTTTAGTCGGTAGTGACGGCCTCTCTGGCCCTCGAGCCCGACATAAACTAACTTTTGCTCTTTAGAATATAAGTATACAAGTAATTATTTGCAGATGAAGAATGGAAAGTCACTCGGATGCAAATGACGCCAGCGTTTACGGCTACCAGACTAAGGTATATGATGCCTATCCTCAAACAAGTTAGCAACAGAGTCATAGAAACTTTGAAACGTAAGTAAGATTTAAGATTTTTGTATTATAAGATTAAAGTTTTTCATTGATCATAAGCTAAGATTTGTAAAGCTACATTTGACACCAAATATAGATACATTCTCAGCCTGCTCGTTCTTTTGGAAGCTAGATCACAAATAAAACTTTTCTGTTTACATTTCTCTATAAAACTATACAAACATTATGCTTTTGAAGGCCTTAGAACAAGACTTCCCAAACTTATTTACACTGTGACTCCCTTGGATCTTTGCAATTTTTTACGATGCCTCTTAATGTAGTCTCCTAAAATACTAATGAGTTTTTGTAGGTACTAGCCTAGTAACAATGATGCGCGACACCCTAGTTAATTATCTTGTTTATTTCAGAAATGTGTATAGATGGCCGTCTTTTGACATTATCGTCGAAATAGCTTTGATCGTATCATTGTCGTAACCTTTGTTAAAAATATGGAAACCGAAATTCAGTCTGTAATTTTTCAGGCGAAACTTACAAAGACTTGGAACTTACGGAGTCAATGTATAGATATGCTGGAGACTCAATAGCGGCAGCTGCTTTCGGAATAGACCAAGAAAAAGCCGGAAAAGAAGATAGCCTTTTCTCTACATTTGGCCGGTTCTTTTACCTTAACCCATGGAGAAGATTCATGATGTTCATTGTTATACAGTTTCCGAATTTGGGACATGCCATAAAAGTATGTATGACATTTACTAAGCAAATAACCCTTGTTACATAAATTTGATTTTCTAATGATGTAAAGTAACCTAATAATCCAAACCTAGATTAGGTTTGGATTAAAGTTCGACCAAATTTTAATCCAAACACTACTTGTTTACGTACAAATATGGCCTTGACTTTTTTCTATCCTTGGTCTGTTGGTTTGGTTTGATTTTGAATGGGCGACCATGCACAAGACTTATAAAAGTTGCAATTTCATCTGAGCATTACCGGGGTTGGATGACACGTTTAAATGTAGTTCCCGGTTTTCGTTTACCAGTCATTGAGCTAAGTCAGAGATCTTTGCACGGCTTAAAACTTTCGACACTAGACCTTGGTCACTAAGCTCTATTGTCGAAGTGTAAGAAGATAAAGTGTCTTGTGATTTGGAATATTGGCATTTTTACTCTCAGCAAGTGTACACATTAGAGCAACACAAAATATTTGTTTTTTTTTTAACCGCGTAACCAAATCAGTCAGTGACACTCCGGCCTAAGGTGGAGCATGCCTAGGCTAAAATAACTGTCTAAGGAGGCTGCCTGAACATACTGTAAGGTGCTCGGCGACAGATTTTTCAACTTTTGAGTTGTTGCTAGCCAGACAAGTATTTGAAAATACCCTACCACCATGATATGATTTCCTTCGCCAAAAGTTCATGCTCATAGGTGGGGAACCCACCACCATCGGTGCATGAGGTGGCGATCCACCCGACTGAACTATCAGTTTTATTCTCCGAATATTATTATTGTTTTCACAGGTTGCTACAGGCTACCATCTTTTTACAAAAAGAGCTGACGACTTTCTCAGACAACTCGTGGCCGAAGCATTGAAGTATAGAGAGAAGAATAATGTCGCTATACCTGATCACATGGATGTCTTGCTCAAAATGGCACCAGGTATATTAAACTCACTTTAATTTTAGAAATGTATCAAATGCTAAATTTCTGGATTGATAATTTGTCTACTCTTGGGAGAAAATCGGACTAGCAATGCAATATCAAAAAAATTAAACACGACGCTTTTTAATTAAACAACAACAACACAACGTTTCATGCAATGACAGTGGAACAGTTAATCAGTGACTGAAGACCGTGCTTCGTTAAGGAGCTTGGATGGTTTGGGTAGGCTGGTAGGGGAAGAGGGGAATGCACAAAACGCTTCCTGCGGATTGTCAGTGCAGATCTGAGCGTTCTCATTAAATTATAAGCTAAAGACTCTTGAGTTGAAACGATGTTTTGTAGTGTTGAAGAAATGACAATATGTCAGTTCAAGTTTAGAACCTTCCATACTTCCATTTTCGCCATAAATTAGCTGATTTACAAAAATTTACGCTATTTTTTTTATTGAGAGTGGCGCGGTGGTACAAACGTCTGCTTTTCAATCAGACGGCCCCTGGTTTGATCCTAACCCTACACCAATGACTTGTTTTTCAAGTTATGTTTGGATTTGCACTCGCTTTACGGTGAAGGAAAACAGCGTGAGGAAACCGGCATGTTTGTGGACCACAATATCCGAAGACGTGTGTCATCCGCCAACCCGCACTTGGCCAGCGTAGTGGATTATGGCCTATATCTCTCTCCTCGTGAGAGAAGGCCCTGAGTCCCAGCAGTGGGAACGTATAGTGGGCTGCTTATATGCTTTTTTATACCGAGCAAACATTGTTTTTTGGTAAGATGTAGGTACCCTAAAAAGTATATAGATAATATATATAGTATATAGCGCCGTTATTTAACGTAATAGTACTATGTATATGGTTTTCAGGGAGAACATTAGACGACCTCGCCGGTCAATTCTTCTTCTCCTACGGAGCCAGTCTGGAGAGCAGTTCCGGTATCCTCAGGTTCTGCTTCCACGAGCTTGCACTTAACTATGACATTCAAGAGCGCTTGTACCAGGAGATCAGAGAACATGAGAAAGTTGGAGAGTTGAGTTTGGAAGGGATTAATGGGTTGAAGTATTTGGACTGTGTGTTAAATGGTAGGTAAACTTTAATTGTAATTTTGTTTATTGCAGATGACTATTATAGACGGACTATTATAAATATAAAGCCGATATTTTGATCCAGAGTCAAGTTTAGTTTTCAGTTTATTTATATTATTAAAATAATTAGGCCAAGTGCAAGTAGAGTGCATAAAAATTTTGTAATCTATATAAAAAAAAAGATTCGGCAACGTGGAAAGGATGGGAGAGGATCGGGCTGTGAGGCGAGCATACTTGGGACGACCAATTGGCCGACGTCCGGTTGGTCGTCCCAAGTATCGCTGGGAAGACCTAGTGCAGCAAGACCTGAGCGCACTTCATGCCACAGACTGGCAGGAGACAGCACAGGATAGAGAAAAGTGGCATCTCTTGGTGTCGGAGGCCAGGATCCATTTTGGGGTTAGTGAGCCATCATAGTAAGTAGTAAGTATCTATAAAAAAGGCAAAAAGATGTAGTTTGTTGAATACATTTACAATACTGTTTTGGCAGCAACAAAAATACACCACCTGTGAGAATCTATTGCAACTGTCTAGCTATCACGGTTCATGCGATACCGCCTGGTGACAAACAGACAACGAAGTCTCAGCAATAGAATCCCATTGGTATCCTTTGGGTATGGAACTCTAAAATCTTAAATAAAAAAGTTGTATTATGATAACAGAAACATCAAGGAGGTGGTCTGCAGCGGTGATGATGGACAGGATTTGCACCAAGCCATATGAGTTGCCACCACCCAGGGAAGGTGGAAAACCATACACGGTAAGCTCTATGGGCTAAAATGTATATAATACGGATTATTATTATTATTTATAATAAACCTGTTGTGTCTAACAGCTAGGCAAAGGTTTCCCTTCTCTCTTTCCAGTCATCCTAGTATATGACTTTAGTAGCCTTATCAAATTTATCTAGGTCGTCACACTATCTTTTCCTGGGCCTTCCTCAAGGTCTAGAAGTGTTTGGCACCCATGTTGTGGTGGCCTTTGCTTAGCGGTCGACCAATGGGCAGGCGTATCCTGCCCGGTCCCATTTCTCTGCTGTTTTTTTGTAGTAATGTCTATTATGGGTTACTTATGTTATTATAGCCAAAAAATTCTGAAGATTTCTGGTGTCTCTATTAAGATAATGAAATGAAAAATGATACTCTTACAAGCTTGAGTACTCCACATTTCTCTAGCAGATTAAAATGTTAACTCTTATATTGAACCTAATTTGGCGACACAATATTAACTAAATTATAGATACTAAATATAGGCAATCGTTGTACATTTTTAGGTAAAACCTGGTGATATGATCTTCAACGTCGTAAATCCAGTACAAATGGATCCAAAATACTTTCCTGACCCCGAGGTCTTCGATCCGGACAGGTTTTCAGAGGAGAATAAGAAAACAATTACACCTTTCACCTTCCTACCTTATGGAACTGGTCCTAGGGGATGCATGGGTAAGTTTTTTCTTAATGATCCAAGTTGTTAAGCTTTGGTGTCAGAGCTCTTTCAAGTGGTTTGACACCTCTGAATGAATTGCAGTTTTCCATATAAAGATAGATAGATAGATAAAATCTTTATTTCCCACTATTTACATTAAATTATAGATAGAAAAAACTTATAACTAGTGCCGAAAATGGCGGCCTTATCGCTAAAAGCGATCTCTTCCAGGCAACCAGAGGAAGGACAGTGATATAAAAACGAGAGAGGGGAGTACAAAAAGTATAAAAAAAAATATACTACATACTATATATTACATATACCTACTAATATACAACTACATAAAATATACTAAATTTAAATATTATAACATATAACAATATTACAAATATACATATATACTATTTAGATTACAAGGACAAGTACCAGTTTTTTACCAAATTTCGAAAAGAATCCAGTGACTGAGCCTTTCTAATATGTAATGGTAACTCATTCCATAGCTGTATAGCTCGGGTAGTGAATGAGCTACCAAAGAATGTAGAGTTGTGCTTGGGATACATTAAAGTGAGGTTTTCCGATGACCGGAGATCACGAGCGTGTGAAGTGTGCACGTATTTCAAACGGCACTTTAAATATTGAGGGGTAGAGGGATTAAATAATACGTTGTAAAGTTTGAGTGCATATACAGTTTTTTTACTTCAGTGATCCCATCAGAAAATGAATCTTCTATTGATATAAAAGATACGAGTATATAGGCACTTTGTAAGTAACTCTGGGTGAAAGAAATAAGGTTGCAAAACTGCCCCTGTCTAGCGTAAGAGGCGACTAAAAAGGACATCAGATTCGAGGTTATTAAGAGATAGGGCTCTGACATACGAGTAGAGTCCGGGGTAAACGACGGCAATCAGTGACCGTCGCGGGCGTTGGTAGATAGGTCAGTAATGACAGAAAAAGGCAAAACCTCAGTGTCAGGAGTTCTTCGGAAGAACAGGAGTCCTCTGTTTAGCACAGAGGCAGGTCACCGGGGGAAATATAGCGAGAAGAAATCCCACATAACCTGGCTGCACTCTATTGTAGCCAGGTATCTTGATGAAAATATCTTCCCCGTAAGCCAAAAAAAGATACTTCCTAATTCGCACCCTTTGATATACCACTTAACAGGAACAGATAAATAGGCGTTTAGATATGTTTTATACGTACATATTTGAGCATGGTGATTATCATCTTATATTGATGAGTGACTCAGTTTCTTCTAGGCAAGCGCGCTCCATCATAGATCGCAACATCGTTTAACTCAGGTGAGTTGCGATCAAGCGCAACCCTATCTTTTAAGTTATACAAAAATTAAAAATAGAAAAAAAATAACTCCTTAATCATGAACTGCTTTGCACTTTTTTGTTTATAGTTTATTAACAAATCTCTATCTGGCTCTTAGGTGCAAGATTCGTGACCCTACAGATGAAGGTACTGATCTACCAAATGGTGCTGAGCTTCAAGCTGGTCAAGTGTGGGAAGACCTCAGACCCCATACAGCTAAAGCCAGATGAGTTCAACATGGGTGCTGTTGGAGGCACCTGGCTGCGCCTGGAACCTCGGGAATAATATACGAGATCCAAGGGTCATAAATAAATTAACGACCTAGTTAACGTATTGTAAAAAAATACTTCCTACTACTATTATAAAGGCGAAAGTTTGTAAGTATTGATGTATGGATGTTTGTTACTCTTTCACGTAAAAACTATTGAATGGATTTGAATGAAACTTTACCACAATATAGCTTATACATCAGAATAACACATAGGCTACAATATTTGAGGTTTTTAATGTGAGGTCGTAAAAAAAACACATTTTTTGCGCTTAAATTGCAAACGCTGACTGAATCCTACAAGATAGATCAAAACAATTTACAACAGTATTGTACAACTTAAAAAGGTCTACAAAAAAGTCCGTGATGGTATATGTTTATCTCTTAGGAATAACCCACAATAACCATTTTTTATCCTTTACTTTGTACGAGAAATAATGGCTTATTTACGAAGCGATTTTAAGCAATACAGTATTAATCCTTATCCAATTAAGTATCTTAAATACATTGTGCATTTAATAAAGATCAATATGGCTTTTTACAGCATGTAAATTAAATAAATATTTTCGAAGATATCACAGATTTAAAATGCAGGGTCATAGCAATTTCGGCGATAAATACCGTTTCGGTGATAAATACCGGCAGCGGCGCCAGGCGAACGGGGCGTGGGGGGAGCGGGGTAGGTGTGGTGGGGAAGAAGTGGCTCATCGCTGAGTGCGCGACCCGAACGCGGGCAGACGCGTAAGGGCAGACGTCGTTGACGGTTGTGTCCATTTTGCGAATTTTCAAGGCACTAGCGATTTGATAAAAACGTATGGTCGCCTACTTTAAGTAATATAGGCCTAAGGTTATTTATTGCCAGGTTTCTTTTTGGTTAGGAGTTACACGTACAAAAAGATACTTCATTTTTACGAATTACTTCATTGATAATTCAATTACTATATAGATAGGTTACTTACAGTTAATTATAACAAATTATATTAGCTGCATTAATTGCGACTATAATTTGAGATTTAAACTGTCCTATGTCTCAAGTTGGATCGAACTGCACATGGTGTGCGAATTTTATTATAATCGGTTAAGTGGTTTAGGAGTCCATTGAGGACAAACATTGTGACACGAGATTTATATAAATTAAGATAAGATTATTAATATTATATGTATAATTTTTATTATTCTTTATTGTACACTACGTCCTTCTTTAGTCGTTTATAAATTCCTTTCCATCCAAAGGTTGCCTGGAAGAGATCGCTTTAAGCGATAAGGCCGCCAATGGTGGTACACTAATTTTAAGTTAATTGTCTTTTACTGTGCCTTTTTTATTAATGTGTCCAATAAAGAATTATAAAATTTCCATGACACAATGTTAGTTACCGTACTCCTCCGAAACGGCTTGACCGATTTTTACCAAATTTCATATGCGTATTCAGTAGGTCTGAGAATCTTCTACTATATATTTTTAAGGCAAAACAACGTTTGCCGGGTCAGCTAGTAAATATAATAAAAATATTAATACGTTTGTAGCCCTGTCTGTTTGTTTAACTTTACCACGATTGAAGGAAAAATTGGATTGACCTGAAATTTTACAATATACTCAGCATACTTTGAAAACATGATATGATTAAAAGTGGGTCAGAAAAAACCGGATTACATCTAAATTATAATATGTAGTCTTAAAGTTCGCATGACAGCTTGTTTTTAATCGACTTCAAGAAAGAAGGTTGTAATAAATTCGACTGCATGTATTTTTTTTGTATGTTCACCGATTTGTCACCCATTTATGAACCGACTCTCAAAATTAGCGATAAGACCGCTGTTTGTGGCTCAACGTACATAAACAATTAGTATTGTTACTTTTTTTTACTTGTACCTATTATCTGCCCAATAAAGTGTTAATTTATCTATCTATCTATCTTACTTATTGACTAAAATAATAATATGCACAAATGACACGTACATCACAAAGTGCCGTATGTTTAAAGCCAAATGTGTTTATTCATATTCACTTTATGGCCATACTTTGCAACTTTAAATATTAAATCCGATGAAACGTCACTTAAAGCGATGCATTATACGACTGAAATGGTGCAATCTCTGCTCGTTTCGGAACCAGTTAAAGTGTTTTAAAATTGCCTTTGACAAGCTTTGATATGATATAATAATGTATATATAGTTCTTCCAATATACAGTTCTTACAACTAGTTTGGAAGCCTTTGGATTCCATAAAATTTTATTGATTTAAATTTACTTACCATGTCAAATAAAGATTTTGTTTGTTTGTTTTATATTATATAGATCTATACGTAGGTATACTTATATCACATCTATTATTATTGATTAAGTAGATACAACATTCCATACAAAACGATTATGTAGCGAGTATTACTAAAAAATACTTTCTCAATTAATATTTATAAAAATAATACCTTATTGACTCAGGCGTTACTTTGCGGAAATCCATTGTAAATAGATGACAAAATTAAATATTTAGTGTACTTCCGCTGTGATCCGAAATCCAAATTAAGACAAGTAAAGGAAAAATCAACTAAGATCAATTAACCAAGCTTAATTAACTAAGACTAATTAACTAAGATCAATTAACTAAGATTAATTAAGATTAACGTTACTTATCACAATTCGGAAGTTCTTAACTCTACACGTGTTTCGCCTAACCACAAGGCATCATCAGGAGATGCTGACTCTTCGAACGACAAGTCGAGAGACTCTCTCGAGAGACTCTCGACTTGTCGTTCGAAGATCAGATCACAGCGGAAGTACACTAAATATTTAATTTTGTCATCTATTTAAAAATGATACCTCTTTGTATAATCCTGTAGTAATTAGAATGTGTCGCCAATACAATGATATTCTTATCCACCATCACCTCGCCATTGATATATTTAATAGTAGCGTAGTCCAATTTAAGAAAAATATTTTTTAATTATTGAAATTAGAATAAAAATAAACTTAAACTTATACTAAACTAAATTAAATTGTAGCTTAACCTATTTGTCACCAACTAGCTTTGTTTTGATTCTTTGTTTCTTTCTAATACTTATATTTGTTCATGTTGTGAACACATAGTTAGGAAAATACTCTAGTTTTGATCCTGGTTAATTAATCTTTTTTAGCTATAGTTTTGATTATTTTCTGTTTTGTGAACCATTATAAATAGATAAAAAAAAAATATTGCCATCAGTACGCCTTGGACACGGAATCTCAAATTACACAAGTTACAATATAATAAAGTTTTCGTCTGAAATACTATGCAGTATGTATTTCAGACGGCAAATAACCACTATTTGGCAGAGCGTCGTTTTTAGAACAAGCGCGATTAAACTCAGCTCTGTAAAACTGTAGAGTGACTATACGGTACCAATTTACAAGATACCAGCAGATCGTCCCGGCTTTGCATGGGCTTTAAAATAGTATTAGTAGCAAAGAAAAACAAAATATATATAGCCTATGTTACTGTTGAATAATGTAGCTTCGCAACGGTGAAATAATTTTCCAAATCAGTCCAGTAGTTTCGTAGTCTATTTGCGTCAAACAAACATACAAAAAATCAAAAATATATTGGTAATAATAACACAATATATTGATATAGAAATAACCTTTTATCAAATTAAATTACATTTATCAGCAAAAAAAAAACACTAGAAAAAGCCTATCAGCTTATTTAATATACTCGTATTTCAATCACCAAATATATATTTAATTCTATAGTTATTACTTGTACAAGTAGTGAAGTTCTGCATTCACTACTTATACACTTATACGCACATAATTATAATAATTAGTAATATCGTTTTTTTAAATTAAGTAGTAAAAACAAAAACGTAAAGGTAGAGGTGGTCAGTCATAGGATCACTTCAAAGATTTCTTTATTTTTTTTTTGTCTATCTCAATTTGGTTTTAGATCACAGCTTAATGACATTAAATTTATGTTTTTTTTTTCATTTGCAATAGACTTTCGCTTAACAACGCCTAAGTCAATTGAATAAAATATGACTACAGTATGACGAATAAAACAAATCTATTTCTTCTTTAAATATCTGCTGAATTTAAGATTAAATTTGTCTGGAATTTATTTGTTTTATTAATTTGTTTGGTTTTGATTTGTGTGTATTTGTGTTTTGTTTAATTTTTTTTTAATTATATTATATGGAGTTTTATTTAATTTTATTTTATGAAATGTAACAATGTTTTAAAAATATATTATTTAATAATAATTCGTTCGTTATTTTTGTTGGATTAAAATTGACATTAAGGCCGTCCTAATATTTCTAAAATCATGGTCAGTGTAGAAACATGTTCGCGTCCAATTTTCGAGTAATTTTGATGTTAATTCAGCGTCGAAGCCAAGCCAATATATCTAGTTGTTGTTAAGTTGAATCTAGCTCGTTAATCACGGTCAACCACGGCCGATTACAAAACTAGATTAATTGGTATTGATATTGAAAGAAATGTAGCATCTACAGCTCGGCGAACTAAGGTGATCTGATGCGATCACCGGTAAATACGATGATTGGATGGGCGAATTCTCAATCAATATTATTATTATCATCAATTGTTTGGCGAACCAAACATCGTGGGTGAGTTCAAGGCTCAAAGACTCCGATGACAGAAATGGTTCAGTATGGGGTGAACTAGCCGTGTGTGAAATGAGACCTAATATTTATTTATACATTGAAAATTAACCTAGCCATTTAAATCAGATGGTAGGTACACTTTAGGTAGTTACTAATAAGTTAACCCCTTTATAAAGATTTTAAATTATATTAGATATTACGAGATTTTAATATTAGTCTCCAGGCTGTATCTCAGAAACCGTTATAGCTAGAAAGCTGAAACTTTCACAAGATATGTATTACCCGTGCCGCTATAAACACAAATACTATAAATGAAAAAAAAATTAAGGATACAATCAACTATGGGTCCCCATACAATAAACGTGTTTTTTTTGCTTTATATATATATTTTAGTTGCTAGACACCTCAAATATTTACTAAACACATAAAAGTATATTGGCTATCAAATTAGAGATAAAATATAAAATAAATATTTGCGGGGGGCTCCCATACAACAAAGGTACGGAATCCTTCATGCGCGAGTCCAACTCGCACTTGGCCAATTATTTTTATCACGGATTAAAACGGTTAGCACCGCAGCCAGTAGCTAGTTTGCTATAAAATAGAATTAAACCCCAAACGCAGTCCATACCCCATTCTAGAAACAAACTGGCGCTCAGTTAGCCACATAAATCGAACACTTGTCAAAAACTTAATACAGCAACTGCCATTTTAGCTTCCTTCGCAAGATTATGGCACAATATTGGCTTTAAATCGAGACTAATGCCCCTCGGGTTCAGGATATAGGATTTATAGTTGGTTTAATAAGTATTTATTGATACGCTAGAATAGCATTATTTATTGATACGCTAGAATAGCATATACTCTTTCACGCTTCAACGGCTGGACCGATTTTGATGTGGTTTACTATGAAGAAAAGTAAGACCTTGGATTAACATAAAGGCAAATTTTTATACCGGTTTAACTTCTTTTTTACCCGGATTAACGCAGCTATTAAATGCCCCGAGGCTAAATAAAAATGAAGTTAATAAATAACCGGATAGCATTATTTTTCCATAGAAGACCGTGTAGCTAATCATTTACAATTTATGTTTTGCACTCGAAAAAGTACTGAACCACGATTTTTGTCATTTTTTATAGATAATGACACGGACCCGTCAATGCACAAGCCCGATTGCACTTGTCCGATTATTAGAAGTAAACTAAAACATAAATATTTTCATTTGCATCCTTAATAAGGCAAACTGAGCTAACAAAGTGTATGTATTGCATAAGTTAACATAAACTTCTACAATGACATCCGAGCGGAGTAGCTCTGTACATTAAACTAAGTGTCACATACACTACGAAAACTTCTATACAGGACTACTGGTAATATGTATTAGTATATTATATATATATTTTACTAGCTGACCCGGCAAACGTTGTTTTGCCTCACTTAGGGGTAAATAAAAGAAAAATAGATAGTGTAGCTTATATGACACGTTCGTAGATTTACCATAGCAGCGCCATCTATTGATTACTTACTCAACTCAGTCGAAAGGTATCGACATCTGTTAGAATTATTTCGAGTTAACAGATAATTGTGACTGTCAAATAAATAGCAAAATAAATTAGCAATAAATTAAAATTGCGACTATAATTTGAGATTTAAACTATCCTATCTCTCAAGTTGAATTGAACTGCACATGGTGTGCGAATTTTATTATATTCGGTTAAGTGGTTTAGAAGTCCATTGAGGACAAACATTGTGATACGAGATTTATATATATTAAGATTATATATATTTTATGTATGTATTAGGATATATCTTAGTTGGACTGTCATCTAAACTGGAAATCTCAAATTGATAAAATTAATAACAAATTATCGAGTTACTGTTACGCTATATCAATACTCAGAAATATAACATCTAAATCAGTTGCTATTACAGCATATTACGGTTATGTATACCCCCAACTTTAGTATGGTATGATTTTTTGGGGCAACTCTGTAAATGTCTATGCAACTTTTATCATACAAAAAAGATGCCTGCGTACCATATTTAGAATGAACAGCTTAGAGAGTCTCCGAAATACTTTAAAAAATATAAGTTTCTAACCTTATTATCTATCCAGCCATCTTGTGAAATGGACAGACAAGGCATGCTCCACCTGCACCTCAGTCCAAGAATTCCCTGCCTTCTGCTGTTCGTATTTCATGCCTGGCGTAAAAAGATTTCTTCTAGATTAACTTTTAAGAAAAACCTTTGCATTTGCAAGGTTTTTTTTTTTACATATAAATATTATTGTGTTAATATACCCTGTACATTCTTAACCGCGTCTTTCCGACGTTGCTAGCAAAATGACGCCACGTCTTCTCGACGTGCAGATGTTAAGCTACGTCAAACAGAAGAAACCTCAAGCCAAGTCTGCTAAATTAATTTCAGAAAAATCTGACTCACTATGTTTACCTATTTTTATAAAATAAATAAAATAAAATAAAATAGCCTTTATTGCTGTTTTTCTAAACTAAAAATATTTTAAACATGCCTACTAAATATTTAATTTATTTGTATATTGTATTAACTAATTATCGGCAACTGGATTTTTGTCTGTAACAGCCTGTCTGTCGACAAAGGCCTCCTCTAAAAACTTCCACTTATTTCTGTCCCTTGCTGAACGGGTCCATAACGGATCAGCCTCTTTCTTCAGGTCATCTTCCCATCTTTTGATTTGTCTGCCTCTATTTCTTTTGCCATCTCTTGGATGAAAAAAAAATGGGCTAAATTGATAACTGAATGGTACCTATTTTTACTCACGTCTAATTAAATAGTAATCAAGTGCCTTAATATATTATCTGTTTATTACGCATACATACAGTCGCGTCTGAGATATGCTATCACCGTTTGGGGCAATGGAGTAGAGATGATAAAGGTACTTAGAGCCCAAAAGAGAGCAGTTCGAACGATGCTTGGACTGAAAAAGCGAGCACCAGTCAGACAACAATTTAAGAAAAACAAAATTATGACTGTTGTTTCTTTGTATATATACACGTGCATACTCGAAATCTACAACGAAAAGGAATTGTTAAAAAATGAAAGTGCAAAAGCAAGGGATCTACAACAAAATATGTATGTTTAA